>OY365809.1:6022413-6117652 GCA_959347315.1 Bimastos eiseni | reverse complement strand
CTGTTACTTCTAAACAACCTTGCAGGTTACTTAGACCTATGCATGGTACTTTACAGCTATTTCTGGGCTACTTTAACTCTGTTTCTATAGCTACTTTGTGGCGCTTTGTATACTTCTTGCCAGTTACTTCTAGGTTACTTTACAATTGCAGTGAATAGCTTCAATGCTATTCTTTAGAGATGCCTCTAAGCTACTTTACAGTCATTCAGTGCCAAGTATGGATATGAAACGACGCGTGCGCACTGACCATCGTCCTTGAGTCCGTTGATGTTCATCTTGGAGTCCATCGTCTCGCTGGTCATTTTCAGCAGTGCTCGAAGTGGACAAAGGGAGTTGACCACACTGGGCGACGTCCTGACTACATCGTCCACCACAATCTCCTCCTCATCATCTTCATCTTCCTCCTCGGTTCTCTCATTCCATCTGACGTTTGGGCTGCTGAGACTGGCGATCGGACAAAGATGCTCTGGACGGTCAGTAGAGCAACTGCTCCTACTGCTGCACGTGTCGTCAGCATCTCCATAAAGGATGTCACTGATGAAGAAGGACTTGAAGGGCTGCCTGATGCTGCTGCATCTCTTGCCACTCGCCTGACTCTGCACCTTGAAGTCAGCGGACCGTGGAGAGCGTGAAGAAGAGCAGGATGGAGATGACAGGGATGGTGGATGTGGATGGGAGCTGCTGATGGTGGTGTGAACGCTGAAACAGAAGCAACCGCAGCGCACAGACATCTTCCTATATAGTCAGTTACGACGACACGCCATAACCGGATAAAAGCTCTGATTGGTTCGATTCTTTAGCGACGTTTTTAGGGTGAGTTGGTGTTTGATTGGTCGAAACGGAGATCTGGTCACGACTCGATAATCACCCGAACGACGTTGATCGGAAAACGAAGAATATCAACAGGAACCAGTGCTATATTCCTGCGTCTAATCTGATTCCATCAACATCGACTTCCAAAACGTCATTGATGCATTGATATGAATCCGGTTCAGTGGCGACGTTTGACCTAAGACTTTGACTAACGCAGAACGTTTGTCTTGAGAGTAGTTTTAAGAGATCTCTTGGTATTCATCTGATGACTTCGCGCACCAGTTTGTGATATATGAGTCCCAGCTCAACAAGATTCTCGACGTATAGTGAAGCGTAGCCGATGCGCAGTGCCAGTGTGTTGTCTCTACCACTGAGTATACCAGACGGTTGAAGATCGGTGTAATGAGCGCCGTTTGTGGTCGTTACGGTTGATCAAGTAGCGGCATCTTGCGGTCACGATTCCGTGATAGACAAGACCTCATACTCTTCGATTCCTTTTTCTCCAGCTCTGGACAGCACATCCACCCTCGATAATGGATAGCAGCTTCGATATATCCGATCCCTAACAACCAGGAATACTCGAGAACACTTCGAGAACCCAAAGTCATCTGACCAATCACAGTTGCAGATGATGCCATAGCCACGCCCTCAGCTTCTGAAGACCGTGTGCAAAATCAACCAATCACAGTTGCGGTTACTTCTCTAGGCACGCCAATTCATGTCGTAATGCCCGCAAGCGCTGATTGGCTGCGCTGGTTCGACATTTCCTGGCAAACGCTAAAGTGGGCGCGGTTTCAGCAGCAGGCCGAAATATGCTACGAGGAAATCTCATCAGAAGTGCATCTGCAGCTGTATCTGAAGAATTCTGACGGAAACTCAGGATGCGCACTCCACGAACACAGTTGGAAGGCCATATTCATTAACAGTGACTTTGATAACTCTTTGCACACGTGGGCAACTTTACCGCTGCAGCATTAGTGTGATCCCTTACACAAGTCGGCTACTGTCTACTGTCTTATAAGTTATAGACCTAACTATAACTATTGCATGGCAATAATGCCGTAGCCGGTCAACGCACACAATTTCAATTTGCATCCCATGTCCAAACTTAAATTACTAAAATGTAGAAGAACGTATAATTACTTTTTTTATTAAACACTTTTCGTTCTCTGATCTGCGCACAGGGACAACCGTCATCGTCTAATCGCCCCTCGATTCACTTCTGCGACACAAAATCGACTTGAAACAAAAAAGCGATCGAATATGTTAAAAAAAGTAATTGCAATTCAGCTAAATGCAATTTTTGACAGTTTTATCAACTTGTCTATTTAAGTTGAAAAACTTGAGGAAGAGTCCATGGCAGTTTCGTAAGTTTTCCAAGCGCCAATAGACCCACTCTACATGTAGCTCTTCTGAAATATAGAGATTTAGAAACACGTATAGCCCTATTGGGTCTACATCACCGAATATACGGAAACAGTAACAGTTCAACGGACTAGAACTTAGGAACTGCAAATTAATATCCGAGACTGTTTTAGTTTGAGGTTGATGAAGCTGATTCCTCTTAGTACAAATTAAACGATTCCTCATTTTTCAAATTGAAGGAAGTTGATCCTTCCTATAGGTCTTTACATTTTTGGGGAGTTGATTCTACCTGGGACCAAATGACTGGAGTTGGTTCTCCCTATAGGACAAACTATACATGTGGAGTTTATTGCTTTTATAATACAAAACTAATGTGCTATATTAATTATCTGTTCGCGTAGGCCTATGTATAATTGTATACAGTAACGTTCGACTCGAATAACGCACGTTACTAAATTGGTCAAAGCAGAAATTACTGATGCGGTGGAAGGTTGTTCCTTATGGAAGGATTGGAAAGGCCATGAAGCCGACGAAAACTGGATCATTGACCTAGAGTCCTAGATTATGCATGTGACTAAATCCGAGCCTGTCGCGATTGTTTTAATTATTGATTGAACTTGTAATTTAAATAAAAATGTCTTCAAAGGAACATTTTTTGACTGGAAGAGAATACATTTAGATGAACTTTCCGAGATCAGTCCTGTACGTTGAAAGTTACCCTGCCGAGTACCCGGACGTCACTTTATTAATTACATTGCCAATCACAGACATCGCCCGCAATGTACCAGAAAGGAAATCACTGATTGGCTGGGACGTTGCGGCTTCATGCATCCCTCTCATATTAGTCCCAGATTGTTCGTCGTGTGTTTTTCCAATGATGAAACTAACCCTGACCTTGACTGACCCTCACGACGAAAATTATGAAGAGCTACCGTAACTGAATTCCTTAGAGCTGGGAATTACCCTGCTGACATTTTCTACACAGAAGATATAATTCAATACAAATATTATTTTCAAAATGTGGGGGTTCCAGATTGATGCTGGGTACATGGCGCAATTGTAGCTCGGTGCGGCCCTTTTTGATATCGCCCTTCTTACAATTAGATCAGTAGTATACACACGCCTCGACGGCGAGGTCATATTGCATAGCAACTTGGCAAGTGCTTCAGGTTCCCTACACAGTGACTATTCGGACGAGGGTTGAACCCGCACTCATCGTGTTACAGGCCGACCGTTCTATCCAATCTGGCAATCACTAAACCCCCCCCATTCAATTTGTCCTTGGAAGAATCAAATGAACTTAGGAAGAATTGACTCCTATATCAATTTGGAGTTTACTATTATCGTTGCTAGTATACACTGGTTAGATTCAGTCGAATCTGTGACCTGGTATTTCTTATTTGAAATCCGCTACCATAACCAGAAGTTCCACCACTTGAACTATATTATAAAGATGTGGCGGACAGGCCACAAGGTTTGAATGAATGATTTATATAAATAATCGGCTCGCCATAGTGTTATTTTACGTATATTTTTTTACAGTATTGCGCATAGGAAGGAAGACCGATCGGCGGTTTTTAATTGAGTGCATAGCTTGCAGACGCATGAATTGGCTTGAGTATAGCCTGACATGCGGTGCATCGCTATATATGTGAATCAGTGGTTCGTACTGCTTCATACGTAGAGTGGTTCTCGTACCGCTCCAGGGATCGTTGAGTGTTGCCATATAAATACGACCTCTAGTGACAGCCGCTCTCGCGGTCAGGCTGGTGCTGCTTTTCGCTGATCTGGTGGGGTGGGCCCCTCTGCCGTCGATCGCAAGACGGACCGTGCCCTGATCGTAGGAGTCAACAGGCTGACAGAGAAAGACCGATCGTGAGAAATGCTCACAGGTCTGGGTATCGTTCGAGAGTGCGTAAAGACCCGATCGTGAGAAATAAATGAATGAATGACAGTTATGTTCGGAAATACGGAAAAGATGGTGACGCCGTTGGTGACCGTGAGTGATACAGACTGGTTGAGTCCCAGAAGGGACCGACGCATATATCGAGAGAAGCCTCGGCGGCCGACCGAGAGATAGACTGGGAAAAATCCCCGACCGTGCAGACCGTGGGAGTTCTGGTGGCCGAGAAATAGTCTTGTTGACTACCTAGATCGGTCATAGTTACTCCTCGGGAATACCAGCCGGTTGTCGGATACGTGACCCCGTCGGTGGCCGAGAGAAATAGAGATCGGGTAAAGCCCCGAGCAACCGAACGCTACATCGAGACAGATTTATGGCGACTGTTGAGACAATTTACGGGAAGAATTCCCCAGTGTACACGTTGGTTAAAAGACGGGGAGGGCGGACCCGTGAAGCCGTTGGAAACAGACTGAGAGCTACCTGAGAAGCCGTTGACAAATACTGGAAAACATGAATATATTCGATAAATACGGGGAGGGTGACCCCATTGGTGCGTTCGATACAGGGAAATTTCCCTTTGGTGCCAAAAACCTGATCAATTGTGGGCGTCTCCGCATATTCTTTCTATTTACGGTTTTCCGTATATATCTATGCTTGGCTACCTAACGGTGGTCATACTTACTCCTCCCGTTTACCAGCAATCTGTTGATTTGCGTGTCTGATCGCAATGTCTTAGGTCGCGGTTTCCCCGCGTATCTTTACTTGAGTTAATAAACGTAATATCTGTACTTGCGGTGTCCCCGCAGTATGTCTTCTTGATTGTCTTACGGTCTTTAGGTAAATATTCTTACTGGCTACCTATGTTGGTCACAGTTACTCCTCTCGGTTTTCCAGAAACCTATTCACTTGTGTGTCTAGTTGCAATATCTTGGCTCGCGGTTTCCCCGCGAGGCGTCTACTAATTTCTTCTTGTAGATCTAACTACATAATCTCTTTTCGAGGACTTCCTCGAAAGATTTGCCAGTGGTTCGTTCCAGTGTATAAGAGACAGAGTACAATTGCATCAGAGAAAGTGATTATAATGATACAGGTCTGTGTGAAACATAGAGGTAACGTGGTGACACTTACCTCAGGTGCCTGTGAGAGAATCGAGTCTGAGAAACGAGAGTTGGTGCATTACCGTTGGTCAGAGCTCTAGGTGACGAGTATCTAGATGATCCTACGATGAGAGGAATAAGTGCAGTCCAAGGAAGTTACAGACATGTGAGAGTCTGGGTGATCGGATATTAAAGTATATGACAGATGCAAGCAGGCCGAGGAATATACTTGTTGGCTACCTACGTTGGTCATAGATACTCCTCCCGTTTTCCCCAGGTTGTCGGAGACATGAAAATTCGGGTGGCCGCAAGAAATACAAGCCGAGTAGATTCCCGCAGTAGCAGCCGTACAAACCGAGAGAGCTGCCGGTGGAGCGTTGGCACATACGGGGAAAGTTCCCCATTGAATACGTTCGATAGAAATATCGGGGAAACTCCCGAAGGACCCGCTGGAATTACACGTGGAGAGTGAACACGTTAGACACTGGTGAACACTGGTGCCGATTGATACCTTCAGGTTACTAGTCAAGTAACTCTTCTTGATGGCTTTATAGTCGTTCGATAGATACTCTTGTTTGTTACCTACGCTGGTCATAGTTACTCCTCCCGGTTTTCCGAGTATCAGAATATATTACGGTGTTGGCGGACAACTGCCAACGCAGAGGACGGTCAATCGTGTGCATGATAACTTATGCGTGTGAGGCCGGTATGCCACACACGGAAATGGGCCAAGAGGCCGACGTGAAAGTCTGGGCAGTCGGAACCCAGGGTAAAGATAGTAAGCAGACCAAGAATTGATCGAAGCGTAAATATTACTGTTGGCTACCTACGTTGGTCATAGACACTCCTCCCGTTTTCCCGAAGTGTATCTACTTGCGTGTCTGATCGAAGTGATCGATACGAGTACCTTTGGATAATCGGGTACCCAGGTGAATACATGGTTGTTTGTCGTCACACACAGTTCTGAGAGCTGACTAAAGTGCGAGGTCGGGCCCCCTCGTGCGTAGGTCGGATCGAAGATCTGTGTGCAGATAGCGAAGGTTATAGACAGAAGACCTTCGCTATCAGTGTCCGTGAATACCATGCCAGTGTCATTTTTATCGAAGCAGAATATATCAGTGTTGGTGGGTAACTGCTAACACAGAGGACGGGAACTTCGTCAGTCAAATGTGCATGACAAAATATACGTGTGCGGCCGTTTATGCCATACACGGAAATAGATCGAGAGATATGTGTTTAGCAGAAGACGTGATAACTAAGTGTCTAGCATGATATGACGAAGAGCTGCGAGACTGGTGTGTCTAGGACGACAGAGGTTAGAGAGTTGGGGACAGTAATGTCTAAGAGTATAAGACGTTGGATTTAGCTATCGATAATTGTATAGGCCGAAATGGCTTATGGACTTGTTTCAAATATGTCTGAACCTCGTAACTTAAGAGAACGTTTGGTGTCCCTAAATGGCGATAGTTTCAGAGTCACAAGATGCTGAACGGTACGACATCAGGTACAGGAAGACGAGGCTAGTAGCTTGGAAGGTATGCAAGGCGAGGAAGACTCCTGCCGGTATGATTATGAACCCTGTTTTGAGTACGGCCATCCTCAGAACGTTGCCCATCCGGCGACCGCGGAATAGGCAGAGTCAGACCTCGTTACTAATTCGAGCCGTGTTACCTTTCTTGGAGAAGAAACCCGTCCCTAATCTTGCCTGGTGATAGTGAACATCCTGGTAGATATAGAGAGTAACCGTTTGGCATTGAGATTTGGTAAGAAAGTGACTCGGGCGACTTCAGACGTGTTCGCAAGCTGGAGTCGACACCGTCCGTTAGCGCTAGGCAGACGCTCGGGCGGCAGAACGCCACATAGCCTTCACCGGTAAACGCTTGTTACTCAACCACTATGTTTCGTTTTCGATTTTCTACGTCAATGCTCCAACTCTCTTTCTCATTAATTAGTGTTACCTCACTGCTGTGTGTCTTTTCTCCTATTTCCCACGTCATTGTTCTCTCTCTCCCTCTCCCTCTCTCTCTCTCTCTCCCTCTCTCTCTTTCTCTCTCTCTCTTTCTCTCTCAATTCCATTATCTTCTGTTTATTACGTCATTGCTATTCTCTCTTTCTCTCCGAAAAACCTTCTTTTAAAAACGTGGGATTTTCAACCTTGATCACCAAACTACCCGTGCGTCATCTGTGGTCCCGTGTATGCTACGACCGTGCTATAGGGCAAAGTTACATGTAAGGGCTGTCGTGTAGGCCTATGGCCCAGAGCTTTTGGTCCTACAATTCGATAAAAAAGAGCCTAAGTTTTTTATCCATACGTCTCAAAGTTATCATTTTTACATTCTAAGGTCAAATTCAAATATTTAATTGCGATTTTTGACGTTTCCATGGCATTGTTCACTCACTGAATTTGTCGTTAGTAGACCCAATTAGGCCCTAAATATTAAAATACTTCGCGGTCGTTATTCTTGTGTCCGGTGTGCGACCGTGCTTACGTTAAAAGCCTATCGTTTATACCATCCCTGGTGAGTCGTGACACGGTGAAACTAAGGAGCTAGAGGATACACTAATCTACAGAATATCTTGACTGAATTAAGATAGAGTAGAAATTATTGTGCGAGTTATAACAGTAGGCCTACTCTGATTACTGCTGACTACTCTAATCTCTCATGATATGCTCCATATTGTTCCAGGTCATGAACTAATATATTCCCAGAATGCTTGGAGTTCGCGCTTGCGCTTCGCATGCATTGGGAAATTCCCGTCGTCATCGCCCTGCATGTGGGTTACGTAAAAAGTAATAAAGATGTCAGTCATAACCAAATGTAGAATATTTGCAACGTCTGTGACTTTGATTAAGTATTCTGTGCTTGAAAAGCTATCGTCGAACACGAACTCGATATTAGTTTTAAAGCAATCGCCGGTAGTGGTCAGTTCACGTTATTTGACTTCGCAGTGCATGCTTACCTCGCGAACCAATAGGTCCGACGTGACGGGCTGTATTTATCGTGCCCCAGAACATAGCACTTTTACAAATGCACACTATAGAAATCTTTACTGCGCCCAATCTTTTTCACACCGACGCTTCGTGACTTCATCTCAAGTCAACAGAGAGTCGAAAGAAGGTAAAAAAACGTGTTAAGTTTCTTGCTTTGTTTCATTGCTTTCTGGATTTGGTTTTCACTGTATCTGGGTTTTGCTGCAGAGGTGTTTAAAAGTGAGGTTTAGTCAGAGGTTATATTTGTAGATTGTGTTTGATATTATTTTAGTAGGGTTTTAGTTTTTCCAATGGTTTATTTTTCACTAGCAATGTGGGTTCTGTTTTGTAGCAGGATTTTGGTTATCTGCTAGAGATTATGTTTTCTCAAGGACTTTTGATTCTGTGAGTGGTCTGTTTTTTACTGCTGTATGTTTGGACTCACTTTTAGCTGATGGTTCAAATGGTGCCACAAAGACCACAGATACAGATGACACAGTTAGCAATTCAACGTCCGACGTCAGGAGCCAGACATTGGGGGCCTTCTCACAAGAAGCACAGAAACGCTGTATTGTCTTCACGTGTAAGGTCTGCAATACCCGATCAGCAAAACTCTTCTCGAAGCAAGCGTATGAGAAGGGCATCGTCATCATTCGCTGCCCGGGATGTGATAGTCTTCATTTGATCGCAGACAACCTCGGCTGGTTCGAACACTTCGAACACAGGTATGCTTCATAGCAGATGGCCATAAGGGATTGTCCATGATGACATTGAAAATAATTACCTATATTGGACCCATCCCTCCCCTGACGTTGACCATATCTGGCATCACCCTGTCAAATGTGAACATCGTTGGCTGTAAGTTCTAGCAGACATTCCATGTGCCTCTGTGCTTGGAGTTAACAGAATGCATACCAATGGCAACTTGTTTAAGAGATTTGAATTTGCACAATAACATGATCTGTACATGGGACCGTAAATGCGATGTGGCATCCAGTCAAACGGGCGAGGCCTTCGTCGCGAGGGACCTCGCCTAAAAAATGAGCCGAGCTGAAGTCATGGGGTCTATTTACCTTAGACATACAAGACATGTACATTTAAATTTAACACTCCTTTGCATATGTCCTTAATGGACAACCCCACACTTTGTACAGAGAATGCAGGATTCTCCGAGTCCATACATTCATGTCTCATAACTAACCTAAATTTCTAGCATTTTAACTTTTTAAAACCCTCTGGATCATGATTTTGGGACTAAATATTAACATTTGGCCACCTGTGCTGAACAGGTGTTACTACATTTGCACAAAATAGTTAAATTGTAAATTATGTTTTTACAGGAGATAAACACTTTTTAAAATAAGATGAAAATTGCCAATTATGTTTTTACAGGAGATCAACACTTTTTTAAATAAACACGATTTTAAATAAGATGAAAATTGCAAATTAAGTTTTTACATGAGGTAAACACTTTTTTAATTAAGATGAAAATTGCAAATTAAGTTTCTTCTGAAAAACACAAATTTCTGTATAGAATCAGATGAAAGTAGTTATATATTTTTGTTGTTTTTCTAAACAGAAACATTGAGCAGATGCTTGCTGCGAAAGGTGAAAACGTTAAGAGACTTATGGACGATGATGGCACAATGGAGTTAACCCTAAAAGATATCACAGGACCAATCTCAAAATTGTCAGATGACAAGTGAGCCCATCCAAGTTGAGATCATTCAAACATCTACATCTACTACAGAGATCCACTCCAAACATTTGTTTCCGAGACAACCAAAGTACCAGTTTCGTACAATGGAGTTACACAACCTGATTAATTTTAAATGTAAACAAATAAATCGGTAACAAATCGGCTTTCACTCCATGCTTGAATCAGGTTTTAGACACCAGAATGTCCGTGTCAAAAGCCTATACTATAGACTTGATAACAGTGAACTTATAAGAGCATTACTTGAGAACTATCTGCGGTCAGTGCAGCACTGGCAGTTGGAGTCCAGCTGAGGGATTGGAGACCACCATCGGGCAACTGATAAAGACTGGCAGTTGAAGAGCAGATGGGGTCATAGACTAGTTCACTGTATGCAAATCCTTCGCTTGGTTCATTTTCAGAATTGACAGGTTGGGTTAGCTTAGCGACAGTTGTGTCTGGTGTTGTTTGGTTTGAGTCATTTTTGTCTGGTTCAGACCGTGCCGCCTGTGCACGCCGTATGCGACCACACTTGTGGGCCTTCAGGTAGGACTGCTTGGCCATGCCATGGCCACACTTGTCACAGTGGTAGCGGTACTTGTTCTGGTGTATCTCTCGTCGATGTCGATTCAGGTGATCGAGGTGTTTGAACTGTTTGCCACATAGATCACACTGCATAGGTCGATCATCTGAAAAACAAACACAACTGCAAGAGATCAGCCTTTGGTTCCTAAATTGTGAAGACAATGATACATATGTGGACAAAATTACAAAGTCTGGAAGTAACAAAGTAGGTTGCTTATGAACAGTCTTTGAGAAAGCACAACCTGTAAGCAACTAGTTAAATGCTTTTCTAAATTTCCTTTTATGCATCAACATTACTATTTAAAGACATTTGCTTAACTTATTTTTGAGCTAGATTGGTAACCAACTTTCGATTGTTTGAGAGATAATATTATATTACCTGCCTTTGGAGTTCCTTAAAGGGCAGTGAGTAAAATCCTCATGCACACTTTTTAGGGGAACATCTCCCCATTGAGAGCTGTGCAGAAATTGTTCTTGCACCCAAGATGAGCAATTCAACAGTCATCTAAACTATTGTTGACAAAAGTAGGTAAACAATGACCTTGTCTTACCCAATTATAAAAGCTGTCTCTGGAGCTCTGTTGCTTCCCAATCCCTGAGGTACCAGTAACTCCAGTGGCATTAAATGCTTCATGTTCAGACTGCCCTTTCACTATAGACCATGTCCTTGCTCACTGGACTTTTTAATATAAATTTACTGATATTGACCAAAGTTCTTGCATTAAACATAAACATACTATTCTGATAACTGATCAAATTCCTCATTAATTAATTAACCGTTGCAGTCATTTTTAATTACGATTCTGCAGGTAGAAGTGGCATACCATAGTGCGTACGAATGTGTCTTTCATAATGGTTCTTGCAGTAGAATTCCTGTTGGCATTCAGGGCATACGTGATAGCGTATCGGCATCTTCTTTGTGATGCGATGAATGTCCCTCTGATGCACGACCAGTCCCGATCGATTGCAATACTCCTTTCCACACAGATCACAGACGAACTTGGTTCCGGTTCCGTGCTGCTCCTGGTGACGCTTGAACGCCTCCGAGTTTGGCGACGAGTAACCGCAGATGTTGCAGTTGAACAGAGGGCGCCTGTTCGGATTCAACTCGCACGTGTACGTCATGTGTTTACGATAGGAAGCACGATGGGAAAAGTCCTTGGAACAGTAGGGGCAGACGTTTGTCTGTTGGCGGAAGAGGTACTTCTCTCGTTCTAGCTTGACAGCCAGCTTATTTTTGTGGTAACAAGCCTTTGCTTCTTCGATCAGCTGCTCGTAGTTTTCGCAGTCTGCATGCCAGACGGTGAGGTGGTTGAGGAGGGTGATGCCCCGTCTTTCGCGCCCACAGACGGAGCAGTTCTGTACGAGAAGCGATTGACTGCGTGATGAATGCTCATACAGTAGATCTTCCAGTTTCTTTTTCAGCTCGTTGTAACCGGGTTTGTCCTTATGATTCTGTCTTACATGATACATTAGTTTATTCGTGCTGTCAAAGACATTCCTACATTCTGGACAGCAAATTGTTGCGGTTTCCTCCTGTCTGCTCCTTTTGGTCTTATGTCTCGGCCGATTTGTTGAACTTAATTGATCTGATAGCAACATATCCTCAGACGCAGCCGCACCGATGGAAGTTTCTTCTAGTTTCTCATATTCTTGAGAGCTGAACAGCATCGCTTCTCCGTTCTGCCCCTCTGGTTGGCTGTAACTAGATGGCTCTGTCTTGCCAGATTTCTTGCAACAATTCTTAGACCCTGGCTGGCTCTGTCTCGGACATTTTAATTTATTTTCGTCAGAAACTTTCACATCAACGACAGAAGTTAAGATTTCATCTGTCAGTGCCTGTTCTATTTTGATGCTGCATATTTGATCCTCTGTCTCTGCAACAGATTGTATTTGTCCGTTGTCCAATTTCGCAGAATCTGGCTTCACTGCTTCGAGTGCAGCGTCCTTCAGCTCGGAAACTTTTGAGCAGTCTACATCTTTGCCAGCGGCTATTTTGCATCTCCATCGATTGTTAACCAGTTCCACTAATGGTCTACAATTATCATCTCCTGTACACATAAACATATGCAAGTTTTAATTGCCCCTAAATTGTCAAAAGCAGTAAAATAGACACCAGCTTTGCACGACATATATTACAGTCACACTTTCACAAGGCACACAGAGGTCACTATATAAATGTTCAGGTACATATTCATAATCACAGTGACTGACTGTGACATAGAGTATAAGTAAAAGCCTTCCACAGATAATACTGTATAGGGACCTTGAGCAAGTCCTTCACTTACAATTGCTCAGCCGCTTGGATCGATGCTTTGTCATAGGTACTAGCACTCCATAAATATATAATATTAAATAATATTAACAATAATAATAATTTTAAAACAAGTCTGATGATTTGCCATGCTAAAATGATCAGGAACATTGCATGTAGACTTTCGCTGCTCAAATCACTCCAGCAGCTATGTGCTTCATCCTCGGCCTTGTGTTTTCTATTTCATCGGTAAGATAACTGTAACTTTATGCCCAGAGTTTTACAGAAAAACATATTGCATAATTAAGATTATAAACTAAATCTGAACTTATTTCCAAAGGCCAGTGATTAACTATCTCCATTGATCAATATCACAAGCTGCATTTTTGTCAGTTTGATCAAGTGAATAAAAAAATTACTATTGATTGATTGTTATCTCAGTGGAATTAAAATTCCATAACTTATAAACAAGGACCTTGATGTGACTCAGTCTTCATTATCTAGACGGATCTGCTTTTTTTGTTTAAAAAGCACACAATGACTTGGCTTAATTCAACATTTAAGTTATTCACAAGAACATTTTTAAATATTACCTTTAAAGAAAAACTTTACGTAGTTGTTGTTTTTCACAATTTTTGTGACAAAAGGCATTTCTAAACAGAAATATAAAATCCATGAAAATTTATGCATGACATAATTGATAATGCATGATTAAAGTCGTGTGACTAACAAGATTTCAACACTCCAATGGCTATTTGTTTTGGAAAGACCGTCACTGACATTCCCATTGAATTTGTTTTGAATATAAAAATTAACGAACATTTTGAAACTCGGAATGAATTGGTTTTTAAATGCAAACCACACAGCAATCTCTTCTTCACTCTGAAAATGGCAGTTTTAACACACCTGCCAATAATTCAGATAAGTTGCTCAATCTTAACTGACAGGTTACATAACCATGCTTGTTTGATTGCAAGCCTGCCAGAAAACTTCCACAATTCCATACAACTTTAAAAGTGACTGGATTTACTGCCTTAGAAAGATCGACAGAAAGATGGTAGCCCATTACACAAAGACTCACTTGGCTTATGAAGTTATCAATTTTGAATGATGTTCAAGACTTTTGAGTCCTTAATCGAAAGTCAATAAGTCAAAACACTTGGGATCAGATTATGAACATTGACAATTAAGATGTTGTATCACAGTATTGCTCATGTTAATCAGATTTGGATAATGTCAGTGAATCACATAATCTTTTGTAATACCTAGCTATGCTTGAAATCCGGGACAAAATAAGCATTGCCTAGTACAGCCTGGGTCGATTCCGGGACTGTCCCAGTCATAGGATATACAACACTTCAGCATTCACACACTTTAAATGCAAAACGTTTATGACAAATATCAAGTTCAGGTATAGTAAGAGTCAAGACATGTCACAAACCTGTTTGTACTAAGAAAGTCTCTTGACAGTCTAGCAGACGTGTTACTAATCGTAAGAGGACCACTGGGATTTCAAATTCAACAGAGCATGGCTGCTGAAAACACTGGCTCTGAAACAGTGCCGCCTTGTTATTCATCGTTCAGGAAGCGTTCTGTCAAGAGAAACATAAGCTATAGAGAAAAGTTGTTCAAGTCGCACAGTGCACGCAACGTTATATGCTTTTATATAGTTACAATCATTCATTCTTGGGCGAAACAGCTGATGCACACCCATTAATGATCTCATAATGTTATATTATCGACAGGTTGAAAAATTCCAGCGCCACAAAAGCCATAAGTTGTCATTAAGTAATTTTAGTTGAGATGACTGCCATGGGGCGTTTTGCTTTAATCTATCGAGGAAAACTCATTCTCACTATGTTATAATACCGAGAATAGTGTATCACGTAGAAAACAGAAAAGTAACTTTATCCGTATAGGAAAGGAACAAGGACTTATATATATATATATATATATATATATATATATATATATATATATATATATATATATACACTAATAGAGAATCCTTGGAAAAGAGTCAATCTGTACCAAGGATGATATATTTACATACAAGATTAAGCCCAGAAATGACGTATAGGTGTTGTATTTAGAAGGCCTCGTAAACTTGACATTTTCACAGCTACGCACCCAAAAACCGAAGTCACAGGAACCATCCTATTCCAAAGAATAGATAAAGCGCTTTATCTATCTGTGCTTATACACAAGCGCTTAATTTTAAAAGTCGTTAATTTCAAAACTGGTTTTTGACAAAATGTCGATCGGTCAAGAGCAGGGCTGTCTATAGGCCTATAGTTCGATTGAAAAAATTTATTTTCTAGCATAAAGTTCTAAATTCATTTCAATTGTGATTTGTGATGTACACATGGCATTCAATGCACACTTAATTTGTTGCTATTATTGTGCAGTGTTTCATAGGCCTGTTGGGAGTTCTTCATGAGACGTACAGGCCTACGCGCCTACTTATGATTCTAATTTCTCAGTCGTGATAATAATAATATATGCATGCTTGTTTTCCGGTGTCCTGCTTTTAAACCTTATAAACATTTTTCAAACGATTTTTCCAGCCCTAGTCAACAGTAGGCCTAAATTATTTGAGATACAAGATATGGCATAACGCTATTGACAATCTAATTCAAGCAAATAGTAGGACCTGAAGTGTTTGTCAATCAATCATTAAACATGCAATTTTTTTATTAACATAAGCTGGCCACAACCTTTAATCTGGGACTAATATTAGTTCCAGCTTTATTCTATATGTTTAAAGTGTAGACACATTACGAATCTACTACAAATATCACATCTGATCATGCTGATCACTGTCATCACTGTCATCAGAATCCAATCAATCCGCATAGGCCCTACATAGAAATAGCCGCACAGGCACCACAACCATGCTTAGGCTTGTTCGAATCCGGATGCAAATATATATACATTTATACATTTATTGTGTGTGTGTGTGTGCGCGCGCGCGCTTAAATAGGTTGAGTGCATCGCGCCCTAAATTGTAATAATAAATATAATCTCCAAACTTCTAGAGCGCCGCTATAAAGGAAGGCACAGGGCATCAGCTAGCTTATTGACGAGTGCAGCGTCAAATCATAGGGGTTGCTCAAAACCTATGACAAAGGTCAATGTAGGCTTATCTACTATCCTTGTTGTAGAAAATTGAATCTATGTGACGGTGTTTACACTTTACAGCAAAGGTTCAACTCGGCGAATCAAGTTAGCGCTTGAGTTCTAAGATAAAATGGTGCATGCTTCCAATTCTAGAACTAAAACGCTTTAATCTGTAATTAAAATTGACTAATAAAGTTATAATTTGCATGCAGGCAACTGCAGCATCTCAGAATTTTTCTGTTGAATAGCGCTATAAAACTTTACAAGCACTCTGATTAAGGACGTGAAATTTAGCAAACTGTTTTATTGTTTTCACTGGGGTTTTCAGATAGTCGGCGTGATGATGATTCAATATAATAGTTTTCTAATTTCTAAAGTTCAGTTTGTTAAATATATGTGTACGCTGTAACTGGAAATATTCTGGATCTCAGTGTTCCAAAATTTAAGTGAGTGTGATCCGCAAGTAGTTCAGAGCGCACTCCGAGCTCATATACAGTCAAGATGGAGGTTAAATTTAGGGAAATTGTAGCCTTGGTTGCAGATTCAACATTTCCAAATATTCTTCCTATATTTATGTAGTTTTAATATAAGCATGCGAATTTAGAAGTATCAAAAGGCAAAATTGCACTTTCAGGGGTATTTCTTCCATGACACGTATTTAGTGTATTTTCTCTAGGCGCAAGGATTATAAATAGCGGAGTTCTCTCTCAAACGCTCTTTCCTATGTACCGTGGAAAAAATACATCCGAAAGTGCAATTTTGCGGGTAATTTTTTGCTCGCTTGATCGTCAGGAAATCTAATAGATCAACACCCAGAATATTTGAGTAGGCTGTATAGGTACACTTTGCTACTTCACCTTTATATAACAATTGAGGTAATGTGGAGGACTAGAAGACCCTATATGTAAACATTATGGCCACCCACGAATGCGTTCAAATAGAGTGTGCATAGCAACACAACCATATGCAGCCTATCAGTAAGTAATCAAGAAGACCAACATTATGAATAATAATTTTAAAAAAAACAGTCATCATTGCATAACATTATCATAGATGCCAAAGCACACTTCCGAGGGCGCCAAGAAGTGCGGTTATAGTCATTTGTGAATGTTTCAGGTAAACAGGAATGTATTGTGAGTGGAATTGAAGGAGGCATTGCATTATGCAAGGGAAGACTGGAGATTGTCAGTGGGTGGTGTTATGCAGCAGATAATTCAGTAGGAAGACCAATGTAAATTGTTTCCGTCAGTGAAGACAAGTTATTAATTGGTGGTTTGGAGCAGTTATTTGAGCGAATACTTGAGATTATAATTTATCACAAATCTGTTTTAGATGTTTGGAGATTATAGCTGTTGTTGTTTTCTTTCTTACCAGGTTGTGTGACTTCATAAATTTCAGTACACTTAACAGAATCTTCTAATGTGCTTGGCATCATCATCGTTCTAAACATCGTTGTTCTGTGACCATGTTTCCTGCTGAATCTGATGACAAGCGTTATGCCTGCAGCCACTGCTCAAGGCGCTGCGCCGATGTAGGTAGCCTGAAAGAGCACATGAGAATCCACACTGGCGAAAGACCATTCAAGTGCGAGACTTGCGGCCGACCGTTTTCAACTTCTGGGAGCCGTCGACGTCACGAGAGACTTGTTCATGGGACTGTGATGACATCGAAAAAGCATCGTAATGGACAGGAGACCGATCCAACAGCGGGAAGCATGAAACTGACTGGTCAATACCTTTGCCTCATATGCAACATAGAACTTACATCGATTGAAGCCATTCTGAAGCATCACAGGATTGCACATTCAAGTGATGATCAAAAGACGACCGACGCCGTTTCTCAGAACACAGCAGAGCACGAAGATCAGTCTATCGCTCTCGATGTTGTGGATGGAAGTGACTCACCCTCTCATCATAAAGAAATGCAGAGGAAGTCGACACATCGCATCGAAACTCGTGGGAAATCAAAAACCGCACATTTGCCGGGGAAACCGACGAATAATGAACAGAAGCAAATGTACGTCTGTGGATACTGTAACAGAGAGTTTTGCAGGTTGCCTTATTTTCAGAAACACATGTTGCAGCACTCAGAAGCGGAGACTATGCCTAGCGATGTAAAGATCGAGTGTGAGTCCGTGGAGCCTGCTGTATGTGAAATCGTGAAGAGTGAGAGTGCGGTGGAAAACGAAGGATTGGCCGATCTGTGGTGCTCTGATGGCGAAGCCGTGGATTACGGTCAATGCGTTGTGCTTCGCAAAGTAAAGGACGAAGAGGAAACCGATATACTTCATCTTACAGCATCAGAAGAAGTCTTTCAAGTCATGAGCAACATTAAGGAATTTGAAGCTCATGAAAACAACAACGGCTTTGATGGCCAAGACTGGCAACGAGAAGACGGTCGGCCAAAGGGTAAGAAACGAAAGAAGAAACCAATTCAGAACGAGCGGAATAAACGAGTTGCTGTTCTCAGAAAATCTGTGCACCGCCTTTCAACACGTCCTGCCTCTGATCAAAGCGACAGCTTGGGCGAGAATGGCCAGGCGGTCTCCAGCAGCCAAACAATTGCAAGCGACAAAGCCACGACTGGTAGAAATTCAGAGGATGCTGCAAGTGGCAACGAACGACATGTTTCCTGCGAGAAATGCGGCATAAAGTTACCGCTGTCTGATGAATATGATGATGATGGCGAAAAGACTTTCATGTGCGACACGTGTTATGTCGTTTCGTGTCTGGATAACACGAAAGAAGGTGACGAAACGAAGGACGTGACGTTTAAAAGCGAGGGTGAATGCACGCAGCAGACGAACGACGCGACAGAGGACATTTCAGATGCGTTCGACCCGGATAAGATTCCGATGCCTTTCACGTGCACGGTATGTCACAGGTCTTTTGCGTTCAAGTATCGGCTTCAGCGACATATGCTGCATCACACGGGCGAAAAACCGTTCAAGTGTAATGAATGCGGAAAGGCGTTCACGACGAACGCGTACCTTGGGGCACACGTGGCACTGCACAAGAACGAGTGGAAGTACAGCTGCAGCATATGCGAGAAGTTCTTCTGCCACCGAATCGCCTGGAGGAATCACAAGAGACTGCATGAGAGGAAAGAGCGGGCTAGGCACGGATCCAACGCTGGGCACACCTGTTGTGATGGTGATGGAGAGAACATCTGCAGTTGTGGCGATGCTTGCAACAAGTGCTACAAGAAAGCCGAGAATAGACCACGTAAAGAAAAGGTGTTTTATTCCTGCACTTTATGTAACAGACAGTTTCTGTCCAAGTTTCGGCTACAAAGACACGGCCTGCATCACACCGGAGAAAAACCATACAAGTGCGAGGAATGTGGTAAGGCATTTACCACGAATGCCTACCTGGGATCGCACATGGCGCGACACTCTAACGTGTTGTCGCACCTGTGCAGTATCTGTGGCAAGTCTTTTGCAGACAGAATCGCGTGGAGGGGTCACATGAGATGTCACGCCGGAAGAAAAAAGCCGATGATGAAGCCGTCGAAGATGGAGCACATCTGCTGGATATGCGGTGCTAAGTTGAGCACTGCGTCTGGGCTCACAAGGCACCTTCGGAGCCACGGGATTGGAGAACGGTTCTACAAATGTGACGAATGTGGACTGCTGTTCAGAACCATGGAAGGGTTCAAGTACCACGTGGGAAGGCATTCTCCCGAAAAGCCGTACCACTGCATGGACTGCCCCAAAGTGTTTGCCGATGCTTGGAGCCTCAAGTTTCACTCAAAAACTCATGCAAAAGGTGGAAACTTCGAATGCAATGTCTGCGGGAAGAAATTCACGGCGTTGTACAGCTTGAAGGTGCACGGAAAGCGCCACACAGAAATGACGTATTCGTGTGAATACTGTGGAGAGACATTTGGCTTTGCTAGAAAATTTCGTTCACATCTTATCTTGCATCGGCCGCCCTGCAGCTGCGAAAACTGCGGAACCACTTTCACTCGTCTCCAGGGTTTGCGAAAACACCAGAGACGATTTAAAAACTCCGGCTGCAAGCAGCGAATGTAATATGCACAATTTTTTAAATGGCTTGATTGATTTGATGGGGCTGAATCTAGGCTCCTGGCAAGGGGGTTGTGAGTGGCATGTTTTTGCTGATTAAGGGTCTCTAACGTTGGTATGTTTCAGAAAATCGTCTGCTTAATTTGAGCAGTTTGCTGTAAACAAGAATGACCAGTTGAGGCTGAAGGGTCTTTTGTTTGTGCTTTTTTGAGAAGTCAACACGATTGTGTGGACTTTACATATACACACACTGATCTTTGCCGGAATGTCTACCAATTTCCTCTCCCATGGCTTCTTTGAGGAATGTCTTTGGTGCTTGTGCTTTGAAGTATAATTAGTAACTTGATGACCCATGGCTGTTTTTACCAGTTACAGGTCGTTTCCCACTCCTCTACCAGTGCCGTAACCACCCATGCCATGTCTATGCCTTTGTCAATAGTCGTCTTGACCACTGCTCTAATATATATGCTGGTGTGGCCCATGGTAGGACTAGGCTGCTAAAGCGGGTTCATTGAGCGTGTGCTTGTCTGATTGGGGCGTTCTCCAAGCCTTGTGTGGGATAATATGCATTGGTTACCCCATCCCAGTACATTGCTCTTCCCTTTGTCTGGGCTGCCTCTGTGACGCTACACCCGTCTTATCTTCAGGAGCTACATGTATGCTGTCCTGCCACCATTAGAAACATTTGCAAGACCTTGAACTCTGCCTCACAGGGTCTTCTTCTTGTTGCAGTCTGTTATAGGCTCTGCTGCTTGGAGTGGGCTCCCAGATCTTTGTGTCTTGCTTAGGAATCTATCTCCTGTCTATTATTCCCTGATCTCTGTCTTTTTTAGCCATGTTTGGACTGTCAGCGCCTATCTGAGTAGATTATTTGAAGAGGTGCTATATATCAAGCCTCGTTGATTGATAGAGATTGAATTGAGCCATTGTTAATTCGATGAATATGTAAAATTGGGTTTAAATGGCTTTCATATTACATGAAAAGTATGTTTAGTGTATTCAAATGTATATATCACTGTTTTAGTTGATTGTTGGTTGACTACTCAGCATAACTATTCTACTGGTCTTATAAATGTGTACTAAGTCCATTAGATAGCCATATATACAAGGTTTTTGGGGGATACATAAAAGAAACCATGTTAAAATGACATTCCTTACCTTTAAGGCTCAAATTATTAAATAATTATCGGAATTCAGAGCTATCTTAATAAATTGCTACTTAATGTTGCTTTCTTATACTGTTGCAATATGATAATGATATTGATACAATATTTATACACCTTTTTGTGTTCTATGATACTGGTATGTTGCTGAATCTAGGCTCTATGCAATGGTAGGATGACATGCTTTCCACTGCTTTACTCCGTAGTAGGAGTAAAAAATATTAAACATGAACATATTGACAATATTGATCATCTACCAAGAACTAATGGATGTTGAACTCTTGTTATTTACTGTTATTTAGATGAATAGTCAAGGCTAAAGGTTGTACTCTGACCGTTGCACGACTTCATCTTGGTCCCAACAAAAGAAAGTAGATCTGTGCCTCAGATTCAGATTTGTGGACTTTATGCAGCCATGGGCTTTATATGAAAATATATCATATACAGATATGTTGGTTTGTGCCCTTATTGCATTGTTGGTGTTTGGTTCTAGATGAAAGGAATCCATTCATTAGACTTTATATCAGGTTCTGGTACGGCATTCTTAAGATTTAATGTGCAAATTGCTCAGTTCTATGTCCGTGGTGGTTTATTCTGACTGGAGCCATTGATTTGCAAATTAAAGATTGTAGGATGCAAATGATATTTATTGAAACTTTATATGATTTTGAGTCTGCCTGGTGTTTCATATGCAACAGGATGTGTTGGAATTCTACTACTGATCAGTTGTAATTGTACATTTATGAGTGTGAATGAAAAGAAAGCATTTTCTAAGCATCTATGAATGTACAAGGCATTTGGCAGCTGAAGACATTTCAGTTTAGCACTGCAGCAACAGCATAGGTGGATACTTGGGTTAGAGGGGATAAGTCGAAAAAAATGGGCTTGGGGAGCAGGTAGGAAAAAATATTTTGATCCTCAAACTGTGAAAACACTGTAGAAATGTATAATATCTAGGAAGTATTTTAAGCAGCTCCATCCCCTCCATCTGAAATTTTGGAGGGGACTGCCCCCCCTTCTGCCCCTAAGTTTTTGCCCTTGCACAAGTGATAAGCAAGGAGCTTTGTGCTCTTGTAACACAGCTAATTTTTCACTGGAATGGATATAATTTCCAATATAACCTTCAGTCATATTGTAAAGTGTCAACAAATTCCCCAGAAATGAAAAACAAGTGGAACAGAATTGATATAATGCTTTGAACAAGTAAACAAAGCCTCAATTTTTGAAATCTACATTTGAAATATAATTATTCTTGCCTAAAATTTCAAAAGCTGGCATGTATAACGACATCATAAATTTAAAATCAACTACATAATATGCTGCAGTAACAAGCTATAAAAATGGCCGTCATAAGAAAAACTTTATACTAGGATAATATCATCTATATGCAGGACACAAAACGCAAATATATGTGCATACAAATAATATATAATTTATATATATATATATATATATATGCACATGGAATAAATACAAGATTTGAAATAATTATATGCATAGAATTTACACAAGCAAATCTCTTTTTAAATATCATCCGGTCGAAAATGTAAGGATAACAAATGTGTGCATGCAGTCAAATTGGCATTGAGAGCACTTTAGCAGTACGTAGGAGGCAACAGTCTATACAGAAATATCAACAGTTATGGATTGATAGAAGGGGATAAGCAGACATCCTCAAAGGCAGCAAAAAAATTTGGTTTTTAAACCGGTGTCAATATAGGAGTACATTTTTACCCAGCAAGCTCGAATAAGCTTGTAATACAAACTCTGTCGCAGCAGAATAGTATAAAGGCTTTTGCATCAATAAATAAATATCGGTACAACACTGCATTGCTAAGCAATGTGGCTGAACCGAAACAGGCCAATTATAGTATTGACCCTATCAGATAATTGATGACTTAGTGCTGCAGGGCATTAAACCGATTTGATTTTCAAGCTCTCTGGAACTGAACAGGCCAAGCTTGGACATGAGATCTTCACGAAGAACCATTAAATGCAACATTGAAAGCGAGTCATCAGAACAGTGTGCAATGTACAAACATTAACCTTTCCTCGTACGACCTATCAAGACAACACTGTGACAGCCATCCTCCTTGGGGTCACAACTGGCTTGCATTAGTGGCACTGAGAATGACTTGGGTCTGGCTATTCGACCTTTATCAGCTGTCCAAGTACTTGTACTAGAAACAACCCCTGTTGCTATTACGCTTACAACTAATATCATGTTGGCAAGGCATCACGAAAGCTTGATAAATGAATAAAGCAACATGGTATTTATAAAATTAACCGGCAGACATTTAATCGCTTGTGGCACTGATATGCGTGGAGCAACACTCTTATTATTTTCAAGAACATTGTTCAGGAAGAAATATGACTGGTGATCCAAACTCTTTGACAAGTGGCATTTTTCTGTAAAGGTCAGAGTTTGTGACTGCTTAAAATGACGGCATTCCTAAAGAAGTTGATCGAAACTGACCGTCAAGAATTTGTAATGTATCATATTCGCAAGTTTCAATGGTGCCACATAATAACATAAATTGTAAATGTAGTTTACACCCCTGCTTGAAAGTGGAAATTCGTTTACATCTCAAGAAATAATCTCTGTCACACATTAGTCTGAGTTGCATTTGATTTCCTTCTTGTGAATCGTTCATCATTATTCTGGCACTGGCGTTCAGTGCTATAAGTGAGTGAAATTTCGTCGGACGGCATCTGGTTTCCGAGTGGCTTGAAAATCTTGCGATTTTTCTGGCAGCCAAGGTCTGGCCGGTCAACAGCTGTGCTCATCCTGTCTAGATGCAACTGCTGGTGGCCGTAAAAGTCTAACGTTAATGAAGCGGAGTTGTATGTGCTGTCGGGTTCTGGCTGTAATAAGTCTGAGTTGTTGGTAAAACAGAAAAATGCATTTTAAAATCAGAAACAATTGAATAGTGATGTTAAAAAACAAAAGATATTCTGTTAAAACACAAAAGATATTCTGCTAAAAATTTAGGAATTTTCTGCAAAAATGTACTAAGAGTTTGTTAAAATCCTTAAAAAACACCAATAACTAATAAGTAATAACATCAAAATATAACATTGTGTTTATATATCTTAGTACTGGCTTCTTGCTCAGGAAAGGAATGCATTCAAATTGGGGCTCACAGTTTATAAAACTTCGAACATCCTTAAAATAAATTGATATTTCCCAGAATTATGATTATTCAACCTGGTCATCTATTATCTTTCTCTGGTCATACCTAAATGAAATGTAATAAAACATTTGTATAGCACCGCTTAAAGCGGTAGTGCTCTCAACTGTTGTCATGCCTGGGCCTGCGAACAAGAAAGTCCTAAGGCATCTCAAGAACTTGAGGCAAGAGGGCTAGTAATTCCAGATGTAGGGACTGCGGAAGACTGTTCTAAGCTGAGGGGCCAACATAGGCAAACCAGTCACCTGACTAGCTCTGTATAAAGCATAAGCGACTTCACTGTTTTAGCCTTGGCATATGAGAGTGTATGACCAGTCATTTTCACCACCTGATCCCTCCCAGGGCCTGAAATGGAAAAAGAGGTGCGTGTACGGAAACACACAAAAATTTCTCTGCCCTCTCACTATGCTTGTAGCCAGCCAAGGGAGGTGACGGTAAGGCATACGGTTTCATACCATTCCACTTCAAGCCCTGACCCCTCCAGTAATTATATAGCCAGTGTGCTTGCCACATCCAAAATCGACTTAGCTTTCTTTGGACACTGTGGTAATCTAAATATTTCCGATTATAAGCACATATGAGTCGTCAAGTAGATCATTCTTTATAGCTTGGTCTTTAAAGCTACGACAATGTCCAAACAGACACTTGATCATCCGATACATTACACATGTCTGTGACTCTTGCACTGATTACAATACATTACAAATCATCAGCCCAGGGCACATGAAAATACAGCCATCACTCATTCCATCAGAATATTTGCATAGCTCTATTCCAAAATAAGTACTCAGAGGCTTTTCTAGCCAAAACCCGTAGAAAGGAAGAGCTCAAAAGTTTATAGTAAGTGCAAGCAGAGTCCCTAGCGAGGACTACATCAGGAGCCAGTTCCAGATAGATGGCCCATGACCTAAAAGTGTAAAGCTGTGTTGTCAAGGTGAATGTCAAAGGAACAACCAGCTCATCAGGCAGAGAGGAATTAAATAGATATTCCTTGTTTATAATGGATTATTACAGAGATACTTCAACATCAATGGTGTGTTGTGTTACATCAAACTAGATCAGTGTGAGAGAAGAGGCAGAATGAAATGACACAAGCGACTTAGAGAGATACTGAGCAGAACAAACAGCAACAGGGAATTATGCCGACTGCAATTCCAAAATGAGATCTATGCAGTGTCATAGTCATGGATACCTTTTGAAAGATACTTTAGGATAGTGGATAATTGCTTTCATAGAGAACGACGTCTGACGAACGTGACAAGCCATCTTCGTCTGTAGTCTTTGACGCTTTGTGACCTGTGCCTAATAGTGATGACGTTCAACATGCAAAAAGGAAAGAAAACAAAATAAATAAAATAAAAGAAATTCATTAAAGGTGAGATCATTTGAATCACAGTCCAAACAGAATCCAATAGAACAACATATATTATTAAACAGAAATAAAAGTATAAAATAAAGCAACAACTGTAATAACTGAATCTTAGTGTTTTCATATTTATAAATATAAGGTGCATGAACTGTTACTGTAAAACCTGAGTTTATAATGCCGAATAATCAAATGACATCATATGTGCATAAATATGGAAGAAGGGTTCAGAACTTCAAGACTTAAGTCCCTCATTACATACTATCATACTGCCTGTACCTTTTTCTGATGAAATATATGTCGAAACAAAACTCATCGATTATCTAATTTTTAGAAGAGTAACAATCACAGAAGCAACACAAATATGCAGCAAATGCTGCTGCAGTGAATTTCAGAAAGGCAGTATTATTTATACCTGCAGGTTGAGATCTTGAAACAGGTTTAACTGGTGCAAGTTTTCTCTTCTTTTGGCTCAGCGATGGGTGACCACCAACTGATGAAATTATCTGATCAAGCGAGCATCACAGAAAAAAACATTAGAGAAATACATCACAAAAGAAGCAAATTAAAACATTTGAATGTAGTTAACACAACATACAAAAAAACATCCAAACAGTTTGCATCTTGAGCTCTCAGCATTTCTCTTACCTTGTTTTGGAAACTATAAAATCCATTTAATTTGTTAGTTATAGCACGGACTTGGGTCTGGAGAGCCTATGAAACTAAGTGGTGTTTTATAAATGTTTAATACAAATATAAATTTATACAAAAAAGACACTGTTTAATTTACCACAACGCAGACTTGAAGTCACATAAATGGCCGCTTTCACTCACTTGCAACCTTACGGATTAACGCACAGATTTTCTCACAGTAAGCATCATCTGCTGATGTAAGCACATTTAGATGATAATTTGCTCCAAATTTTATAATACATCATCATGAAATAGGAGGGAACAACATTTTTCAATCAATAGTCAAAACTGTGATGTCGTTTCAAGTAAAATCCTTCGATCAGCCCTACTCAGGGTCCAGTATGTCCAACACAGCACTACCCAAGGTCCAGTATGTCCAACACAGCACTGCCTATGCAAACCAGATGTATCCACAAGGTCAAAACTGAAATAGTCTATACACTGAAGAGTTACACTGAAGAGTTTAGAAGTCTTTGTAAATTGACACAAGAGTGGCAGATAATATTGAATGGATAGAAGAGTACTCGGCCTGTATCGCAGAAAGTACGAGTTAGAACATCCACTTGGTGAAAGGATCTTGAGCAAGTTGTTTATTCACAATTGCCCAGTGCCATTGAAGTTTGTTTTTGTTGTAAGTCTCTGAGTCTTGGAAGGAAGGCAATATATCAAACACAACTGTATTGTATTGCAAACTTAGTAGATGACTTACAGATGGCAGACCATTGTGGCTAAAGTTCTTGCCGCTTCCATTTGGTGAAGAAATCGTAGTCACAGGTTCTGGCTGTCTTTCCATAGAACCATCACGACTACAATAAACGTAAGAAAGAAATACAACCATCAATCTATCACATAAAAATACTGGTACCATATAAATAATGTAACGTAATGTTGGGTGCAGTAACAATGGATTACACTTACGTTGTGTTTGATTCATTGTCGCCTGAAGCTCCACCATTTCTCTCTGGAAGCACTTTGTTGGACTGAAAAAATCAGATCATAACACCCTCCTCAGAAATGCAAGATTTTAACAACTGAGGACCAAAGCAAACTTTAAAACTGACTGAAAAAGAAGAAAATGTATTCACTGACTAACAATTGAAGGAAAATGGGAAAATGTAAAGACACCTACCTAAGAGAGTAAATGAGATAAGCTATTTATAACCGATCGCTCCGTACTAAACTGTAGTCAACCGTGGTGCAAACAAATTAGTCAAGATATAAAAATAAACTATTGCAGGTCACTGAATTATAAATTTCACTACTTACAACTGACTGTGATCCTTTCAAGTGGATTCCTTTGGCTGATGGTTCCCATGGTTTGAATTGTCAAAATAATTTGAACTGGGTGTAGGGTATGAAAAATTCTTACATGTCCAAATGTCCAATCTGGTATATGTGCTAAATGGAGTGGGTGTATTCAATCCTTAGCTATATAAAGAGTATTGAACAACAAAGAATACTTATTGGAAAACCCTTGAATTTTATTTTCAGAAGATTTATAGCTCTGGAAAAAACGTTATGAGAGGAATTTTGCTTGATAAACTGGAGGGGTTGAAAATTAACTGGAAGGGTTAAACCATCCACACCCCAACTAGAAGGATTAAACTCCCAACAGCTGAATCCCTGAATCGCTAACCTTTCTGGATCGAACAGCATCTGAACCATTTCCATCGCAATCAGCCTCATTGTGACGTGCTGCCATTTCATCAAGTTCGCGCTGTTTGACAATGTAATCGTAAGTCGTCAACTTCTTCTGCACTAAAACACATGAAGCAGAACAACTGCAGAACATTCATCTGTCAAACTCTAAACGACACATCCACCTAGATGACCTCACCTAAAAAATAGTTCTCTAGCATAAGCCATTTGGGTATTGATTGATGTATAAACCTACATTATCTACTAACAAGGGATGCTACTGACATGATCAGCTAAAAGCACCTCTAGTCCTGAGAGAATGCCAATCTGCACACCAGCAGTATCTCATTTCCTCTTCTTTATAATGCTGCAGCCCAAGCATTAAGTCACATTCAATGGATCAAATCTGGCCAGCATTGTTCCATTGTTACTAGTAGTACTTACTAGTTTCTATTACCCAGTGTAAACTGAGTCAAAACGAAAAAATTCATATAAATCATGCAAACTTCCAAACTAAAAATCAAAATAATGAGACTTTAAATATTTGATAATCGGTACTCGGACTCGGTACTGCTCACTTGTAATACTCGGTCCTCGGCAGGAAATTGACACTCGATTCATCGCTAATTACCCTTTTTGTTGACTTACTGAGATAAACGTGAAATCCAAATAGATGAGTGAGAAGGCCAACAGCAAGAAGGGCAAGAACGACGGTGATCATGAGCATTGTCAGCCAAGCAGGGTCTGGCACGACACCATAGTATAACTTGAATTCTATTCAAACACAAATAAACACTGCCAGGATAACATGTGATAACTCACCAGTACAATCCAACACTCTGGCATTGCGGATCTCACAATTTACAAATGATAGGGTCCAAGATAGGAAGCACACAGGCTGAGCTGATATCGATAAAAATGTTGGTGCTTTAAACTTCAACATTTCAATTGAAATGTCAGCAAGTGCTATATACCGTGGTGAGGTACAACAAAGGCTCTATATCAATTGTCTTGATACATGCATAGTCATAGTGATTGAATTTTACGAGAAAAAAAAAATTTCACATCTTGCAAATTTTGGAACTGGCAATAAATTAGATTATTTGCTTACTTTAAACTATAAATGTCAATGTGACAGTTACGAATCAGTCAGCTATAAGAGACAGTTCACTAGCAACAAAACAGTACACTCAATACCAGTAGAGTCTTGAACTTCGAATTCAATCATAGGTTGGATGCTTGGGTGACATCGAAACGTTGCCAGAGTGAAGATGTTACAGAAAAGAAGCTACCAGGGATCTAACAGGTGGTCGTTTAGTGACGACTAGAATTTATTACTACTGCTAAATCCAAAGGCAACTACTTACATAATTTATGCTGTATGTCATGTACAGATCTGTAACTTACTGTAGCATTTCCCAAAGCGTATTCTGTGGAACCTTAGGGTTCCATGAGTGGAAGAGGACAATGGCTCGATGAGGAAATTGGAAAAGATTATTGTTTGACTGTATTGTTACATTATAAATCAGATTCTGAGGTGGAGACAATGAAAAAACATCATTCAAAATAATGTATCAAATTTGTACGAAATAAAGACTTAACACCTTCACGATAGCAATTTATTAAAACTTTAGTCTTTTACTTAACAGAAGTAAACCAGAAAATGTCTTGTTTAGGTCAGGGTCCATTCAGAAAATTTTCATATAGAAATTGTTCCATAGCCAAATTAGACCTGGCTGCAATGACTTACTGAAAACAGCTGAACTGTTGTTGGTTGAAGGAAGAGAAGACGTGACACCAGATCCACTAAGACCTTCTGAAATATCAGAGACAAACGAAACTTTATATAAATCACAAAACATGATATATATCAAAATATGATATACATGATATACATATACATGATATATATAAAAAAATGTGCTACATAAGTGATCACATGAACACAGAATGCAATTAAGGTTATACGCTATGTACGAAGACACTGCAATACCAATTTCAAGTACATATAGCTATAGTTAGTTTGTCAGGCATGGGACACATAATCCTGAAGGGCTATGTGTAACTCTCACTTCTGTCTGGACCAGAGCTATACCCAAATTATAATTATTTTTCTTTTGGACAATGTAATGTAATGCTACATAGTACCTCTTCAAGAATTCCACTCTGCACTAGCCTACATGATGCTAAATGTCATTACCAACAAATTTCATGTTAAAACAACTAGGAAATCAGCCAAAATCTTACGATTACGACTCTGACCTTTGTAAGATCGTAATATTTTCCCAGATTCTCGGTCGGTGAAGTAAGCGATGAATGCCATGAGACTGAAGATGGCCGTCCAGAGGGCGCCACTTGCGGCACTGACCAACGTAGCCAGGAACAGGCGATAGTTTCGTCGGCCAACACAGTTGTTGAGCCACTTACAGTGATGATCGAATACGGCTACACATTTGTTACAGGCGCTGCAGTGCTTCGATCTTTTCGCACTACACACGAAGCAACACCGCTGTAGTTCTTGCACCAGGAAATTGTAACTGCATCTGTTAATTTATATAGCGCCTCTTCAAGAAAACTCTTCAGTGGAGCTAACTAAAGGTCCTCGATGCTGGACTCGGGTGTTGCCAGATTTCCTATTGACCTCCACGATCGCAATAAAAAAAATTCTAATCTATGGTGACAGAGACAAGTGGATATCTGAGCCACTTGTCACGAGTCATTACACAGAGACTGCTCAGTAGAGTCAAATCCACAATCATTGGATTAGACGACTGTTGCACATAGCAGCTGATTAGAAATCTAGAATTTAATCAATTTCAAAAGTAATGCCCCACAGAAGTGGATACTTGTACATTAGACACCACCTCAACAAGTTACAGGTTATATATATATTTAATACCACCAATAATAATAAATAAATAATAATAACAAAACGAATGTGTTTGACCCATCTCGCTCTGGAACAGTCTCCCGTTGGCGTTGCGCTTGCCCCCAGGGTCCACTTTGACTCCTATTATACTTGCCTTAAAGCAGTTGCTTTCAACTCTGTTGGGGTCAGGAGCACTTCAGAGTTGTACCCTAATAGGGGCGCTATATAAATCGTTGTAATAAAATTAACAAATGAATAGCCAATGACCACAAAATAAAGAAGACAATGAAGATTTTCATAGCTCCAAAACCGATGCAAATAGTACATATATAGAACTAGAACTGACACATCGACTTGGCAGATGTAGCAGTGGAAGTTTTCTATGACGTGACGATGTGCGGTACGATCGAAGGTGGCGACCTCTTTGATTCCGTGCTGCATTTTCCTGAGTACTTCGTCATCGGCCGGATTTATCGAGCAGGCAAGAAGATGAACGATTAGATGTATAACTAATATAACGGAAAATATCTGGAAGAAGCTGATCAGGACGACATCATTGAACAACTGATTCAGCGGAAGACAAAAGAATTGATTGACTGAATGGATTGTATCGTATTTATACATTTATATAGCGCGTCTCATAGAATAACAATTCAGAGGATTTATGATGGTAGGCAGTGAAGCCTTGTGAGCTTGGCTGACTGACTTCCTTGCTTATGACTTATTAAAAATCTCAAATCTGTCCAAATAGCAATATCTCCTGTGGCTATGTTTTTATATTGGATCTATGGGTAGCAGCCTACACAATGAACTTACAGATTTCCCCAAACAGTGCAATCATGTGTACCCATATGCTGGATATCTGAATCTCATATGAAGAGCTCTCATATGGGAGCGTTGCCATATGGAATTCACACACCACATATAATGTTGAGCTGTTGTGATAAATTGTTTCTATGCAGGAAGTAGGTTTCTGTAGGACCTAATTGAAAAGGATACGGCATAATTGGCATATTCGAGAGCAGATATCAGCGACGGCGCCGTTGTGAGATAAAGAAACGTGGCCAGATAGGCGATGACAATCCAGGCGATGGCCTGGAAGGGATGTGGTGGCCACGTCCAGCCATTCCGACGACTTGTGTTCCGATGTGTGACCTCAGTTGATGACATTCCCATCTGCTCAAACATACACAACATAATATACAATTATATATATATATATATAAATATATATATGTATATATATATACATATATATATATATGTGACGGCTCAGCACGAAATCAGTCATATATTTTAAAATTTGAAAAATGGGTTTTTGATGTAACATTATAGAGCTTCTTATTAGCTTTCCAGAACTGCTTCTGTTTCACTTATATCTTAAAGCTAAGAAAAGTTATGTCAATTTAAAATCGTACTATGTTCGCAATCTCTTTTGAGAAAATCGCTTCCAAAATTCGTGGGATTATTTGATCATTTTTCCGTAGAATGGTATTTCTTTGCATATGACTTCTTACTCAAGCTGTGATTGGCTTAAATTAAAAGCTAGTCCATTTTGGATACACAAGATGGCTAGAGGAGATCTTAGGCTTGCAGGCGATACGTAACAGACCTAGAAAATCATCATAAATTCCCAAAAAATGCAGAACTTCTAATTTGAAATTAGCATGGATTCCACTAAATATTTATTAAAAATATTTAGTGTTATTTTATAGCAAAAGCAATTAACAATATGTGTTTATTAATGATTGTTTAATCATTAGTGCAAAAATGTCAAAAGTGAAGAAAAATGGATTTTCCCACTAAAAGACCAAAATGAGGCATTTCATAAAATGCGACTTCCGACTGGTTTCGTGAAAAATGATCAAATATATATAATATATAACCATAATGATACTCTTCACATTTAGAAAGCATTGCCTATATTATTAACCTACTTGTATATGTCACAGGCAATGTGTGAAACCAAGCATTTAGTAAAATGCCTGGTTCTCAGGAAATTTCTAAAATCCCCAATTTAGGGTTAGCTATAGGGCTATGGTTAGCGTAGGGGTAAGGTCAGTGTAGGATTGGGTTTTACAAATTGCCAAGGCATTTTACAAAATCCCTGATAGATAGTTTCACACATTGCCCTGTTACATATGGACTGTGACACAGTATGTTCTGTGCCCTGTAAGCCTAACCGAAGGGTCGCAGGTTCAAATCTACTTCAAAGCCACTGCATAGCAACCTTGGACAAGTTGCTCACCCACAATTGGCTGTGAGGAAGGCAAAGGGAACCTTACTCATCTCATCAACGATAACATAAAAAATCAATGGACCTTCCTTCGGGTACAGAACTCATCATCATAAGTAACACTTGTTCACACGCTTTTATATGATCTTCAGCCCTTTGTCCCGGTGCCTGTGACCAAATAATACCTCCCCCAGTCTAATGTCTATTATTATACATTGCTAAGATGCTACTAGGTTACTTTAAACTGTGTTTAGTACAGCACTGTACAACAAAGTGCACCTAGCCATTGGCTAATAAAGAATATACTTACTATTAACATACTTACAAACCAATGACCAACTAACTATCAGCTGATATTTCCCAGACGCTCATTAATTTAAATGCCAACCCAGATTCGTACAGATTAATTTCCTCTTGTCCGTCGCTGCCGCATGCAAAGCAACAATGCATAATCACATGTTTTTATATAACGATCACATGGCCTTCATCCTGAATTGATCGGTTTGGGTCCCTAACCAACACCACCATAACCACACCCAATTTAAAAGGCAGAAATGCCATTAAAATTTAAGGTAATTTCTGAATCGAGCTATCATTGAGAGACGAATTGCAACAGGCAAAGACAGAGTCCAAGGGTAGTATATGCCAGTCTAACCCAGCTAATTGGGCGAGATGTGGTAACAACACGAAAGAGCAAGTGGGTTCAAGGGTGAAGCAAATTAAAACGAAAGAGAAGAAGGAAATGTATCACACTTCATTATATTCATCTTCATCAATGTCATTCCTCCCCACTCTCTCTCTCTCTCTCTCTCTCTCTCTCTCTCTCTCTCTCTCTCTCTGTCTCACTCTCTCTGTCTCACTCTCTCTGTCTCTCTCTGTCTCTCTCACTCTCTCTGTCTCACTCTCTCTGTCTCACTCTCTCTGTCTCACTCTCTCTGTCTCTCTCTCTCTGTCTCACTCTCTCTGTCTCTCTCTCTCTGTCTCTCTCTCTCTGTCTCACTCTCTCTGTCTCTCTCTCTCTGTCTCACTCTCTCTGTCTCTCTCTCTCTGTCTCTCTCTCTCTGTCTCACTCTCTCTGTCTCACTCTCTCTGTCTCTCTCTCTCTGTTTCACTCTCTCTGTCTCTCTCTCTCTGTCTCTCTCTCTCTGTCTCTCTCTCTCTGTCTCACTCTCTCTGTCTCTCTCTCTCTCTGTCTCACTCTCTCTGTCTCACTCTCTGTCTCTCTCTCTCGCAGTTGTAATTGTAATCAGTCATTATCAGCATTGTGATCATCAAGGTCTATTTGATCTATATTACACAACATCATCATTATTATTATCAAGTAAATTTGTAACATGAGCAAAGTCACATCAAAATGTATATATTAAATATGCATATGCATACATAATTATATACACATGCAAACACACACTAAACATAACTTATATAAATATTTATAATAATATATATATATAAATATATATATATATATATTTTATCCATTAGCACTGTGCTTCTTACTGTTTCTGGTGTGCATTTTAATTTGTCTCACACTAAAAATAGCTCAATTAATCGTTTAAAACAGAGCACAAACAGAAGAAGCAAAGTATTTTCAATATAGTTCATACATTTGAAGTGCAATGTCACTGAAGCAGAGTATGCAGCAAACAGCAAAATCATTCAACTGCTTCATTTATTTTCGCAGATTTTTAGAGTAATCTCTCGGGAGACGCATCGCATCAAACAATAAAGCCTGCATCAATATTGCGACCAAGCATCCGATCAAGTGTTTGCGTGTGTCTGTGTTTGTCTGTGTATGTGTGAGTATGTATATGTGTCTCTCTGTATGTCTGCATGTCTGTGTATGACTGTGTTTGTGTGTGTAGGTGTGAATTTATGTATGTGTATGTCTGTGTGTTTATGTGTCTCTGTATGCGTACATGTCTATGTATGTCTGTATATGTGTGCATGCGTGTGAGTGAGCATGTGCATGTTTGTACTTGTAGCTCTGTGTGCCAGTGAATAAAACGTTGATGTTGAGCAGGCACAGCAAATGTACAGAAAAAACAGATCTAGACGGACGAAGATCGAATAAAAAAAACTCAATTACATTTAATTATAGCGCTCTCAAAACATTGCATCCGTACACAAACAGAGTATACACACACACATACATACATGTACATTTTACTATATATGTATATTTTGCATACATCAACCATACATACACATATATACATACATACATCATATTCAGTGCGTGTATGGAAGCATGTTTATGCACACACTCTCACACATTTATGCAAATAGTGTATGCATGCATGACATATTTGTATATATATATACATATTTAATATGTATAAACAATTAAACATATATACATATATTGGGGTTCCAGTATATATATATATATATATATATATATATATATATATATATATATATAGACACATGAATGTATATGCATATAAGTATAAGCTTGTATGTGGCAACAGCCCTTGCCGTGTTTGGTCCATCGCTATTTTGTGTTATGTTCTGTTGTCAATATTAATCGAGAACGATACGAAATTACGTTCGAAAGTTCTAAATGCTTCGATATTATATTCTCCTTTCACGAGACCAGATTTATTCATGTAAGCTCTAACTTGTATTTCTAAATCAACAAGTTTCGATCATAGGCCAATCGAGTCTCATCATTTGAAATAACTGCCTCCTAAACCTGGCATTAGCCTAGAATTTTTATTATCATTATCATTATTATTTTCAGGAATATGAAATAGGTATCATTATCATTATTATTATTTTACGGTTTCTATAGCAACAGTGCTGGTACACCAAAACAAAGCTGCATTCAGGTCAATATCCAGAAGGTAGTCCACTAAGACAGAGAACCAGTCTATAGTAGATTGGCAATTCCTATGACCATAGGCTAACCAAATTAATGCATTCAAACAAGTTCCAAGTTATCTCTCAGCACTCACACCAAGTATACTTGTGATTATAAATGTTTCGAGTGGTATAATGCTCATTGGCGACTGGGATTATGACTCCAGTCACCTGAGAGCAGATGTCACATCTCCTCACAACACAGAAAAAACCCAGTGAAATCACACTGCAACTCATTATATTTCCTCATTTCTGTCATTTCCCACGAAATAAGTAAGAATAATTCCCCAGCAGTTAGAACAGCTTTGTAGACAAACCGCACAGTTTTCTAGAAGCAGGTTCATTAAATATATTAACCTGACGCATTAATCACTTGTCCAGGATCATCAATTGACGTCCACACAGCCCAATCCAAACCACAACACACTGTTGGTGAGAAGATTAGACTGCAAAGGAGAGGATTGGCCATCCACCTTCATAAGCAGAGGCTAAGAAAATCAAGGTGCTAACACATCATACTCATCCCTGCCTCAGGGCAGGCTTAGGATACTACTCTTCTTTATATTCTTGTCTGACAGGTTTCTAATCCCTTACTTTCTGTCTGACAGAAGTAAACAGGAAGATCGACAGGTAGACTGACAGACAGGTAGACTGACCGACAGGTAGACTGACAGACAGGTAGACTGACAGACAGGTAGACTGACAGACAGGTAGACTGACAGACAGGTAGACTGACAGACAGGCAGACAGACTGAGACTGATAGACTATCCATAGTGTGGCAACCTGGAAAGACACATTGCTTTGATGAGCCCAATTCACCTGAGGGATAATAATCAATGGCCAACGGTGAAAACACACCTGGACACAGGTGCATGGCTCACTAATTAGGCATCAAGAACTTCAGCATGTGACCAAGTATGGGACTAATCCCTGTTCCAAGAATAGCCAAGAATAGTCGTTGTTCTGTAATATTAGTAACCGGCTATATCTGTCTGCTGTCTGTCCCAGCTTCACCAAACTGATATGGCTCAATAAACATTCCTAGTTTACGTAAGAGTAAATTTAAACCTTCAAAATTCCTCATGAAAGCCACAGCAGGGAAACCAGCTTATTCACCAGGACTATATAAAACCAAGTCCGCAAGAGCCAGGTTGCTTTGTTTGCTCCGGTGCCAAGTCAACATTTGGGAAGGTCAAGCCAAGTAGACATTGTGGTGCTACGGTAGTAGTTGGCGATGCTGGTTTTCATGTGGTGGCACAGGAGTAGAATCTGGAGAGGATTGCTCGAAGGGTAACGTTTTCAGTCGCAAGTAGATAGCATAGGGGCCTAGAGGAGAGTGTAAGCCGATGAGATTGAATTGAGAGGCGAGATAAAATGATGCGAGTCCCTTCCAAAGAGCCGGCGCAGCATAGACTACAGATATGTCAGAAGATCAGATGAGACTGGAGTCGAGAGAGAAAACAATAGTATGATGAGCGAGTAGATCCGGGCGGTTGCAGGGTGAATTGCTGCTGAATATAAGAGGGTTGAGAGTTTTGAAGGGCATTGTAGGTAAGAGAAACAATTTTCTAATGGAAGCGATTTGAGAACAGAGGTCATTTTGCGCTTTTTGGGTATTGTGGTGACTGTGTGGGGAGAGTGTTCTGGACTGTTTGAAGGCATTTTACTTGAGAAGAGTCAATGTTGTAAAAAGGAAGTACAGTAGTCTATTTCATTTTAAGCACACTGTGTGATTAAAAAGATCATCAGCGTCCCCCTCCTCCTTTATCCAGGCTTGGGATTGGCACTACCAGAGTGCAAGCAGTGGAAGAGTTGGCTCAGATGGAGTAGACATCTCAAAACACATTTATACAGTGGTTGGGATTTGAACCCCCTCCCCGACTTCTCAGTTTAACCACTAGACTGGCACTAATTCTAAAAGCCATCAAAAACTATGCTTTCACTTATAGTTCCCTGTTAAATGTACTCTGCTAACAGAGTTATATAGAGCCTCTCACAGTACAACCTAATAAGAACCTTTAACAAACCACAGTTGATTACATAACATGCCCAGTGCACTCTCTTTAAACACTTAAGGGTCCTCATTCTCCCAACCCATCAAACCCCAGCGACCCCACCTCTGTTGTGACAAACTCGACTAGACAATTATATTCTCACCTCAAATGTCTTTGACAAAATCCTGGCTTAATTAAATCAGTAGAAACGAGGTGCAAGCCTCTATTACTGGCAGTCATCAAAGCCAACGGACACATTCTTCAGAGGCCAGTTGCATGGCCGTCGAAATGACCAGGTGGTAATATCACAGACATCATAGATACCACTGACCAGATGGTATCAAAATAACAGGTATATACATCTCGCCAAAAAAACCGTGAGAAATTTCGTACATACTTCATAATGAATGCAGTGTGGTCACATGTGTGAATCAATGGGGCTCCACAGGTCATGAATGGGTCACCAAACAACTGCAACAATGATGATGTTGGTAATAATGATAAAATAATAAAAAAATCAAAATATTAGTTTAAAATAATTCCCATAACAGCTCCAAGCATAACCTTTTAATTCTGGATGAGAGTGAGTGAGTGAACGAGCAATAAATAAATATATATATGTATATATATAGAGATCAGAAACAATAGTGTTCAGTATTCTAAAAATCTTAAATGTAAACATGGACGTTTTTTGAAAAGGCTGTATGGTCTAGCCTTGCTCATTTTCATTAAGTTGGTCGAGGGCTTGCACCAGCAGTGCACCTGATTTGATGGGTGTCACATTGCTCATGGTCCCCATACAGGCGCAACCAGTGATGATCGAAGAGACCAGAAAGAAGGCTGAGGAGGAGAATAACCATTTTACCTGTCTTGGAGGGTTCATCAGCCAAATAATTCTATCCAATAATTAAGTATAGTCTTTTGTTTCTATTCTCATTGTGCCGTCACTGGTGGCCGGTGGACACTTAAGGGTCCAACAAAATTAGGGATGAACTGAAATTCGGCTCGGAACTCGGCTCGGCACGAGATTCATAATACTCAGCATAAACTCGGACTCAGACAAACAATGGGTCGAATTTTAATTTTTCCGATTTTCTATTTTTAAAAGGAAATCGGATTTTTTAATGTACAAAATCACAATTGACCTAACTAAAAACACAAATACTATAATTTTTATTTATAAAACAACAATCGACTTACTTGACAATACAAAACACTGCCACAATTGGTACTGGCTAGTTACTATTTCCTAGTGTAAACCAAGGCAAAACTAAAAAAATCATAGAAGTTGTGCAAACTGATAAACTAAAATCAAGAGAATGAGACTTTTTTAAATATTCAAAACTCTGTTCGGACTTGGAAAAATTCAACTCATAAAACTCAGTATCTGGACTCTGCAAGAAATTAAAACTTGGTTCATCCATAAACAAAATGGGCGGTCTTGGTTGAGAGTATGCTTCTAATTTAATAAAATGAGTTTATTGATGATGCATAGATAGACATAATCTGCTAACAGTGCAAAACATGAACAATGCAAATGTATTTATTGTTATTGGCAATTAGTAGGGCCCTACCGAATATTCGCTTTGTATTCGCTTCAGAGCCAAATAGTGGTCCAAACAGCTATTCGCTATTTGGCTGAATAGTAGCGGTCGAGCCGAATACAAACAGTGGTCACGTGACATTTGTTTCTGCACAAGCGGCAGTTGCTATAGCAAGTGTACTGAAGTAACTCTCTACTGCCTGGACCAATGTATCGCAGTGTCGGCCGTCTCATTTCTAAATTTAGTTAAATTAGTTTCATTCCTAGTTAACAGACAGGCAGAAGAATGTAAAAATTACATGTAATTAACTGTTTACTTTTAGTTTATGAATTAAATTTACAGAACTGAAACCTTTGCTCACATTTGAAATTACGAAATTTGTCGCTCGACCTGCATGGTACACTATTCATATTCGCATTCATATTCAGCCGAATAGTGAAAATCGTCTATTCAGTACAGCCGGAGTAATTAGTACTTCTATAGCGCCAGATTCTAATACACGAGGCTCCAACCAATGGCGCACAAAAGCTAAGTCGTAATCAGGTTAAAGCCATGCAGTAAACTGGTAATTTGAAGTCAAGCCATAGTCAGGTCAAATGTTATAATGATGTTTGCCATTAATGTACATATCCAATGATTCACAGATGAACACTTCTATACACAATGTTGTCCAAAATGGCTAAAAAAAATATTTAAATCTGAAGTCAAACCTTTATCAACCTGGAAGACAGCCTTTCTTCAGCACCATCGAGAGACTTTTAAGTGTTTTATGAAAACCCCAATACACGTACACTCATATATACAGTAATGTTACTCGACAGAAAATGTATATACACTTATTCCCTGTTATGCATGTATGGATTTTGAAAATGCATGTGTACTTCTCATAATGGTTTACCGTCGCAGGCTACTTCCTTTTAGCAAATATGGTAGAAGTGTATTTTAGTGTATTTTATTACCTTGTGCGCTTGCTGTGTATTTTAGTGTATTTAATTATTTCCTTCACTATATCTTGTACTTTGGAAACAGAACCTTGATTGATGATAATAATTATGCTTAAATGGAAGCTGGATCGATGAAAGGAATTTTAAAAGGGTGTTGTAGTGTATGTAAGTAAGGAAAATGTTGATCAGAAATAACACTAGATTTCATTGCGACGTCATTTTGTCATCACTCAAACTTCTAATTATGCATATTTTCACCGATCAAGCTTCCATTCATTCATATTTCTCTTCTTTGTTTCAGCTTCTATTTACGTATCTTTCTTTTCATCAACCAGGTTTTTTGCACGTGTACATGGCCTTGTTTACACTGATCTAACGTCCATTGCAACGACATTCTTGCATCAATCAAGCATAATATTTTAATCCATCCAGCTTCCATTTAAGCTTCTTTCATCATTTCTTTCATCAATCCAGTTTCTACTGGTGCATTATACTTTTCATCGATCCCGTCTCCATTTAAGCTACAGTTGGACATCTATTCTGGTCAAATAATTAAATACGCTAACATACACTAGAAGCATCATGGTATAATAAAAATACGCTAAAATACACTTTTACCCAATTTCAAACTCATGCCCTGAGGTATATGGACGTTTTAAATTAGCACACTTAATAAAACGGTGACACAACCCAAGATGAATGACCGAACATCTCGTGAAAAAAGCGCCATAGGCAATAAAGTTACTGCATATTACTTTAAATCACACTCGATATCTCAGTCGTATTACTGTGGGCTTATAATAACTAATTCTAGTAAATTGTGCACATGAATTGTGATAACTTAATAAAAACAATTTTAATTTGAAAACCACGGCCACTCACCTCAGGCATTATAAATTAGCCGAAAGCCAAAATGATATGGAAGCAAATATCATCACGACGGTAGACATATTAGCACTCAAGGAAATGCTGCGTTACAACAATATAATCAGACGTTAATTCCATAGGTATTTTGGCAATGCGTTGCTATTTAGCGTAAATATTTATTTAAATTTACAATGTATTCATTCACGCATTGATTAACTCGAGTCGTCGTATGTATATCTGTACTAGCCAATCTACCATGACAACCGAAGACACGCGACGAACCAATGACTATTATGCATTCTAGGTAAGTAAGTACATCGCTGATATTTCATCAGCTAACATTATAAAAGTCATGTCATTAACAGTCATTTGCAAATATTTAGTTAACACATTATTAATCAGCTTATATATCTGACTCTCGCTTCTAGACACAAGAAGAAACAATTACGAAGCTTTTCCATTTATGTTGCTTTCTAACGTATTTTGCGCATGCGATCTACTACGCATGCAAGGCCGTTTTCAGGTCGTCGTAGGCTAGGCCCTAGGCACTCTTTCATGCACCTCAACTATACGGCTTTGCACAAAACATTAAATGTGTAAACCTAAACACACACATGCAGTCACGTTATTTTTCAAGTTATGAATTGTTTTTATCCAGAATGAATTTTCTTGTGATTGATTTGTGTAGAAATTTGTGAGAACGTTTTATTACATTGACTGCCTACATAATGCTTTTCAGCCTTTTCTCCAGTGTAACTTCATTGTTGCTTCACGCTCGACGGTTCGAAAAACACAAAGAAATGTTTATCGAATTGATTACATTACATACATACAGCTTTTCTCCCATTTGTACGCGCACGCATGTGTCTTTCTTTCTTCGTGTGAATTTCTATCAATTCCGAACGCCCAATTGTATTTAGCCTACAAAAGATAAATTAGAGAATAAATCATAAAGGAGTGTTACTACCACTATTAATATACAGGTAGTCTCCTATGAACCATGAATCCATGATTCAGAAACGCACCCATTCAGCTCTGATTTCGAATCTCAATTCACTTCTTGTTGTGATGTTCAATTTCCACATATATGAAATTTGATTATATTTGGTGTTTTATACTTTTTAGTCACGACTTTTTGAAGTTTTAAGACTAACAATTAAATATCAATAGCTTTTATTTTAAAAGAAATCATGTCTGATGGATAGGTTCCTACAAAAGAAAACACGAAGCTGGGTTTGAGAATCAGGGCTCTTTGCTTAAATTTGTGAACATCGATACTTCAGCAGTGTCCTCTCATTTCGTCTGACACAACGAAACTCTCCATACCAGAAAATGCAGAAATCATCACGCTGAACGACGATACCAATGTCGTAGGCCCTGATAAAATAGGCCCTAGCCTAGGCAGTGCGTCTACTAGCTAAGATGGCACTGCTACTACGACCCAATCCAGGAGCAATTTTGGCCTCTCAGGCTCTCATGCAGTCCCTGCTCCTGAAATAACTAACCCTCTCACCTTTCCAGTTCCACAGATGCTTTAAGACTATCCTGTTCTTTGATCCAAACACAGACTCCGGTAAAGAGTCCTAACTTGTGCTCTATGCCAATATAGATTCCTTGCATTGCCATTTACATCATTGGTAGGCCTATAGAATTAAGGCTAGGGAACACAGCAATCTTCACTTCGTGACGTTTTCCGCATTGTCCGCAATCTTATTTTAAAAACACAGAGATGGCGTCGTCCAACCATGAGTGAAATTCTTTAATGAAGTTAATTCAAGTTATACATCTTAGTGTCTGATGTGATGATGTGACGTAACATTTCTTTGACCCCACTCTCCTTCGTCACAAGTGGATGACCCCGGGACTCCCTCCTCTAGGTGCGTGACATTCTTTATTTACGTCCACTATGTTCCAATCAGAGCTGTGTGTGACACGTGACGACTTGCATCGTATACTGTGATTACTGTCTTGGATAGGGCTGCCTTGAGTACCCGAGTACTCGCGAGTACTCGGCTCCACAAGTTGCTCGAGTAATGTTCCTGTACTCGAGTACTCGCATGCTTCCACTTACGGTCGGAAAATTTCAATTTCCGGTTCCAGACGGCTTCCTGTACCCCATGTTTTATTTTTTGTGTAACAAAAACCTTAATTTTTTTTGTTCCTTTGGCTATTTAAAGCATGTTAGTGATTACATTGGAGATTTAACTTTATTGGTGCGCCAGAACTTTACTTAGTACCTATGCTATGGTCTACAGTCTATTTATAGCCTATAGCTGTGGCGGACAGGCCACAAGGCTTGAATGAATGATTTATTTAAATAATCGGCTCGCCATAGCGTTATTTTACGTATATTTTTTACAGTGTTGCGTATAGGAAGGAAGACCGATCGGCGGTTTTTAATTGAGTGCATAGCTTGCAGACGCATGAATTGGCTTGAGTATAGCCTGACATGCGTGCATCGCTATATATGTGAATCAGTGGTTCGTACTGCTTCATACGTAGAGTGGTTCTCGTACCGCTCCAGGGATCGTTGAGTGTTGCCATATAAATACGACCTCTAGTGACAGCCGCTCTCGCGGTCAGGCTGGTGCTGCTTTTCGCTGATCTGGTGGGGTGGGCCCCTCTGCCGTCGATCGCAAGACGGACCGTGCCCTGATCGTAGGAGTCAACAGGCTGACAGAGAAAGACCGATCGTGAGAAATGCTCACAGGTCTGGTTACCGTTCGAGAGTGCGTAAAGACCCGATCGAGAAAAATAAATGAATGAATGACAGGTCTGTTCGGAAATACGGGGAAGATGGTGACCCCGTTGGTGGCCGTGAGTGATACAGACTGGGTGAGTCCCAGAAGGGACCGACGTATATATCGAGAGAGGCCTCGGCGGCCGACCGAGAGATAGACTGGGAAAAATCCCCGACCGTGCAGACCGTGGGAGTTCTGGTGGCCGAGAAATAGTCTTGTTGGCTACCTAGATCGGTCATAGTTACTCCTCGGAAATACCAGCCGGTTGTCGGATACGTGACCCCGTCGGTGGCCGTGAGAAATAGAGATCGGGTAAAGCCCCGAGCAACCGAACGCTACATCGAGACAGATTTATGGCGACTGTTGAGACAATTTACGGGAAGAATTCCCCAGTGTACACGTTGGTTAAAAGACGGGGAGGGCGGACCCGTGAAGCCGTTGGAAACAGACTGAGAGCTACCTGAGAAGCCGTTGACAAATACTGGAAAACATGAATACATTCGATAAATACGGGGAGGGTGACCCCATTGGTGCGTTCGATACAGGGAAAGTTCCCTTTGGTGCCGAAAACCTGATCAATTGTGAGCGTCTCTGCATATTCTTTTCTATTTACGGTTTTCCGTAAATATCTATACTTGGCTACCTAGCGTGGTCATACTTACTCCTCCCGTTTACCAGCAATCTGTTGATTTGCGTGTCTGATCGCAATGTCTTAGGTCGCGGTTTCCCCGCGTATCTTTACTTGAGTTACTAAACGTAATATCTGTACTTGCGGTGTCCCCGCAGTATGTCTTCTTGATTGTCTTGCGATCTTTCGGTAAATCTTCTTGTTGGCTACTTAGGTCGGTCACACTTACTCCTTTCCAGAAATCTATTCACTTGTGTGTCTAGTTGCAATATCTTGGCTCGCGGTTTCCCCGCGAGGCGTCTACTAATTTCTTCTTGTAGATCTAACTACATAATCTCTTTTCGAGGACTTCCTCGAAAGATCTGCCAGTGGTTCGTTCCAGTGTATAAGAGACAGAGTACAATTACTTCAGAGAAAGTGATTATAATAATACAGGTCTGTGTGAAACACAGAGGTAACGTGGTGACACTTACCTCAGTTGCCTGTGAGAGAATCGAGTCTGAGAAACGAGAGTTGGTGCATTACCGTTGGTCAGAGCTCTAGGTGACGAATACAAATATGTTCATACGATGGGATGCATAAATGCAGTCGATGAGAGTTAAAGACATGTGAGCGTCTGGGTGATCGGATATTAAAGTATATGACAGATGTAAGCCGGCCGAGAAATATACTTGTTGGCTACCTAGTTCGGTCATAGATACTCCTCCCGTTTTTCCAGGTTGTCGGAGACATGAAAATTCGGGTGGCCGCAAGAGATACAAGCCGAGTAGATTCCCGCAGTAGCAGCCGTACAAACCGAGAGAGCTGCCGGTGGAGCGTTGGCACATACGGGGAAAGTTCCCCATTGAATACGCTCGATAGAAATATCGGGGAAATTCCCGAAGGACCCGCTGGAATTACACGTGGAGGGTGAACACGTTAGAAGAGCACGTGACAAACAAGAGAAAACACTGGTGCCGATTGATACCTTCAGGTTACTAGTCAAGTAACTCTTCTTGATGGCTTTATAGTCGTTCGATAGATACTCTTGTTTGTTACCTACGTTGGTCATAGTTACTCCTCCCGGTTTTCCGAGTATCAGAATATATTACGGTGTTGGCGGACAACTGCCAACGCAGAGGACGGTCAATCGTGTGCATGATAACTTATGCGTGTGAGGCCGGTATGCCACACACGGAAATGGGCCAAGAGGCCGACGTGAAAGTCTGGGCAGTCGGAACCCAGGGTAAAGATAGTAAGCAGACCAAGAATTGATCGATGCGTAAATATTACTGTTGGCTACCTACGTTGGTCATAGATACTCCTCCCGTTTTCCCGAAGTGTATCTACTTGCGTGTCTGATCGAAGTGATCGATACGAGTACGTTTGGGTAATCGGGTACCCAGGTGAATACATGGTTGTTTGTCGTCACACACAGTTCTGAGAGATGACTAAAGTGCGAGGTCGGGCCCCCTCGTGCGTAGGTCGGATCGAAGATCTGTGTGCAGATAGCGAAGGTTATAGACAGAAGACCTTCGCTATCAGTGTCCGTGAATACCATGAAAGTGTCATTTTTATCGAAGCAGAATATATCAGTGTTGGTGGGTAACTGCTAACACAGAGGACGGGAACTTAGTCAGTCAAATGTGCATGACAAAATATACGTGTGCGGCCGTTTATGCCATACACGGAAATAGATCGAGAGATATGTGTTGAGCAGAAGACGTGATAGCTAAGTGTCTAGCATGATATGACGAAGAGCTGCGAGACTGGTGTGTCTAGGACGACAGAGGTTAGAGAGTTGGGGACAGTAATGTCTAAGAGTATAAGACGTTGGATTTAGCTACCGATAATTGTATAGGCCGAAATGGCTTATGGACTTGTTTCAAATATGTCTGAACCTCGTAACTTAAGAGAACGTTTGGTGTCCCTAAATGGCGATAGTTTCAGAGTCACAAGATGCTGAACGGTACGACATCAGGTACAGGAAGACGAGGCTAGTAGCTTGGAAGGTATGCAAGGCGAGGAAGACTCCTGCCGGTATGATTATGAACCCTGTTTTGAGTACGGCCATCCTCAGAACGTTGCCCATCCGGCGACCGCGGAATAGGCTGAGTCAGACCTCGTTACTAATTCGAGCCGTGTTACCTTTCTTGGAGAAGAAACCCGTCCCTAATCTTGCCTGGTGATAGTGAACATCCTGGTAGATATAGAGAGTAACCGTTTGGCATTGAGATTTGGTAAGAAAGTGACTCGGGCGACTCCAGGCGTGTCAGCGAGCTGGGGTCGACACCGTCCGTTAGCGCTAGGCAGGCGCTCGGGCGGCAGAACGCCACATAGCTATATGAAGCACTTCCGGTATTAACGCGTACTCGAATATTCGCTAAGCTACTCGACCGTGCGAGTACTCGACTCCAAAACTACTCGTTAACGGCAGCCCTAGACTATTGGACCGTCCTACTAGAACATTCTGTCAATCACTAAGGTACGCACTGTTGCGTCACGCACAGCTTTGCAGTGGAATTTGGAAACAATTTCACTCTAGATAGGCCTAATAGATTACAATAGGCCTACATCTCTCTGATTACCATTTGCCTACGCCTCTAAGATAATTTTCAATGCGCTTATTGCAACTCATATTTTGAAACTTGTTAATTTTAGAAATGAAACGACACATTATTTCAAGCACGATGTCCTGTCTGCCTGAATGTAAAGACCATAGAATGGCCATTAGGCCTAGGCTACAAGTATTTATTTTACACTTTTTACTTTATTGCTTTTTCGTTTACGATATCGATGTAGTATATATTTATACAGCGCATGAAACATTAAGTCCCGCTTGGTAGGCCTCTATATGTTTTGTTTTCGATTTTGCATTCTGATCTTTATTTATTGTTGATTTTTTGCAGAGGTATCGTCATGAGTAGTCCCTTTAAGGGGCAATATATAAATTCATGAATCAATGAATCAATGAAGATCCACGCAATAGCACTTTACGGTCTTTACTCTAACTACTGCGAGGATGTCTGTTGTGCAGAGGTATAACAAGGTTTTGAAAAGTGGGGGAGGGGCATAATTTTAAAAATATTGTGCGAAACGCCCCAAAATTCTTTTGCCCTTACTTTTTTAATTTTGCCTTTCAGAAGTTTGAAAAATGGGGGGGGGGGCACAAATTATCTTAACAAAAGTCATCTTAAAAAGCCATTGGAGAAATATAAACAAGAACTGATTTGGGGGGGCACTGAGCACCAAAACTGGGGGCTTTGTCCCCCAGTTTTGAAACTGGGGGTCGGTGTCCTCTCTGCCCCCGCCTGTTACACCCTTGCTGTTGTGTAATTTCTTATTATGATTAGTTTTGTGATTGTACATAAGCCTGCTTCAATCGTTCATAATTATTTTCAGTGCGTCTGCAAGCCCTTCAATAAAGTAGCCTACATTCTTACTTACTTAACTATCACAAATGCCACGCATCGCAGAATAGTGCATACGTGTCATATTTTGCTAATGCCATGTACAAGGCATTTGGTTCAAAGCACTTGAAACATTTATAAAAAAAGGTGTACCTTGTGTGTCCCAAGACTTTACTGGAATATGTCTAAAGGCAGGTTAACCATGGCTGGGCCATGGTTAGCCTATGGATTGCCTATCCACCGCAGGCTGGTCCTCTGTTCTAGTGGACTAATATTTTCATATGGTTCAAGGCACTCTGGTCAATAATATTCAAATTCACGTAAAGGCATATACTTGAAAGAATGGTATGTTATTATCAATTTGCTATTTACTTCAAGCAGCAGACACGGTCGAGCTACGAAAAATATCATACACCAACGACACACGTGCAGTAAATCAACAAATAGGAACGAGCTTCCATCGTGTTGTATTTAATGCATCTCTAGGGTTATTGAACACAACTCCATCAAAGCATACAATAAGTTTCATCAGAGCTTCTCATTAGGCATAAGCAACGCGATCATAACACCACACAATTAGAATAAAAGTTGTGCTCTGCAGAAGCCTCTGGTTTGTCCTGCAATCAGTCTGCGAAAAGTCAAGATGATGACTCGACGATTCTGCTTCATGTTGTTGCTGGTTCTGCTTGGTGAGCAATCGTCAAGAATGAAAAAAAAGAATGAAAATAATGATGAACTCTTAGAAAAAATATATAAAACTGATTTTAAAAAAAATAGATTCGTTTATTGATATGCATGGAATGTCACACCGTAAAGTTAACCATTATAATATGTTAGTTGTTTAGCACCAATGTCTAATTCAAGCGAGTTTAAGATAATATTATAATAAGTTACAGGAGGCGAGAATGATGAAGAAGGTCGAAATATCGATGACGACAACGATGACAGTGCATGACTGTTCTGGTAGTCTCGCTGACATAGATAAGGCCTATAGCATTTAGACTGAGACCAGAATGACAAAATATAGATACAAATAAAGACAAACACCAAGACAGTCAGTTAGTTGGTTAGTCTTTCAATCAGTCAGCCTGAAAGTAGGCCTAAATGTATTAAGAACTTCATGAATGACTCAATCTATTAAGATTAGGTGCCATTCAATAATTTCGATGGCACTTCGGTATATTGTATATGTTAGTTCTAAGTCAAGAAAGAGCAATAAAGCATGGTGCCAGGTTTATACGAAAGCAACAAGAAGTTGTTACAGGTTACCTTAATAGCTCCTGTAACTTATCTTCCTATCGTTCTGGCACCGTAGGGGTTCCTCTCTTTGTACCCTTCTCTCTGGGTCTCGTGTCTACAGAGAAAGGTGTGCCGGCCTCCCGTGGTCTATAAAAGAGATGAGGTGCCTATAGGTGTGTAGAGTTTCTGGCTATTTTCTGCTTGAGTCAGCTTGTTGCTGTTTATCGCGAAGCCACTCTCAGTTTTACTTTTTTTCACGACCGCTGTGTTCTGTGACGCCTCAGTCCAACCTTGGTGGTCGTTGAACGTTTTCTACAGGTCGGTAGCGGTCCGCTCCACCTCGAAGTCACGCTGGACTGGTTCCACGTCTTCGTTTCATGTTTGTATGGTTTCTTGTCTTTATTGTGTTTAAATAAATATTGTTCATACCCTAAAACGACGCTTTTCTGTTCACAATAGGCAGGAACCCATAACAATGTACACAAAATACAATCTCCTTGTAAAATTACTTTGCACAGTAGTCAAACTATGAGGTGCCAGATGTGCATGTCATCGCTAAATATTCCATTACTGTAGACTATGCAAAAGTGGGAGCATTTTTTAAATCATACTAATTTTCTAACAGATGAGTGGCCTATGTATCAAATGCGAGCCATCAATAAGTCCTGACTTACGGGAATTATTTTGGATAAGTAGACTCAATTTGCATAATAATAACAATAATCTGTCACATTAAATCGTAAGCCATGAAAGAATATTATGTTATTATACACTTGCACGTGCAATGTGTCAATGTTATCTAGAAGTCGATAATATTGAATGGTATTACTGCTTTATATGCGCATAAGTTAAGAGACGCCAACAAAGTTACATGAATGTAAGCAGAGTTTCGAAAGAAATCCGTTTAGTCTAAAGTCAGTTACTGTAGGCCTACATGAATAATTGCAATGCTTTGTCGAATTTTCTTCTCTGTGACGTTGTTGTTGATCCTCTGTGGTGAGCTATTCTTTAAAAAGATTGTTATAACGTGTTAGACATTGTCGTAAATCACAATCGATAACGCATAAACACCGATTCAAGAAAAACTCATACGGTCTTCTTCTTATAATAGAGCTTCCACTTGGTATAGAAGTCCTCAGGAGGCTCTAGTGTGTCTAGTCTAGTCTACAACAGATGAGACACTGGTTGCAATGAAAGTGATGATGGCGATGAATGCGATATGGTTTCTTTTAGGTGTGTAACCATCCGCGGTCTAAGTGACATCATGGTCACATGCAGATGTGGTCATGAGCAGTCTTTAGCATTTGCGCTGACGGTTGACATTGCCAAGCACGCTAGAACTTTTACATGTATAGCTTGCTACTGACGATGCTACATAAAATGTAATAATTAGAATTAGGTCTACTCTTACAACTGCAATATTTATTTTTATCTAAGCACAGAAAATCCAGCGCATTTGCGTACAAACCAATTAGCAATATGCTACTCATGCTAGCCAGTCCGGTATGAAACACGTGAGATCTGTAATTGTAATGTAAATATCATGATTTACTTCTCCGTTCTATTCCTTATCCTACATGTGTTTTAACCTATTTAACCGTAATCGTTATCTCCAAACTTCTAAAACGCCAATTGAAAGCCAAGCACAAGACACCAGCTTATTACACAAGCGCTTCATCGAATCAGAGTGGTAGTCCAAACGATAGCGTAGGCAGAGTATTATAGCTGTAAAGGCGGGTGCCGTTTAGATCGGGGATTGAAATGTGGACGATCAAGTAAGGGGTCTGAGGGGTTAGAGTAGACCTACTTGAAATTTAAGACATGGGTTTAGAATGGGAAGCCCGAGGGGTGATGGGTTGAGTAACCTGGGACAGACGATGTTGGATCATGGGCGACAGGCAGTGATTGTGGCGGAACCGAAAAAGTACGGAATTCAAGAAGAATTTCTTTCTGAGTTGCAACTGATTGAAATAGCTAAGAAAAGTGAACATAGGTCTAATAATTATTGGCAAAAGCCACTTGAAGTGCTTACGACGAATAAGCATGCCATTTTAAAATGTAGGGGCCAACAGTTATTACTTCATATTTATTTCTGAGTTGTCTTTGATTGAATCAACTAAGAAAAGCGAACATAATAACTATTGATAAAAGCCACATGGTGTGCTTACTACGTGTAAGCATGGCATCTTGAAACGTACAGTTATGACTTCATATCTATGATTACAAATAAGAAAAGCACGGTTATGTGTGTATCTTAAACAACAACTTTTGATCCTCAGAACTGATTGCTCCCAATTTTTCCGCGAATACTTCTTACCACCCGAGGAAAAACACTGGGAGGTTCACGGTCCGAAAATCTCCACCCCTTCCGATCATTTACAGCGATTATTTCAACAAATGCAGCAAAAAAGACCGCCATTTTGTCCCAAACTTTGAAATATAAAACCGGTTTGCCGACGGCACGCGAGACCTTGAACTTTTAACTGCGCATTCGTAACTTATGTAGGCCTACTCTCCAATAAGACTTTCTAATTTCGATCATGTGATTGGTTACCAGGGAACGACGTCGCAAATTCACATTGTTTATGATATTTTGAAATTTATACGCGAGCCTGGGGAAGCAATGTTCAACACATTTAGGAATTGTAAGGACAACCTTAAATAACATATCAAAATTCATAAAAAATCTTGCCGGCTAATTCAGCCAGTTTCTTGTAAAACCTAATCGCTCTAAGTAATGTGACTTTGTAGCAAATAAAGGCACTGGAAGTCACAAACCAGACAATAGTGGAGCTCCCAAAACGGTGGCCAACGGCGCAGTAAAGATCAGTTTAACTACACCGCTATTCGATAATAGAGATGGTAAGATACTAGGTCTACTATCTGAAATATAGGAAGAATGGCTATTTCTGTTTGAGTTGACACTGATTGAATGAATTTGAATCAGCTATAAGAAAAGTAAACATTGTTATTGGTAAAAGCCACATGAAGTGTTTACGACGAATAAGCATGACATTTTGAAACGTACATTTATGACTTCATATTTCTTGTAAAACCTAATCGCTCTAATTGATGTGACTTTGTAACAAATAAAGGCACTGGAAGTCACAAACCAGACAAAAGTGGAGTTCCCAAAAAGGTGTCCAACGGCGCAGTAAAGATAAGTTTGACTACACCGCTATTCGATAATAGAGATGGTAAGATACTAGGTCTACTATCTGAAATATAGGAAGAATGGCTATTTCTGTTTGAGTTGACACTGATTGAATGAATTTGAATCAGCTATAAGAAAAGTAAACATTGTTATTGGTAAAAGCCACATGAAGTGTTTACGACGAATAAGCATGACATTTTGAAACGTACATTTATGACTTCATATTTCTTGTAAAACCTAATCGCTCTAATTGATGTGACTTTGTAACAAATAAAGGCACTGGAAGTCACAAACCAGACAAAAGTGGAGTTCCCAAAAAGGTGTCCAACGGCGCAGTAAAGATAAGTTTGACTACACCGCTATTCGATAATAGAGATGGTAAGATACTAGGTCTACTATCTGAAATATAGGAAGAATGGCTATTTCTGTTTGAGTTGACACTGATTGAATGAATTTGAATCAGCTATAAGAAAAGTAAACATTGTTATTGGTAAAAGCCACATGAAGTGTTTACGACGAATAATTATGACATTTTGAAACGTACATTTATGACTTCATATTTCTTGTAAAACCTAATCGCTCTAATTGATGTGACTTTGTAGCAAATAAAGACACTGGAAGTCACAAACCAGGCAAAAGTGGAGTTCCCAAAAAGGTGTCCAACGGCGCAGTAAAGATAAGTTTGACTACACCGCTATTCGATAATAGAGATGGTAAGATACTAGGTCTACTATCTGAAATATAGGAAGAATGGCTATTTCTGTTTGAGTTGACACTGATTGAATGAATTTGAATCAGCTATAAGAAAAGTAAACATTGTTATTGGTAAAAGCCACATGAAGTGTTTACGACGAATAAGCATGACATTTTGAAACGTACATTTATGACTTCATATTTCTTGTAAAACCTAATCGCTCTAATTGATGTGACTTTGTAGCAAATAAAGGCACTGGAAGTCACAAACCAGGCAAAAGTGGAGTTCCCAAAAAGGTGTCCAACGGCGCAGTAAAGATAAGTTTGACTACACCGCTATTCGATAATAGAGATGGTAAGATACTAGGTCTACTATCTGAAATATAGGAAGAATGGCTATTTCTGTTTGAGTTGACACTGATTGAATGAATTTGAATCAGCTATAAGAAAAGTAAACATTGTTATTGGTAAAAGCCACATGAAGTGTTTACGACGAATAAGCATGACATTTTGAAACGTACATTTATGACTTCATATTTCTTGTAAAACCTAATCGCTCTAATTGATGTGACTTTGTAGCAAATAAAGGCACTGGAAGTCACAAACCAGGCAAAAGTGGAGTTCCCAAAAAGGTGTCCAACGGCGCAGTAAAGATAAGTTTGACTACACCGCTATTCGATAATAGAGATGGTAAGATACTCCAGAAGGAATGCAAATGATTGATAGAAAGAATGAACGAGTGAGCGGTCAGTCAGTCAGTCAGTCAGGCTAAGAGTCAGTGATTTGTGCTTAGGCATCTTGATCAGTTAAGCAATTATTTCATGAGAAATTTCATTTTTCGGCCTTTTATTTAAAATCACTCGTCTTTAACTGTCTTGTATTATCTTGGATTTAGTGTCTTAGTCTAGGTCTTGGTACCTCACTGTCTTGAATTAGCATGGTATTTTTTTAATTCATACGTACATTTCTAATAAAACCAGATCTAATTACTTATGTAAATTTGTAGCAAATAACGGCAATGGAAGTCACAAACTAGGCAAAAGTAACGATCTTGGATCTAGTATCTTGGTCTCGGTCTTGGTACCTCACTGTCTCGGTACTGTCTTGGTCTCGAAGTTCCAAGTTTTGCATACAGCACTGCATTTATGACTTCATATTTCTTAAAAACCTAATCTATCTAACTGATGTGACTTTGTAGCAAATAAAGACAATGGAAGTCAAAAACCAGGCAAAACTGACAATCCCAAAAATGTGTTCAACGGCACAGTAAAGATAAGTTTGACTACAACGCCATTCAATAATAGAAATGGTAAGAAACTACAGACGGAATGCAAGTGATTGATACAAAGAGTGAACGAGTGAGCGGTCAGTCAGTCAGTCAGTCGGGCTAAGAGTTATTTGTGCTGATGCATTTTAATCAGTTAAGCAATTATTTCATACGTAATTCTTTCTGAGTTGTCATTGATTGAATAAGCTAAAAAAGTGAATGTAATAATTTTTGGTAAAGGCCACACACGGTAGAGCGTTTACGATGAACAAGCATGACATTTGACACGTAAATTTATTGCTTCGTGCATGTATTTCTTATAAATATAATCTTATAATTTATGTAACTTTGTAGCAAATAAAGGCAATGGAAGTCAAAAACCAGGCAAAACTGACGATCACAAAAAGGTGTCAAACGGCGCCGTAAAGATAAGTTTGACTACAACGCCATTAGATAATAGAATGGGTAAAAAACTTCGTGTATCTGACTATTCTGACGTACAGGAAGAATGCAAGTGATTGATTGATTAACTGATTGATTGATTGGTTAGTTGATACCGTTAATTGATTGATTGATTGATTGATTGACTGATTGCTTGATTGATTGACAGAATGGCAATTAGTGAACGAGCGAGTCGGTCAGCCAGCCAGTAATTCTAAGAGTCAGTGATTTGGGTTTAGGTACACTTCTACGTTGATCAAATAAGCAATTATTTCATACGTGTTTCTCTCTGAGATGTCATTGATTGGGTCAATAATCAATTGTCGCAGTTTGATCGGGAAAATGTGACAAAATATCAGAGTCGTATCGTTCTTGTAACCTGAAGAAATAGACAGAAATCTTGAGATATTTTTAAAGAACTCCTTTCGATTGTTGAAGGCAATTCAGAACATCGTATTGGTTTTGAATGTTCACGTCGTCATTTGTGTTAACTTTGTAGCCACTGCCACCAGAGAGGACACTACGTACTATGATGAATGTAAGTAGCTTAGAGGAAGAAAAGAAGAATAGAACGAAAAGTGAAAGAAGAAAGTCCCGAGAATGAATGATGGAACGATTGAACCATTCAGTTTTCAACCATAAGCTAATTGAGTGAATGAGTGAATGATTGAACAATCATAGAGATCATTCGTTTGATTGTTCATTCATTCGTTCATTAAAATTACATCAGATTAATATAAACTCCTACATTATAATTACATCGTAATAATTATTTATTCTAAACTCCAATGCCATTATAATGACTTTCTCCACAATCCGTCGTAAGGGATCTTATTCGGCATCCAAACCTCATGCCGTCGTTGCCTTAAGACTTTCTTATTTTCTCGGGGGGCTGTCACCCTGGCAGCTTCTCTGAATGACTAGTACTGGTACTGCACGAAGTGCTTTATAAATTCTGAGATAAGATGATATTATGATACCTACTCATTGTCCCATTTGCCCGTACAACTACTAAACAAATTGTGCCTTCTCAGTGGTTGGTCCTCGCTCTGGTACACGCTCCCGTTGGCGTTGCGCTCGTCGCCACGCCAAGGGTCCACTCAGACTCTTTATACTCGTCTTAAAACTGTTCTTTTTAGCCACACCGGGATCGGGAGAGGTTCCGAGTAGTAGCCTTGAAGGAGCGGTTTATACATTTTCGTAGAATAAAAGGAATAAATGAAAATATATACCGATCTGTTTACGTTGTAGCTACAAAGCCTGACCTTGGCTTTATTGATTATACTGATGAGCCTGAAGACACGGAAGGTAGGAAGGTGCATCGCTGTTGTTCGCAATTTGATTGATAACTTAATTTTATTAACGAACAAGCTAAGCAATAAAATGATAAAAGTACGAATGAATTGATTGAACTACGAATGAACGAATGAATTAATGATCTATGAATCATTGAAAGAGCTACATTTTCAGTTAGCCATTGATCAGGACAAAATCACAATTTTGAACAATTATTAATTAATTGAGTGAATCAATCAATCGAAAACTAATTATTTGGCTGATTAATTAAATGATTGATTGACCATTGAATGAATGAACAAATGAAGGAATAAATGACTGAACCAAAGAATATGATTAAGTACTCAGGGTATAATAAATATTCCCTCAGGCTCCTAGAGATACTCTCCATTTACTGTTTGAAGTCTGTTTCTCATGAAATTTAAATTGTGTCACAATCAATTCATTGTTCTGCATTTGCAGCCAACACAGCCAGTGTACCCCCATTCTACGAAACTGATGACTATTGGAGCGGTGAGTTTGGTTACTAGACTTTAATTTGCAAATTATTGTGTAATGCCGAATTTTCAACAGCCGCTAAGATAACTTATTGTCATGTTAGAAACGAATGAAGAAGTGAATGAACGAATGAATGAATGAATGAATGAATGAATCGTCAGAAGCAATTCAATGAAGGTCCCAATATAGATGGCTAGTAAAAGTTTTATAAGTCAGTAAATCAAAGTCACTACCAAATAAATCAATCAATCCGTCATACATTCAACCAAAATACCTCCTCTGCTTGCGGTCCAGCAGTGCCAGTCCTAAGCCTGGATAAAGGAGGATGGAGACGCTAATGATCATTACTGTTATCACACAGTGTCGTTAAACTGCAACACACCACCACATTCAACCAACCAGCGGCATATCGTTGTCTGATTACACAGATGAGAGACGATAAAATTAATCCTTTCGCTCATCTGCTTATTGTTTTAGTTCTCTCATCTCAGTAAGCAGACAAAAATGAGACAATAGATTATTTAATGATTTTTGTTCTCTTTCTAACCATCGAAAAGGAAGAAAGGCCTGCAATTTCACCAGATGTAGAAAATCAATCAATCAAAATCTAATTATTTAGCTGATTAATTAGTTTATATATTGACCAACGAATGATTGCACAACCAAACAGATATTCAAATGTTTGAACGAATGAATAAGTTTCAGTAATAACAATAATATTAACAATAATAATAACAATAATAATAATAACAACGCCGATTTATAAGGCGCCGTAAACGCGGCCCTCACCACTAGCCTACAAGGGCGCCGTACAGCCTAAAACGAAAGTCAACAGACAGGGAGGGTAATCCTTAGAAAACCAAAACACTTAAAATTTAGTTTTAAAGGAGTACTGAGTCGACCAATCTAACTGTAGATGGGAGACCGTTCCAACACCGCGGACCAGCGTCCGAGAAGGCACTGTCGCCGAAACGCCACCTCATCCTCCGCCGACCGGACGCGGAGAGTGTGTCCCGAAGCAGAAACAGCACAAATACCCGGGAGCTAATCCATTTATCGATCTGTAGACGAGCAAGCATAGCTTGAAGTCGATGCGGTATAGAACAGGAAGCCAGCGCAGAACGTCACGAATGAGCGGCGTAACGTGACCATATCTCCGTCTGTTACAGATGAGTCGAGCGGCAGCGTTTAGCACCGACTGAAGTAGTGGAGGTGCTTCATGGAAGCAAAATATGCAATTGAAAGATGTACCATAATTTCGTTGAAAATTGATCTTTTATCTTTCTTTTGGTACGTGCGTACCAAAAGAAAGATAAAAGATCAATTTTCAGCGGCAATACGCATGTTCCGCACATGATGTTCATTTAAAACCTATGGAAAGATGTACCATAATTTCGTTGAAAATTGATCTTTTATCTTTCTTTTGGTACGTGCGTACCAAAAGAAAGATAAAAGATCAATTTTCAACGAAATTATGGTACATCTTTCCATAGGTTTTAAATGAACATCATGTGCGGAACATGCGTATTGCCGCTATTGCGTACCAAATTTTCAAGGCCAGCGCTGCCACTACACTGAAGACAGTCCAGAAGGCTGCGTGCCTTGACTCCCCGGCAAGAAGGCTATTGCAGCGATCCACAAAATTCCACATGCGAGATGACAAAGGCAGCAACGGCTGCTCTTGCGGCCTCGAAAGGCAAGGACCATATGCAGCTCCTGATGAGACGGAGCTGACGAAAGCAGTAGCCAACCCTCGAAGCGACATGGAGTCTCATGGACAGATTTGACTCCAGCAGGACGCCAAGATCGCGCACCAAGGTCGAAGGCGCTATCGAGGCCCCACAGCGGGCTGGTGTCAAGGTGCTGACACCGTCTGTTAGTGACGCACCATAGGAAGTCGGTTTTCTCGGAGTAGCACCGAGGTATAAGCAATCCCTCAGGCTCATTGATACTACCAGAAGAGTAAGAATGACTGGGTCTGGATCAGAAGAAGTTATTAGTGAACGAAAACCTAACAAATCAGTTGATGAAGAAGTTCACTTAATTTATTTACCATTTATTGCATTATTTTTGTTTTTCATAGCAAGAAATGGTGCAATTTAAGTTGCATTGTAATTAATTCATTGCAATTCAATTATTTGCAGTCCACACAACCAACCTTCCCCCATCTTACGACACTGACTATTTTGGTGAGTAGGCCTATGGTTAGTAGTAATAGTAGACTTTCATTTGCAAATTATTGTGAATTTTAGCAGCCGTTGAGGGCCTCGAATAATAATGTTAGGACTGCGACACAATATAAATTAGTGTCTTCCTTATTTTGCATTTATCTATCACATAAGCAGAGGCAGCGATCTCGGTAGAGAGGTGGGGGTGCACCCAATGAGAGGGGTAAGAAATGTGGGGGTGGGGTGCAAACTTATAACATGTCAGCTCTCTGCAGAAGTTGGAGGGTTGTGCCCTTGATCCCTCCCGTTATCGCCGCACCTGCATGTAAGGAGTATTTGTGTTAGGTAATAGGAGTCTAAAATACGATCGGGGTTTTTAATCCCTCTGCTTCAGCGCTCCTGCTCTTCCTCTTTTAGACTGAATTCCGATGGAATGTCTGTATAAACGAGTATACACTTTGAATGTCCTACAGCTACAGGCAGGTCTTCAAGTGCAAAAAAGAGTTGCCGGTATGGATACAAGAACCATTCCCCTCCCCTCCCGTATGCTTCCAGTCGGCCAAGAGAGATGTCGATATGGCTTGCCGTTTCATACCGTCCCACTTCAGGCCCTGCCTACAGGCATAAGCCAATTCAATGCAATCAGGGCTTAAAGTGTGCCTGGACGGTCATGGACGGCGTCCATGGCACTTATTTTCACGGCTGGACGCCGTCCTGCCACTTATTTAGCCAGCAAAGCCTGGACGCCGTCCATGAGCGTCCATGCAACAGTGGAATTCCCCTATACATACGTTCCTATCAACAGAATTTAATTATCTACTAATCCAAAAAAATCATATTTTCTTTAGGCCTTATTTGTTAACTGAAATAGCCCATGTATATAATAGATACTTACAATTCGAGTTATACATTCTAGTTACCTTTTCATCAAATTTATATTCGTCTTCTGCGTCTGCTGCATTTGGTGATTAATTTTCAGATGCCAAAAGCAAAAAGTTTTTCAGATCATTTGATGAAATTTTTGGCGAACTGGTCGAGCCTAGCAAGTTAGTAAACTAATTAAGTTACACTACTTACCACAAGGCATATAAAATTGAACTGAGCTTCTTCCATTTGAAGTTGCGAAACGATGAAACGTGTAGCTAGATAGGCCATATATCTACTGCTACTGCTAGTGCATGATGTCGGATTGATCATCGAGAAAAATGAGAAGACCAGTTGCCCCACAAGGGCAGACTTGCTGTCGTTCTAGAGAAGATCATGGGCTGGAAAAGGTTAATATATGGATTGATGAAAAATTTCAAAAGTTAAGAATATTGATAAAGTGACTATTCATTTATTGGTGCTATCAACAGCGTGAACACTTGGATCTATTTTTATTTCCTTGGTGCTACATGGTGCAAAATTAACATAAATCAATCGAGATGACCCTGGTATACGGCCGAAAACAAGCAAAAAGGACTTCCCACGATTCCCATTCTCTATTTTGAGAATAGAAAAAAGGAGATCACAATTCTAGAAATGTGTCAGGAACAGGGGCTGCGATCCCGCGATCCTGTGTCGAGGGGGACAAGTCCCCGCACCTCTTGCAAGGGAGGGGCACATTATGCGTTTGTCCCCCACATTTCGTACCCCTTTCAATGGGTGTCCCCCACCTGTCAAACGAGATCGCCTCCTCTGGTCAGGAAATCAACTTAAGAAACTGTTTGGCAGACATTCTTTCAACAACTAGTAGTCTATCTGTAGGTGCATTTTATTTGACAAGCTTTTATATTTTATATATAGGCCTACTGAATTCAATTTTTGGTCAATGTTGACTAGAGCACGTTCCTCTGTAAAGAGACAACTCTCTGTAAATAGAGAAGGAAACATTTTTTGCGCTTCGCGCATTTGGAAACTTTATTAAGCCTACCCCAGCGTTGAAACGCTGCCGGCTCCGCTGGCCCCTTGTCGACAATTTCACAAAAGGAAAGTAGGCCCAATTCTCAGTACGTTTAAAATTCCAACAAATATTTCACCAGCAAATAGTTGACGACAAAATAATGGTTAATGGACAAAACGCTAATGAGTGCTAACTACATTTTTTTGTTCGTCCATTGCATTTGGTCAAATAGCCCTAAAATTGGATTGGTAATAATAATGCCTGTATGTCCAGCTTCTACTTCTGCAAGAACTAGTTTTATCAATTCGACTACTATTTAGGCAAATATTCTTTTCAATTATCCAACTTTTATTTCAGCAGGCATTATATTCATCTAAATAGCATTTGTTTTCGAAGATATTCGTCCGCCAATCCAACTTCTATTCCAGCATCGTAAATACCATCAATCCAACTTCTGTTTAACGAATACAGTGGACTATAGTGCACGAACCATTTGTCGTCGACTTATGGTAGTGATCTGCCTTTGCAATGTTTAGTTCTTAACTTTTTGACACTCTAACGTCCAGGCACTTCTTTTTTACACTTTGAGCACTGCGTTCAATCATAAACCGCAACTTAATTCACATAGTTAAATTTACTACAATCGGTGCGCAAGAGTCAGACACCTAAAGTTCTTCTACAGTTCCCCTTCGTTCGTATGATTTATATAGCAATTGGCCTAATACGCATTTTTCACGTGGGCGTACAGAGCGCTGTTGTTCAGTCGAAGAAAGAGTGCATTAAAAAAACTGCAACCAAAAAGAAGATAAGCCGCGAGTTCAATATACACGATTGTTAGCAGCCTCATCAATAGGTTGTTTTTGTGCTGGACTAGGCCCTGCTTTTGAGTGAATGAATGAAGCTCAATTATTGTGCGATGAACATAAAAAAAGGAAATTTGACTCATTATGGATCTAATGGAAATTACAATATTGTAGAGACGATCGGTCCTATTAAGTCGTGGCCAGATGTTGTTGGAATGGTAAGCTTGAAATGACTTTCATATGCTGAAAAATCTGTTGAAATTCAATATCATAAAGGTTCTTCTTCTCCTTCTTCTTATTAATAATAATAATAATAATAATATTATTATTATTATTATTTTTATTTTTATTATTATTATGATTATTGCTAATATTAATATTGCCGTTATTATCGTCATCATCATTATTATTATTTTTTAATTATTATTATTATTATTATTATTATTGTTATTGATGATGATGATAATAGCTATTATTATTATTATTATCATTATTATTATTATTATTGTCATCATTATTATTATCATCATCATCATCGGCATCATCATCGTCATCATCATCGTTATCATTATTATCATCATCGTCGTCACCATCACCATCATCATCATCATCTTCATCATCATCATCATCATCAAAACCCTTCTAAGACTATAGGCAACCAAAAGTAAGACTTTTATGTGATTCTAGACAAAATCGGGAGCTAACGTGGCTCATTGATTGCATGTAAGTGCAGATGTGGGAGTATAGGGTAAGACTAGCAGCATTTAAGATATAATTATTGCACAGGGGACAATCGAGCCTTAGGGATCCCAAATAGTAAGTAGGCTATTACGAATTTACAATAATCCATGTATATATACACAGAGGCATGCGCCATGGTCGTAGACACTAACCGCTCTAAAACGCCACGAGTGGTAGTAACTAGAATGGGTCAGCTTGGGATATAGGCCTACGTTCATTAAACGTCAAGGCATTATCAAGTCCAGGTCACGTAGGACTATGCCTGCACTGGAGAGAAAAAGTAAAGTATGGGTCCTCTGGGAAGAGTGAGCTCATCAATTGATGATCAACCCTTATAATCTGTTGCTTGGCTACGAACCTGATCAGCTGAATCATGGATGGATTTAAGCTAAGTCTGTGTGTCGTCATTCAAAGATGGAGAATCGTTTCTACTGGGTGGAGCTGCTCAGAAGGTGTGTCAGTTACAGGGGCATCAGCATAGGGATGTCACGTGGTCTTGTGTTTTGCCAGGACAGCGGGGGGACCGCATAGCTTCTGTAGACTGTATAGTAGGCCTATCTGTAACGTATCGTATCTGAAGTCACGTTATCCATCGGCCTATTCTCATTTTCAGCCTCATAAATGCGTTTCTTAAGCCGATAATATAGGATATGTTGGTAGGAGGAACCACTTACATGTATGTACATGCTATGTATGTATACATGTATGTTGTAGGCTATACATGTATACATGTATGTTGTAGGCTATACATGTATACTTACATGTATATACATATATGTATGTTCCGTCAAATGTCTTTCATCGGTGTATACATACATACATACAAATGCCTACTATCTATCCGATATGGCATTAACCTTCAGATGAGAGCATCATTATTAGTGCGTATCGCTTTAAGGTTTCTCACTTACTTATTTATTATCTGACTACTGCCAGAGTAGTTTACGGTTTCTCTGACTGTGCTCTTAATAATGCATGGAAGGAGATTGCATTTTGGTTAACTTTGCAGAAAGTAGAAGAAGCCAAAGAATTCATCAAAAGCGATTCTCCAGATGTCTTTGTAAGTAACATCCGCATAGTTTAGGTTATCAATGTAGTAGCAATATTTGGCTAAATATTTGCATCAGTCATTAAAATGACTTCTTTAGTATTGAGCTTATGCATGATTCTTTTGCCCATGTCATTCCCTATAGCAGAGGAATAATATTTTTTATTACAGATTTGCTTAGATAAATTGCGGTGGAGATGTGATTAAACGATGAACATACTTTTAAGTCTGCTACAATCGCATTTCTATTATGATTCACCATCATTATTATCACCACCACCACTCATTAGCGTCGCCACGCTAATGAGTGGCAAGGGGCAGTTGCCCCATCCCGGCCCCAGCTGGGTCTTGGGATTCGAGCAACTCCGAGTAGTTTTAATATGGCGGGTGTACCCTACGCGATTTGTAATTTAACATTTCACAATTAAAGGTCCTCTGGGTATAATGTAGTCAAATTTGTTCACGAATCGAAATGATTTAGGTACTTTTTTTCGATATTATATTTGAATAATTTGAGATAAACACGAGCCTGAAATATACTTCATTTAGCATCATTGTTAGGGGTTTTGGCCCAATCTCCAAACTCATGCAACGCTATTGCCACCCCACCACCACCAACAACAACAACACAACCACCACCACTATCATCATTTTCAGTAGGCCTACTTTACGTTCGTCATTCCGCGACGATGGATACGAACGAACATCTTCATTGTCTTCTGTCAATAGTCAAGTCAAGTGACCTTGCGCTGTCAGTTCCATTCTGTTTCTGTCATCATTTAAATGGTCTATGTAGTGCATTCTTCGCCTGTTTCTGTATATCTCTGATCTTCCAATCTTTCTTGTATTACATGCCATGGATTTAGGTTATCTGTCTCTCTATGTGTCCAAACCATCTGAGTTTCCCATAGACTAGTTGATCGAGCAAATTCAATTTGTCTGGGCATCTTTAAATCTCCTATGACATTATTCGTACCTACAATCAGAACAATGTTTTGCATTTAGTGACAATGAATAGTTGAGTGATTGGCTGCTGGTCATATGATTACAAACTTGAACAGCAGCTGAGGCATTGCGAAAAAAAGAAAGCAATGCTGGAATGACATAAATATAGTCATTTGCGTCTCATACTTAATCTTTTGGAAACATATTCACTGTGCACATCTATCAATGCGTCTGATAGGCCTTGTATACTGGCAACTAGGCCTAGGCCTACATGTAGCTCCTGAGATAAAGTCACTGACTTTGAAATGATCTTTAAAATATCTGGCCTACAGCGCTGTGAAGACATGGAAGTCAATTGGCTGTAAGTGCAAATAGGCCTACTGCAATCAGCCCCATTTAAAAGTTCATGTATTGACTTATAATTTAGATCTAGTTTACTAGAGAAATCTAAATTTCTTGTAGTGTCCTTCAAGACGAATCCAAGATTGTATAGGCCAGGTGTATTTTTGGACTGATATATATATATATATATGTGTGTGTGTGTGTGTGTGTATGTGCGTGAGTGTGTGTGTTGTGTAATAATTTATATGTTTGCTTTCTCTCCTTTCTCATTGCAGTTCGAAGTATTGGATGCCAACGACAATCTTCATGTAGGAAATTCGATTATAGACAGAGTCAGGCTGTTTATCGACGACAATGACATTGTCGTTATTGAACCTCAGACTGGATAAGATCAGGAATAAGAAAGCAGACACCAAGACCAGCAACTCGGAAAGAACTCTGAAATTTATCTGCGAATTTAAGTCATAACTAGATACTTGACCAATTAAACACAATAAACATTTCGGACTGGACGCAACAGAGGTGGATCATATCAATGTTCACTTTTATAAGCAATGCCGATTAAAAAAATAGATAGGGCCCATCCATATATTACGTACGTAAATATATCGGATTTTCGGACTACCTCCCCTCTGTTGCACCGCGTGTATTTCGTGGACCTCCTCCCCATGCGTACGTACAATTGAGCTCCACCCCCCCTCCCTCCCCCCCCCCCCCATTGCAAAGGTCAAATGGCTAAAACATGTATAAGACATTGATTTTACCACAGGTCATTTAACAGCTTAAATTTGTTAACCGTTGTGAAGAAACAGACAGACTGACTGACTGACAAACAGACAGACAGACAGACAGACAGACTGACTGACTGACTGACTGACTGACTGACTGACTGACTGACTGACTGACTGACTGACTGACTGACTGACTGACTGACTGACTGATTGACTGACTGACTGACTGACAAACAGACAGACAAACTGACTGACTGACAGACAGTCAGACAGAATTGCATTAGAGTTACTGTTTAGCTAGCTGTAGGCAAGTAAATCAACAGTCACAGCGAGGCAATCATAGCAATCATAATGTCACATGCAAATACTGGAGCATTGGAAGAGTGCAGCAGCTGGACAAATGCAAAAGCAATTGCACACGAAGTAGGACGAGAGTCAGTTTCAGTCAAGTCCATCTTTTCTGAGCAGTTTTGGTGGAAAATAACAGGCCATAGGGCCAACACACATGTCCGGGTACGTGACAAACAAAAGGAACGGTCCCTTAAACTAGCCACAAGGAAACAATAGGCATGAATTTGTTGGACAACTCATTTTCCCTGTCACACCATCTCATCTTTCTCATCTTTCCACTGGCAGTGTACGGTGAATATTCATTTTAACTGAGTCGGCTAGGGGAACAGAGAAGAGGAGCAGAAACCCGAATCAACTGTCTACTTGTTAACGTTAATCAATCCGAACAGAACTTCCTCTGGACAGGATAATGTCTCCATGAAGACCACCTCTCCGTAATCGCATAATATCATAAAAATCTCCTCGTACATGAGATTGCCCCAAGTTTCGGTTGATGGTTTGTTATAAATATAATTTCATATAATCACATTAGACGTTGATGAACAATTGTGCGGCACAGTGACTGATCGGTTAAAGTGGATTGGATGAGCAGTGGGAACTCCAAAGTTCGAGTTAACTCGATAGGAGACAGGACCATCAATGTCCACAGCCTACCCCTAACCAGGCCTTATGTAAATTTAAGAATTGTATTCTTCGATGAAACCGCATTCCACATATTAAAAATGTAAAAGAGAATACATTACAAAATCAAAAAATCAAAATATTTTACACTGATTTTTTTAAACATGTATCATCTTTCTTTCCCTAACAATAAATATGAATCCTGCTGATTTTTTTGAATAAATAGATATACATGTATATAGCATAATGTCTATAATGTGTCAAGTTCAAACTCAAAGAGCAAGGGTTCGGATCTCACATATAGTTAGGAATCAGTTAGTTAGGAATGAACCCAAGCCGTCCCGAGTCCCGGGGAATGCTTACTTTGTCCCAGAATCCAGGAATAGGTAGGCTCATTAACTGTATGCAAAAGATTATGCGATTATTCAAATTCAAGCAACATTAGCAAAACAGCTGAAGACTTTTTAGCCACCCTCGCCGCTAAGATCGCCGGCATTCAACAGGACACCGCTAATTCTACCCCATCGGTTTTCCACCCTACTGACTACAGACCGTCTACCATGGTCTCCAATACCAGTGCTGTGCTACGCCGCTTCATTCCCATCTCTCCACCAAAATCTTGCAGCATGTGAACCTGACTCTCTCCATACGTTTCCGCAGAGTGTGTTGACAATCTAGGCTCACTTTCGTTTCTCACCCTTCTCTGCAACCGATCTATCCAAGACTGATCGACTTCTGGTTCCTATTCTCAAGCTTAGTGGATTCATCTGATCCCGTAAATTTCGACCGATTGCAGATGTTACATATGTCTGTCGAATGCCTCTCGAAAATCATCGAAACAATTGTTGCCTACAAGCTCACTGTTTATTTAGAGTTAAATAAGTTGCTTCCGGAATGCCAATGTGGTTTCGAAAAGGTCACTCCACTGAGACACTGTTACTCCGTCTTCTTTCAAACATTTTTGGGGCTATAGATAATTTACAGTGCACTCTACTGGCGTCAGTGCCGCTTTTCACACATATCGATCAGGATGTTTTGCTTATGCGGATAAAGATTTCGTTTGGCCTGCCTGGTAACTTTCTCAGCTGGGTTGACATCATTCGTCAGGGAGCTCTTCATGTGTGTGGTCTATTGGTCCTCCAGGTCGACGAGGGTCCCTGCTTCTTACGGCCTTCCTCATGGCTTAGTGCTGTGTCCATTTCTGCATGTCATCCTCTCATTTTAAATTGCTTCTGTCCTTAATATGCCGTTTCTGTGTTGAGTCATCTTTAGGCCTAAGCTGATGACGTTCAAGCCTACTTAGTACTTACACTGCATAGCTTCTAATGCCTCTGCTGCTATTCAGGCAATGAGTCACACTTTGGCTGCCCTCGAGGTTGGAATTTCGACAAACTGCTTACGACCCAACCTATTAAAAACTTTCATTTCATAAACCTAGCGGAATGCGGTTTGTTTATGTTTGATGCCAGTACCATTAGTTTTTGAATGGATGTGCATAAATCATTCATCATAGTGGGAACTTGGAAATGTCCCGGAATGGGTTTGTTCAGAGTTGGAAATCTGAGAGGTTAGCCATTTACCATAGGGGAAAACTGGTAACCCTATATAAACTATCTGCAATGCTAAGGACAAATCGGCCAACTCTTCCAGGGCATCATACATGAACACGAGTCCAAAATTCTTTGTGAAAACAGGGTTAGCAAGTTTCATGACCTAACAATTTCTGCCGCTCTAAATCTGCTCTCCTACTACTCGCTGATCAATTGCCGAAATAATTGTGCAAACACACTGTAGGATTGCTGAACATCTCTAACCAAGAGTCTTGGTTCCAAGACTAAGAGCTTACATTTGCACCTAACATTCACTGTCTTCTGTGTCACTGTGTGATTCATGCTAAAAGTTACGTCAGCTCAGCACTGTTACTCGCTCGACAACTCCTGACGCCACCACTACACTTGTCCACTCCTTCATCAGATTAATTACTGCGGCTCACTCTATGTAGGCCTCCAAACTGGGCGGTTGTGATGCCTGGACCGGGTCCTGCTTTCTGCTGCACGTCTTGTCGGTCGCATTCCGAAATTTGGCCATGTCTCCGGCTAGATGCTGGATGCGCTTCCCTATGTACTCCTCCAGCAGCTATTCTCGTACCCCATTATCGCTCTGGTCTGGTAGTCCTTGGCTTCTTGCCAGGTGTCGTCTCTGCCGATCTTCGCAAACTCTGACACTCATCTTTTAGTGCACCTGGTCGGGCTAATTACCGCCTTGTAATTTCAATCAATGACTTCAGATATGATTATGTCGTTAGACTTAATTTAACCTGCCACTGATCTGCATTCCGAAGGACAGCAAACGACGGTAAGCACATTAACTACATTAACGACGCAATTAAATCAAAGCTTGAAGTAGACACTGCTTCGACGTATGATCGTTGACGATACAATGTGCTGTAAACTTTGGCTTTGCAAAATACGTAGATGTGTCACACAGTGCAACTTAAAAAAAGAGACCCCTAATGTGTGAAATTACAGGATCATCTGCGTGACATAATAATTCTACAATTATAGGCAGCAAACAATAAATCCAGGAAACTGCAGGACTGGATCTATATAGACCCAGTCTTCTAGCTACACAATAATTGTAGGCCTATTCGCTGTGACTCATAATTATTTAATATTTAATTCTGCACTTCATTTGTCATTTTTGAAGCTTCCCACGAGCTCAGATATACATAATCGAAGAAACAAGTATTGAGATAAGCGACAGAGAATGCTGAAGTTCAAATGTATTGGACAGACGAGAACGCGCCTCTCAATCGGTAGGTGGCGTAGTACGTGTCTGAAATCAAAAATAATATTATTGTATTGGCCTAATTATGAAATTTTAACGTATTCAATTGTTGACCAAACGAAACTGCATTCATTTCTGTGCGATGATTGATGTGAAATTAATCTTAATTAAATCTAAAATTGGCCACTTCTTTGAGAGGTGTCGCGCAAACGAATTGCTAGGTGGCATCGTACATGTGTTTATTGAATTTACAATAATTATTATGATTGCTATTATTGCTTTAGCCTATTTACCATTTAACACTGCTATTTAGTGAACAAATAAAACTACACTTTCCTTTAAGCCCAGTAATTGATTGCTAAAAGTAAGGCGCAGCTGACAGTTGATTAATGTAATTGTACTCTTAGACACCTTTATTTAAGAGGTATTGATATGTATTGGTAGTGGTTCTACATATAAGTAGTGGAACGCGTATATGATATAGTTGGGAGTGGACGGGTTGATAGCGCACATTCTGAGGATAGGCCCTATGGTCCAGTAAATGCACAATTGCATTTGAGGAGGATTGTGTAGCGGTTCCCCGGCTCCCAACTTTTACAAAGCTTCCGTTTTGACGTTTCAATTTCTTGTTTTAAGAAAGCTTCGCTTTTTCTGTCCAACAATCATCATTGATGGACAAAGATGCTGAAATTAATACTAGAAGAACTTTATTCTGTAGAGGTATTGCATGGGTTACAATGTAGAGCCTGTTTTAGTCCTTTCTCAAGACGAATTTCTTTTATCTGGAAGCGATTGGTGTGCGCTGAGAGAGGCGCTATATGAATAAAAAGATTTAAATACAATATAATGCAATATGTGATGGCCACCGTACCTGACTTCAGAGAGAGTAGGCCAACACTTCTGCCAATGTCCCTAAACTTCCACTCCCTTTCATCATCTATTATCCTATGTCTCCTCCTCGTCCTCTCCTCGTTTTTTCTGTTCTCATGGATCCTCTCCTTCCGTTGTCTATCACTATCCATTGTATTCTCATTCAATTCCAATGCTAATCCCCTCATCTTTCCCTCCTCCCCTTCACTACCCTCAAAATTTTTCTCCACGTCCCTCTCATTCATTCCTCACCTGCACATCCTCTCCGATTTCAGCACTTCGTCCCATTTCTATGCTCCTCGCTTATTACTTACATCCTCATTAGCCCTTCCCTCCGTTCTAATCCTCGCCCATCTTCCGTTCTCCACCACTCCTCATCATCCTCTGCCCTCCCCATTATTATAGTGACCCGTTAACATACCCTCAAGACCTTACATGTATACATGTCGTTAGTGTAAGACTGTTTTCAAGCGGACAGCACAAGCACTGTAATAAGTAATTCTAAACAAGGCTCATAAGAGTCATCATCGAGTTGTCGTTACCGAACGGACGTTCCAAAGAAGAGTTTTATTAGAACACATGCGTTCCGAGGGTTCCATTGCATTGTGAGCAGTAGGAACGCAGACACAGGATTTCGAGAGCAGTGGGAACGCCGTTCCCACGCGTTCCCACCCACTTTAAACCCTGGGTTAGAGTGGTCGGTCCCGTAACATTCAGCGTGCGCTGAGTGAGCGGGTTCGACCCTCGTCCGAGGCGGCAGTCACTGTGTAGGGACCTTGAGCAAGTTCTTCACGCACAATAATATTGAGAAAAGACAATTGCTTTATGATAAGGTGGAGGATATTTTCGTTGTCTAGGTGGATTTTAGAGGTTTAAACCTTGAATAGCATGCTCCTTGCATGGGAATCAAAAATGGCGTGGTGTCCATTTAAAAAGGCGAACACATCCGATCAATTTGTTGAAAAATTAGCTATGTCGAGATTATCAAAGAAAAATACAAACATTTCCATAGACATGATAAAATGTCTGGTGATTAATCCTCAAACAAAATATATAAAAAATTATAGTCTAGCAACTGATGCAAAGTTTTATCTATTAGGGCAAATTGGAACTCAAGAAAAGTCAGGAATAACTTAACCTTTTAATAAGAAAGCAAGCAACTAAAAATATGAGAATACAGCCTGCAAGCAATACTGAAATGGTAATGGTATGCAAGACATTACATTGCCCAATTAGGTAATGTAAAGTAATACAATATTCAGACAGAAACAAAATTGGGAAACTCCTTGATGCTGCTTGGCAGCTAGTAAATATGTACAAGTTTCAATAAGTCTAAAATCAAGCCTTCATGAAATCATCGTTGTCAAGACACACTTGGTACATCCTAGTTAGTAGTTTCATGATACAATGCACAAAATGGCCTTGGAATATGGAACCCATCATATCAATGTTGTTACAACTGCACATACTTAAGTTTCCCCTACAATACAGGACAAAGGCAGAGTTCGGTTTGGTTCTAAGATCAAATCCAAATGTTTAAAACAATTTTTAAAATTAGCATGAAATACCCTCAAATTCTCCAAATCTATGTGCTACGAATGCTTCAAAACATCAAAAAATGTTTTAAAACACAATATTTTAGATCCGTCAGGTAGTCAGCACTTTTGAAGAGGTACTTAAAATGTGCTATATAAATTGTCCTCATACATGCATACATACATACATTTATATATCGCCTTTCTCTTAGGCATTCGTAATTATGAACATCAGCACTTCTCTGCTTTCTATAACTTTTGACCTTGACGAGCGATATGGCAACATTGCAGAATATTATTCTGCAATGTATTCACAAAGCAAATTTGAACAGTTAAACTAACATTCTATGCCAGAAGATATTAAAATAATCATTACACAATAAAAAAATATATAATTCGTCTGAAGGCATTTATATGAAAATCACAGAAGGCAAAGAAACAAATTCGTAGTAATCATTAGCAACAGTTTCAATCACAATAATTATAAGGCCACAACACAAAGTCTATACAAGAGGAAAATCATACATACACTACAATGTCATACACCCATACATACATATACACACATAGATAAATCATAATCCACAAACTTCTAAAGTGTCACTCGAAGCATAACGTAGGGCACCAACTTATCCACGAGCGCTGTCATATGATATAATATCTGTCAATGCCAGTACATACATACACATTCACCCATACATTAAAATATGTAGGTAGTTACATTATATGATTATAATACCATGAAAGGTCAGTCTGTTTGATCATAGTCAGGAACAACAGGAGAAGCACAATTACATATATATATATATATATATATATATATATATATATATATATATACACAAATAAGAAATATATATAAGCATATATAAATGCACAAAGGTAGATATGCATGTATATATATATAAACGTAATTTACACACATATATTATACATACCCATATATATATATATATATATATATATTTCAATTATATACATTTATGCATAATTGTGCACACATTATACAGAAAATACACATGTATAAGTCTATATGTTTAATCACATAATAATAATGAATGCATTGAAATGCACAACAAAACTGAAATAGTAAATAAGGCAATCATTATTAAAGGCTGATTATTTCTTTCTTGACTTGGCCTTTGAAGATGAACGATGAACGCTCTTTTCTTTTGGCACAGTGCCTGAACCGCCTCCTTTTCCAGTTCCTCCTCCACCTGGATGGCGCTTTTCCGGTGCGCGACTCAGTCCCGCTGCTGCATCAGGATTGGGAGCAGCATATGTGGTGCTCGGAGTTGGGCTCGCGGCTGACTCCACTGACCGCTCGAGCGAGCGAATCTTCTTGAGCGCCTGTTCCAACTGTACCTCTGCTCTGCTCGCTCGTATCTCCGCCTCCTGCGCTCGACCTTCTGTAGTTCTGCAATTGAAAAAGCAGTACCACGCTGAAATTTATATAGCACCAGCATGAAGATATAATGCTACCGTTCAGAGAAGCGGGTGAAGCTGAAATTTATGTAGCACCGGTGTTTTTCGCTAATGTACCAATCCTATGTATTGCTATTGCTAATCTGAGCATCATCAGAGCCTATCATCTGACTCACATGAGCTGCTGCTGCAGAAACTGAAGGGAAACAAGAGCATCATATCCACTCTCCGCAACTGCTCTTCCACTAAGACTGGAAGGTGAAACTGGAGTATCCGCAGTCAGCAGGAGAGTGCGCGTACTGCTGTCATAACCTATGACCTCGATCTCATCGTTCGCTGCACTGTCAGCTGCGCCCTGTAAGAACAAGAACTTTCAAAGTGAATGAAAATTAATGTAAAACAAAGTAACGCCAATCTTCCATATTGAAATGTAGTAGAGGTAGTCATTACTGATACATTTCTAATCATAATCCATAACTCTATTTATTCATCCATCCACTCTACTCAGCCCAATCCTCCTCCTACTATCTTAATCTCTCCCATCAACACTCCCTTCAAATCCGACAACAGATCTATATTCCAAGCAGCACCTAAACTATAGAACGAACTTCTATAATAATAATAATATTAATTAAGACAATTTATATAGCGCCATAGCACAGCCGAGGCCGAAAGAAAGGGTGCTGTACAAAGGCCCTCAACGCCCTGTACTACCGTCTTTGAATATTGCAAATTCTTAATTCCTCCGCAATGTCGCAACTCACTGCTAGAATGTGATAATGTCCAATGCTATGATGTAACACATTGTTTATTATCATTTTTGCTATTAATGAAATACTTTCACATATGACCTCATATTGTGAAAACAATCACATGCGATTGAAAGAGACATCGAAATCAATTGTTCCATTTTGATAACATGTTTAGCATCAGTAACTATGACTGAATGACCTGACCTCTTTTGGATCCTCAAGGCCGTGACCTTCGACCTCATTGCTCTTTGCATCAGGAGCCGCATCAAGGGGTGAAGGAGGCCCATCTCTGGGTTGGCCTTCATCAGTCGTTGGTGGTTCAACCCTTAACTCAGTGCATTCCTCGTCTCTGAGATCATCTGCATCAATCAAAGGCAGAAGAGGATCCAGTGCTTGCTCTCTCTCCTCTTCCTCCTCCTCCTCCTCCTCCTCCTCCCCTTCCCCAGTCGCCGCTCTCTCTTCATCTTCTTCTTCCTTCGGTTCATCCTCCTTTCTTCCTGGTTCAGGGCTTGAGTCTTGCCCAGAGACATCAGTGATATCCTAAAAGAACAAACAATACTTCAAGGCAATGACAGATCCCACGCCAGTCGCCAAAGAAAGAGGACTTCATCAACACAAAATGCAGTAATAGTGCTGCAAACACACTGTCAAACACACTAACTGTGAAAATGAAGATGGCCATGCAGAGCAATTTATGAGAAACAAATTCAGATCATCATTGGATGTTAGCATAACTGCATCATCAATATACCATTCTAAGATACTCGTTAACTTGTCTATTATTATTATTAGTAGTAGCGATAATAATAAATATTATGATAAAATATTAAATGATATAATTATGAATTCATAAAGTGTCATTACGAAATGAACAGGCATCAATCGATGGCACTGTAGAGTATTGTGATTGAAGGACTTGCTCATCAGAGTCCCTATTGCTCGTATGTAGTAGCCGTTTCAGGAGAGAAGCCCTGAACCCATACTCTACATGCTACAAGGCAAGTACGGTAAGTCAAGGAAAAGGCAGAGAATGTCAGACAGAGTTAGGTGATTCCATAGCTGCAGTCCGTAATAATAGGAACTCGAACAACAAGAAAATGGTCAATAAATAACACAGTGAGGTAATGAGACGGTCGTACAACCTCATTTGTCGACTGTACAGATGAATGGCTGCGTTGCACTTCAGTCAACTCGGACAGCACCAGCTGACTCATTTTTATCCAGTCTTCACATTCTACCTGCAAACCAAGTATGCAAGTATGCAAGGTTAAAGTATTCGCCAACTGATCCTCTGCACAGACTACTCAGAGGCGTCCTAAATCGTGTAGTGGTAAATTTTATGGCCATTTGAAAATCTACATTTTTTAAAAATTGAGTTGGGAGCACACTTGAGTAGTTACCTTGAAAGGGAGCCACATAAAACTTGGAATGAATGAATGAATGAGGAATTGAGAATCTCATGTGAAAAGATCTCGCATGTCGAAGAGCGTTTGTCTTACGTTAAGCCTCTGTAGTTCACTGTGCTCGTATGTCGCATTCTCCTCCTGCGCTTCTGATCTGCGCTGCATCTCCTGCGAAACGAAAAGACTGCAGCACCTGGCAACCAAGAAACATGACGGGTCTAGACTTAAGACTCATAATTTCAGCTTGCTTACCTACCTAATTAGGCTCATCTGAAGTTAACTGCAGGTAAAATGTATTTACAGTGGTAATCATAAAGTTGGCAGTTGCTGACTGCTCATTTCCCAAAATGCTAGGTGGGATTAGTTGGTTTATTGTGGGCATTAAATTAAGGCAAGATCAATGACACACGTGGAGTGCAATTTGATGTGAATAGAGCTGACACTTGACAGGCTTCTTCTGTTCATAAAAGGCGGCATTTGAAATATGAAAACTTAAGTCATTTGAAATGACCGTATCATACCCAACCTCATTTATCCAGACCTTGTGTTTTCCAATGCACCCTAACCTATTGGGGAGGGAGGGAGGGGCGTAGAGTAATGGAGAACACACTCGGGTGCAGAACTGACGAACTGAGTTTGATTCCCATATCCCAGAAAGATTTTCGAATTAGATATATAACGTAATGGGCGCCTTGCACGGCTGCCGACAGTTAAATTCGTTAGTTTGAAATCAAAAACGAAAATAATGACTATTTCTATATAATTGGATCATATTCTGGTATTGCAACGGTATCATTACACAGAATAATTTCTCAGATAAACCTAGATATAACACCAAATAAAATGCTGGGAAATGGAATGACAAGCATGAAGCATATGTTGCGGTTGAGAACTAACGCGACGACATATCGGGTGAATTCGCTCAGTTGAATGGCGATCGACTTTGCTTTGTCTTGCAGCTCAGACTTTGTCATCCGATAGAAAAGTTCGGCTTCCTTTGCTTCGGCCGACAGCTGCTTGCGGTCTGGAGCGAGACCCATTAGCGCTTGCGTCATCCAATGAGTGAGAGACTTATGCAGGATGTAAACCTACAGATGAAACATAGTCTCACATCAAATTAAATTCACCGCATATATATATATATATATTTCTATCTATCTATCCTTCTATATAATTTATATAGCGCTTCTCCAAGATAACAATTCACAGGCGCTCCCGACCCAGGCCCGGTCAAAGAGGAAAATGAGAACAATGATCATGAACTGTTGGTGGGAAGATGAGATGGCTAGAGATAGGAATGACCACTCACCCTCATATGCCAGGGGATAAGAAAATGAAGTTGCTAACAATTCATACCCACACCTACCTCGGAGCAGCTTAATGAACTGCTTTTTATCTTCCATAATAATCATAAAAATGTTGCACTGGAATGAAGAAGTCATTTGCTAAAGCTGAGGAAACTTTGGCATCTAGTGACATAAGAATTCATGTCATAAAGACAAATGTCGTAAGCAGGTCCTTGAGCGAATTCCCTTAAAAAATATATTACAATTCCCTGTGCCATTGACATATGAGAAAGAAATCCACTCACCTGGTCAGACAAGAGAGATGTTAGTTAGCGAACCTGGTCAGATAGTTTGGCGTCTTCACTGTCGATGCTGTGAGCCGTCGCAGTCATCCACTTGTTTACAGCACGCAGCACATCTGATATCTCAACACTGAAACAGAGACACAGTAGTTGCCTATAGCAACATAGAAACAATCACTGTCTCACCATGGTAACATGGTCTCCCAAAACAATAATGCAAGATCTGACACAAAGAATTCTTAAAAAATGTCATAACAGATGTTTAAAAGATCCTAATCTATTTACAAATTGTTATGTGGCTTGTCTCATTGAATCAAACAAATTAATAAACAAAAATTAAATCAAAAAGCATAAAAGGCAGATACTCCTAATAATATGATTGGTTGAAATTTACTTATGGTTCACGACATTCAGGATAACGGACCCAAAATATTAGGAAGTAATATAAATTAGAAACTATAGCAAGAGGTGAAGGCTAGTAAGCATATCTAGTTATATCAGAATTCATACAATAAAGAAGTATGCTGTAAATATACGGTATTGAAAATTACCCTATGTATCTCTCCCACAGGCATAAATTAATCATTCCCAGGGGAGGAGCCAGACACACAGATCATTCTCCTTCACTTCATTCTGTCTCAGTGTCTGCTTAAGTATAGAAGTCCTGAGATATGATAAACATATCTCCCCATCTAATCTTCTGTCATCCCGACTGCGTAGTCATCCGTGGACATCTAGTCTCATAATTCTCTTAATGCAGCTTTCATCCTCTCTTCTTATCATATGAATGCACCCTCTCATTCTGACCTCTCATTTTGACCTCTCATTTTGACCTCTCATTTTGACCTCTCATTTTGACCTCTCATTTTGACCTCTCACTTTGACCTCTCATTTTGATCTCTCAGTCCTCCTCCATAATACATGCAACTCCCAGCATCTTTACTTACCTTACCATAACTACCCTAACTTAACGATACCTGACCCAAACTCATTGCGTCAAACAGCCGAAGAGACAGAGTGACAACCCACACGATGCTGTCAGTGTCCGTCTTTTTCTGACCACCGTCCAACACCGAACTTCCGATGTTCTTGGCGGCCTCGGTCAGTGTCACGCTCCAGTCGTCCAGCGAGTCAAAGAACTGTGTCCACTGCTGCGACGTCAGGGAGACAGAGTCGAGAAGAGAGGTACTCAGACGTACGTCCCATGCCTCGACGTTGTTGGCCACGTGAAGCAACCGACCGGCAACACCTTCAGACAACAACAAGCAATTTAAGTCACTGTCAAAGCCATTGTCAATTCATTGTCAAAGTCATTGCCAAAGTCATTGGCAAAGTCACTGTCAAAGTCATTGACAAAGTCACTGTCAAAATTATTGACAAAATCACTGTCAAAGTCACTGTCAAAATTATTGACAAAATCACTGTCAAAGTCACTGTCAAAATCACTGTCAAAGTCACTGTCAAAGTTAATGTCAAAAGTCACTGTCAAAATTCTTCAATTTCACCCTCTCCTCTTTGTGTTTCTAAGTGTTAAAGCAATGGCAACTTTTGAAGCAACAGACAGACATCACCATCAGACAACAACGAACCATTAAAGTAACCATCAAAAGCTACAGTCGAGAGCCACTGACAGAGTCACTATGTCACCTTTTCCTCTATAAAGTGCTTCTAAGTTTTATGGTTTTCTAAAGCAACGGCAGCACTGCAAATATCGGTAAAACACAGGGAAATAATAATAAAAATAAAAATATACAATGTCCTACAATTGATTTTGTACCTCCAGATAATTTTTTAATTCCTGAGGGATCTGAGGTACACATCGAAGCAGAAAATTCTACTAGAAACTACTCACACAGGTCAAGATATATATCTAGTACAAACCGTTTTCTCCAGTGATGCGATTTTGCAACTGATTCAACAACAGATCTACTTGCTGTAAAGAGCAACACAAAAGAATCAGTGACATCAATTAAGAGTTTTATCACCAGGTCATTCAGCAGATCAATCATCAGATCAATCATCAGACCAACAGCTTAATTAATCAATTCAACCTTCTCAAGTGCACAAGATGCAAAATTATTTATCGTAACATCTAGCTAAACGTGAGATACTTAATCTAATCTAATCTTGGGATATGAATTAAGCATGTTGCTTTGGCTTGTGTTAATCACGAGTGATTTGACCTTGTTGTGTGGAGCTCAATGAATTAAGTTTGTTGATGTGGTTAGTGTCAATGATGAGTGATTGACTTTGGCAGGTTGAGCCTGATGAATAAAGTTTTAAAGTTTGTTGACCTGGTTAGTGTCAATCATGAGTGATTGACATTGGTGGGTGGAGCTCTCTGAAGGTTGATGTCTGCTGAACAGTCGAAAGGCATAGTTTGTCCACTGTGAGACCTTCACCTGTGAATCTGTTAAGATATCTTGGTTGTTCAGTACAACGTCCCCTCCAAACTTATCGTTTACGCTAGAAAGAACCTGTTCAATGAAGAAGTTTTACCAACACAACATAAAATACCAATTCAGCAAAAGATAAACACTGCACTCCTACATCATCTTTCCAAGTTTGATTAGAGTTATTATAATCATCAATATTGTTATTATTATAAATCATCATTATTGCTATTATCATTGTCGTCATCACTGCTATTATAATTTTTATCATTATTGCTAATATCATTGTTGTTATTATCATTTTTATTATTTTTGCTATTATTATTGTTCTTATTACTATCATTGTCGTACTTATTATTGCTATCACTTTTAATTTTTATTATTTTTATTATTGTCATTAATACTACTATTGTCACTACTACTATTATTATCGTTATTAATACTGTTATAGTTATTGCTACTATCATTGTTATTATTATTATAATTATCTCTATTACTATGATTATCATTATAATTAGTATTATAATTATTATTTTTATCACCATTATTATTGTCATTGTTGTCACATATTTATACAGCAAGAAAATAAAAAAAATTAAAAAAATATAATCTAAAAATCGAAATGTACTAAAAGCAAATATTTTTTAGAAAACACACCTGCTCCCAATATTTCATGTCCTGAACCAGTTGAAGCAGTTGCTCTCTGTCTGAGGTCAGAGTAGGCTGTCCGTTTTTACTGCTAAAATCATAACAATGATATCCACGATCTCACAATAACTGGTGGGAAGCATTGTGGCTTGATTAGGCAATTTCATTAGTATTATTTGATCCCATTAGTTGATCATATTTCGGAATAATACATCATACCGATAATTAAGCCATAGCAATACCAACAGTATTTATGCATGCATCGCAGTTTGAAACGTATGAGCACTTGTCTCATGCTAATAAAGATGACAGACAAGTGGAGGGAGCTTCAGTATGTTCACACTAGCTTAACCCGACCTGGATTGGACTCCCAGTGACACTTTTTGTGACCAATTTTCTAGTGCCTACAGGCCATTCCACCATATTTTATTCCAACCTTAAGAGTGTCCTATATTACCAGGGTTGGATTGGAGGTGCTCCTGAGTAGATGGTCTTGAATGGGTGAAATAGAAGTCCTATGAATGTATTAGTTGCTTCAGAAAACTCTGTCACTGTTTGCACTCTGACAGTGCCAGTCCCAAGCCTGGATAAAAGAGGAGAGCGACGCTAATGATCTTTGTTATCACATAGCATCGTTAAACTGAACTACTACTATCAGTTGCCTTAAGAATATTAAAATGGTGTTGAAAAAACAACTAATCCTCAGCTACTGACCTGAATTTCTCCACCAAGATGCCGTGCCATTTCCGGATGTCGCTGACCACCATCTGTACCTGTTTGCGCATCTCCTCTTCCAAGTCTTTGAGGTCGAGATAGAACTGGTCAATCTGCTGTCTCCACTGGTCAGTTAGCGACTGGAGAGTGGTCAGCTCAGAAGTGTCCCTCTCACCAAGTACAACTGTGAAGTGACTGGCCAACTGATGCCAACACTTCTCCGTTATGCACAGCTTCTTAGCTGAATTCAAACTGTACTCCTCCATCACCTATCACGTATATATATATATATATATATATATATACTCCATCGCATATCAAGAATATATATATATATATTCGTTAACGCCTGAACTATAGCATATATATATATATATTACAGTACGAACAACTACAGTAAGGTAAACGGACAAGTACCAGAAAAGTAACAGAAAAGCAAAGTAAGTTACAGAATTGTCAGTAATTTTCATCGTAATCTTGAGATCTCCACTCATTCAAAACAGCAAAGTTGAGGAAACCAACTTTCCAAGTGCCTGGTCAAAACAGAATCGATAGTCAAGTGGAGTCATAATTGGTTCAAGGAACACAGAATTATGTAGCTCCATCATCTGACACAAGCTATTAGACATAATTTGTATACAAAAACAGGTAAAAATAAACAACATAAATAATAATAGACAAAAAGATAAATGATAAGAATTATAAGAAAAGAACTATGAGTAAATGTGAAGACCTTGTTGGCCAGAGTGTAACATGCATTGCACCATAATTCCGTTTCCTCGGAGAGTGCCTTGATATCCTTTTCCAGGCGCTTTCTCTGCAGTTCGTACAACTCCTGATATTCCGACAGAATGTTGGAGTTTCTGTGCGCTTCTGCTAGAGCCGACTTCAGCTGGAATTTCACAGATGATAAAATTTTCACAGATATTCACTTATGAAATAATCAGTAGAAAAAGGACGCAGAAGAATTTAAAACACATAAGAACATAGGGTTAGAGTTACAATGCTGGCATTGGGGGTATGTAAGTGAAGTCCCTCTGTGTACCATAATTGGATGCAGGTGTGGCTAACAAGACATGGGACTGTTCACTTCCCAGCTTCTTCCAGCTCTAAATGCCACTGATTAGATAAAACTGTGCATAAAACCAGTGGTTGTAATTGAAATTATTGAAATTTGATATTGCCTTTCTTCCAATATCTTTTGCTCAGAAGTACACACGCCTTGACGGCACAATTGCAGTTGCACTGCAGAGCAATTGTGTGCGAAGTACTTGCTCAAGGTCCTTACACAGTGACTGACACCTCGGATGAAGGTCGAACCCGCTCACTGAGCGCACACTGATTGTTACGGGACGACTGCTCTAACCAATCAGCCACTGTGCCACACAATGTAATGTAATAGTGGCTAAATTGCCCTTGTAGAGGTGGCAGATCTCCAATTCGAACATCTAAGTGCATTTGGTGAATCTATAATTGAATAGTATAAAATGCATGAAAAACAATGCACATTATCGACTACCATTATATAAATAAACAGGAAACGACTCTTATTGTTCAGGTAGTCAGCCACGCTGTAATTGTTATCTTGAGATTTACACAGAGCCAAAGAAAGTTAAATTGTGAGATAATCACAGGTGCTTAGTCAAAACAAAATCAATAGGCAAGGACATAGAGCTTCAAGTTCAGATGTTTCTATGCTAGCAACTGAAAATCAAGGTTAAATTCTTTAAAACCCACATTTCAGGGTCATCAGACATTGTTCCAAATCGTTTTTACAATACAGAGTCCAACAGTAAATCAGATTTCACTCAAGATCTTTTGAATGATTGCCTAGGAAACATTTTAAACTCATCAAATATCAACATCATAATTGCGATCTGGTGATTCTATGCTGCCCAAAAAGTGAAGTTGCGGGAACCAGTTAACTCACAGAAACATCCTATGACACAGTAAGTATAATAAGTATCCAAATCATACAGCAGAGCTATACCATTGCTCCTCATAAGTGCTTTCTTCCTGAAGGAAACAAGTGATATAGACTACCAATCACACTTACTTCATCTTGAGCCCTGAGTGCTTGACGAGTCACTTCTCTGTCATGTTGTTTGACAAAAGTTAATTCACTAAAAAAAATAATATCTTATGTTGAATGGCAGAATATCAAAATAACACTAGCAGAAAAAAGGCAAACTCCTCCTAACAAGTACTCAGTCGCTGATACAGTTTGGCAAGGAAAGACAAATTCCCTTGCTTCAGTGAATCGGCTGCAAGATCTCTGATATGGTTTGGCAATTATTAATGTAAATGACGCCTGATAACTAGCAAAATCTCTGCCGCTCCATATTGGGTCTTAGCGGGTATCTCTCTCGTCTCTTTGTGGCGCATGGTGAGTTGCTGGTTCTCTATGTGCATACCTCTTGTATGTAGCCTCGTGCATATTCTGTAATTGGTCCAACCCTTTGGAATAGGGTCCATGTGGAGTTGTGACTTCTACTTAGAGATTCTTTTGACACATTCCACAACAGCCAATACAGTCTGTCTTATCCTGACTCAGTGTCATTTATGACCCAATGCTGGTGGGATTTGGAAGGTAGCATCTCTGATTAGATGCTATAGAAAATTTCTGAATGAATGAAAGAATATTTAATCAATCATTTACACCAAGATCGACATTAATATTAATATCCATACCAGTTTCAGTACCTTTTAAATAACAATTCTACCAATGCAAATATAACTATTTATAGCCATCATCTTATCAACAACAAACCAATCAATATCACTAATAATATTAATATTCATACAAGTATCAGTATTTATCAATCTTTCTGAATATTCTGCCAGTTCCGTAATGTCATTCGGTCTAACCTTACAGCTTGTCTGAATTGGCACTATATAAATTTACAATAACTTAATGCAAACAAACATTTACAATGCACTTCAAGATATTTACACAAATAACTATTGTGTTAGTAGCCTATATGATGTCAAATGATGCAATCATGCAATAACAATAAATGATGATGATGATGATGATGATGATGATAACGCTGTCGCGTTGCAGGGTATTTTCGCCAACCAGGACAACAACAACGAGTAGGACCATTTCCAGACAAATTGCATAAATAGCAATCTCTAAGTTCCTGAGGGATCCTCTATACCTCGGGAAAGAAAAAAAAATATAATAATAATGATAAGTTCCTACTTTCTACTTTGGATAACTTGTATAACTAAAAAATAATATTATTATTATGATTATTATAATTTTTATTATTTTATGCTATTATATTACACATTGCAATACCACTCAGAATGCATAGCAACAAACACAGACCTGGTAAGGAGAGTGATGGTGGATTTGAACCGGAAGAGCTCTTCTGTCAGCCTGCGGTCAATTGCCCTCTGAGCTAAAACTTCTTCGTGAAGGCTAAAGAAAATTAGACAAGGCAATTATCTAACCAACATGGGGGTGTCTTTGACCGCAAATGGTTGCCATATGCCAAGCAATTAATTTATTAAAGCCACGATAGTGCTTGAAATATGGACAACTCAACACACAGTGCTCACCCACTTGTGACTTTCCAACATGGCTCTTTGCCCAATGTACTTGCACAGCATCTGAGATACTCAGCATCTAAGATACTCTATGTTTTGGGATATCTCATTGAATAGATAGCATTCGACTGAAATTGTTCCTTCATTTCAACTCACATACATTTTATTCCCAATTGTCACAGACACCAACAACAACCAGTTGTCATTGACATAGAAATCAGTTGAAAATGTATCGAAGGCCTTCTATGCATTTTGGAATTAATCAATTATATAACTACTGGTCATTAGGTACTGGTGCTTAATAAATGCAAAACAATATATGCAAATGATAATCAGGAAAAAAGACAATACAAAAGTACTCAAGATTAGTAGTTACGCTTACCTTTTGATTTGCTTGGGAACACGGCTGAATAGATCACTGTAACGTTTCCTCACTTCTGACAACAACTCCCCTCGTTCAACGCACTCAATGCTCACCTAAGCCAAAAGTTCAGAATTACTCTACTTTCCATCTGCATACCTGTACTTACCATACTTCAATTGATACTTGCACACTTATCATACCAGCATATTAATGACAATTTCGTACTCATAGTACTTATCACTGAGATGAATCACACCAGTCTATTAATCACATGCTTATCAAGTTTTCATATTTACCATACTTGCATGCTTCTAATAATTGCACATCTATGACATCTGCACACTTATGATACCTGTGTACTTATCATACAAGCATATTTGTCATAATTTAATACTCATTGTGCTTGCATACTTATCACTCCGGCAAACTATTCGCACTGCAAACTTATCACAATTGCATACTTACATAATTGCATATGTATTATGCCTGCCTATTTCTTACAAACAACAAATGGTTAGGTCTTAAAGAAGGAAGCACTGCACAATAATTAAAACTGAAGCTTTTTAAAAGGCAAAAGCAAGTAGGTATAGCAGCTGTTCTTGGTCTGGAATCCTCAAAAACTATGATTCACTAAGGGTGAGACAAAAACAGTAATCCATACTGCCAATGCCAATTCCTATGGTATAGCGTTTCACCATAGAAAACAAAACAACAGCTTTCACCAGATGAAATAAAGCGCTACAAAGTACCAACAAACTTACAAATATTTATACAAATGCCATATAACTGTAGATGATGTTAAAGACTCAAATACGATGCAGTCACACGGTAAACCAGGCATCAACAAACACAAACGCTGACCTGTCGAATGAGTTCATGAAAGATAATGTTGTAGATATTCTGCTCTCTTTTAATTATTTCAATTAGTTGGTGCATCTGAAAACAAAACGAAACCATCAACCAAGCAAACTCCTTCAATAACTGTCCTACTGGTGTATAGTAATTGATAAGAAGCAATGAAGCACCATTGTGAGATGTTCAAATGAAGCTCAACACATGAATGCACATCAGCACAAGCACTACAATTATTACCTTGGCCCTACAATTCTCAATGGCATACCTCCTAATCTCCTATGTCCTTCCTCTGTTCCTTCCATCCTCTGTTCCTTCCATCCTCTGTTCCTTCCATCCTCTGTTCCTACCTCCTTCCTTTCTCCTTTCATTTGTTCATTCCTGCCTTGCCCTTGCTCTCCGTCCCTCCATTCATTTCTTCATTCATTCATCACAATAATAATTGCAAGATTCCATAGGAATTATTTGTCCTCTTTACTAAATTATACTCATAAATGAAAACATTTAAAGCACTGCTCAAATTCAGCACCACTCCCAACCCAAGGCTGCGGCAAGGTGGAAAATAGAAAGGCCTTTTGGGCGCCTCTGGAACTGAGCGGGGAAAGAACTAACAGACTCTGAATGCACCAGCTGGACCGAGGACCGAACCAACCATGTATCTGTTTAGCAAACTCTGTCATATGGATGTTAAGAGGTGACAGGTATTTCTCTACCTGTGAGGGACCTTTGAACTCTTCATCATCATCTGTGATTCCAGCCTTTTCCAGCATAGCATGGAGCGTCTTCTTCAGCTGGATCACTTCGTATCGACTGGAAGGGTTCCTACAAATGAAAAACAACACACAATCAGACCTAGATGGGATCAGTGGCTTCTAAACGTCCCCCCACAACTGGAAGGAGAGAACAGACACCCCACTCCCGGTTGAAAATTAGGGGGCACAAGTAGGGCAGAAATCTCAAATCAAATTTCTTTGCTGGTGGAGATTGAACCTTTGACCTCTCAAATGACAGTCCAGAAATCACCACTACACTAATGATTAGCCCCTTTTAGAACTAATGCCTGATCTTTAAGTTCATGGTGACTATCATCCCAGACTTTAAGCGTGAATCTTAGTCCCACACTTGAGATCTGTGGCTAATGTCTCCGACTTGATTTGAAGAGCTTTCCAAGCACTTATTGGCAAATGTTGATAGGGTCGAATAAGACAAAGAAAACCAACTTACATTGATGGAAAGAGCACCAAATGATGTTCATGGTCTTTTGGTAAAATTGTATATTTACTACAAAAAAATACATAAAAAACATCTAAGAAACTCAAACAAATTTGTCTTTTTTTAAACGAAAGTCATTACAGCAACAAAACCAATAGAAAAAATTAGAAGCTGGGGAAAACTGCAGCAAAGGTTACTTTGGTCAGTGAATAAATCTTTGTAACATCATATATGGTGAACTTCACACATTAATTTTCATCCGCTAAATCATAGTTATTCTAGTTCTTAAGATTATTCGGGCTTTTCTAAATTACTTATATTGATGATGAGAAGTAAAATTTGATCAATCAAAAGATATAAAACAAAGACTCAAACAGACTGAGAAAAGGAGACAGAGAGATATCCAGGACAGGACTAAGCCAGACACAGAATGGCCCATTGGTCCTATATGACCTACCTATGGTCCAATATTGTAGGACATATTATGAAGTCCATATGATAATAGTCACATACAATACTAATTTTAATAATAGTTGTTGTTTAATTTCAAACTGACAAGCCACAGTATGATTACAAACATAGTATGAAAGATTGATGGCAAGTTTGAAGTTATTACAGGATTCGAATTTAACTGTATGCAGTCATGCAAGGCACCATCATTACCAAATACATCTACCTAATTCACCCAACACCATCACCCAGCAAAAGGGCTAGTCAACCATATGGGGGAAACGGGAATTGAACTCAGTTCCTCATCTCTTCCTCCAGTATGTTACCCATATGGCCCCAGCATATCATCCCAGATGACAGAATATATGAAGCCCATATGGGCTTCTGTTCTATGGGCTCTATTATATCCTATATACGTCATACACCTTTGGGAGGCCGAAGTTATATGTAAAGTCCTTTCTATGCTCATATGATTACAAACATAGTATGAAAGATTGATGGCAAGTTTGAAGTTATTACAGGATTCGAATTTAACTGTATGCAGTCATGCAAGGCACCATCATTACCAAATACATCTACCTAATTCACCCAACACCATCACCCAGCAAAAGGGCTAGTCAACCATATGGGGGAAACGGGAATTGAACTCAGTTCCTCATCTCTTCCTCCAGTATGTTACCCATATGGCCCCAGCATATCATCCCAGATGACAGAATATATGAAGCCCATATGGGCTTCTGTTCTATGGGCTCTATTATATCCTATATACGTCATACACCTTTGGGAGGCCGAAGTTATATGTAAAGTCCTTTCTATGCTCATAATAACCAAAGTTGCCAGAATCGGATCTCACTCCTCTTCGCATTCGAGTCCCAGAACCCCTTTGTTCTTGACAATGTGATACTCCTCAGGAATCAGCGAATCAGGAAGTTGACAAGCCTAACGAACCAAACAAACCAGATCACATCAGCCAAACGTTTCCTTCATGTTGATATGTACAACAATTAGTCATTAATTACAAACACTGAAAGCCCTATAATTGCATCTGCACCATCTGTGGACTTCTAATCTTTGTAAGAAGGGCAATATCAAATAACAGTTGTATTGTATTGTAATGTACTTGTTACATTACAAGCTGAGTGCTCCACCAATTGGCTACTATGACAAACATTTAAGTCCAGTGGCACTAAGCAACATAAAAGAACAATTTTGAAACTGTAGATCAACATAGTCACACTGAATAGTCACCCCTATTTCCTTTGGACAGAGGTTTTTTAACAGAACTCGTAAAGTAGAAATGACCAAGTTAAAGGAAATCAAGAAGGACAAATAGGAAACTAAAGAGATAATGTCCCAAAATACATAAAAAATAAGATAAAATTTCACTTCAAATAAAGAAATCAAAGAACAGAGAAGAATAGGTAAAGCAAATGGCTGAAAACAGTCAGAGAAATGTTTCCTCTGTGTTAATATGTATAACAATACGTGGTTATAATTCTGGACCTTTTTGGACTCATTGTATATGTTGTCCTCTGAACGGACAGCGCTAACATCATTTGGCAACACATCTTTTGGCTTTGCTGACACGTCAACCTTTGGCACGTCATATAGAAATGAAATATCCCTAAAACGAAATGGGTAGAAATTCAGCAACACAGAGCATCCTCCATAGCCATTCCTCCTTTAACCTAATTAATGTGACATGAAAGACTTGAAGAACTGACACTCTTTTTATGGACCTCAGTATTTAAGGTAAGGAAGGTGAAATAAATGGTAATAATATATTCATTCACCACAAGTATCAACATTCCAATATCAATCCTGGGAATAATATTGAATTTCAAAAAGAAAATACCAATATAACAATTGGATAACCATTCATCTGTAGCAAACTGCAATTGGAAATTATAATTATAATATAACAATGGTTTCAAGTGGTTCAAAGATGACTAGGTTGTGTTATAAACACTGTAAATGAACCTGGAACTCTGAATAGCTCAGTATCTATAGCTCATTCTTAAAAGCTGAGATAGTGGTCATTGTACTGTCATCCAAACCATTCCACGAGTCCATTACTCCTGTAACAAAGAATTTCTGCCCTAATGCTCCTTTTGGCTACTTAAATTATTTACATCTGTGTCCTCAAGTTGAATTGTTTGGTATCAATTCAAAGAACCTCTCCTATTGTAGCACTTCCTGAACAGTGATAATCCTATAAAACTTCAATTAAATCTCCTCTGCTCATCCCTCTCTCCAACTCTTGCAGGTCCACACCAATTCAAAAAATTTTCATAACTTACATTGTTTTAGCCCCATACAAATAAAATTATAAAACTAATATTCTTTTGCACTTTCTCAAGCTTTTCTAGGTCACGAAAGTAAGTATGTACCAGCAATATCAGAATATGCCAGTACAGTGCTAAATGCTAAAATTGGATGCTATATCAACTATCACACTATGAATGTTATGATGAAGAAGAGATGGCAAGCATACTTACTGTCCAGCGCCACAGATGCACGGAGTGTTCTTCATCAGATGCTTCAGCTTCTCTCTCTGCCTTGAAAAGTGCCAGACGTTAGCCGCTGGCTTACGTGGAACAATCTGTCGGAAAAACGTCAGAGTTAAATCACCCAGATGTTTCTCAGTTCAAACATTTATAAAGTCTTTTGATTAACAAAATTCAACACGGTAGGAAATGAAAATCACCTAAAATGCTCTAGAATAATTAGGTTTAAATTATTAATTATCACATCAGAATAAGCTGTGTTCCCAATGTATATAACTTCAATGAAAGCACTTAATGCACAACCGACCGCCTGATCTTGTAACACACAGCTGATCTATTGCAAGACAACTTATTTAGCACTAGGCACAGTACAATTCATCTGGTATTTTACATCTCATCTGGCATGGGACAACCTATATCCAATAGAGTGCAGTTAGTAATTTGGAAAAGGATCACTTGGTCATCCATTATCTAATGTGTAGATCACAGGCTCTTAAAGTGGTGGTCAATGGTCCAGAAAAAAGTCCGCAGAAATGGTCCTTAAAATTCCATAATTTTTCAATTTATTCCAGAAAATGTATAAAATTTAAAATATTTAGAATCAGGAATCCTTTACAATATTTAAACAAATTAAATGTCTATCTATATAATTATCTAAGTCACATGTTTGTCTGTCATATTTAAGGCACGTGATTGAATAGACGTTGACCTAAATATATGAAGCCCAAAAAGTTGCTGCATTCGACGGGCAGCGTCTTATTGGACAGAAGTTGACCTAAATATACGGTAACAGCATTCGACGGGCAGCGTTTGAATTTATACTGTAAGTATAATTCCATCAATTATCTTTAAAAATGGTAACTTAATGGGTAAATATGTATTTTAGTCCATTTTAGTATTCACCGTTTTGTCCACGTATATTCTAGCATTTTTTATTATTGCATGGACTTTCTGTGGTCGAAACTTCGGTCTCTCAATGCATGGAAAAATAACTTCTGCAGCAGAAATTTCTTCACATAATATGTGCAAAAACGACACTATTCCTAACCCTGTCTGAGTAATACATTCTGTAATGTAAGGTTAAAATTAAGTAAACCCGTGATTCTTCACGGGTTAACAGCTATTTACAGTATAATCTTTAAGTTCTATACACTCAAACATAAAGTCAGTAAACATTAAAGTTTATTCATCAGTTGGCGTTATGAAGCACTGAGAAGCTTCATCAGTTGGCGTTATGAAGCACTGAGAAGCTTCATCAGTTGGCGTTATGAAGCACTGAGAAGCTGACCATTTGGCGAAAGAGAATGAGAAACATTTCATGTTCATTTATTGTCAGTTTCACCCTATATTAATGAAGCACGAAGACAGAAGTCTAGCTCACGTTTGAGACATGAAGATTACGGTGTCTTGTAGGAGGGCCGAGATTATCCATTGGTGGTGGAGGCTGAGCCAGTACAAGCAGAAGCTCTTCCGGAAGATAGTCACATGTGTGATCACCTGATGCATGCAACTGCAGCTGCTGCTGTTGCACAGCTAATTCCTGATCGGTTGTCAACCCATTCTTGCTGTTAGTACCTTTGATTTTCGGCAAGGCATTAGCTGTAAACAGGAATCATATTTACGAATTAGTTGAGTAACTTTAGCATTGATATCGCTTGAAATATTTCTAAAAAACTACTAGATTCTATCAAAATAGTTACATTCATCCATAAAACTGCTATATTCATTTAACAAAATTGTTACATTCACTCATGAAATTGCTACACTCATCCAGAAAAATTGCTCTACTTAACCCAAAAAATCCTATATTCACTCGAGAAAACTCCTGTAATCATCCATAAAACTGCTGATCATTCAATTCGTCTTTGAATAGGAGCACAAATAAAAATGAAAAAAATCCAGGAATCTAAAGAAAGCGACTGTTCATAATTCTTGTGAACACATTCTACTGCCCATAAAAGCAACCAAGCACCAGATGTTTCTTATAAAAATATGGAACTGTCAGATACAACAAACAAAATCTTCATCAGTCCGAAAATACAAAAATCGTCGATAGGCGAAAACGACAAACCATCTATGAGTGATAAATTCTTATTACGAGAGGCAGTTGTTCTCTGAGACGATGATCCCGAACCATACGACATGACAGACGTGTTTGCGGATTTTAGAACTGTTTGCAGAGGGGTAACCGAAGTCATTTTGATGTTGGGACTAGACAACCCGGCTTTCTAACAACCAATAAATAAAATGATAATCAAACGGATAACATAATGATTGATGTGTGTGCGTGCGTGTGTATGCGCGTGTGTGTTCGGGTGAGTGTGTGTGCGCGTGTGGATAAATCTTTTGCAGCTGAATATACAGCCTCGGTATAAAAGAAACTTTTACTTCTGTGAATCAGAACCTTTTGCACATGAGCAAACCTTCGATAGTACATACGTAGCACATGCATATTCAAGACATATAACTATGGCTGAATTGTGGATAGGAATAAGATTTGACAGATTGGATGCTAGTGAAGGTCGGTGCGTGTAGGTTACGGGCTTATGGTTAGTACTGCCATTATCCATTGTCTGTGAATGAGCTGGTTCCAGCGACTTCGCAATTGTGGACGCTGTGGAAATTGAGTTTAAGATTAGATAAATGCGTAAAACGTTTTTCCATTCACTGTGTGGCTAATTATTCAGCTACAGAAGCACCACTTGGATGGACTAACTACGATGCACATAGCTTTTTAAAAATTGGGCATGACAATTGGCACTGACACAATCCTTAGTCAAAACTTCCCCAATGATTGATGTCCCCGATGTAATTCACTCCTCATCGTCACCTCACGCTGATTGGAGATTTACCTCTCAGATGACAGAAAACGTTTAACATTCAACTTCAACAGCCTAACTTTTCTCTATTCAACAGATTCTGTTGGTATTGATAATCTTTCTGTTCCTTGATGATATCGTCCGAAGACGTGTCAATGCAAGCCGTGAATAAGGGAGCACTAAATTGTCGTAAATCCTAAGTACATTAATAGTAATCGTAATAACGAAGTCGTGAGACCAGCGTATTCACAAGCAGCGAAGTCTCATGCCAGTCCAATGTACAGAAAACAAAATTTTTTTCTACATTGGTCACTTACAGTACGGCCAACTTCGAGTCATTTGTACAATATAGCGCCAATACCATTCAAATTAAAGTCACAATATCCAACTTATAAACTATAATCTTTCCGGTTTTATCCTTGTTTATCGAAGTTCGTATCGCATCCTTAGAAGCGGAAGCATCGCTACATTAGCAACGACCATACGCTGGTTCTCTGCGGTTCTCTGCTGTTCATAAAATGTATATGGCTCCATAAATCGATTAATCGATCCATCAAGTGTCAAAAATACTCGACTATATTATACCGCTAATCGAACTTGTCCGCTAATCTGTTGTTGTTTTCCACTTTTCCGATCATTCGCTTGCAAACTCGGACGAATACGCCAAAGACAGAAGACAAAAAATAAAGACTTAGAAATAAATGAGAACTCATCAGCAGACCTGAACTAGATCTCACGACAAAGAAAGAAATAAAGAGGGCAAAATGAAACAGAACACTTGTCTATAAAATACAGACTCTGAACTTTTAGTAATGTAAATGTGTCTAAAAATGTAACCAACATATAGACATATTTGTATCGTGCATGCATGTGTCTGTCTCAGATACGAGAACGTCGTTAAATAAACCTTATAACACGGTAAGAGATCTCTTGGGCCACACAGCCAATAGGCCTAGGTCTACAGAACAGCGCACGTGCCTGCCTATAGAGACGGAAGCAAATTTAGGAAGCCGCCCGACAACCCGAGCAGCAAAGTGTATTATCCGATAAAACCGTAATCGTGATTTCTAAACTTATAAAGCGAAACTCTAAAGCCAAGCGCTTGATACCGGTTTATAAACTAACCCTGCTTAAAATCAGAGGTTTTGTCCTTAGGGTTGGCCTAGGGGCCTAGGCTATAGTCGGAGGAAGGTCAGAGTCCGGTTGAAGAGGGGTCAGCGTAGGCCATATAGCTGTAAAGGAGGGCGTCGTTTTGGCCGAAATTTGGGAGGTGGACGATCAGATGATTCTGAGTGTGAGACTATATTAATTGAATATCCCTTTTGCTCTTTGTGCATCCAGCTTATGACCAGCCAAACGCAATGCCTATAGCATGGCCACTGTCCATGTTTCTTTAGGCGTATCCAGTTAGAAACTAGCTACTACAATCCGCTGCTCGAGTGGTCTTACAAGATCGCAACTCGCGTCCGGGCCAACGACCCAAGCATATAAATATATAACGGTCCGGGCAAATAGTTTTTTTATCCAATGGACGAGGCATAAACCTATGGGTAGACTGATGGATAGCTGGATGGATGGACAGATGAATAAATGCGGGAAATATACTTCTTTGAGATGTCAGATCTGATCGATATTATTAAAAAGTCATTTATTTTTACCAGTTAATCGATCAGTCGATTGATTTCCAATTCTTTTGAGCTTTATGACAGCCTTAGACATCTGAAGGACAACGAACGGATCACCGGGATCAGTATTGTGAACTTTTAGAACCTCAGCACTCAGGTCAGCTCTACACGAATCACTGATACCAACTGAAACATTGCTTATCGCCTTTTACCATCCCGTAGGCCTACATAAGAATGAGCGGACCTGCGTCACACTCATCCGTATGAAGCGTTCAACTTTCCGTCGAGAGCATCATATTGGATAAATTCAGTATAAACTAAAACGAGTTATTTCTAACTAGCTGAAGTACCCGTCTTTGCCCGGGTAGTTCGTACAATTTTAAATGTGGTGAACATTGCTTTATGTTTGCCCTTAAGGAGGCATTTACAATGACTATCCTTTGGACAACACATCTGATTTGACGCAGCGCTTCTGAATAAAAACCAACTATGTTTTTCTCAGATGCTAAGAAAGTAGGCCTATTCGTGGAAAAATTTGTGAGCATTCGCTCGAGTGGATCAGAAGTTTTTGTGGAACATAGGCCTACATAGAGATTGCAATTCCGGACCATAATCATTTTTCCGGAATTTCCGGATTTTTTCGGCAAAATTCCGGAATTCCCAACATGAACGTATTGACCGACTATTACTGTCAATTTCCAACAAATTCCTATCAAATTCAAATATTAATTGTATACCTTCTTAACTAGTATAATACCAAACTACACATGGAAGTAGCGTCGATGGTATCCCAAAGTTAAAATTCAGTGACAATAATGGTCAAAGAAATAGATAAAAAGTTACAAATTTAAAAACACAGACATAGCTTATAATACACGGTGTTAAAGAATCCATAATGCATCAGGCATGCTTCTGAAAATATGAACGCTGGAAGCAGTCAGTTCAAGGTTTCATCACCGAGTCTGTAACCTGGAGCAGATGGGCCTAACACCGGCAGCAGAAAACGCATGATCAGCTTCAAAACAGTAGTTACTTGCTACAGGTGTTCAATCAAAAATTAATGCCAAGAGACTCCTCATCAGTAGCCTTGCTGTCGTGTGTATCGTTGTAGAGAGTTAAGCATGAAATATAGGGTCTGCTATAGGCTATATCATATTCATATATAACATAATTATGTAAATAAAATAAAGTTCTGCATCTTGTGTTACATGAATAATGATAATAATAAAATGATAATAACTGCTATTTAAACCCATAATTTCACTTCCGAAATTCCGGATTTCGTGCTTGAAATATTCCGGAATTTCGGTATTGCAATCTCCAAGCCTACATGTACCTATAATTGACACAGGCCGCACAAATAGTCTAGGTTCATATTAATTTTGTCTAATCGTGATTCCGGCAGACCGATTTTATTCGCGACTCACTTGGCATCTAGCAGTCTTTCTGACTGATTAGATTCACGATACACTTTAAACATTCCCTCCAGAGGAGATATTACATAACTCAAGACGGCTGCGCGTTGGGGGCAGTCTCGTGGGTGTCCGTTCGACGGGTCGT
>OY365809.1:6009913-6017413 GCA_959347315.1 Bimastos eiseni | reverse complement strand
CTATTCGAGGTAAAGATGTATGCATGAATGTATGCATGTGTGTATGTGTGTATGCATGAATGTATATGTATGTATTTATGTATATATACATGTATGCATATATGCTTTTTGTCCTAGTCTGGGGGTAATTGTCTTGGGAGGAATTCTCCGTTCCCCTTTTCCTCATTGTTCCGTTATTGGTACCAACAGGTGATGTTCGAATACTGTCTATCATATTAGCTGTCATGTTATTGTCATGTCCTTGCAAGTATTTACTAACATACCGGCCTACTTATAACAATGATCTATTTGAACACAACATAATTATATCCTACAAATAAATCCATATACTGATGTTCAATTTACAAATTTGCACAATCTTGTTAGAAACAGCTTCTAACGCAATCAAGATGAAATCTAGAATAAACCATCTGAGCACTTTCAAGGTACGCTAGTATCTGGCACGTGATAGAATATGACTTAGTTGTGTTGGAACCAGAGACCCAAAAGCCTACTGGCATCAGTGGCAGATAACATGGATCACAAGCCGAGGCGCAGTCTATCAAGAAGTTATCCCCAAGCAATCGAAGCTATTGTTGTCAGTGTTACCTAGAGTCTGCCATAGGCTGTTGATTTCATTTAACGCTAGCTGTCTATACCCTGCACGAATGTATACTGTTTGATGCAAAATGCTAATGAGCTCTGAATATACTTATATTTTGGAGCACGACATAAAGACCGAACCAATTGTTGCCATTTCAATTAGCCGGCTGCTATTACCATACGTGAGACTAAGGTTCCTCAGGCCTTGAAAAGCTATTGGAAGTAAGCAAATGCATATTGATTAGATGGGCGGTCTGGTTTTCGACCTCGGTGTTATGCCTTTAATCCATCCCCATATATCATCATCTACGCTGGTTCCATGTTTATTGTCGTCTGCTTGAATTCCATCAGCAATCCAAGCGCTTAATTGCAGCCACTCTATGATACCACTTCACGATGCAAGCATCTTCCTTAATAGGATTTTGGTACTTAGCAGTATTTATGCTATAGCTTGGTTCGGCAGCCAAGGGGTGTTTGCCTTCAAAGTCATCGCCCCCATCTCGTCTACCCTATGTATACTCCGCACCCCTCCGGCGGCGAAGCTAGTCCTGGACTCCCATTTGCAGAGCAGTCCAACTCCTACACTGTTTGCACCCTGACAATGCCTGTCCCAAGACTGGATAAAGGAGAAGGGCAACGCTAATCATCTTTGTTATGGTACTGGGTCGTTAAACTGCAACAATTATCAGCAGAGCATTTCCCATTCAATATGGTCATTTTGGTTGATCGTTTTGGTCACAGTTGGTCATTTGGTCACAATTGGTTTTTGTCATTTGGTCATTTTGGTCATTACTTTTTATCATTTAATCATCTTGGTCATTAGTTGTTGTCATTTGGTCATTTTTGTCGATTGGTCAATAAACTTGAAAGATGGCGAAACTTCTACACTGACCCATAGAATTCTTCTTCTTAAGGCCTAGTTTCGTAAGTACTTGAAAGCTGCAGTCCTCGTCGACAGTGAATGCACTGGCCAGGATTGGGAACGCCTCTGACTTAAAGTGGCGCCATAAAAACATTTGATAACGATGACTCCTGAACAAATGCCGTATATTATTATGTATCTATGAGAGACGCTCGACCAACTGAGTGATGGTTCTGGACAACATGCATACGCTGCAGGTATGTAGGCCTACACACAATTGTTTGGAAAGTGTACAGTGCAGGGAGGAAGTGGCAATAAAATGAAGGAACGAAGGAGTCTGTGAGGAACAGATGGAGAGGGAAAAGATGAAGGAAGAGGTGGATGGAGGGAAGGAGGTCAGCGTGTGTGGACGCAAAGATGACATTCCAGGCTCCCCGGCGCCGGACTGTATGTTGCTTCCCGTCTGGAATTAAGAGAGTCTAAATATTGGAGCTGTTATTGTTATTACGGTCAGAGACGAATCCTTGTATACATACACACGGTGGCGCTTCTTCATACGCCCCATAGACATTTCAATGTCTTGTTGCGAGATGTCGCTCCGAGTCCTCCTCCTCTTCCATCATCTTCTTCTTCCACCGTCTGCTGCCTCACAGCCTCAGCAACCCCGAGGATGTTGTAGGAGCATCACCGGTTGGTCTGGGATCGAGGCACGTGGCGTCACATGACACATATACGTAGGTATATAATAGGTTGCCTTTGCTGCTGAGCAGAAAAATAAATAACCATTGGGAGGGACAGACAGACGATTGCCTTAGGGGCGTCGTCGGCATCATCATCATCATCGTCGTCGTCGTCGTCGTCGTCGTCATCATCGCCATCCTCCTCCTCCTCCTCATCATCATCGTCATCATTGGCATCATCATTATCATTATCGTTATCATCATCATCATCGTCGTCGTCGTCGTCGTCGTCGTCATCATCGCCATCCTCCTCCTCCTCATCATCATCATCGTCATCATTGGCATCATCATTATCATTATCGTTATCATCATCATCGTCGTCGTCGTCGTCGTCGTCATCGTCATCGTCGTCATCGTCATCATCGCCATCCTCATCATCATCATCGTCATCATTGTCATCATCATTATCATTATCGTTATCATCATCATCATCATCATCGTCGTCGTCGTCGTCGTCGTCATCGTCGTCGTCATCATCGCCATCCTCCTCCTCCTCATCATCATCATCGACATCATTGTCATCATCATTATCATTATCGTTATCATCATCAGCATCATCATTAGCGTCGTCGTCGTCACTATTATCATCATCATCATCATTATCATAATCATCATCATCGTCGTCGTCATCATCGTCATCTCCTCTTCCCGTTTTTCTTCTCATTCTCTTTATAGTTTTCTTTCCTTTCTTCTTACTTTTCTTCTCCTCCTTCCTTTCCGCTTTCAAATTAACCCAGCAGATTTCGTGCAAGCGCATAATTCGACAACTCCGCCTTCCCTGCATCTCTGATTTTTTAAATCTTCTCAAATAATTAAGTTCATGCATGCACCAATTTTTAATTTATTCCTGGCTGTACCTTTGACGCAAACTACAACCTCGCTTGCCTCTCAGCCTTATGCGTCCATCCCACTCTGCCTTGACAAATGTTGAAGATATGATCTCACAAGCTAATTCAGAGTCGAAGCTTTAAATTTCCATTGGAAATCGACCATCTTTCAAGCAAAATTAGCCTCTATACCATCTTACACGCTCAATACTTGTATACATTCATCCATCTCACTCCGCTTTGAATATCGAGACAGAAGAACCGACCACAGCAAAATAACCGCCATCGAAGACGCATGAGCTATACCATGGCAGCGAAATTTCTTCAGGGATGGACAGTGCGTGAATGTTGCGGTTATAACACAAGTTTGATCATTAAGTCTTAAGTCATCCACCTTAAACATTTTCGCAAGCGATTTTGATCTTTTAGCAGACTCAAATATGCCGTAATTTACAAGAAAAAGGGTTCGTATATACACGCTGGACATATATAGGTCTATAGAAATTCATTGTGTGGCACAGTGGCCGATTGGTTTGGGCTCAATGTGCGCTGAGTGGGCATGCATGCAGGTTCGACCCTATAGTCCGAGGAGTCACTGCAGTGCTGTGTATAGAGGGACCTTGAGCAAGTCCTTCGCGTACAATTGCTCTGCAGTACAACTGCAATTGCGCCGTCGAGGCGTGTGTATGTGCTTCTGAGCAAAAGATGTTGGAAGATGGGCGGTATCAAATTTAAGAATAAATAAATAAATATTCATCTTCTGCAGAAGAAATTGAGGAAAAGAAGAAGGAGAATGGAGACGCAATAAGTTAAAACACCGAGAAATTCATCATATATGCAGCTATAGGAACTGTGAGGCAGGCGTGCAATTGCCTTCGCCCAAGTCTCTATATATGCCATTCTAAAGAACAGAATACCAAGCAAACAAACAATACCCATGTCTGATCTTATGCAGCTGAGTTGAGTTTGGAGCCAAGGCCACAGCGATTGTGCTTTAATTGACGACTGGGTTTTTGCCACTCGATGTTCTACAATGCAGGTTTCAAATTATAGCCTAAGTGCATCATGCTCTTACGAACATTAGGGTACATAAGTAGGGCCTATAAGTAGGTCTATATCAAAACCAAGGCCTATTGCAAACCTATCAAATTGGTCTCAGTCATTTCTCGCTCATGCGCTCCCTTGAAAGAGTACAAGATAGAGCTGTAAAGAAATGGCTTCTCCTAATTATAATACGTCGCCATTAAATTCCTTAAACGACGATAAAATGCTATTCACTCGATAAGAACTACACGCGAGCAGCGCGATAATAGGCGTGGTCAGCTGTCACTAGTCATCTTGTTAACACCAATCATCTGTTCCCGTTCGATCACAACGCACGAGACACGCAGTCACGCCTCTCGTGTGCGACATTGGCCACGCCCCAGCAGATGGTCTGCAATCTTTCCGGAGGATATCGGATGATTGGCAGCCAGCCCGGGGCCTGAGTCGCAGCGCCAGCAGCCGGAGTATTAGTAGGCTAATACGGAGTGGCGATACGCGATACTACAGCTAGGAAATGGAACAGACAAGCCCTACGGAAGGGACAGGCTTTCCGGGTGGATACAGAAGGAACGTGTTTCCTTCCCATAGGGTCTGACAGACGGGATCTGGAGAGCGAGACAGAGTGTGTACGAGTGGCCATAGGGTATGTTCTAAGACGCTACAGGGTAATCTTACATCTTACGGCTTACTTCGACTGGGAACGCAACGACCAAAAGGCGCGTCGTATCTGAAGGACTTAACGGACGTGAGACGCATTGTAACCGAAGCCGGGGTTTATCAAGTACCCCGAAAGAGGTCGCGAGAGGAGGAGGAGAGTGAGAAGCGACTGTCTTACCAAGGATTATATTTACGACCATTTGAGCCTCGGCTTCTTCAGCGGTCAAGGAAGTCGCCGAACACTCTCGACAGATCCTCGCATCTTGTAGCGCCATATTGATTCAGGTAGAGGCAGTATCATCAGTCGCAGAAGCGAGACTTCGGCACGGAACACGTAACGCGGAACAGGGAACACGGAACGGCTGCCGATGGACTGGGTAGCGCTAATCAACTTCCTCAGGCACGCCAGTCGCTGCAATCTGAGTCGGAAGTGGAACGAAGCTGAGTCAACTCTGACCCGAGGCAGATAAGAGTGTCGTTGGTCGTAGAACTGTGACAGATGACCTCCTCGCACCAAGCGACCCCTCGTGAAAGAGCCACCCTTTGCTTTTGTCGACGGGAAGACATTCCGACGCCTGGCAGCTTAACTTCAATTCAGTCCCCTACTAAGACACGCTGAGACTCTACGAAGTGTCTAGTAATGGTCAAGAAAACAACGTGGGACCATCCAAATCGGATCACTGACCCTAGTTAAATCAGCTGGAACAGTCGGGAATAGTTCATCCTCTTTCAAGGGATGTAGGCTACAAATACCGGATGGAATCGTCGTGTTTTAAGCAACAATATATATAGTTCGTGTCTCTATATATTACGATCGTGCTGGAACCGCTATAGCGAGATCGCGCACTGCATATGAAGGGCTCGACTGCGTTCTGTATAAAAGAGCATTACATATATATAGGCATATAGGCACATTCAGGTATACAAGCGACGAGTATCTTTTACGAGGAAACATAGACATGTCGTGATGAAATAACTTCAGAAACGTCTACTGGAAGGGATATCATAACACGGCGTCCTATTGACGTATTTAGCCTCGCTTTCAGTTGCGCAAGCCGAATCTGACATCGTCGCAAAGACCCGTGTCTTCCGTTACGGGGTCTGAGTTGTAAAACTGCCATTCGAGCTGATCAGTTATCACCGGAACCAATTCTTACCCTATCCTCTCATCCGTTACTCCATCCCCATGACGTAATCGGTGGAGCCCTTCATCGGATATAGACACTCGCTCATTCACCGATCGTAAACGACGGCGCTCCGCAGTGCGTGAATGGACTCGAACGTATACGTAAGCAGCGACTGAGTCAGAGTAGGCAGATGATAGTAGACAGGCGGCAGAAGAAGAGACCAGTGCTTGCTAAGAATTGCCATCACACCTCGCACCGCGATTGATGTCCTCCTATAGCTTCAAATCTTCTTTGTAGTTCGAGAATTGCGCTAACTTCAATCATTAGATGATTATTCGTTGATACTGCAGCAGGTAGAGTTTTCAACCCTGGTTGGCATATACAACCCACTGTATATCTACCTTCATCTTGCCATTGGACATTTTATATATACGGCTCCACCTACCAGACAAGATTCTATAGAAATTTCAGGGCAACTACACACGTTGCTGGAAAATTGACATATTTACTCAATTGAAATTTAAAATTTGATATAATCCGAAACGGCAACTCGGAACAGCATCCCCAATTCTGACTCTGCAGCCGCCAAGGACCGGATACAAGACTAATGATGCGAAACGACCATCTCTTCATGCTTTCCAGTGACACGGATCAGTTGAGCTGCTGCAGCAGCCTAACTGGCGCTGTCACTCGACCATCTGCCGCCGCAGCACCTGTGGCTGTAAGCAATCACCAGCGCATCTTCCCCGATGACGTATTTGGATCTCAGGTAAGACAGATCATTACACCTTCGTCCATTCAACGTATATAATGACATTTGACTTAAATGACATGTAGCATAATTTAGGCCAGAGCATGCAGATAATGCCTCTGAGTAGGTATCATTTAGGAGGCGCTATTTAAATTTTCGATTACCATTACACTACATATAGCCTATTGTTAGTTTATTGCTTTCATTCAGTCATTCATTATGAGCATTTATACAGCGCCTCTTCAAGAACGTATACCCATTAACGCTTCCAGCCCATCACGACTAAAGTCAAAAGAGATGAGCGACTCGTTAAACCGTATACAGAACGAACCACAAGAGCGAAGTTCAAGTGGGAAGTCATTCCAGCTGGAAGGGTTCACAAACGAAAATGTACGGCGCTACCGCTAATAGCCAAGCGAGCCCATGTAACTATATATTATGAGCTCACCACTCGTCACAGAGCGAGGACCCCGACGCATTACAACTTCGGACACTGGGGGTATTCATGTAGATAGGTCAATCGCATGCCATGGCCAAGAGCGCAACGAGACACCAGAGCATTTATGCATTTATTACGATTTAGTCCATATATAATGTCAGCGTTTCATAGTAAAAATGTGCACTTTTGACCACAGCTTAATATAATGATAGGCCTACTATTTAGTGAAGCCTTGGTATCACACATGCATGGTGAAACAAAACAAATCTTTAAATAGATATAGGTTAATAATAATAGATATTAAAAAATTAATAATAGAATGATACTGAATTATAGCATACAAGTTGATCTGATGAACTGGACACTTTTATTACTTGGATGGGGATGGGCGTGGATTGGAGAAAGCACTGACAACAGAGCTGAGGAGCTGAGTTCGATATCCGCCTATAAAGATCCTCTGTATACGCTGAC
>OY365809.1:6005448-6009713 GCA_959347315.1 Bimastos eiseni | reverse complement strand
CTAGTGAATAGCTGTTAAAGTTTGCATATGCATAAACGGAGAGACAGACACATACACAGAATCTAGATATACCTGTTAATAAATAGTGTTGATTAATTGTTTATAGTACATACCCACGTGACCGACTGTGCAAACGACACTGTATACCTGATAGGCCTACGTGTACGATATGTCGCATGTGACACGATCCTGGCGAATAAGAAGGAAACTTTGCTTCTATGGGTGTGTGGGAGGTGCGCCGTAGGGTTTCGGCCCTGGAGACCAGGAAGCGGGAGGCTGCGGGTTAAGGAATCCTCTAATGCGTGCCCCATGTGTTCCCCGAGCCAATGGCAAAAGTTTCGAGTGAATAACTGTAAAACTGTGGAAATGCATCGCCGGACTAAGGGACACACAAAATGTTTTTTTATTTATAAGATTATTTTAAAATTGATTTAAATCAATTTGATTTGCCATCGTACATTAAAGCTTAAAACACAGCTGGTGCCCTGTGCTCTTGAATTACGAATGGCGCTTTCGAAGTTTCAAGTTGACGATTCCGATTGCGAATAGAGGCGACGACTGACTGTCGAACAGCTGCTTAACGCAGTAATTAATCGCTAAGCGCGCAGTCTACCCACCCGTGGTTACTATGGCTACAGCCTTGCCAGACCATTCTCTGCCGCAGCAGCTCAGTGGATGCATCGTATATAAACATCCTGTTGATGCTGCTGGTGCTTCTGCTGCTGGCGTTGGTGGTTCTGTTGTGGCAATGACGCACCTGTGGCGCATCAACAACATGTTTCCTTGGAAACATTTTAGTAATCATCTGTAGTGAACATCTGGAGATGTAGAACCTGAATAAGATGATGCACACATCGCCCCTCCTCCAGTCACGTCTGTTCAGGCTCTTCTGTATCCGAGGAGGGACTGCATGGGTATCGGATGTTTGATTCATCTTTCATCTTTTGATTCATTTTTTGATTCATCTAAACCTCATCTTTAATCTTCTCATTTAACTGTCTAACATTCATCCATCCATTCATCCATCCAACCAACTCATTCACCCTTCCTACCTAATTTCATGCATCAAACTATCCATTTATTCTTGATCAGCCATGAACCAGTCAATCAATCATTCATTCATTCATTCATTCATTCATTCAATCAATCAATCAATCAGTGGATCGATCGATCAATCGATCAGCAGTTAATCAGTCAGTGAGTCAGTCAATCAATATGTATTTGAGTGTCACAATATTAACATCTTACATAGGGCTGGTAACGATTAATTTAATTTCACTAGTTACATTTTGAAAAATTGACGATTAATTAATAGTTATTTTAGAACAAATCACAAAAACTGTGATTATTACATTTGTCAGACAAATTAATGAGACTTCAATTAAAATTCTCAGTTTCTGAATTTAGTCAAAAACAGGAAATAACACAGGTGGTTTTCTTGCTCATATGGAACTGTTAGATTCATGGTATGCAAATGATTTGTCGCAATGAATGCAATAAACTTTATCAGCATTTTCGATGTTTCCGTTAGCCAATAATTCAAATCCAAAATGTCATGCAATCGATCTGTTATAGAGGGTCTCTGTTTATATTTAATAGCTCGATTACTATCCGCCGCCGTACTGCAATGTTTACATGCTTTTATTGTTGCTTCCAGACTTCCGGTACTTCTTAGTGATGGGTAGAAAAATCGAAACGATTAATCGTTAAACCAAAATTTAATCGTTGAAATAAATTAACGATTAACCGATTAATTAAACGTTAATTTCCTCAGCCCTAATTTTACAACAAGTAATTGCAGAGTGCATATAAAAGGCTAGTTAAATAACCAAATAGCTTGGACGGATATTAATTCATGGAAGTAGGCGTATACATGTATACATGTATACCATGCATGCATTGCACTAAACTCGACCTGAAGAAGATGTCCTAGTGACCGTCCCTTCTTCCTTCTCTTCTTCCTCCCCATGCTATCATGCATCGTTTCCTCCTTCATTCCTTCGCTCTTTCTGTCCTTCTTTCCCAAATACCAATACTTTCATCGTTCCTTCATTCAATCCGTCCAACAATCCTTCCTCCACTTTTCAATTTCTTCCTTCACTCCACCTTTCTTCGTTCCATCATTCCTTCATCTCTGCCTTCCAACCTATACTCTTCCTTCCTAATCTTCCTTTCTTCGTTGTTCTTTCTTTCCTTCCTACCAACGTATGCCTGCTTTCCTTCTTTATTCATACATTCCATCCTTCTTCCTTCCATTTTTTTCCTCCCTCCCTTTCTCGCTCCATCCCTCCCTTCCTTGCTTCCTTCCTTCCTCTCTTCCTTCCACCCAAGCTTCTTGCCCACCATTCTTCCTACCTATCATGCCACTCCCATAGAACGACTACTCCACCTTCCTCTGTTTCATCTCCTCACTTACAATTTCACACCTGCGTGCAATCTTCAGCGCCAACCGCTTCATACCTACAGAACAGCACACGGTTCCAGATCTACACGCTTACAACACTATATATTCACAATATATACATACTTTTTACGAATATACATCCACAATAAATGCATGAATGCATACGAATATCTACAACTTGTGCCTATATGTATATATATGTACGTACTATGTATACATATATATATATGTATGCATGTGTGTATGTATATATGTATGTAAGAATTGTATGTATGCTATAGAGACAGTCCTTCTGTTGAAGAGAGTATAGGGCCGAATATGATTCCACCTGTATTTATGCCATACGTTTGTAGAAACTGTGACTCCTGCGCCACCTTCCTCCATCTCTTCCACCCTCTTCCTCCTCTCCTCTTCCTCTTCCACTCATCGCTCCATCTTTCCCCTCTTCGATATCTTTCGATAGCCACTACTTGTCTAATTATGATCCTACACAAACAAAAAGAGAAACAGAAGGACATAGACTGCCATGGTCTATTATATCCTTCTGTCTTTCTGTTTGTTCCTGTACGTTCGTTCGTCTATATTCTTGCTTTGTCTGTCTGTCTGTATGTCTGAATGTCTGTCTCTATTTCTATCTTCATATATATATATACACATATATACATATATATATACATATATATATATATATATGTACCTTCCTTTATAAGTTCCTTGATCGTCGTGTAATCTCTCTCTCTCTATCTCTCGCTCTCTGTCTCTGTCTCTCTCTCTCTCTCTCTCTCTCTCTCTCTCTCTCTCTCTCTCTCTCTCTCTCTCTCTCTCCTCTCTCTCTCTCTCTCTCTCTCTCTCTCTCTCTCTCTCTCTCTCTCTCTCTCTCTCTCTCTCTCTCTCTCTCTCTCTCTCTCTCTCTCTCTCTCTCTCTCTCTCTCTCTCTCTCTATCTATCTATCTCTTCCTGTCCCGTTCCATCTATTCCAGTTTCTTCCTGTCGTTCTATTTCTTCCACGGCAGTGTCTTCCTGTGATTTCCTTTACCTCTCAATATCTTCCTATGTCTTCCTATAATCTCATCCTCTCCCTTTCAATCACCTCCTGACCGTCCGTCTCCCTCTTCCTATATCTCTTCCTGAATCCCTCAGTTCGTCTCTTTCCCTTCTCTCCACTTGAGTCGGTGTGTGCGGCGGCCACGTCTGGGACGATATAAAATCCGATTGATGTGGCCGACGGTTTCTGAGGCTGATACGGTCGGAGCATCCTTTTGGTCCAGCGGCAGATGATGCCGCCGCCGCCGACGCCGCCAACGGACCCGCAAGAGCATCACTGGACGCCGGGCACTCACTCCTCCTCTTCTGCTGAATAAGCTCGGCTGCTGAGGCCGGAACCTCTGCCGCTGCGGCCGAAGAAGAAGAAGGTTCATACCATCCTGTTGACATCTGCAACGTATTAGACCCCAGTTCAGCGAGGTTACTCTTCCATCCATCCTTCTCCCTCCCTCTCGCTATCCCTCCCTCTCCCTACCTCCCTACCCCTACCTCTCGCCCACTCCAATGCCCTCACCCATCTCCGCCTTTCGCTCTCTTTTCTAAGGTTACACGACTGATAGGGAACAAATGTGACTCGACGACATATCCTCGCTCCTTTCCTCCTCGTTCCACCCCCTTCTCATCCCCTCTGCCCTCCTCCCTCCCTGCCTCTCCTCCCTCCCGCGCAGAACCTGGTAGGCACTTGTCCAAGCAGTGGGCTCGACGCCCGACGTCAAGTACTTTGATACAAGTAACGGCGTTTGGCGCCTCCAGCTTGCTTATGTCTAGGCGGGATTTGCCCCAGAAAGACATCGGAAAAATTAAAACCCACTCTCGA
>OY365809.1:5987948-6000448 GCA_959347315.1 Bimastos eiseni | reverse complement strand
CACAGTGTACTTTTCGTAAAAGTTACTGCTTGGTAGTAACTAGCAACAGTAGCGCGTCACAAGTAACTGTGACGAACAGAAAAGCACATTAACATATTTTGCTGATACAAAACATGCACAGACACAGTAATGCATATGAACATCCACACACACACACACATACATACATACACACTCACACCTACAAACACACATACCTACACACAAACGCACACCTGCACACACACACATACACACACACATACACACACACGCACACCTACTGACAACAAGGCTAGGTACAGACATGGGGCACAGACGTACACATATAGTCAGAGAGACGACCACGCAGTCGTTTGGTTAGATGACGGTTGACAGAATGTGGTCTATTTCTGTCCTCAGTCTTTCAAAGACTGGCTTCTTAAACTGAAAGCCAGCGTTGTTGTTATCGCTCCTCCTCATCTCCTTCCTCTCTTCCTTCCTCTCTTCCTTCCTCTCCTCCAACCTCGGACGACGGCTGGTAATTAGTCTGCCGGCCAAGCGGTTGTCAATTCAACCGAGTTCAGCGGCCGCCATAAATTCCTAGCAGGTCTGATATACAATCGCGCACTGAATGACGTCCTCGGCTGGAAGCGTTGACTCCCTGTTGACGACAGCGACGACCATCGGCGCTGATACGAACGCACCGCAAAGCAGGGCCCCAGCGTCGGCGGTGGCTGCCGAGTTGCTATCAGACGGCGCTCCGACCGAGTGAGAGATGGGGGAAGGAAGGAGCGGGCGACGATAGGCGTGGAATGCGTCGGCCTCCTGCCGTCTCTTTCGTCCGTGTGAATGGTGTCAAACTGTAGACGGGTGTTGGAGCGAGTGTGCCGACATACACACATCCGCTTCTAGTAGTTCATCAATTAGCAGGTCGTGTGTCCCACACTTTGTCCGCCTTCGTCTCTCTCTCTGTGTCTGTCTGTCTGTCTATCTCTGTCTTTCTCTCTCTCTCTGTCTCTGACTGCCTGTCTGTCGACTGACTGTCTGTCTGTCTGTCTGTCTCTTTCTCTTACTCTTGGCTGCGGAAGGGGAAGGCAGAGGGGGTTCCAAGCCGTAGCCGCGGCGGAAGGGGCCAGAGGGACGAGTGGTGAGAGAGGGAGAAGGTAGAAAGGGGAAAGAGGGAGAGGGTGGCAGTGGCGGGTTTTTCTGTCGCTTGTTCGTGGGTCAACTGAGTTTACATTCGACCTACGACCGATCTAAACAGAGAGTAAATCAACGCCATACTTACATGCAGAGGAGGCACGGCGACAAGCAGTCATGCACAGATACACAGACTGAGGCAAACGAATACGTACAGGCACAGACGGATAGACACAGACAGATCCATAGACAAGTGTTTTCTCACAGCTAAACATGTAGGAAGGTTCATGAGGAGACAAGAAGACAAAAAGAGCCAAGAGGGCAGATTTTGGTATTCCGACATTATGAGACACAATACGATGGCTGCAGAAACAAAGTGTACTCACTTCCTTGCTCACTTGCTCAGTGATTTGCTTATTCACTTGCCAACTCACTCCCCCATTATCTCACCCTCTCGTCATTTCACTAATTGACAGACGGACGCATTTGCCAACTCACTCACAAAATGTGAAGAAATTCATTGTTAACTTGTGGTTTTTATGAAGATTGCGTTTAGTGAACGACTAAGGACATTCGATTTTACAATGGAATGGAATACTGTAGGACTTGAAGCTGATAGGTCTCTCATAATATTAAAGAGAGAGAGAGAGAGAGAGAGAGAGAGAGACAGACAGACAGACAGACAGACAGACAGACAGATAGATAGAGAGAGACAGAGACACAGAGAGACAGACAGAGAGACAGAGCCAGAGACAGACAGAGAGAGAGACAGACAGACAGACAGACAGAGACAGACAGACAGACAGACAGAGCCAGAGACAGAGAGAGAGAGAGATAGATAGATAGAGAGAGACAGAGACACAGAGAGAGAGAGAGACAGAGAAACAGAGAAACAGAGCCAGACACAGAGCCAGAGACAGACAGAGATAGAGAGAGAGAAATAGAGAGAGAGAGAGAGAGAGAGATCCATTGCCATTAAATTTTGAAATTTTGGCTATAGGAACGGATATCTATGATCAGACAAAGGAAGTGGAGGAGGAGGAGAAGGAGGAGGAGGAGGAGAAAGAAGAGAAGGAGGAGGAGAAAGAGGAGGAAAAGGAGGAAAAGGAGGAGGACGAAAAGGAATGAAGCTTTCAAAAGAAGCCTTTGAAGTGAAATTCAATCCGAAAAGTCGAAATGGCGAGAGATTATTTGCATCAAACTGGTCATTTTGGTCAAGGCTTAAGTTCAGGATATTAAGTGTTGTGGTCTCTGACCCAGGAAGACAACGGAAGACCACCTCACAGTTATTGTGACCAACTTGAGCTGGTTTGTTGCTAAGTGTCTTGACGTGGATTCGAACCCGTTGGCCTCAGCTTATAAGTCACCGAACATATCGCTACACCCAGGCGCCCCACTATTACAAAAAAACTTAATAAAAAGAAAAGAATATAAAACTGCAAAAATACAAAACTGCAAAAATGACACCGTAGAGTGCCATGCCTTAAATAAAATGTAACAAATAATTGTCATTATTGAGCGCCTCTGAGGAGGTATGTGAAGGGGCGCTATATAAATGTTCGATTACACTAAATCATTATGTTGTCAATTATATCCGAAGCAGTTCAGGGGTGTCCTTATAGGGAAGGGGTGTCCTTATAGGGAAGGGGTGTCCTTATAGGGAAGGGGTGTCCTTATAGGGAAGGGGTGTCCTTATAGGGAAGGGGTGTCCTTATAGGGAAGGGGTGTCCTTATAGGGAAGGGGTGTCCTTATAGGGAAGGGGTGTCCTTATAGGGAAGGGGTGTCCTTATAGGGAAGGGGTGTCCTTATAGGGAAGGGGTGTCCTTATAGGGAAGGGGTGTCCTTATAGGGAAGGGGTGTCCTTATAGGGAAGGGGTGTCCTTATAGGGAAGGGGTGTCCTTATAGGGAAGGGGTGTCCTTATAGGGAAGGGGTGTCCTTATAGGGAAGGGGGTCCGGAGCAACTGCTTCCAATTTCAGGTAGGGGATATTTATTGAGTTTTATTGGAGGAATATCTCTTGTGGTTGCTGGAGACCGGGGTTTGTCTTCATCACTCAGAGGGGGATAAACGTCCCTGACGCAGTTTAAACAAAAGGACGTATTACAGTACAATCCAATGTAACAGAACGCATGTAATTGTGGGGCACGGTGGCCGATTCGGCCCGATTGGTTAGAGCGGTCGGCCCGTAACGCTCAGTGTGCGCTGAGTGAGCGGGTTCGACCCTTGTCACTGTATATATAGTGTATAGGGACCTTGAGCAAGTCCTTCGCGTACAATAATATTGCTTTGCAGTACAACTGCAATTGCGCCATAGAGGCGTATGCACTTCTGAGCAAAGAATTTAGGAAGAAGGGCGATATGAAATTTCAGAATAAATAAATAAATAACACGGTACAATATGATACAATACAGTGCAGTGTATACTATACAATGCTACCCAATGTAATACTGTAGATGTTGTACTTATTGCACAATAAAATACAGTGATAATTGTCGTTTTAACAATTGCAGTTATAAATTACAATGCCTTATGAGACAATACAATAAAACAATTCCTGAATGCAAAGTCTTTTGTTCCCTCGTCTACTGCTCCGCTACCCGATGCTGTCGTCCCTTTGTGCGTCTTCTTCCCCTAGGGATCTGTACCATCACCATTTCCTCCTCTGAGTCCCCTCACCTTTCCCCTCACCTGTCTAAAGTCAAAGCCAGGGTAGTTGACAAGTCGTTTTTACGGGTCTTTGTTGCTATTCGTCAATGGGGAGGGTGCGCACGCGACCCCTAGCGAGACCCAGGTGTCCAACAACGTCACTGGGGTGGGCCCATATGCTGCCGTCGAAGGCCCCGGCGGTGCCACTTCTGTCCCAGGCGGGGATGGGGCGGTGGGCGAAGGGTAGCCACCTCAGTGGGGGACACGCCTCAAGTGTTGCACTTGGCATTCCAGGCTCCAGAGCCCCACTGGGATGGAGAGAGAAGAGCGGCTAAGGAGAAAGAACAGCAGGATAAAGAAGCACTGGAGGGAGTGTATGGGGTAAGAGTGAAGTTGAAATCTTGAAGAGGAAGACGAGAAAGGAAAAGAAGGAGAATAGGAAGAAATAGAGGAAGAGGTGAAAGTGGAAGAAGAGGAAGGAGAAACAGAATAGGTTGAGGAAGAAGAGGAGGAGGTTAAAGACGAGGAAGAAGAAAAAGAGGAGAAGGAGTAGAAAGAAGTGGTGGAGTAATAATAATAAGAAGAAGATCAGAAGGAGGGGGAGAAAGAGGAGGAGGTGGAAGGGGAAGGGGAAGAGGAGGAAGGAGATGAAGAAGAGGAAGAAGAAGCGATTATCACCTGAAACGACTATTGTGTACTCAATTATTATAATAATGCAAAAAAGTCGTCCGTTATATTAGAATGGAAGAGGACGGGAGGAGGAGGAGGAGGAGGAGGAGGAGGAGGAGGAGGAGGAGGAGGAGGAGGAGGAGGAGGAGGAAAGGAAACGGAGGATGGAGAATGAGGAGGAAGATGGAGGAAGAAAAATAAGAGGCTAATGAAGGAGAAAGAAAGAGGATGGAGAAGTGGACAACAAAAAGAGGTCACATGAGTCGGAGGAGGACAACGCTGGAGAAAATGGAATGGAATGATGAAGAAAAGAGGAGGTGCGCGGAAATGGTGAAGGATAACCCTGAAGAAGGATTTGGAGGAGGAAGTTGATAGAAGACGTTAAGAATTAGGAGGATCGGAAAGGAAAGGATGATGAAGACGATAATGAGCTAGAGACAGATAGAGGCAGATGCAGAGAGAGAGAGAGACAGACAGACAGAGAGATAGAGAGAGAGAGAGAGAGAGAGAGAGACAGACAGACAGACAGAGAGATAGAGAGAGAGAGAGAGAGAGAGACAGACAGACAGACAGACAGACAGAGAGATAGAGAGAGAGAGAGAGAGAGAGAGAGAGAGAGAGAGAGAGAGAGAGAGAGAGAGGCAGACGGACAGAGAGAGAGAGAGAGAGAGAGAGAGACAGACAGACAGACAGACAGAGAGATAGAGAGAGAGAGAGAGAGAGAGAGAGAGGCAGACGGACAGAGAGAGATAGAGAGAGAGAGAGAGAGAGAGAGAGAGAGAGAGAGAGAGAGAGAGAGAGAGAGAGAGAGAGAGAGAGAGAGAGAGAGAGGCAGACGGACAGACTATTACTCAATGTGCAGGAGGTGGAAGAGAAACTGGAGAACAAATAGAGGTTGGAAAAAGAAACGGAGAGAGGAGAATTAGGAAATTGAGATGGAAAAAGTGGAGGGAAAGGGAATAAGCAGAGGAGAAGAGAAATGAGGATTAAGCGGAAAGGCAGGAGGATGAGGAGGATGAGGAGGATGAGGAGGATGAGGAGGATGAGGAGGTCTTATAAGCTGAGCCTTTCCTATCCAATTGACTGACTGTTCAGCGATTGAGCGGGTGTTGGGTGGAAGGGGAAACTCTGTTCTCAGAGACCCCTTCGCCAAAGTCTTTATCGGACAAGACTGAAGGGTTATCAGCTGCATGGAAGGTGTTGAGGGCACTGCTGATAATCAGTCCTTAGATGACGAGGTTTTCACACCCCGTGTCTCAGTGTCCGTCTGTCTGTCCCGCCTGTTCGTCCGTCTGTCTGTCTGTCTGTCTGGTTGCCTGCCTGTCTATCTTTCTATCATTTTAAAAGCATTTAAATACGAGAAATTCTTTCAAGTGCTTCACATATGACAATCCATCTGTTAGACAAGTGCGTGCGACGCTAGATAAGCCTAAGTTTATAAGTTGAATTGACTGAGTACATATCCTCTTGCATTGACATATACTTGATGGTGGCTTAAATTCTTCCGTGGCAATATGTCCGTAACTCTGTATATATATATATATATATGTGTGTGTGTGTGTGTGTGTGTGTGTGTGTGTGTGTGTGTGTGTGTGTGTGTGTGTGTGTATATATATATATATAAATCTGTCGGTCTTTGGATATTGAAAAGAGGTGAGAGACGAAACAGAATGGGCGAGGCATACCTGAGTAGGACGGGAGACGAAACAGGGGCGGGGGTGAGGGACTCATGCGATGAGGCGACAGAGGCAACGAAGCTCCCCACGGAGTGTCGTCAGAAAACCCTCGTCGCGGTTTTGTCGAGTGCGACGACTGAGATTTCGTCGACATGCAGTTCACCCCGTTTAAAACTTCTCCGCCCATTCGTAAGCAGATCGCAACTAAGCACCCCGGTCCGTCTCTCGTAGGGCGTCATTCAGAACCATGGCGCATTACAAGGCGACGGGGAGCCACGCATAGCCAGCCCCTGTCAATGAGCGCCTGGTGGAGCGTGTAAGCACCGTCTAATTTCATTGAGTTGTCGTACGTATAGCGTTGATCTACGTCCGTAGAATCATCAACAGTGTGTGGGGCTTGTGCAGCTTTGATAATGGGAAAATATTAGTAACCCGTCAGAGATTTCGTCCGAACGATTAATGCAGTCGGGGTTCCTATACGGGCGACTGACAGCTTTTGAAAGGCGGATAAAGAGGTATTGTCGGGCGGTGGGGTAGTGTCGGTTGGTTAGGGCATTGTGGATCGGTTGGGACCGAGCAAACATAGGCGATCGACACATCGCTGTCTGACTTCCACTGCTATAGTCGACAATGGCTCCTACATATTTACTTACACACGACGTATGTTCGTCGGGTCCTTAAGTGCCATAATCATCCCATTGTGCTCTGCGGACTTAACCGTATACGTGCGGAGACCACGAGCATTTCTCCGCGGAAACAAGTGAACCGATGCATACACATTGGACATTGCAGTTAACACTCGCGGGCCTATGTGTATGTACACAGATCTGCAGGCCGATACGTACCTATCTAATTATCAAATAAAATAAAATACAATTGTTTATTTTTTTTAACCAACCGACATAACTAATCAATCAAAAGCTATTATATAGGGTACAAAATTATGTCGCACGTTATGTACGTCAAGTGTGTTAAATTAAACATTTTGGGAATTGATTTTCAGCTGTTTGTGATCGATAACCGAATGTATGCCTGACGCCTACCAGTCTCAGGGTCATCTGTGGGTCAGTTGTAGGGTAAACAGAATTAAAGATCGCCTCCTAATTACCACAAATGTCGCCAACGAATCCAGCGGAATTCCATAATTGGTATGCGGGCATTTGGTGGCAGTGGCGACTCTCACAGAACATACGGTGACCAATTAACAACAGTAGCAATTAACAACTGGCAATTAACTTCAGGTCAACACAGAGAAAAGTCTAGTTTGCCTCGACATCCGATACACAAGGAAATGGAATACATTCGGATAGACTTTGTATATGTATGCGTATATAAATATATTTATATATGCACGTGCACTGAAAAATACAATATATAAATCTAAGTTGGGACAAAAAAATAATGTATATTTGTAAATTCATTTATAATTGGATCTTAAAACAATAGCGCAGAAATATATACGAATTAATAGAATTGGGTTTATATTGTCTGTAAAGATGTAATTTGGGTAGACGATGACGCTAGATGGAGTTTCTGCTGGTAAATATGCTGCTGCTGCTGATGATGACGATGATGATGATGACGAAGATAACGCTGACGATGATGATGATGACGACGATGACGATGATGATCACATAGTTAGGAGGGCATACGCAGAGAAACAGACAGACAGACACGTTCCGCATTTATCCAATAAAATCTTACGACAACCCTAGGCCTATATATTCAACCTTTCTGTTGGTCTCAACGTCTCTCTGCAGTATGAAGCACTTGGTACTTTTGGACTAAACACCTGGCAAATGTCCCCACAGCACTTTCGTTCGCTCCCTTTGATAACTAGGAACTCAATCAGACGAAAGAAGGTTTCCTTTGAAGATAAAGAACTTCGCTGAAAAGAAGAAACATCAAACGACAGATGGCGACACATTCTTCCGAAATAGGACTGAAGCCGCCAATCCTATTTCATTCAGGACTCTGGCGGGCATGCATGCAGTTACGGGCTGCAATAGCATCTGTACAATTACAGTCTATAGACTATACGTATATGCGTATATGTAATATATATATATGTATAATATATATTTAATCCGTTATATCTATATATATATATACATATATAGTTTAGGTGTGGTGATGGTGATTAGAAGATTTCGTGAAATTCATGATATCTGATATTGTATAATGGCGTCTGCATGCGTCTAATCCTTTCGCTGGAAACAGGAGTTGGTCTTCGTTGCAAATATAGTTATCCTTCTCCATTCACTCCATGGATGTCTATATATTTATTGTCTAAGTCCCTTTGTCCTATGAACCCAAGACCATATGGACGGGCGCCACACCATGCCAGTTTGTTATACAATATCTATACTTAAGGCCTATTATAATGTTATTTTTAAAATACAATAAATTATTAGACATAACCATAAGCATAATTATTTATTGTTCCCAAAAACAATGTTATACAACAACAAAGCAGTACGGCTTACAACTGAAGGGAGCGAGGAAAGAGAGAACCCCAAAGGGACGGCAGCCCCCCTAAAGGGGTCTTATCTTATCTAAAAGGAAAAAGTAAGTTTTCAGGCGGTCGAAGAATAATACAAAATGTGGGTTTATTAGAAACTACACTATAGTTAACTAAAGCTCAAGATACAAGACACTATATATTATGATAGAATAAAAATTAGTAATCGAATGGTGCAATCAACAAAACATTTATATATCAAGTAAAGAATTATTAATTAGAATGTACTAAGTTCTTTTTAATTACTCATATGTTAGGCTGTAAACGAATAGCAATAATACGGGGCCGGATAGGAATATACGAATACACGGATAGGAATATACGAATACTCGGATAGGAATATACGAATACACGGATAGGAATATACGAATACACGGATAGGAATATACGAATACACGGATAGGAATATACGAATACACGGATAGGAATATACGAATACACGAATAGGAATATACGAATACACGGATAGGAATATACGAATACACGGATAGGAATATACGAATACACGGACAGGAATATACGAATACACGGATAGGAATATACGAATACACGAATAGGAATATACGAATACACGAATAGGAATATACGAATACACGGATAGGAATATACGAATACACGGGGCCTGTTTTCACACACACCCCACACACGTGCGCATTAACGCGCACTAACACACACACGTTTAGGGTTTGCATATTAATTTAATTTAATTTAATTTAATTTAATTTAATTTAGTTTAATTTAGTTTAATTTTGCATCCCATTATATCGATGCGCATTTGTTCATATGCATGTATATACACGTTATACATTTATGTACTAATAACACCACCGACGACAACACCGATTACACCACCGATGACAACACCGACAACACCACCGACGACAACACCGATTACACCACCGATGACAACACCGATTACACCACCGATGACAACACCGATTACACCACCGATGGCAACACCGACAACACCACCGATGACAACACTGATTACACCACCGATGACAACACCGATTACACCACCGATGACAACACCGACAACACCACCGATGACAACACCGATTACACCACCGATGACAACACCGATTACACCACCGATGACAACCCCGACAACACCACCGATGACAACACCGATTACACCACCGATGACAACACCGACAACACCACCGATGACAACACCGATTACACCACCAATGACAACACCGACAACACCACCGACAACAGCACCAATTAACACCACCGATGACAACACCAACAGCACCACCGACAACAGCACCAATAACACCACCGATGACAACACCGATTACACCACCGATGTCAGCTCCGATAACACCACCGACAACACCACCGACAACAGCACCAATAACACCACAAATGTCAGCACCGATAACACCTTCGATAACACCATTGATATTTACTGCAATTAGGGGGGGGGCCATGCTTGCACTGCAGGTTCAGTTTGTGGGGCAATTGTCCTTCTGCCCACTCGTACCCACTGCTTACAATCCAAGACCCAGATCTATTATCTATAGCCCAGTGGTCGCCAACCCTTGGCTCGCGAGCCGCATGCATGCGACTCGCAAGAAGACCTGTGGCGGCTCTCCAGAGCTTTCCAGAAAATGGCATTTATATGACGAACGTAATCTCCAAACTTCTATAGAGCCATTCGAAAGCTAAGCGCAACGCACCTGGCAGCTTACTAACGAGACCTGCGTTGAATTAGATAGATTGTCTCAACTGTCAAGGGTAGTCCAGGGAAGTTCGAGGTCAGGTTTCCAGAGGAGTCAGAAGGGCGGCGTAGCTGCTAAGGCGGGTGTCGCTAATGGTGAGAGTTTGAGGCGTCGGATGATCGGATGAGTCAGGGTATGAGTTCTTGAAGATGACTCTTTAGTTTTGATTGGAGAGTCCATCCATGGGTTGATAGACAGAGGAGCATGATGAAGCAGGTGATGGAAGAATTTAAAAGTTGCGGATTTCAGAGGGGTATTGCTACAGGATTTGTATATGGTTCGGTTTTGGGCGTCCACATAAGGGGGGATCTGGAGGCAAATACCTCCAATTTCAGGTAGGGGGAATAAATTTTTAGTCTAAGGGGGAAATATCTTGTCTTCCCAGCACCGGATACCAGGGATTTGCCTCCATCACTCGTGGGGAGGGAATAGACGCCTCTGGCTCGGTTGGATATCTTTCGAAAATATTTATATACCATGTTACCACGAGATGCATTTGTCGTTTCTGACTGGTTCATAACCATGACGTAGAGACGAATAAATGGATATAAGCCTAACCCTATAAATTGTTTCATTTAATTACATACCTTGATCATCGCTTGATTTTTTATTTCATTAGGTATAATATTAGTCTATTATGATTAAAACTAGAGGCTAATGAAGCTAGTCGTTATGGTAATGAGCGCCTTTAGCTGAATAATTCCATTTATATTTCTCGTAAACCATGGCGGCTACCAGAAGTTGCTAAACTTGGCGATGCGGCTCATCAAAGAGTAAAGGCTAATTGGTGACCAACGATCTAGCCTATTGACTGCCTGAGCGTCTATATTTATCAATCAATCAATCAGTCAGTCAGTCAGACGGTCGGTCGGTCGGTCAATCAATCAATCAATTAATGTAACTTATTATAGCGTCTCTTCAAGAAATCTACTAACAGGCGCTCCCGGTCCAATCTCGGCCATATAAGACAGATTGAAGTGCGGAATAGAAATGGGGTATTGCCGAAGATCCAATGGGATGCCAATCTAATCAGTTTATTTATTATCTAGATTTGCCTTTATCTTTAAATGCCTCTGTAGTATGCAGATATATATCTCAGAGTGTGCTGCATGCCTATTTCCAGATTATTCGCGCCGAAACGTTGTTCTCGCTGCCAACAGATGGTTTCCGGTCAAGAGCTGGTAATAAGAGTCCAGGCCGACGACATCTATCACGTCGACTGCTTCGTCTGCTCCGTCTGCGAACGACAGCTTCGCACTGGAGACCGCTTTGGCGTTCGGAATAGTCTCGTCTTCTGCCAGCTCCACTACGGAATGCTGATTGCCTCTGGGCCAGCTGGAGGATCTGGAGGAACGGATGGAAGGAGTTCCAACCAGACGACCGTTCCAGACGAAGTCCTCGCCAGTCCGTCTGCTTTTTCCCGCGATGCCTCGTCTTCGTTTTCCCCGTCCCCTTCGCTCCAAGCTCCGCCTCTCCCGCCTTCGTCGTCGGCTGTCATTCAACGGGGATCGTTCTATAACGGATCGACCGCGCTGCACAAGGGTCGACCAAGGAAGAGGAAGATGGTCTCCCTCGCTCAGCACGAATCCATCGACATCTTCGGACAGAAGTTTGGTAAATATTTACACACACACACACACACACACTCACACACACACACACACACACACACACACACACACACACACACATTATATATATAATACGTATGTATTTATGTATTTATGTATATACATACTTACGACTGACATTGTAAAGCTTCTGTCTCATCCATTGTGCCTCTGCCTCTGTCTCTGTGTACATCTGGGTCTGGCTCTGCTACCTGCAATCTCAGTACTGCAGCATGTAGACCTAGGCCTATTGTCCGATGTTGTTTGTTGATTTTTTTAGCAGTTGTACAGCTTTTGACATCATAATAGACTACTGCAATGTGCTGTAGTAACTTTTTTTGCTTTGATAACAGTTCGACCAAGATATATGTATCGATTTTAAAAATCTAATTCTAATTACTAATCGATCGCCTGCTGCTGTAGTTAATTTTTATCGATTAGCGCCATTATCGATAGCTGAAGTCACATTTTCAAGCCATCCTAATATATATCCAAATACAGATTTCCTTGGTCAACTAAATGGGGAGGAAAGGGGACGAAGAGATTA
>OY365809.1:5747948-5982948 GCA_959347315.1 Bimastos eiseni | reverse complement strand
TACTGTGCATTGTTTTGCTGAATGATGTAAAAATTCTATAATGTTACTGACTGATACTCAACAACAACAGTTTAAACTTCAAGCTTCTGTATAATTTCTTACTTTTCATTTTTTGCTATTGAACATGCTCAATACCGCCTAAGGGCCCCCGTGACTGCTCTGCTTAGGAACCCGGCATTTCTCCTCTTGTATACATGGGGCCTGGAATTTTTATACCTGTATAAGACCCGGAATTTCTCTACCTATAGGGTCCGGAATTTCTCTACCTAAATATTGGGTCCGGAATTTCTCAACCTAGAGGGTCCAGAATTTCTTTTCCCATATATAGGGTCCAAAATTTCTCTACCTACATATATTGACCGCAATTTCGGACGGCGGACATGTACATAGATAATTGAATATTGACGAAATGTTGACCTATGTTAAATATGAGTTTGAATATGATGAACTTGGCTGCAGGTGACCTCGGGGGCTACGACATATCAGACGTTGACCTATTGAACCCTCACCAGGGACCGTGTTCCTTCAAGGACGGATGCCTTCAGAGCACGAATCGACAGAAGCGGACGCGGACGTCCTTCAAACACCACCAGCTGCGAACGATGAAGGCCTACTTCGCCCTCAACCACAATCCAGACGCTAAGGACCTCAAGGAACTGGCACAGAAGACTGGACTTACCAAACGGGTTCTACAGGTCAGCAAAAACTGTAGTTTCTAATCTAATCTCGCCTGATCCAGATCCAAACTATTCTATTTTAATCTTCCGGATGTTGACAAGATTACGGTATGGTTTTGATTCGAGGTTGATCGAGATAATTAATTCAATTTGTGCATTTCTATAGCGCCCTTCAAGCACCTACTCAGGACACTTTCCTATGTAGTCTATAATGCAATAAGACATGCGCGACTTGTAAAACCCTACCAGTCAGATTATAGGCCCATTTATAAAAGAGAACGAACCGAGCTCAAGTTGGGGGTCATTCCAGATGGTATAGGCCCACATTGGAAAAGGCACGGCGCTGCCCATAGCCAAGTGTGGCCGTGGAAATAAGCAACTGATGCACTTCAACTCAGACCCCGTTTTATTGCTAAATACAAGTGATAAGCGCCAACCCCTCTTTCGGTTATCTATACCTGACTGACTGACTGATTAATCGACCGACTGATTGATTGATTGGTCGAGTGATTGGTCGATTGATTGAATATGCTTGAGCGATCTATTTATTGATTGGTGGATTTATTTATCTGGGTTGGAATCGGTCAATTGCGTATTCAATCTATTAGAATCATTTCTATAGCTTCTATAGCGCAAGTTTTCAGCTGACCCTCTCAAGGCACACGACTAAGACTTCGATATGCTCATTATGGAACGTCAGTCTCTTCTTAATAGGTTTTAACGGCGGCATTCCTTAAACTGGAGTCAGGTACCTCTTTGTCTGACTGTCTGTCTGTCTGTCTGTCTGTCTGTCTGTCTGCCTGCCTGCCTGTCTATCACTGCCTCTCTGTCTGCCGCTGCCTCTCCTTCTCCTTCTCCTACTCTTTTTCCTCCGCTTCCTCCTACTCCTCATCCTTAACTGGACATGAAATTAGATCGAGATGAATTCTATTAGGACCGAAGTTTCATAATGAATTATATACATCCATCATGGTATAAGCGCAGAGCCATCTGCACTCCAACCCTCAAAACAGACAACTCCATCTTGAAAGGTATACAAAGGAACCCGATGCCAGATGGACCCCCGAGATATGATGGATTCTTTCAATAAAATTGTCTATCCTGTATAAGTCGAATATCCTCTGGTTCTGAGTCTGAGTACAGCAGACCACGAAAACAGCAGCAGCAGCCTTAAAACCAGACCCACACACAGGCATATCTCATTTGCATGTGGATAGGGAGGAACATGTCACGGATCAAGGGAACTAATTAGGGATTTTAAATAAAACAGGTGACCATCCAAGAGATAATATCTGTCTGCCCACTCGTCTATCCGACTCCATCTGTTTGTCTATCTGAATGTCTATTCGGCTGTCCGTCTGTCTGTCTATCTGTCCGTCCGTCTATCCGCCTGTCTGTATGTCTGCATGTATGTCTGCATGTATGTCTGCATGTATGTATGTATGTATGTATGTATTGTATGTATGCATGCATGCATGCATGTATGTATGTATGTATGTATGCATGTATGTATGTATGTGTGTATGTATGTCTATCTGTCCGTCCGTCTGTCTGTCAATCCGTCTGTCTGTCTGTCTGTCTGTCTGTCTGTCTGTCTGAATATCAACATCTCTAAATTCGGCAGACCAGACTCTGAACATCTCCACAAATTAATGTCCATTCATAAACCAAAACGTGCGTCATCTATTATAGTAACTCGTATATAGTGTATTGAAATCGTAATCTTCAAACTCCTTAACCGCTACTCGAAACCAGAGTGCAGGGCACAAGCTCATTCACGAGCGCTAATTGTGCACGACTGTAGTCTTCTCGACTGTCAACCGACAGATCAAGAGTTCAAATCCCCGCTAGGTCTACATATAGCAGAACATTCTCTGAGATTCCGTTCCCATCTGTGCCTCTGCATCATATATCTCACCTCAGACTTCATGAGTGCGCTGATAGTATACTGCGTTGATATATAGGTCTATATATATATAGTGGGAAGATCTGACGGCGAGGCTGAGGGATGGTCATCCGCATTCATACACCGATGCTATGTAGGAAAACTAAATTGCATATGCATTGTATATGCATCGCATATGTATTGTATGTGTACTGCATATGCATTGCATGTGCATTGTATATGTATTTGTATATTGTGTATACACTGTATACGCATGGGACGTCCGAAGGCATTTAACCTGACCTAGCAGTAGTGTATAGGTTCGATAGATAACGCCCTCTTGGTGAGTTGATTGTTTCCATCGGGAGAAGAGATATACCTTTATTCAATTTCTACAAGATAATCTAATCAGTAAGGAGTGGCGGTGGGAAAGTCCTGGACTCCTACCAATGATGCCTTGAACAACGATAAACCCTGTCATCCAAACGCCAAACACCTGTTTCGACACTCCACTCTTCTGCTGCAAAGTCTGAGGCAGCACAAGACATACAATACACTTAGGCACCGAGCGCATAACAAAGGACGGATTTACGATGCCAGAGGGACATTCGCAGCCGTCTGTATACACAACTGAATCGTGGCCAACGAAGCAGCCTTGGCGTCTTTACGGATTTCTCGGTTGAAATTCTTAACATGTCGCTTATCGGTCGGACGCACATGAAAAAGATGCTTTGTATACGTAAACACGTTTGATTAATGTATACGTATAATGTAACTGTAATCAATGTAATGTACTCGGTTTATATAGTGGCCATATATAACTATGGCCTCGACCCTGCTTAGTATTCATTGAATCAGTCTTGTGAGATCCTTCACCACCACTTGCCTGTATGAATATCTGCCTCTTTTTCTGCTTCTTTTTGCTTCGAATAACTTATATTCTGTCAACTCGCTTTCTCTCTACACGTGTACAAAGTTACGATCCATCGGACAGCACTATCCGCATCCTCCCACCGGAGGGGACCCCTAATAGTGGAAAAAACATAAAATATATAACTAGGTAAGTGATATTATTTTATTGACGTCATTGCACAATCCACGTAGATTCAACTTTTACTGACAAAACCATGACGTCATTATGATACACTATAATGCTATTGGCTACGTTTAACTTAGTTGTCTGTCGGTCAATTCGAATCTTAGTTGGATAGTACGCATTCAAAGAATGGAAATTTGCGTTCATGATGTCGGTCGGTAGATAAATGTTATTAATTCAGTTGTCTAATAGTGAAGAGTTTTCAAGCCCCCTATGCTCCAATTATTATCTGAATGCTTTTCCTTCGGACGAAAATTGATCTACATACCATTGATTTGGTACCAGAAACATACGTTTACATCAACTTGAAATGACTGGACCAAAATGCACAGGCGTTGAACCCCACTATACCATGTGATAAGTTCAATGTACCTCTCATACTCTCCTATCTCAGTTTCCATTGTTTAAAGACATTTCTATTAATGGCATTTACTGCCAAGGCCATTGACGTAGCATATACCCCTCCTACTTCTTCCAGGCCTTGAACTGGCATATCCTGGCGCTACAGACAATTCCTCGCTTAAGCCTCTATATATATATATATATATATATATGTATATATATATATATGCTTAGGCTATATATATATATATAGATATAATAATTATATATATATATCCCGTAAAACCTTCTAATAAGAGCCCAGCTTTTATTTGTCCAGCAATTTGAGACCTGCGGTGGCGTTTGACAGAAGTTTACGGAACACAGAGTAGGACTTGATGAAAGTTGGACAACGTAAGTTCATCGTCCGTCTGTCAGCAGCGTCTCAATCAATCTCTCAAAATTTCCCACAGAAAAAAGATTTCTCTGCATCGCAGAGTAGAAGCCAACAACAACAACAGCAACACATGTGAAAGCGGAAAACAGTTCCACCTCCACAAACGATAAAATCAACAACGAAAGACGAAAGACGACTGCCATGTTATGTTGACACATCGCTGGCATTTGTCTGACACAAACACACACACACGCACACACAAACACATATGCTGCCATATATATATTTACATACATACAATATACATGTATATATATATATATATTCTCACACAACACAAAAGCTGCTTAAAATACACACATCTACACAAACACTCGTGCCTATACACCTACACACACTCCAATACACACACACACACCTACACACACACACACACACACACACACACATCTGTTTGAGAATATTATGATGTAAATGTATATAAATATATCTTTATATATTATATGGACAGATAGTGTGTTATTAATTAATAGTCGCTCATGGAGCCACGTGCCCAGTGCATTTGCGGACGCAAGACTCGAACCTTCTTTCACGTCTGCAGATTATATACATGATGCACAGTGCATACATATACACATACATACATACATACTTACATACATACATACATACTTACATACATACATACTTACTTACATACGTACTTACTTACATACGTACTTACTTACTTACTTACATGCATGCATGCATGCATACATACTTACATGCATGAATGCATACATACATACATGCATGCATACATGCATACATACATACATGTATACATACATACATACATACTTACATACATACATACTTACTTACTTACATACTTATATGCATGCATACATACATACATGCATGCATACATGCATACATACATACATGTATACATACATACATACATACATACATACATACATACATACTTACTTACTTACATACTTATATGCATGCATACATACATACATGCATACATACATACATACATACATACATACATACATACATACTTACTTACTTACTTACTTACTTACATACATACTTACTTACATGCATGCATACATACATACATACATACATACTTACTTACATGCATACTTACATGCATGCATGCATACATACATACATGCATGCATACATGCATACATACATACATGTATACATACATACATACACACATACATACATGCATACATACATACACGCATAGGCCTACACACATGCATAAATATATCCGAGATAGATGACGTCATCGTCGACTCATGTTAAATCCTGTATGATGTGTTTGTCGAGGAGTCTATGTAGGCCTACCATAGAGGACTGGAAAGTGCAAATAATTGTAGGCCTATATCCGGTTGACTTCCTTTCGATATTGCCCGCCTCGATTTTTAAACCTGTGTGCTAAATATAATGTCTTGGTCCCCACATCAGGCAGAGCTTTAATCTGCAAATGTAGGCCTATCTAATTATTCAGTTTCTCCTCGAAAATCTAAACAGCTATTCAGTTATTTCTTATGTAAACATAAGGCGACAAAACCTGCCTTCAGTTCACCAGGGGTCAGAGCTTCAGCTGTAGTAAAACGAGGTAATAAGGACTACTATAGATACTGCTACCGCTAACACCATCAACACCATCAGAACAACAACCACTATATACTGACTATACATGTCCGTCAATTGTGTTGACGGACAGTACAAGTCATATGGAATCAACCGATAAGGATTTGAAGAGCGAGGAAGGATGTCATCCACTTTCAAACTTTGAGCTACAAACAGAGATGGGAATTTATGAGATGCTCCGTCTGTTGTCCTTTGTTGCTTTATAAAATATTAAAGGACGTTTTTATAAATTTATCAAAAATTATTTTTTTAATGTGACGTCACATTACTCATGCCCCCTTTCCCCCCTCGTCACACATCGTCACAAATGTCAGACCCCCTCCCCCCCTAAGTGCGTGACGTCATTTGTGGACGGCCCCCAATCGAAACCGTCGGATTATCGAGTGGACACAAAAAATACAGAGGCGAATTTTAACTAAAATGTCCTAAAATATGAGCAATACAGAGGCGAATGAATAGACTGACTTCTGAATTAAACAGCTTGTCTATTCTTGCCTTCCTTAGGTATGGTTTCAAAACGCTCGGGCGAAATATCGGCGAAACGTTCTGAAGCAGGAGAGCGATAATACCGGAACGACGGACGCCAATTTCAACAACACTACGTCATCGTCTGCCATAGATGACGTCATCGTCGACTCAAAGACGCTGAAACTGTCGAACTCTAGGCGCAATCGATCGCCCTCTCAGAACCTCGGACTAACCGACAGTTCAGCCAAGTCACCCGAAAATGAAACCCTTCACACCCCAGGGACGCTACTCGAAATGGACCAGAGCACCTCCAGTTCCACCCTACTGGAAATGTTTGACCCGAACTATATACACGCCAATTGACCATCGATGACCTTTGGCCAGAACTATATTCATGTTGGATGAGTGTCCAATGCATTTGACCCGAACTACATCCAAGTCGAATGAGTGTCGAATATACCTTTGACCCGATCTACATCCACGTCACAATAGGCCTACTGGTGTATGTTTGATATCTGAACCAAGAAAGCTGTATAGGTCCGCCATCAAATCACCTCTTGACTTCATTCGTGATGAGCTCTGTGCCCCACCCAGCCGGCCTCAGTTCCAAAAAGCCATCAAGACCTCCAGGTCAAAAGGTTACCCATAGGGCCTGGCCATTTCAGACTGCGTGGCAAATGATTTCTGCGCGGCTGTAGGCCCTACGCCCGAGATTTGAATCCATGTGAAACTTACAACCGCTGTCGAGTCGTTAATGAGGGCGTCTGATAATAATTGTGATACTCATATTTATTGCAGTACCATATATGAACGCTATGCAGGTAAAAATATATCGCGCCATTTGCTAGAAGCGCAGCCTACTCTGATATCGAAAATGGCTGTGCCAAATTTCGAACCGTTCCCCCTCGCGACTGTAAAACAATTATGGGGGTGTCGTTAATGGGACTTATATGCATCATAATGTTTCTGATAATAACAACTAAGGAGATGCTGATGACGTTGACTTGATGACGGTGACTACGATGTTAGGTTGTGTCGAGTCTTACGAGCTCAAATGAAGACTAACATGGAATGGTTTCCGGGTATGCAACGTGTGGATGGAGTAGGGTACCGGATACCTCTAGCCCCAAAGTGTAGAGTTATGGTAGGCCTACCTCTAGCAATTCCCAAATATTACGTCTATAGACCTACCAACAACGACTCAAGCAGCACTATGCCCGAAACGTTATGAGAGTTAGCATTAGTGACTGTAATTCGAATGAAAGCAACAGCCAAAAGGCGAACAACCATTTTTACTAGATGATGACTACTGTAACCTACGTTAAACGCATAGCCTAGAGTTAAATCATGCTTCCACAAAGAACACGATATAGAATGGCGTAACATGAGAAGGATTTTCACTCTGGATGACAGCGGTTGGATTCAAAACCAAGGCTACGATAAGCTGAGGTCTTAGTAGCTCAGCAAGCCTTCGACCGCTCGGCCAGGATCAGGATATCTGAAAGCGTTCAAGAGACCCAGAGCGATTTACAGCCCGACACAGTTGTAGCTATAGGGCCTACGTGTTGCTCTCACAATAAGTTTAACTATCTCACAAATAAAATACCCAGCGAATACGCACAGGATCTTCTGATGATGATTCGCTGCCTTCTTCTATGTTCGTAAGTCGTCCAATTTCACCAACTTGTTCTAATCCTCCCGAAAACAGACAATAGGGGCCTACGCTAAATTATTTCTGCACATAATCTTAGAACAATTGACGGTAGGCCTACAGGGCCTACTCGTTTGACTCTATGAACAACTTGAATGTGTCGTTTGAATTAAATTTATGACTCGTTTATTAGTTAAACACAATGCTACGATTATCGTGGTTGTTCCAGTTGTAAGCACTGTTAAGATACAAGGCAGGGCAAAGTACGGTAACCAGTACGGTGACCAGTAAACTCAACATTTCTACAGCGCCCACAAATGCTAAGTCGCGGTGACCAGCTTATTCACAGGCGCAACGGGCAGTTTTTTCAGAGGCACCGAGCTGTAGTATAAGTTGGGCAGTCTGTAGTAGTTCCGTATTATGAAAACGATCAGTCGCGTAAAGAAACTCATCCAAAGGAACCTAAGATGTAGGCGGTTGGTCATTGTTAACGCGTTTAACAGGTCAACCACCAACGGTGCACAATTCATTTTCAGTTCGCTAGAGGGCCCAATAAGAACTGGGAGTATAACCTCTGTTTTAATCCAGCACACGCAAGGGGTCGTTAATACAGGACGTCTGCAAAAAAACTTTTCTAGCCTCTGCCCCTTGTCCGCATTCCACTGACCCCCTCCCTCTTTGCGGACTTCCGCATCACACATGTGTCATGCACAAATATAACTGCTGATAATTATTTTACTGCATCGCTTTTAATACACATTCATTGACAAAGATTGAGTAAAAGCTAAGTAAAAAAAAACTTAAATTTAATAAAAATTTAGTTGCATGTAGGCTTGGTATATCATCTCAAATGTGAAATATTATACTAATACACAACTAAGATTATGACGTAACTACCATTAGACAAGATTTTGGCAATAGTTTAGCATGGTTACATGCGGACGTCCGCACAGTCCATGACTCCCTTCCCTATGTTCGCTTTTCCCATAACATCACGAACATCACGAGTATCGTTTGAATACACTCTTAAATACAGTACCAGACAATTTAGCTAAATACAACCAACTTCAATGAGCATTAATAAATGTAATGTAAATCGTAAAAAAATTCACAGCGCCCACAAAAGCCACGTCAAGGAGACCAGCTTATTCACCAGCGCTGTACCAAAACAAATCCACAATTTTCCGATGCCAGGTCAAAATCCGGGAAGATGTTGAGCCAACTTAACAATACCCTGTAAAGACTTAAACGAAGAGCTGTGCTCATTTCCCAGTCACTTCTAATAAACCCTTGTCGCTAGTACTAGCCTTTATTTCTGCAGTTCCAAAATGCACAATTTGTTCCTGGCATCAGACATCTTCATCTATTGATACAAGCCTATAAACAATTTCATTTATCCAAGAACCCCTTTTGCTAACTCATGCACCGTCACTTCCACTTTCTTCCGGCCATGTATCGGAAAGCAGGATCAGTCGTTAGTGTAGAAGACCTTGATCCTAATTCAGTGTAGGCCTACAAGAGCACACTCTGGCAATAGCCATTCATAAACAGGTGCCAACTGAATTGGTTAATTAAACAATCACGTAATCGCAGTATTATTTTTTTTTACGTCACATAAACTTAACATGATTTATCAGGAAGACTCTGTAGAGAAAAGAACATCATCTGAAATATCAGGACCAAAACACAGAAGAGGTTTGAAGAACTGCTTTACCTTTCAGCTGGTTTAATCAAAGACTTTCTGATGCCAGCCAAGACAAAACTTGAAACCTTATTATTATTATTATAGACAAGTTATGCATTGTTAGAAAACAAAAGCTCAAGACAACACTCCCAGCTTGCTAATCAAATCACCTGGGTGCCTTGACCTTCAGATTTGACCTCTGTGAAGAACGTCTATCATGCTACACCTTCACCTTGAACCATTAATTGTATTGTTGTAGCTCACGTATTCTGACACCAAGGTTAAACAAGTGTCTGGTTTGGCAAATGTAACACACCAGAGAAACACAACTGCTTTTAATTATCTAAATTCTGAAGGGAAATCAACAGGTGTTAAATTTATATCAATGTCAGTTCCCGGTTTTTTTCAAGTTCCACGGACATTGCTCTAATCCAAATCGAAAGCCTCTATGGTTTGTAAAGATTGACACCAGTCTTCCAATCATATCCAAATCCAGGCAATGGCGTCTTTAGACCAGTTGGCTTCACCGGTTGCTGCTCGCTGGAAAAGACAACCAAACCAGTGCAAGAGACAACATTTACACTAAGTTAACAAAATGTTACACTTAATAAAATTCTTCAATTGATATCCCACCAAATGATCTGGTTCTGAGTAATGAAAATGTCAAATAATACAAGTATTCAATTGATATCTTATCAAATCATCGGGTCTTAAGTTAGAAAGCTCACATTTGGACCTTAAACATGTCCACACTTCTAGTAACAAACAATGCAGAGCAAATAAACTTCACTGAACACCAAGAGGACGGTTTCTGCCAAATACCACGCTTGTGCATCAGTTGGACCTTTGCATTGGAATATTACCTCCTCTCCGACCCACTCTTTGATATTGACTGGGGTGCTTCATTTCTGCCCGCATTCTTCAGACTTCCCCTTTATCATCGGACTTTTCACACAGGGAGCGTCTCTGATTAGGTTTTACTGGGACATGAGCTAAATATATATCTTCTTCAGGATGGGACAGGCAGGCGCTACAGAAATCCATAAATACAAAGAGATTTATAGAAATTTTGACATCAATGTACATAAAATTCAATCACTTATCTGAAGAAGAAAAATTAGCAGGACAGCCGTGTATATAGGTAATCGGCTACTTCTTTATTCTAAATGCATTAGCTTTAGAACCATACACTCAGTCACTGACCTGGTCACTCCTGAAGGAAGCGCTTTAGGGTCATAAACGAGCCTTGGCGCCTCACAGAATCGTCTTCCGTCTCTCGCCTGATATGAATTTGCTGACAATAAATGTGAAGGTCCATCAGGCAAAGCAGGGGGTGGCGGAGACCTAAGAAATATAAAGAAACAGCTTAGACAAACTAGAAACACTGTAATATAAGATCAGTCTGTTCCACACTCACAAAGCAAAATTGTACAGAAGTTTCTAAAAACTATGCATTACAATCCAAGCAAAACTTGTCACAGTCTAAAGATTTAAGATACAAAATGGTTTCGCAGGATGGTTTAAAAAGTACTAGACTGTTACACTGCTACTGTATATTAACCGTCCACAGTTTCCCTAACTAAAGATCCTATTGATGACATCACATTCTGACATATGTTCACAGAATTTCCTCTTGTGCTAGAACAACAATTTGGACTGTCCTAAAGTTGCCCTACATTACCATAATTGCAAGATAAGCTAATTCTTGCATGCCAGATCTTTGTCTCCAATTCAAGAAAATTTTCCACTGTACTCTTATTTAACACATTTTGCCTCTCCTACATCATTGCCTAATAAAAATAACTATTTCAACTTGACCATTTCTGTGTTAAGATTTAGAAACAAAGCAGTTCCTTGAGAGGTAGCCATGTGCATTAAGTGTTTTAGAGACTATGATATGTCAGTGACCTCATTTTCTTAGCCTCGGCATATGAGGGTGGCTGGCTAATCCCATCTTCCAAACATAATCACTACAGTGGAGTTTGCCAGGCAGTGTATGCAGAACAGATATATGGAACTTAATTCTACCCAAGTGGAAATTTGAAACCCTGAGTTCACCATCGACAGTCCAAAACACACACCACTACACTTTCAAGAACCCCTCAGCTGTTTAAGTATTGATCAAACGTGCAAATCTGGTTAACTTTTAAAAGACTGGTACCATGCTAGATTTTACCTCGGAGAACTCAGCATTTCGAAACGGTGAACACTGTGCAGCTTCCTCTAAAATGAATAAAAACAGATAATCCATTTTAATGTAATTCATATACTTCATGCACTTCCATCAAGCAAGCCAGTAAATTTAAATCTGGGGTCCATAGAACTGTTAGCCAGATGGCAATGTGTAAAGTAATGAAAATTTACAAGTAGTTTGCAGTATTTAATGACATCTCATGACTACACTCTCCTCCTTTCCCCAAGCTTGAGAATAGCACTAGCAGAGTATGGGCACCGGCGCTGTTGTGACTTTAACAAGTTCGCAAACCTTTTATTCACAACAGTCGATCCAAAACACAGACATAATTTTCATGGTGCCCGTACCGATTTTTTAAGATAGGATAGTTTATGTCATGAAGAAACAATGTCCATTTAATACGAAATTGGCAAACTTCAATGACTGTCACACTATCGGCAAAAGGGGAAGAGATTGTACCATACAATTTCTAAACCAAAGAAATGCTTCTAATTCCAATATACCAAAGGTAGAGCAAAAAAAATGGCATCTCTAGGGACTCTGTCGAAGTCACAGATTGCGTTGAATATTGTTCAAGGGAGTCTCTTCTGGAGTTGGAAAAGATTTGATCCGCTTTTTCTGTCAAAAATTTGAAAAAATACTGATTATCACTGCTGATATATTATGACTTTAACTACTTTTGAAAACTTCAAATCGTGTAGAAAATCGGAAGTTTTCTCTTGCGGGTAGTACACGCTGGCTTTCAATTGCCGAGGCGAAAGTGCAGTATCAGGTGCATAGGTTCACGGGTGTCAAAGTGTATCTTCTCGAATGTTGTGCGGAAGGTACCATGTTTTCTAATGCCAACCCTAACCACACTTCACGATGTCATGAACTTATCTTAACCAACTCTCAAGACACCTAACTTCATTTAAGTGATGCCTGGAATATATATATGCACCCCGAAACAGCATGTTTCGCAAAGCCAATTCCAGGAGACCGCTTAGAAAATACAGGCAACATCTGTCCCTCCCAAGTTCAGAACAGACCTTTCCATGTCGGTGGCTATTTACATGTGCGGTGTTTCTGCGGACGACACAAATATTACTTCTGCGGCCGAAGGTCATTAGCATATATGTACACATACACTAATCCTAACCATAACAGACCATTAACCTGACCCTAACCTACCCTCATGATGCATATTAGACAAATCTGGTGCTTTTACCATTACACATGTGCCAAAGTTTGCACACGTGCAAAGGTCTTGCCGTTAAAATTGCAATATGTTTCACCGTATAAGTAAAATATTCGTTTGTATTGTGTCGAAAGTTTATATGAAAGGAGCTCCTGTGGCCGAGAGTTTGGCCTAGAATCGTACAGAAAAATTAATTCTACGTCTAAAACGACATTAACCCAGCAACCCTGACTCTTAACGACCCTCATGACGCCTAACCTGACCCTAAACGACCCTAAGAGATGTATCTAGGGTATTTTGCACCTGGGGACAAACTACAGAATTGGCGCCCCTTTGGGGGCCATCCATACATGACGTCACGCACCAATTGTGACGATGTGTAACGAGGGAATGGGGTCCAAAGAAATGTGATATCACATCCTCACATCAAAATTCATAATTTTATTTTTAAACATTTGCTCAATTGTAATGAGGATTTTAGTGGCGCCAAAATCATGTACGACAACCTGTTTGCAATGACGATTTTGGGGGCGCCAAATGTAATCTTACTAACTTTTTTGGTTGAATTAGTTTGTTTCGAAATAAAAAAATAATAGTTTTAATCCTCATTTTGGCGCCCCCTCCAACTCGGCACACTGGGACACGTGTCCCCCTCTGTTCCCTAGCTACGCCTCTGGTCACGATGACTAATCTGACCCGAACCGACCCTCATGAGGAATATTACAAATTTTAAGTGATTTTAACAGTGCGCATGCAACAATGGTTGCGCATGCGCAGAGGTTTTCACCCGCAAAATTTTTATGGGTTCGGCCGCAGAAGATTTATCCAGTTTATAAACAGTCTCCGAGCCTAATGAGATAATTCAAGGACATCCTCATTTCCTGATTTCTCAAGTTGTCACTATTATAAAAGTTCGCCAAAAGTCATTCTTAAAGGGTTCAGTTAACAACCAGTCAGTTTTTATAACACAATCTCTTACGCCACTGCATAGATTCCTTAGCCAAGCAATTATCGGGGTAACATCTCTCGGAGCCGCCGCCATGTTCAACAAATAACGAAGGACTCAGAGTCGGATTTGCTCAGATCCGCCAAAACAAAAGATTATAAATCGCAGGAAGATATGCTGTTTCCAAGTTAACCCAACTCAGCGACTAAATATTACATGTACACTCTTGATGATTTTGTTTTGATTTGGTAACAATAAAATATTTTCGTTCGTTCGTAATCATAATTTTTATATAGCGTATGGTGCAGCTTGCAAAGATCCAACTCAATTCCATAGTTGACGTTTCGTGTCTGGTGGCGAGAGGGAGTGTTTGGGTGGTACCATTTGGTTGGGTAGTGATAGTGGGCGAGTGTCACTGAGTGGTAATTAAGTGGGTAGGCTGATGGAAGGGAGGAGATGTTTGGTCGTGATATGAGTGGATGGGTGGAAGGAAGACGCCAGATAGGAGATCTTTTTAAAACTAGGTGATCAGTTTCTTTTAAATATCGACGAATTGGGCGTTATTCAAATTTCAGGAGATATTTTCCATAATTAAAACGCCAGTCAGTTTAAATGAGAATAGGAGTGTTAGTGTGGTCGTCAATGGAAATTACAAGTGGTGTAAGTGGATGGATCCTGGGTTTAACGACAGCTTATGAGTTATGACAACAGAGACCGTTGCCGTCGAAAGAAATTTGCTTGGCATATTACAGCACTGTCAGCTATAATATAGCCATGGCAGCAAGCTTTGCAATCTCATTCTCAATCAACAACACGCACTTTTTTCTGTAATTGTTTCTGTAATTGGCGTTCCATACCGACTGGCTTGTTTACATAATAACGCAAGGTAGTAACCATTTTTTCCGATTTGCGATTGCCGTCCTAATTAAACAGTAGGCTACTTAGCTGCTTTATATAGAATTATCATATCACATGATAGGTTACTGACTACATGAGCAATAAGGTTGATCGCGTTGCAGTCATGTGCCGAAGGAAAAAAACGGAACTAAATGCAAACGGAACTAAGAGACGTAGGCCTTTTGCTTTAATTAGTACTCGACATCCAGGTTGGACCGTGGTTGGACCATACGCAAATATTACATCTGTGGGTTGAACCACGGCTTTCTTGTTTAATCGAGCAGAGGGTCATTTTGGTGTTCCTTGTGTACTTTATGTGACAGAGCAGCTCGATTGAGTGAATAGGATGCGATCAGTGGTCGTCATTTATGACCTTAAACCGCAGCTGTAGAGTTTTGATCTAAAGTTGTGAAGATGTCGGCCTTCTTCGTTTGCGTCTTTTTCATTTGGTGCATTTTCTCATGCGTCAACTGTAGTGAGTCTGCCATGGGATGCCGTGATAACAAAGGAAATCCAGTGGACTGGCAAGTACTTCAATGTGCATCTTATCTTTATTGTAATCGAATCTCTGGATAACCCATAGATCATGATCAACACTCTCGAATGAGCTGATACCCTCATACTGCTTCACATTAACATTCTAGAAGAGTTACGGTTTACGATTATAAATTGCTATAGCGCTACTGTAGTAATGTATAGGGAATGCTTAAACTGTCTGAAATCGAGTCATATTTAGGGCAACAATTTGGTTTCGGGGTGCGTAGATAATATGTGACAAAGTTTGTCATGTTGTCATTGGAGGTCAGAAAACCATAATGATAATTATGTAGCTTCAACATAATAGAACAGTTTGTTTAGCAATTGACCCAGATTTGCATAGACAAAACTGCTATCATTGGTTGTTGTTGGTGGTGGTGGGCATCATTGGGGTGAGCAGTGGATGTTGTTATTTCGACAGCAGTAACCAGAAATGAGGCATTTCACATTTCATCACGTTATGGTGATCAATTAAGTATCTTCAACCAAATGGTTTGCTGGTGGAGATGTTTGTGGTCTGGTTATATGTTTGTTATACTTTTGTTTTGCTTTGTTTCACTATATTTGATGCCAATCCCTCAAAGTATGTTTGTTATGTACAATATTAAGCTAATGTATTATTAGCATGCTAATGTATTACTATTCTAATGCTTTGCATAATGTTTTATTTAGTTATGGTGATAATAGATCAAGTGCAAAATATTTGTAAATGAAACTCTGTGGTTTGGTCGTATATAGCATTGTTTTGCAATGTTAATGTTGTTCTCTGTTAATGCAAATTTAAGTAGTAATCTAAATTCATCTGCAAATGTAAATGTAGATCTTAAAAGCTTTTCAGTGGCACATTAAGGCTGAATAGAGGTGATCTATCATTTACATATTCACCAGCTGTATTGTTTATCAAATGAAATCCCAACAAGTTTGGCAGGCTTTGGTGCCCAATCAGAATCCTGGAGCATCATAGAGAGAGCATATTGCCTAGGTGGAAAGCAATTGTGATGGTGATGGTGATCAATGTATCCTTAATTAAGGATCATGGCAGGTTAGTTTTTAGTATGGGGTGAAACTCTATAGGAGACAGGGCATTGTCTTCCACTGACAGATGACAATGGATAACTAACAAATTCACTTCAGGCTTTCTTAAAGGTTTTTCCAATATAGATGTATGTTTGCCCTTCCACAATTCTTTATCGTAGAACGTTATACCCAGCCTTGGATCCGTACATTTGTTCCATAAGGGCTTTTATTCCTTTGGGTATAACCTCAAGACTCATCTAGTCCAGTTCATTTTTATCTACTGTTGTCAGTGTTGTATGCAAGACTTGAAACTTCAAGACCAAGACGAGACCGAGACTGTGAGGTGCCGAGACCGAGACAGTGATGTACCGAGACTGAGACACTAGGCTCAAGACAGTACGAGACAGTAAAAGACAAGTGATCCTATATGAAATGCTGTAAAATATTAATGTATCAGTTTTCGGGAATAAGGTTCATTTGTAATTTCAATTTGAAACTTGTAATGTATATAGTACCAATTCCTGAGAACAGTTTTTATATTGCCGCAAGATTTTAAGACAGTTAACGCAAAACTTATCAAGATCTCTTGTTCAAGACAGAACAAGACATTCACTTCAAGACAGTTTCTAAAAATTCGAGACACTACCTTGAGACCGAGACTGAGACAGCAGGCTTCCGAGACCGAGACACTATAAAGCTGTCTCGAGACTTCTCGAGACAGAGACTCTGTCTCGAGACTATACAACTCTGACTGTTGTCTGTTTTCAGGTTTTTCCACAGGATTATGATATTGTTAAGTGACTACCAATGGATGCCCTGCACTTTGTGATAACAGTGCTATGGAAGGTCATGAGATTTGATTTTGTTACATTAGAGTATGTTAATTACATAAAACTTTATAATGAATGAATGAATGCATTGTGCTTCTTGGAGCTATCTTATCTCAAAAGTGCAAATTTAGTGTAATGTTATAATGTTGTATAATGTTCTTGCTTCTTTAATAGGTTTTTTGCTTACAAGTTGCCAAGGCTGTCTGATAGTTCTGATGCCGTAGTGAGAAATGGAGTTGGTCAGGCATATATGGACGTCAATAGCCAAAAGTGGACGCTGCTTGATCAGGGAATTGATGAAACTGGACATGCCATCTACAATACTCTGCAACAGATCTACAAATATGGCAGTTCAGAGGTTCTGATTATACTAAGTAACTCTGTGATCTAATGCACAGCCTACCTCTGTTGTTACTCTTCATCCTCTCTACTCTCAGGACCATCTTGATGTCTTTCTATCTAGAGCAGTGGTTCCCAACCTTTCTCAACTTATATTTAGTTGAAGGACATGATGGGTCACAAGGTTTAAAATAATTTTAAATTTTGGCAGATTTTTATTTCAGAATAGAATCAAATTACACATGGGTAACTGCGTTTTATGTTACTGATAAACGTCAACAAAATATAATAATTTATAATAGAAAATAATTATTCTGTCAAATATTCATTTTTTTGAACGTATATTTTTTATATCTTTTTGAGGCCTGGCGGGCCACAGGTTGATCTAGAGCCAGAACTGCTAAGACCCAACAGCGTGCTTTTGCCCTTGTGGGTTGTTTTATTCAGGAAAGACCTTCTTTATTGTGATTTTAACAAGAGTCTCTTTCCTATCTGCCCACTGCGTGAATTTTTATTTCATCAGGACTGTCATTCAGAAATGCAGAAAGATAAAGTCCTCAAAATGAGCACTTCTACCTACCTTCAACCTCTTATCTCTCATTGCATTCGGCCATGCAATCTGTGATCTTTGGGTATGAGTCTAATTATTAATTATTAATTATTATTATTATTTAATTTAACACTTTTAGATCTTCTGTTCGATGAATGCTAGAGATATGCTGGTTTAAAGTACAATTGTTTTTTGCTGCAGAGCATTGCCTATGCGATGTACAATGATGAAGTGCCTAATGGTACTGTTTCTTTAAATCATGGCCATACTAAAGGTAAAGTTCGACTGCTTGTGCTGAAACATTTTAAGGTCGTTTAAAAACATGAGTTCTTACTGTTTATTGTACCATTCTACATTATCATACCACACTGCTTTATGGTACAATACTATATATATATATATATATATATATATATATATATATATATATATATATATATATATATATATATAACATGCATTAATGATAGATTATGCTTTAGGATAGAGTTTAGTAAGACTGGTTTACATGTACTGCTAATGGTATGGTAATGCTACTGGTTTTGGTTATGCTACTGGTTATGGTTATGATATGGTTAACTTTGACCACAGCCATTTTTTTGTTGGGCACAATTTAGATCTCAGGTCTGTTTGGTTTTAGGTGATGTTGCTTTCGATCGGAAATCAGGATTCTGGTTGGTACACAGTGTACCAAAATTTCCACCTCCTCTCAAAGATGGCTATAAATATCCGGCTACTGGGACGATTTATGGCCAGTCATTTATGTGCATCACACTGGACTACAAATACTTCAATGTCATCGGTAGTTAATTTTAAGAATTATAAATTTATTCAATTTGTAACGTGCGCACTGCACAAGGTAACATCGAAATGTGAATCTGAGGCGTGGATAGTCAGTTGCCCGGAGAAGATGCTTTTAGATTTCCAACTTTTTGAAAACCAAAGAGAAATATTGAGTTTTGCTTTACCCAATAAATTTTTAAATTTACATTTAGTGAGTCACTGCTAAATTTGTCCTTGATTTTATCCCCAATGGCTAATGAATGCTCTTATGCATCATTTGTGGGATGAAGTTCCTATTGTCTTTATTTGGAATTGCTTAAGCACGGGTTGTGTTGACGCCAGTAATGATAATAATTAGGGCATAACCGGAAATCGTCTCAGACATTCGCCTCGGCCGAATATTGGACTATTCGGAAGCATTCGCCTCGGCAAATATTACACCCGCAAATAGCTAAAAATAACTTTTTGATAAAATAATTTTTTTATAAAATAGTATTCTTTCATCAAATAAATTTAGGACTATTACAGACTTTTTAAAAGTTATTTATTAATTAAACAAGAACTTAGATTCCATGGAATTTTCTTTAAAATAATAATGTTAATTTATATGTTTTAATTTCTTTTGGTTGCCTTTCCCATGTGTCAACCAAATCAGTAATTTTCTCGCTTGAATTGGCTCCACCCACTTTCTGGTAAACATTAGAGAGTAAAGACGTCGTTGATAACTTCATATTTCAAATCTTAGGACAAGGTTTTACATTTTTTCATAAAGTTATTAAATAATATATATATTGTTATAGCCTAGAGTGCGACGATACGCTATATGAAGGATATTGCCATAGACTCTGCATTGACTATAGATAGTTCTCCATAGCTGTGCATGTGGCAGGTTAACTACGTTTTGCCTACGGATGGTACTAGTCGCTGGCCAGATTTGCCGCTACTACTCGGTTTGTACCCGGATCTGGCAAATAGTTCATCCAAATACTCGGATTCGGTACTCGGTGGAAATTGTCTACCCGGTTATGCCCTAAAAATAATATTTTACATTCTAGGTCAGCAGCTGCTCTACAACTATCCAAAACTCTACAGCTTCAAATTACCATCTGCTTTTGAGAAGGATAATCCACAAGTGGCGAATGCATTGAAGGGAAAACACGTTACATCATCTCCATGGAACAGATCTGTTCCACTGACAACAATTGGTGGAGTGGAATTAATCAGTTTTGCAAAATTCTCAACTTTTGGAAAAGGCATGTTACTTATGGCTACTCGCACTTAATGTTTTAATTGTAATTTTCTTATGAACTTCGTTACTGTATGATGAGTACTGATATTGGTATTTTATTTATTATTATTATTAGTAGTAGTATAAGTATTATTATTAGAATGAGATCCATAAGATGAGATAAACCAATCAAACTAAGGGAGAAATGTATTTCTGGGATGGCCAGCTTTTGCAGATATCTGACTGCACAAATATACCCTGGAATTATTTCTTATAAATATTATTATTAACACACCTATTTATAGTGTGCCATAACTTTTGTGACAATGCTAGTGTATTATGGTTACATAAGCATACATTCTGACTTACTTCCTTTCTGTTAAAGTAAACAGAAAGTAAGAGCGTAATTATTTTATGTTACCAATTTTTAATCACACTGTGGTACATATACGTTTAGCAAACCATTTTGAAAGAATATAACAGATAGACAGAATTCATTATTTCCTTGTAATAGGACTTGACAGAATTCATTACTTACTTTTAATAGGACTTGACAGAATTCATAATTTACTTGTAATAGTGCGTGACAGAATTCATTATTTACTTGTAGTAGCGCTTGACAGAATTCATTATTTGCTTGTAATAGGACTTGACAGAATTCATTACTTACTTGTAATAGGACTTGACAGAATTCATTATTTACTTGTAATAGTGCGTGACAGAATTCATTATTTACCTGTAGTAGCGCTTGACAGAATTCATTATTTGCTTGTAATAGGGCTTGACAGAATTCATTATTTACTTGTAATAGCGCTTGAAAGAATTCATTATTTACTTGTAATAGCACTTGACAGAATTCATTATTTAGTATGTATTTCTATAAATGCAGATCTGTATCATGATTGGGTTGCACCCTACTTAAAGTCTGATCTCTTGGTTGAGACATGGCAGAATGGAGCTGGAAGGATGGGAACTAATTGCTCAGGAAACAAGGTATGTTTTAATTGACTAATTAATTAAATTATGTATAATTGATTTAACCTGTTATCTATGTTCAGGTTCTTAGACTGTTTCACTTCCACTTTCGTCACATTCCTGGAATGAACTTCCACCAACACAAACAGGTGCTATATTGCATAGATTTTTATTTATTAGATAATGTCTATCACGTGTTTATCTAATTTTATATCCTCTTTGGCCTGCATGTAATATTATATCAGGGCCCATCCATGTATTACGTACGGAGAAAAATTGGATTTTAGGACCCCCCTACCCCTTGCTTCACCGCGTACATTTCGTGGACCCCTCCCCCAATGCGTACGTACATTTGAGCTCTACCCCCATTGCAAAGGTTAAACAGCTACAAACATCTATAAGACATTGATTTTACCACAGGCTATTTATTTTTGTTATGCATCATATTTAACAGCTTAAATTTGTTAACCGTTATGAAGAATTAAAACACTAACAACACTTGCATTTGAAACCATTTTAATGCTATATAAAATTGATTAAGAAAGTCTGTGATTAGGTTTACAATTCTGATTTTAATATTCCGTAATGTGGACGTCATAATTAGACAATTATATTTGCTTACGTACATATTTTTGGGACCCACCCTCCCCCACCATACGCACCCGTACGCAAAATGGCCGAAATTTGAAGCCCCTCTCCCCCATCGCTGCATACGCAATATGTTGAGGGCCCCGTAGTTCATTTTTCTAGCAGTCCTTTTTATACATACTATGATTTATTCATCAATCCACCTTCTACTCGCACTATAATTTTGGCTTACTTATAGTAGTCAGGACTCAAACTTACGCATAATATTTTGGGCGTGGCTTGTATGCGAATACAGACTACACATCATAATGAGAACGTAAGCAATTGTAATACAATGATGACACACGCACAATAAAACGTATAATTTGTTATAATTATGCGTGAGGGTCGGTTAGGGTCACCTTAAGCATCGTGAGAGTCGTTTAGGGTCAGGTTAAGCATCGTGAGGGTCGGTTATTGTTAGTGTTAGGGTTAGTGTAGTTTTAGGCATATACGAAGATTCATTTTACTTACACCTTTTGTCAATCATGAGCCGGAAGTATTTCGTTCTCACCAATGGCAGCAGACCAAAAGATCAAAAATATTATGCATAAGTTTGAGTCCTGAGAACTATAAATAAGCCATAAATTTTTTCATCAGCAGCATTCTTTGGTTGATTAGGTAATGCATAGGTCCATGGTACACTAAATCCAATGGGCCAGTCACTGATAATGCAGCAGGTGCATTTTGTCGTCTCTCTTCTGTGGGCTCCCTCGGGTTCAGAGGGCTGCAGCTCGTTTGATTGGTTGTGTTCCTAAATTTGGCCACATCTCTACGTACATGCGGGACGTCCTTCACTGGCTTCCGGTTAGGCAGCGCATTCAATATAGAATCTCCTCTATTGTCTGGCACTGTGTTGTGGGCAATGCGCCTGTCTATCTTAGGGATCTGTTCACCTTAACTTTGGCTTCTTCTGGTCACCGATCTGTTCGCTCGGCTTCTAGAGGCGACTGTGTTGTTCCACATGCTCACACCGCAACCAGGCAAAATAGAGCTTTTGCAATTGTGGGTCCTCGTGTGTGGAACAACCTCCCATCTGACCTGCGCTCTCTCCCGCGCGACCTGTCTGGCTCTCTCTTTCTATAAACTTCTCAGGACTTTCCTTTTTGACCAGGCCTGGGTCGGGAGCGCCTCTGAATAGTTATCTTGAAGAGGCGCTATATAAATTGCATTGATTGATTGATTGATTGATTGATTATGCATATGTTGAAGAGTCCAGGATATTTGCAACTTAGTGCTATTGTTGATGGTGTGTGCAGTAACTAAACTAATACCATAATGTTGTATTTTTGTCATTAAAGTTGCACACTGTAATGCATAATCTTACTGCTTACTTCGATCGCCCGTTCTTCGATAGGTCGTGTGAGGATGATGACTGTGGTGTCAGCTATATCAGAGAGACTTCTCTACTGATACCTGACCATGTTTGTGCAACAAATTATGAGGGGGGTCGAAGAGTATTGGATAATACACTGGGGCGCAGAGCTGAGGAACCGAGTTCGATACCCGTATCCCAGTAAAGTTGACTAGTAATTATTTCGCTAGGCAGCGGCATTGGTTAAATGAGATGTATAACGTAATGGACGCCTTGCATGGCTGCCGACAGTTTAATTCGACTCCTGTAATAACTTGTCATCATTCGTTCATAGGCTGCCATAGTTGTAATCATACTGCAGTTTTTCAGTTTACAATTAAACGAAAACATATATCGTATATTATTATGTTGATAATGATGATATTCCAAATAGATAACACCTTTGGTAAACATGAGAGCTCACAGTTATAAAAATGGCTATGATACGAATGTATGGTCATTAAGGTTTACAATGTCATGAGTCTGAAAGTCGTAGGCCAGATATTTAAGGAGCAACTGGACCATTCCAAGTGGGCTGTGACAACAACCAGTGGAAATAATTCAAAGGCTTCAGCATGGATTTGCGTTGGTGACATAAACAGAATGGTGAGTCGTTATATTGTTTCGTTAGTTGCAGCTTAACAGAGCTGTCGTATTAAAGACAATTAACATCTCCTTCCTACTGGCTTTGTGATGTGCTCATACTTTGCTCACAAGGTTCTCTGGAGTATGGGTGCAGTAGGGCAATGTGTCATCTGTATAACTCCTCTGTAACGTATCTGCTCCTCTGAGGCCCTTATATCGGACACAAATTTATGAGTTAAGCAGCTTCTTGTTATTTGTCTAAGAACTGCCAAACATCAGACTCCAACAGACACTTGTGCATAAAATCTTGTCTGGAAAGCTTTTGAACAGGTTCGACATTGTGAATTGTATGAAACCCAAGTCAACAACTTGGTTATGTACCAAAAAATAAGCTGATCTTTCATGTGTTACTAACGTGACAATGTAACATTTAGGAGATTGAATTACAGTCCCCCACAGTACATGTTTAGTTATGACACACTTGGAACTTTTAACCTATTCCATAGTTACAAAGAGCCAACATTTTTTGGGACATTCAGTAACCATGTGACCTTGAGTTAGAATCTTTTTACTAAACAATTTTCTCATCAGTTGCATTTGTTATTTGTAGGATACGCAGAAGAAACGGGCTGGTGGAACGGTTTGTGCCAGTCTGACAAACGTCTGGAATGGTTATAAAAATGTGATTACCAAGACAGAGCTCTGTAATTAACACATGGCGCTTGGCTCAGATGCAGTTCAGCTATATACCCTCTGGTGATGATCTTGCTAGTGTAAACATTCCTAGAACTAATTTCAGTTCCTATAATTATTACTACACGTTTTTGAGAATGTCAGTGAAATGACTTCGGTCAATACAGTCAGGTTGTTAAATGCTACCAAACATTATCTGTAATTTCTGGTAGCCAATATGTAAATTAAAATGAAAATCTTAAATCTATAATTGCCATGTTTTCGATTATTATGAAGTCATATGTTTGCCATTCATGCGACGTTTAATTGTTACATGTAGTAGTATATTATTTGTCATAATAATTTCACTGCCTGCCGCAAGTTTTCACTGTTCTTCATTGCTGCCCTGAAAACTGGTTGCAGCTCCACAACCAGTGAAGTCACAATTACTCAAGTAGGCCTACACATTTGATGTGCATTCCAGAGACTTGCTATAACATGCTTCATCACAACACGAATTCTGATGGCACTTGGTTGTTAGGACATGAATCTCAAAATTAAATCACATAGAGAAAAATAAACTCATTACAATCGACCTCTTTATGAGGTTTTGTTGATATGGCACCAAAAGTTTTATATTTAGTTTCTGGTGTGCAATTGTTATTTTACCTGCCTTTCTCATGTTTTCTGCTAACTGTTAAAAGCATTGACTTTTTCAGATTTTTATTGATCAATTAAGAACAGATATTGCTTGTTTTATTACATGTTTTATTAGTACTAATTTTCACAAGTGATTTAAACGGGTGTATTTAAACGGGTGTTAAGTGGTGTTGTGAATAGGATACCGCACGTAAATCAGTGACACTCATCAAGACTGTTTTCAAGCTAGGACAATGATGCAGTGAATGCAGGACACATTCTTGCATTGTAGATGTCGATGAATAGATCGTGATTTTTCTGTAATAAGATGATGCAGAGATTTTTATATGTGCTGGAGGTAGTAAGACACTCCCTTTATATGCTAGAAGTAGCTGATAGGGATTTTTATATACACTAGAAATATATTTATGTATGCTGGAGCTTAATAATGTGCTGATTAATAAACTATTATTTAGCAAAAGAAAGGCACAAGCAGTTGTTGAAAGTTACTTATTTTAAACTTAAATGTACTTTCAAGACAATTTATAGATTGGTCACACATTGCTGTTTACACCTAACTAGTTTTACAAACAAGTTACATCAAAACAAGAAACATTTCAGAAGAACATGATGAAGTTTGACATCAATCTGGTAAGTAGCAATTTTGAATCAAAACGGCATCAACACTATTTGAGAAATTGAACTCTTCACAACAAAGTCATAATGCCTATAGCAAAATCGTCCTTAAATAACAATTCTGCAGAATGTTTCTGCAAACAAGCGTAAAAACCTAATAAAATCACAATATGCTCTATTTTCTGCTATAAATATATTCTCCTATATATATATATATATTATAAATAATCAAAACTACTATTCAACAGTTACCATTTGTGACAAGATGGTGTTTTCATTGTCTGCTATCATCACTGAATACAGCATAGTTTACTCACTGCTGAGAAGTTAAAATGTTTCATAACTCATACTATGTCAACTGTGCCCCATTAGTTACCAGCATTGCTAAGACTAATTTTTCAACTCATCATGAAACTTCTGTGAATAAATCATGATTTATCTTTAGCAATTCTTGAATAAGACGACATTACAAACCAAACTTCTTTCTCTGAAAATGTCAAGTGAAAGGCCAATTTTGCAACATGTCTTAATAACATTTGAGTAAAACTCAACATTTGCATCCATTCTTTTAGTAGAAAAAAATTTCCATCAGCAGCAGAAAATCTAATTTTCAACATAATCGGTAACAATCTGCAAATAAATTAAGATTCAGGCCTGTATCTGTGAGCACTGATGAGGGAAGCAGTCACAGAACACCAGACACTGGTATTTAAATTAAGAATCAATGCTGTTCATCCTGGAACAGACGGGAATCAACTGTTGCTAGAGACTCTACGACTTGAACTCGAGGGAGACTGTGTATCATTTGATGCTGCAGAATTGACGAGTGTTCGACCATCTTTCGTCACAAAAAGCTGAATCAGAGTTTCTGGCAAATAGGATCACACTAATTTATAATGAATTAACATGTGTGAAAGGGAAAAAGACAAAACCCTGCATGATGACAATTAATTTTATTTAAATTGCTCTATGTAGATAAATACCTTACTATGGACAACTGCATAACACTGTTATCACAACTAAAAAGGCATTAAGTGATAAGTGGATTAATTGATAGCCACCTCAAATCAAAACCAAAGTCTGTATTTATTAGGAATTTGCACAATTGCTAAACTAATTTTTTATAAATATGGGCATATTTAATCTAGTCATATTTTCTATTCATATCACCATTATAGTAATTGTAATTATGCTTGAAATGGATGAGAAGTTGGATCTCATAAATGATATAAGAGTACTTTTGCTGAAATGCCAAAAGTTAATATCTAAAATATACATTTCTTAGAGAAAGAGACAAATGTAGATCTCTATAAGCCATATTTACTAAAAATTAAGTTGCATGCTTTCTCTTGTATTCTTCTAGGAAATAGCCGGCTGTAGCTGTTCGAGCATGGACTTTAGACGCACTTGGTTTGACTATGCAATTACGCCATTCGTCATGATATGTGCATATACTGCAAATGCAAACGTTTTATCGATATTGTATGAAGACCAAATGACGCAACAAAACAGAAGCAAACCTTCGAGTGTCTCGTCCGTGCGACAGTTGGTTTCCTGAATGATTTCCTCAACCAACTGATTGTCACATTTCGTTCGACTGCATACGGATGCAAATTCTGTTGGCTTAAGAAAAGAAATGATCGAGGTTACACTGAGTGGCCTTGTTCAATAGCTGCGATTATACCACAATCTTGCCAATTTGGCACACAAGTTTACCACCATATGACTAGAAACTATGCATCACATTTGAGCAATATTATAAGAAAGTAGTGACTGAAGAAAATAAATCCCGTTTACTACTTCTTAAGTTTGATTAAAAATTGCTTCCTGGCCAATGTAGTGTTAGGGTAATAGGACCTGTGCTGGCCTTAAACTTAAGTATCTGGCCTTTGCCGGATTTGACCTTGGCATTCATGGCTTTTAGTCTTGCTGTTTTTGTCTTGACACTGACCTTTTTTCTATAAATTTTTATTATTTTGCAAACACTGCCAATGATATTCCTAGAAATTGTGAAAAACATAATTTCTGGCACATCAGAGACTGATCCAAATATGCTTCATTATAATACGAACTAAGATATAACGTGGTCGGGAGATGGATAACAAAGTTAATTCATCTATAAAAATTAAACAAACTATAAGAAAGTTTTTTGTCTAAATCTGAGGCAACACTGGAAAATCGGTCTAGCAAATAGAAGAGGCAACGTTCACAAACTATCAATGATATGCTTTCAAAATCTACGTAATTCAAACTCTGCTCAACCTTGTGATGTCTTGTACTGAGACCAGAGTTGAAATGTCGTACAAAGTTATTCGTTGACATCTGGTAGTTGACAGAAAAAGATCTGAAAAAGTATTATTTTAATGAAAGCTAAGTCATTCAGTGCAGTTGGCGAATCAATGAATGAATAATTATTTATCAAAATCTGGACAGTTTGCCAATATCGAGATATAACGTCATGGGTCCGATTTGCACTTCTGTCTGACTTTGTGCATTATAAATTTTTTTAAATAATAATAGTAATAATATTAACTGGATCACAAAACACTGTTACAAATCTAAAAATGTCATGATATTAATAATAATTATAGCTGAAACTAGCAAACTCCATGAAAACCAAAAGAAGATTTGAGAAGTCACAGTTTAAAAAATAATATTCTGTAATCTAGTTCTTAAACTTGATATAACAACTATGAGATTTTCAAAAATCTTTTGTCTTAAGAAACGTTTACACATGTTTTGATTAGAGTTTTTGCCTAAAGTTATGGCAAATTGTATTGCATAATCATGCAGTCAGGGCCGTACCGAGGGCGGAGCCAGAGGTGCCATGGCACAGGGCGCAAATATACACGGGGCACAAATTTCAAAAAGGAATAACTTTAATTATTCCATAAATTCATTCTTTCTTGAAATATGGTACTATTTTTGCTCACAAATAAAAACTAAATTACATTTGAAACGTGCAACTAAGAAAGTATTTTGGAGGTTATTACATCTTGTAGGCCTACATAAAAGTTAGAATGGAACAAAATTTGGGAGCACCAGATTAATGCTAGGCATGGGGCATAATTTTAGCTTGGTACAGCCCTGTACACAGTTCATTATGCTAAATGTTTCTTGCTTTTGAGTAATCATTCATACTACATGCCAGGTTTTTTGCGAACATTAAAATGTACACATGTACAAAGAAAAAGCACATTACAATAACCAGCACACGTATGTCTGAACCAACCTCTGAAAAGCTTTGGAGTTGGTGGAAGAGTCGACGGAATACTGAGATTTGTTGAAAGAAAGACTAATATCATCACAAGTTCTTGGCTTCACAGATGCTCTGACTTCCCTCTCGATCTCTGCTGGCTTTCTTAAGCTGCTTTCTGTAAAGAAGGCAATGAAACTACAAGACTTGGTACTTAATGGCAGCTTAATAGACACTGATACCAACCTCTGAAAAACTGACAAAGACGTCTGGCTACTGCAGACTTGAATTAATATAGTGCCAGTCAATAGGTTGGTCTTGATGACGTGGCTTTTTTGTAGCCATGAGAAATATAGAAGATTTGCATTTACAAGTAGTAAATGTAGAACAGAGGCGGCGATTTCGTTTGACAGGTGGAGGGGACACCCAATGAAAGTGTGGGGACAAATGTATAACGTGTCCCTTCTTTGTAAAAGGTGGGGGAACTTGTCCCCCTTGACCCCACCAGAGGAATGGTCAGAGAAACTTGCTCAATGGCCGGACCCCACAAGAAGACAAATGAGAACATCTCTTGGACCACGTGCATTCAGAGGTGCATCTATATCAAGGGGAAGTATTCAAAAAACTCAACAGTGTATGTACTTCAATCATGCCCTTAATTAGAGAGTGTCAGGTATACAATCATCTTACAAGTTGTGGATGGTCCGTCACCTAACGAGTGAGTTTTATCACGGCAACACCTATTGTTATGGTACCAGCAGTGTGACATTTATCAAATAGTCGGTGTCACAATATAAAGTCTCCCTGAAACAGAGTCTTCGTGCGCTGAAATAAAGCCTTCCTAGAGACTCAGTAGAGGAACAAAGTCTCCCCATCGAAACAGAATCTCCCTGCTAAGATACAAAGTCGCCCCGTTCTAGGATAGTGCTAGGCAGATGTGAGTGAAGTACTTCCTCAACGTTTCTTCATAATGACCTCTGCTGAAGTGACAGCTTCAACCTGTACTCTATGCATCACAGGCTGAGCAATCAATCCATTCAACTGCTATGCAACGAGTAAGTGATACCTGGATCTAATCACTTAAAATGGTTGCTCTCAGTATTTCACAAACGCTCAGAACAGGCAGAGCGTCTCAGCAAGGGATTCATGCATCAAACACATTTCTAAGGTTTGTTCATTCAACAGCACGGGAAGCAACAAATTGAACCAATATCAAAACTTACCGGATGGTTCTGTCCGAGGTAAACTTCCAAAGCCGCTGCTACGTGACGTCAGACTGTCGCTGTTGTAGTCATCACAAACTCCTTTGTTCCCAGGATGCAACTCTGCATCTTCAAAGCTCTCGTCTGAAAAACTTCGTACTGACCGAACAGATCGTGGCCTAGCAGAAGACAACAAACAATACCTTACTCAATACGGATAATGTATTGTATCTAGAACTTTATATAGTGCCTCTCAAGGTGCACACCAATCAGAGGCACTTCCAAAGCGACTGTCACTGATAAGACGCTAATGCTTCTTTTCCACCAATCCTCCTCTGATTCCACCTCTTTCCTTACCTCTCTCATTTCAGTTTCAATTCTAAACACTGTAGAGTTGTAGACAATACACTGGCGTGAGGAACAGTATGAAGTCCGATATCAGCCGCTACATAAGGTTGACTACACCTTCCATTCACTAGGCGCCGACGTCGTTGGTTACATTAGATGTAGAACTATAATAGGCGCCTTGAATGGCTGCCATCGAGTTAAATTAGACTCCTGTGATAACTATTGATCATCCGCTCATACTGTACTTTGAATAAGAAATGTAGATTATTGTTATTATTATTATTACTTTGAATAAGAAATGTAGATTATTGTCATTATTATTATTACTTTGAGTAAGAAATGTAGATTATTGTTATTATTATTATTAATATCCATCATAGCCATCGGACGGTCTGAAATTTTGATGTGCAACCGATTTTAACCTTATCTCCCCATCAACTCTCTTTTTGACTAGGCACTTGTGATAGAGCTGGTTCATGCGGCTTTCCTATATTGGGCACCGTAGCAATTTAGAAACTACACTTGTGAGTCGGCATGTCTCGTACTTTCATTCATTCGTTACAAGAATCTTTATTATAGTTCGCCATGCAAAGTTTGCAATTCCAAAGTATGCGCAGTAATTTTGTCATCTAAAGTTGTTCATAAAAATCAAAGGAGTGTTCCAGCTGTTGTCATATAGTTGTAATAAATATATATGCACTTACTAAAAATCTTCATAAAAATTTTGAAGACTTCGTAAGAGCATCTTGAAAAAGACCATCCCTTGCGTGTATCGCAAGGGATGGTCTTTTATAAATGGTCTCATAGCATATCGCATACCGGTGTGCATATATATATATATATATATATATATATATATATATATATATATATATATATATAGAAGAGTGTTGTCTGATAACAACTAGTACTTACACTTTGAAGCAAGGGTCACCCGATAGCAGTGTCATATAAACATTGACCTTGAGGACCGAGTTGTCAAGGCGTCGTTTGGAATCGTAACCTTCCAGGAGATACCGCTCTGCAGTGAATCCGGCTCCAGCAAACTCCGACAAATTGATATCAACAAATCCCAACTTCTGGAACGACTTTCCACCCTTTAGTTCCTGTAGAATGGAAACAGAAATGAACGAGATGCCAGTAAGATAGGCTGAGTTTGTGGCCTCAAGGAATTTCCTCTCAAAGTTAATGGTAGAATCAATTAAATTTACTTATCATCCTAGCTTTTAACACTTAATGGCCATGATTTTTCCAAATTATCAAATATTTTATTCAAACTAGTCAAGATATTGAAGATAACCTAAAAATCAAATCAACATTGATACTTGCAGCAGGTTTTATAATATTAAAAAAAAATAAACATTCAGATATAGCATTTGAATGTTACCAAAAGCGTAGGAGGCTGTTGTGCTCAGAGGGTAACACAGTCAGCAACCTCATTAGTCCAATTTAAAACAAATATTCCTGTGGACGCCCATGATTATAAGGTAAACATGCAAATATTGATTCCGCATTTCGAAATGTGGATTGTAGACCTTGCACCACAAGTTCACACATATTGACGAGATTTGTGATGTTTGATGAGGATCATAAGCTGACCAAGCTCAAACATTATAAGAGCATAACATTATAAGAGCATAACATTATAAGAGCATAACATTATAAGAGCATAACATTATAAGAGCATAACATTATAAGAGCATAACATTATAAGAGCATAACATTATAAGAGCATAACATTATAACAGCATAACATTATAACAGCATAACATTATAACAGCATATCCCTGAATATATATTAATCAGAGTCCAAATGAAGAAAGCAATGATAAATTACAGTAATATACTTTAATGAGAATGCTAAGCTGATAAAAATAGAAAATGGGTCACATTTAAAACAATGAAAATGAATTATTTTTTCCTTATTAAAAAAATGTTCTCATTTGTTTGGAGCCCTAGGTGCACTTACATGTAAACTACAGGTAAACTACAGGTAAACTACAGGTAGACTACATGTAAACTACATGTAAACTACATGTAGACTACATGTAAACTACATGTAAACTACATGTAAACTACATGTAAACTACATGTAAACTACATGTAAACTACATGTAAACTACATGTAAACTACATGTAAACTAGCCTCTGGCAGTGCATGCAAGGCTACAAATCTGCTCTCTTATATATTGTATTCTAATGTAATTGTTGTGGACAATGTGACATGCGACTAACACACGTACGTGTCGATTGCAATAATGGGCTACTAACTCACTTATTTACTTACAAATACTAGCATCACGTTATATCCGCATGTTCTGAGGTCATTGCGTCTGTTTGATCATATACCGGTAATTGCTTTTTTGATATCGAAAGCATTCAACCAACTAATCGATCGATCAATGCATTCAACTAACCAAACACTCAATCAATCAGTCACAAATCAATATTTGGGTGGAAAAGCCCAGACGTTGGGAAAGTCTTGTCATCTGATTCACTATATGAACGGTGGACATAATTGAGCCATCAGCGGTAAGTGTCAATATAGACCGCAGATATTGCCTTGAACAAAAGGTAAACAAACCCACGGCCAATGAGGCTGGACCGCCTGTTTTGCTTCGACTGAAACACGTCACACTGATGGAAATTACATAAGTACCCGACAGGTAGAAATGCGCTTAACAAAACGATTGTCCACACAAGAGCAAAGTCTCCCTTCACGGCAGTATCGTGTGTGTGTGTGTGAGTGTGAGTGTGTGTGTGTGTGTGTGTGTGTGTGTGTGTGTGTGTACAGGAACAGCACAGGTACCAGCAACTAACTCAGGAATGGCTTCAACAACTAAGATAAGAGCTATAACGGAAACCTTTGGTATCCTCAACCACGGTTTAATAGCTCTTGCATGGACATAATCTCAAAGGTAATAGCACCTGCTAAGAGCAGACGGGAGATCTGCCTAGTCAGCTCTATATCAGTACACGCTCTCACTCTTGTAATGCAGCCAGACACTGTGGCCAAAAGTGAAGGCGGTAATGTTGAGCAACATATAAGCCATCTCTCATGTAATATATTCAATTTATACAACTGATGACTGCATTGGCTTCCTGTTGCTTCTTGGTTTCCAGAACTCAACTGGGACAGGCTCCTAGATACCTGTGTGACATGATGTGCAAGCTATCCTCTAGTGTTTCTCTGGCTATCCTCTAGTGTTTCTCTTGCTATCCTCTAGTGTTTCTCTTGCTATCCTCTAGTGTTTCTCTTGCTATCCTCTAGTGTTTCTCTTGCTATCCTCTAGTGTTTCTCTTGCTATCCTCTAGTGTTTCTCTTGCTATCCTCTAGTGTTTCTATTGCTATCCTCTAGTGTTTCTCTTGCTATCCTCTAGTGTTTCTCTTGCTATCCTCTAGTGTTTCTCTTGCTATCCTCTAGTGTTTCTCTTGTCCCCTTTGCTATCTAAACTGTCTTGTTCACTATGTCTCTTGACCATCGAGACTTCTTTGTCTCTCCTAAATCTTTATATGAGCCAAGAATTTGGCAAGGGAGGGTTACTCTTCATCTGCCCACTGCTTGAGTGAGGACCTCTGTATTCGTTCAGGCTTTTTAGATTAAGAGCGCCTCTGAGTATCTCATACTAAAAGCGTTTTGCACGTTTTCAAATACATAACAATAAAAAAATTTCCAATAATTGGTTGAAGACCTCAGGTCTAGAATATTGTCTGACATATGTCTATCTGTCTCTCTGTCTCTATGCGTGTGTGTAAGTATGTACGACTGAATGAATAAACAATGAAATCTACTTTGTCAGATGTCGATTCTCCAGTACTAGACATAGTCAGAGGATGGGAAGATGAGGGACAGTTGAGAAAAAGCAGACTTGAACAATGTATTGCAAAAAAGGATGCACATAATTAGGTAAGTAAATAAGTATATACACAAGTGTGCGTATATATGTATGCGTGCATCATGACTTCATACAGTGGCTTTAGAGAATCTCATAATTAATTCAAAAATTTATAACTGCTCAAAATGTTCCCAACTTCAAATGGACAAAAAAACTGTACCACTACATTAACGTGCTGAACACAGCTATCTAACGAATCCAGAAGAGTGTCAGTCAATGTAAATTGAGCAAAACAAAAAAGATGAGTCTCGTCTAAAAATAGCCGCATCTGTCAAATAAATATTTGTTGCCTCATTGGTGTCTGTCATCAACAGCCATCCCTGTAGCAGACACTTAAAAGAGAAACATGCAAGACAACAAATTAAGAGCACACTGAGCCCTGCAGGAGGTCTTCATTAGAGACTTAGCCACCACACCTATGCTCCACTTAGCATAGGCCAATGAAAGTAGGCTGGTAGGATGTCCTATGATACAAAGAGGTAAATAGTGGTATGTTTATGCAATCATTCAGAACATTTGTAGGGGAACCGTTGAAGATTTCTACTCAAAGGTGCTCCCGACCCAACCTTAGCAGAAAATCACAGACTCAAGGCTTTTACATGCATACAGTGTGTGTGGTGCTTTTGTACAAAGACACCATGATTTAATGCAAAATAGACAATGAAAACTTGGCCCAATGCTCTTGTTCAAACACTGCTCAAATTCTGTGAAACACATTTTGGTTGACTTCATAGTACACATCATCCTCATGTCTCAATCTCGCTCAACTCATGGTCACCACTCATCTCAAGTTCTCATAACAAGCCATTGCCAGCACTGCACCACTTCTCTCTGGAACTACCTTCCTTACAAATTCCGCAGATTCTCGGCTCTTCGATCAACATTGCCACTCATTCTCCATCATCGACCTCAGGCTCCACAGTCTGTCACCCTGGACTTTCCACTCCAAACTAAGTCTCATCTTTCGCAGAATCCTTACATTGGTTCAACCGATCCTCCGTCCAATTCTTATCGACTAAACATCTCCTCTAATGATCTGGTTTTCAATTAGTTTATTGACGAACATTCTGTTAGATTATTTTCACTATTCACAGCCAAAACCCCTCTGACTTGCTGCAGTATTCGTGAATAAGCTTGTATCACCATCATCATAATCATCGTGATGCACTTGGCTTTTAAATTGTTTTAAGAGACGAGTAATGAGTTTGGCATCAAAAGAATTTTATCTGAAAACTGAACAAGGCAGCATATTCGCCCTGTATTTGTAGACAATCTTGATGCCTTTTATTATCTTTTTATTGTATTCTTATCATTATTATTGCGACAACTACTACTACAACTATTACACAGCATTTAATTTAATCTAAGACACCCTTATTACAGAACACAAAGCGAAAATAATTTTTCGGCACCCCCAAACGCCATGTCAGGGAGACCAGCTTATGCACCGGTACTAAACCAAATCAATTCGGCAATAGTCAAGCTTCTCGTTTCGTTCTCGCGCCCGGTCAGAATCTGGGAAGGTCAAACCGAGGCGACAGCAAAGTGCTATGTACAGTATTTGTCGGTTATGATGGTGGTCATGTAGTGGCGCAGGGGTAGACTCTGGACAGGATATACTTGAAGTATTCGGCTTTCAGTGATAGGTGAAAAGTAGCAGCTCTAGGAGAGTGCAAGCGGAGGAGGAGCGGTGAAATTTAGATGACAGGATGAGCAAACTGACAGAGGAGAAGGAGGAGGAGGAGGAGGAGGTCTGGTCAGGTGAAACCCTAGTCAAACGCATAACCCATTAGCATAGACAAGTTGAAATCTGGTAAGTACAACACAGAATAGACAGGCATAACATGATGTTAGATGAACGAATAGCTTACAGCAGAATTTATCAACACAACTCTATCAAATAATTGAGTGAAGGCATCGGTTTGGCAATGACAGAAAGTGATAGTCATATATATATATATATATATATATAGACAGGGCATTTTAGTTCATGGGGCTTCAACCCCTAGGTCTTCGTCTATCCCCTCAACCACATAATGAAAAAGATGTTGGGGGCAAGGTCAGGTCTACAAATAGTTCAAATAATTTTTTCTCATTTAAATTCGATTTTTACATGTCAATAAAGCCGTCTGATAATTTAAATTCACAAGTTATCAGTTGTCTGTGTGCAACAAATTAACAAAATTAGATTTAGGCATGTATTCATATGATAATCTATTATTAATCTGTAACAAGATCGAAATCCAGCTTTTATTTGCTAAGTTCTGAACACAAAGGGAAACTAGTGAGATGAGAATAATAAGCATCCACTGTCAACAGATAGGAAAACCCACTGAGACATAGTCTTCTCAGTTCCAGCAATGGGTGTGATCACCATTCAACACAACCAGATTAGACTAGGAAGAAGGAATATCAGAACTTGATCAAGTCCTTCATCAGCTTATCTAGAGAAAGACCCTGTGTTGATCTGCTAGATAACCATGCATCAGCACTTTTTACAAATTTGTAAAAACATCACACTACAAGATCAGATTCTATGCATACATATATAATTATAAATATATATATATATATTGGCCTATATATTCATATGTATTCATATATATATAGGCCAATATATATATATATATTTATAATTATATATATATATAAACACATTGTAAAACCTACATATGTTACAGGCAATGTGTTAAACTAGTGATTTTGTAAAATGCCAAGGCAATTTGTAAAACGCTAACTCTACACTAACCCTTACCCTGCACTAACCATACACTAACCCTAACCTGACCCTAACTCTAATTCTAACTGTAAATTGGTGATTTTACACAATGCTCAAAATCTAAGAAATCAGGCATTTGACAAAATCCCTGTTTTACACATTGCCTGTAACATATACAAGTGATTATATTATACATATACAAAATTATATATACATATATATATATATATGTGTATATTTAAATATTTAAACACATACATTGATGTAACTGAATTGCTGGTAAATGATAAATCCAGTGCCAACACTTACCTTTCGCACTGACACTCTGCATATACACTTCTCCAACACTCCAGTCAGAGGACTGGCCGTCATTTTCATCATAAATCGAATGGATTTCTTCCATTGGACGACATGACTTGTCACCTCTTCCCTGCCACCAGAAAACAGTAAAAAACATTGTAAATATAGAAACATTTTAACAACCAGATTTATATAGCACCTCTCACAGAATAACTATTCAGAGGCACATTGTTGACAGCACGTATATAGTGTAACCATGACAACAATCAGACAGGGACCAATTACGGCTTAGCTAGAAAAAGTTGAAGTACAACAGAGTTGCACTTTTAATTAACAGCCACAACTTCTAACAGATTCAAAAACACACACACTTTAAAATAGCTTAGCAGTCATATTGTATGGTATTGTATCTGTAAATTTATTTTGCACCACACAGTATCACACCAATCAGAGGTGGTATATATTTATGTATAAGCACATGTATTACTAAAATGTATTTGAGAGATATGAATAGAAACTCAATCAGGCTGGGAAAACAAATAATATTATCAGCCCCAAAACCCTGAATTTACATTGAATCTGGTTAAAAAAAAGAATAATAATTGCACATTGAAAAAAGTTCTCTCTGTTTCTGAAGATGAATTTTTTACCACAATCAGCAGTTAACGAATTTAAATTCCTTGTGTCAGTCCTGCATAGGAGTTCATTTACCACTTAGAGCATGGTAAAATCGTGTATCCCTGTGGTAGGGATTCAACCATTATACACTGGGGTACAGAGCTGAGGGTTGGAGTTCGACTTCCATATCCTCGTAAGATTGACTAGTCCTTCTTTCACAAAATGCCTCGCATGGCTGTCAACAGTTAAATTATATTACTGTCATCAATCGTTCACACTGTACTTGTAATCATATCGCGTTGTTGTCAGCTTGAAAATAAAGATATTATTATTGTTACAATACATTTACAAACTGACAATTCCCCCCTAGTGTCCATAAATGCACGTTCACCATGTTGAATAATTCAGCCCCTTGATAGTGCACCTATATTTAGCATAGTTGTTACTTAACGATATGTATGGTAGATTATGATAAGCCACTAGTCTTAAACTCTTAAAGATGATTTACTAGAAGTGTCAAGACTAAATATAAGCCTGAAATTATTTACACAATAAAAAACTTGTACTGACATTCATCTGCAATCTGGACATCATAGATTGATTGATTGATTGATTGATGGTTGATACAAGTTGGTTCATATAAGCAACCGCAAACCAAAGCTCACGGTGGCCTAAAAAAATTCAGAACTTCATATCTTATCAAGTCATTTTCTTTGGTACACAATCAGAGATCTCCCAGCACATTCCTTGTGCACAGTTCTTGCATCTTTCAAGTCCAAAGTATATCGGCTGACCTGCGTTTCCTTTCTGTGATGATTACCATTTCATGAATATCACAGAAACTAACCTTCCAAACCACCATCGTAGAAACATATATGGCATCAATGTACAGTTTGCAAAACCTCAGTTCAACCTCCTACCTCTTACCTCACTAACCACTATGTCAGAGTTCAAATTTATTTGATGATATTTAAACGTTGATAATCACTGAATCACGAACTGATATAAATGCTTTGAATTGCAAGAATGCATCTGATCATTGAAACAACTCTATCATTGCCAACACATACCTTTGACACCTATCTAGATCAACCTCTCTGTATAGGCCTATTATTCATGGATGGATCTGATGATAAACACAGTGATTTCAATTAAAAGTCAGTCTGCTAGATAGAGCATATCATGCTTTACATCTATGATCAGATGAAGAGGAGCATAAAAATTGATCATCACTTTCAAGACTGTGACGGTCCTACCAAGAATGCCTATAATCTATGAACTCTACACTCTAAAAGCTGTAAAACACAGCCGAATGCAAAAACTGGATGCTGTTTTAGGCGCAGGACACAAGTTCTCCATCATGTCTTAATTGGTAGACTCGGAAAATCCAAATGCTCAGTTGGGAGACTTGAGGAATTCATGCATATGTCAGCTGTTGGGTGGTTACACGTGTATGTGAGGGCCCACCACTGGTGACTCATTCAGCTTACAGTGTATAGTCTTGCACGCTGATGCAATGCAGTCGTTTTTAATGAAATTCCAACATCATAATTTAGGCTAGCACAGTGAGTGCCTCCGAGTAGATATTTTGATGGACGCTATATAAATGTCCAATTACATTACATTGCTCACAACAAATTGCACTTCAAGGCATTAACATTCTTCTCATACGGGCTTATGTGCATATAATATATTATACATATACACACACATACCTATGACCATATCTGCCAGCATGTCTATACGGCGCTCAACCACATGGGACGCATGTTATATGGGACTCGAATGAAGCCCCCACTAATTAGCTTCTCCGATCACATCACTCATCTCTCCCACTCTTGCTTCAGCATGCGAATGGTCTTCGCAGAATTCACCCTACACTCGATTTCAAAACTGCATCCTGCTGTCACCAAAATCCCTAAAGACCACCACCACTCCTCTTCACCCTACCTTCCGTGCTGTTTTAACTCTAAACACCATCCATCTGACTATCTATATATATGCATGACTCTCTGGATCTCGACCCTGCAGCTGCCTTTCAGATTTCGATTTCTAAGCGCCAGTAAATAAATTGATTAAAGCGACTTCGCTTCCGTGGACGTTGTACACATTTCGAGTTTACTGTCACGATTGCATGGATCCCTAAGTTATAATACCCGTGAAATGCTGCCAGAGATTACATACATATCCACACACACACACAAAATTATTCAAAATACTAGTCAGCTAAACTGATTACTATTTACTTGCCTTGGCGTGACCCACATGAACTTGGTTCCTCCATCAAGTATCCTGACTTTGGCGAACAAAACTCCGCTAACGAGTGGAACCGAATCTAATTCCTCGACTTCGAATTGTACGTCAAACTTAAACGACTTCTTCCTCAGCAAAAAAGACATGCCCAAAGGAAAACGGTCATTCGTCCTAGATCGACTCCTTAAACGTAAACACGGGCCAGCTCCGACAAGCCAAGCATAATAGGTCAATAACGCGTAAACGGTCAATAGGTCAACTTTCACACTTTAACAGGTTGTTGACCACTTGCAGGTCATAACGACGTAACGCTCTTGTCCACTCTGCTAAATTGCTCAGAATTTTGTCTAAACTGTTTTTTTGTATACTGCCATCGCATCTAAACTTTAAACGTCGGTTAACTTCGCTGTCAGCATAAAATTGTCGCCCCCGAACTTCTTCGGCCTGCATTTGGCAACGGCCAATACACGTTAGTTACCTAACGAGTCAGCGGCGCGGAGTGCATGAATGGAGGAGGATTCACAAGTATCTCATGAATATTCATGATCCTCATTAGTATAATCAGATGCTTTTATTATAATCAGATGCTTCCACGAATCCGCGCCTTAGTCTCAGATCAATCTATTACACAAAACATAGATTCATTGGTGACGACAGATTATCGTTCCGAAGACTGAGCATGGGGTTCAATGAAATGCATATGACATTTATAACGCGCCTTCGATAAGCATGATAATTATTGCACGAGAGCAATACTGCTAAACAAATTAATCTGAGTCATTTTAGAATTCAGTGAGAATGGATGAGAAGTTGAGAACGTTTGCTCCAATCTATTTGATGTGTCTGTTGAAACTGTGTTGAGCCTTCCTTCTGTCTTCAGACCTGCAGTATAGCTTCAAATAGGGATTTGACTACTCGAGATCTATATAATGCATAGCTCAGAGGCGGCGATCTCGGGAGGGGTATAGAGGAAAAATTCCCCACCTTTTACAGAGAGTAGACACATTATATATCTGTCCCCCACATTTTATACACACTTATTGGGTGCCCCCCCACCTCAGCCACCTGCCAAACAAGATCGCCGCCTCTGGCATAGCTTGTTATCATATATCAGTATATAGTGGTTATTTTTCTAGTCGTGTTCAATTGTGAACCTGTGCATATTATACATGTAGGCCTTTTATAATATCAATAACTATAAGCATGCTGTATTTGGCAAGATCCGCTATCCTCATACATTGGTATATAATTTATAGCATGCAGCGTAAGTGCAGCCTAGGCCTGTGTCAGATGGGACATCATGTCTGATATGATTATCCTAATTATTTAATCAGTTCTGTGTACTGTCACCAATATACTGTTTTGCTGTATATGTTGAATTGGTCCAACCATTTGGTTGTCGAAGTTGAAAATAATTGAGTAAAATAAGGTTGTGGATACCAATCATATAAGTGTTAAACTGTCTCTAGTTAGCTGTTGTATCAAATTTTCAATTGTCAATGAATATCAGTAATCAGTAAAAAAAATCCCAATTCTCCGATGTCTCCAAATTCATTTTATGGCCTACCTTGCATTATAACCTTAGCGTTAAGTTATGATTGTGTCTGACTGGTATAAAAGAAATTTGAAAATGGACAGCCTAATTATTCCTATCTATACCACTATGGCAGAAACAACACCATGTAAACGCACTATGAAGCTAAATCTGGTAAAACACGATATTAAAATAGGTCTAGGCATGCTTCAAATTGTATAGGCCTGTCCCTCACTTACCTGACAAAAATGCAGACTATGGTCGATTGGCAAACTTGTTTGAAGTGAAATCTTGAGGGTTCTGCGAGCTTATTTCAACAAAGTAAATAGGCTAACATTATAGGTGTCAGCGACCTCGAGACGTGTGAATAGCACCCTGAAGAGCGCGGGAATCAGGTCAATACTTAGGTGATGTGAAAAAATAATAATGATGGTAGGCTTATATTGGGTGGAGATATTTCACAAGAAACACCGGAAACGTGTCGTCATCCATAGCAATGCTAACGAAGCGTTGTAGCTCACTGATACTTATTTGCAATAATATTATGATTATTGGGATAATTAGTACGAATGGTTGAGATGAAAGAAATCATATATTTTGTTTTTATTTAAGACTTTATTGTTTGATGCTGAAAGGTTAACGTGAGAGTAACGAAAGTCTTTCGTATTGCTTTCGCAGACAGGAATCCTGCTATTATAAGCACTGCAGTGCCCCGTCTGTGCCTCACAGAAATGCTGGATTAAACTTGATATGACAGACAGAACTAGCTGCGATTCAGAAAGCAGTGAACCGGAAAATACGGACGACTCTGGCTTGAATAACAATTCACCAGAGACAAGTGATGACGATGTCGAGAGAGATTATGAGAAAAGCTCATCTACTTTTCCGGAAGAAATCGCGGAGACAGAAGATGCTGGCCCACGGCGTCTGTTAATAGTGTCTAGCAAGATAAAGAATGCTGCTGTTATTCAGTCGGCTATACTGCCGAGCGTGATATTCCTACAGTATAAATATGAAAATGCTACTCTGGATAGTTTTCTTGGTAAGTCGGATACAGGGTTGTTAGCAATACTAGGCCCACCCTCTGTGAGAAACAACATACATGGACGACCGGCTTACTTATAGTACTTAGAACTTCGACTCATGCATAATATAACTAAATAATAGTGCACTCTAAAAACCTATAATTTCTTATAATTATGCGTCGTGAGGGTTGGTTGGGTTCAGGTTAAGCATGGCGAGGGTCGATTAGGGTCAGATTAGGCATTGTGAGGGTCATTTAGGGTTAGTGCTAGGGTTAGGGTCAGTGTCCTTTTTAGACATATAAGTTGGAGTCCTAAGTACTATAAGTAAGCCGGATGACCACGTAAGCTTTGCTATAAAAAGAACGTGTGATATTACATGCTAATGATACCAAACATAAAATAAAATTGCAATACTGAATTCGACAGTAAAGTGTGAACTTGTTGTACCAAGTTATATAGTGATTTTTTTGGCAACATTGTCATTTAGCTTTATAAATGAAGTGGTTACTCAACTCGACTCTTTGTGAAGTGTTCTGATAAACTATGGTAGTTATCAAATCATAGGGGTTATTCGAAAGGTAGATCAAAGGTGATTAGAGTCCAGTTTCCAAAGGCCCAGAGGAGGTCAAGTAGCTGTTGACCCTGTAATGACCAGCATTATTGATTATGCCTTATGTCTCTCTACTCGCTGGTCCTCAAAGGGTTAAGGTGTGTGTTGTTCGCTGGTCTTCAAAGGGTTAAGGTGTGTGTTGTTCGCTGGTCTTCAAAGGGTTAAGGTGTGTGTTGTTCGCTGGTCTTCAAAGGGTTAAGGTGTGTGTTGTTCGCTGGTCTTCAAAGGGTTAAGGTGTGTGTTGTTCGCTGGTCTTCAAAGGGTTAAGGTGTGTGTTGTTCGCTGGTCTTCAAAGGGTTAAGGTGTGTGTTGTTCGCTGGTCTTCAAAGGGTTAAGGTGTGTGTTGTTCGCTGGTCTTCAAAGGGTTAAGGTGTGTGTTGTTCGCTGGTCTTCAAAGGGTTAAGGTGTGTGTTGTTCGCTGGTCTTCAAAGGGTTAAGGTGTGTGTTGTTCGCTGGTCTTCAAAGGGTTAAGGTGTGTGTTGTTCGCTGGTCTTCAAAGGGTTAAGGTGTGTGTTGTTTAGACTGCATATTGTCAAACCCTTGTGTTGTGTCTCTGTTTGCAGCTTTTCTAATGATCTGCCTTGTCATCTTTCCTGCATGCTGTTGATACCAGTTGTTACATTTATTAGTGATGCAACAGCGTAGATTAGAATTGATTTTTAAGTATTGTCATTTTATCTGTTGTTCAATGTTTTACAGCGAATCATAATGTGATGAACATTATAGATTTGATCTGTTTTTTCCAGAGTTGATAAGTTGTCGTTTAAAGAGCAGAAGAGTTGAAACCGTGGCGATGGTTTTGCATTCTTCACATTCTTACATTCACATAACAGGGAAAGATGACACGGTAAGAACTTTTTATGCATAAATTATCCTGCTGTATCTTAACATCAATTCTGATATACTGCAATCAGCTGAGTGATCCCAAATTTATGCAAATTGCCTCATCATAACACAACCTGTTTATTAGGTTGTTCCTGATAATTGCACCCGATTGACTGAATTTCCAGTCTAAAGATATCCGTGCTTTTGCCCTGAGTTTTGTTTCACGTTTCTCATGTAACATTGATGCATGTCCTGGAAGCATAAAGCTATGTAAGTAAACAGCTATTGCATTTGTACTGTGCAGTGTGCATGGCATAATTCATTTCACATCTTGATATGGAGTGTAGTAATTTGATTTTTATAACTAAAAATTGCTGAAATCTTCTATGGTTTTTGCCCTGTTATAATTAATAATGATTATTATTAGTTACTTCTATTGTATGGTGTCTAATGAGCAAGGTATCAACCAATAAAGAAATCAAGCCATGACCAGTTCAATATTATCTAGAGCAGCGGTTCTCAACCTGTGAGTTTCGACCCCCATGGGGATTGACTCACGATTTGCCAGGGGTCGCCTTGAACCTTCAGGAATTTGTAAAAAAGTTTACATCTTCATATCTCATATATAATATTGATGTAATCGTGATAATTACACGAGCTAGCCTTCTGCTATAGTGACTTATTTAATCTTTACTTATTTCTTGTACCATGATTCATTTAATAGAATTATTACCAGCAACAAAGTTTAAATTCTTCTCTCGATAAAAGATTGATCATGCTGTTATGCATGAGGTATATGGGTTACAAAATGGTAAGAAGTAAAATGCATAGTAGTAAAAACGAGGTGTAGATAGTAACCAAATACTTATAAGAGCTAGGAGTCGCCACACCTCTGGAAATATTATTAGGGGGTCGCAGGAATAAAGAGGTTGAGAGCTGCTGATGGAGAGGATTACAGTAGTCTGTATGCCCCAGGGCTCTTAACGTGAAGATAACTTGCAATCGAAACTCAATGGTGATAAATCCAAAGAGATAATATTTAGATACCCACGATCTAACATGCCAAATCTCCCAGATGATATGGAAATGATGATATTGTCTGTTAATCTTGCTGTAACCATTATTTATAGGTTTAGTTTTGAACCTCATTTTGACATGATTTGTATAAAGGCTAGCCAATCAGTATGCGCTATACATATCCTTATTGCCCATGTATGCTCGAGTGTGTGCCGGGTTTTTTGTGCCCACCTTCTCTATGCTTTTCCTATGTGAAGCGGGTTTGCTAATGCTGGCCAGTGTACTTGTGTCAACGCAATAGTATGAAAAATTGTACTGCTCAAGCTTCTGCCTTATGACCAGGTTACTTTCGATGGCCTGTGTGGTCGTGTAGTTTCCTCCTTTTTCTCTTCTGTGCTGCACAACCCTAATTATGCCCTGGGTTGTATTCTGCCTTGTGTAACCCTTTAGCGACTAGTGGTATTGGTAATGCCTTACGTTTTACTATGCGCTGGTCCGTAAAAGGTTGAAGAGTGTTACCTACTCACTTCAGCCTCAAATACACAATCGAGAGATCCCGCATGCTCACACACTAACTCAGTGTGATTTTATCACCCAAATGCTATACAAATGAACCTATTCCTATTAATCCAAGGACACCTGTTTTGTAATTGCCTATTATGATTTTTGTTGTACATTCTCAGACTTCTGTAACCCTTTATCTTATGTTCCTGCAGTACATTTGCAGGTGGTTAAATAAATTACCTACTTACTTACTTACTTTTAGTTGTGATGAAACTATGGATATTTGATTTTAATATGCGGTTTTGGCAGCATTTTAAGGGAATGTCAATATCTGTAGGCATTGAGCAGAAATGGTCTTCCAGAAAACGATCCAGTCAGGAAGTTCTTTACGAATCTCATGAACGACCACACAACAGCGAGTGAATCAACGAGATTGGACGTCCTGGCTTGTAACGCAATTCCAATGGACACGGCCGAGACCATGGCTCAAGAACTCTCTGGTTTCATCATGGTATTATTATATTATTAGCGATTATTTTTAGGAAGACTTTTGTTTTATACAGGCTTACCGATGTGTACACAAACCTGCAGACCCTACATCGAGTTTTATATGTCTAAATAAGAAATGAAGGAATATCCATATATCACTTGATATTTTGGAATTTGGATCATTATAATATTATTATTAGTAACTTGATGATTTATATTGCATTGTTTTTTAAAGGGGTTCTGCACGAGTTACTAAAATCAGGGTCAGTCGTATCGTATGTCAGTCAATTCCTTATAATGGCCCTCTGGATGAAATTATTGAAGCTAATTCTGACATTTGTTTGAAATTTCTGTTAAATTAAAGGTTCCGGTGGCAATTTCAAAGGATCTTATGGGTTCCGAGTTGAGGTCGAATGTCTTCACTGACAAACTGTCAAAACCAATGTCAGTCTTTTGTGGTTATTTCTCCTCTAGAGTGTTATGCATTTTAACAATGTCATGGCTTGAAATGATGATGATAAGAGATTTAGAGTGCTAGATGTTAAAATTGATTGAAATGCAATGCAAGATTGCAATTTGGTGATTTTCAGGCAATCAATTCATGTAGTTTGTATCTTGGATTTATTTATTTTTGGTCTCATTTATAACACTGCTAAATACAGAAAAGGCAATAATGATGCTTTCAGTATTTGTTCTGCATATCATCTGTTCTGGAATCTGAATGTAATTTTTAATCTTCAAACATTTGTGAGGAAGTGAAATAATTACAGTATGTGAATCAAATAATTATTACTTGAATGTCTTAACTGACAAGTGTGGCCAGTTTAGCCTCAAGACTGCTTGCTGCCTTTAGCCAGGGTTGGGTCAGTAGTGCTCTGGAATCGATAATCTGAAAGGTGCTATAAAAATCTCTTATTATTTATTATATAAATCGATTATTTATTGCAGACTGAACAATTGATGGGTGAGAATGTCTACTTTTTTAGGTATGTGGGGGAATTGTACTTCTGTTCTCATAAGATTCGCACCTGGAGTGGTCACATCCAGACTATGGCAGGCTTTGAAAAGATTCGGACAGTTGGAAAAGGTTGGTGAATGCTTACACGGATATCTTTTGTCATATTCTATGGCACATTAGGTTTATCAGAAACAAATGAAATATAGAGACACGAAAAACACAGTCTGAAATTTATTTATATAAAATCCAGCTTAGTATCTTAACCTACTCTACATTAGACCATTACAATAGCATGGCACTTGATAATGGTCATTGGAACACGTACATGATCACAAAATTCTGGCTTTGCCTTCTGTAGGTGTAAACTTAATACCTGTGTTAGGTTCATAAAAGGCACTATATAATAAACCAGACATGCACTGCTTGTATCAATCAATCAATCTATCTATCATTCAATTAATCAATCAATCAGTTGTAGTTTATTCAGCAATCTAAAATCAAGTGCAAGTACATATAGGCTTTGTAATGGTTGATGATTGCCTGGGAGACTCGAATAGGTGGCGAAACGGCTGTCGGCCATGCTAGTTAGGGCCACCCTGTTATGCACCGAATTGAGCGAAAACAACTTATGTCTGTTCAAGTTGAAGAAAGAGCTGTTAGCTCGTCATCTTATGATAACAGAAATCTATACAATGTATGCATAATATATATGCATACCAATGCATAATTCTCACATGTATACATATTATATGCATATCTTGGAAATGGGTAACATAATCCAGCTTGATGTACCAGCCATGACCAACTTCTATGTTGCACTGAGGACAAACTGATGTGGTAAAGATGAAATTTTGACGTTGCTATGATGGGTGTTTTCATTTCTTAAGAGAATCGATTTGTCTGTGCGCTTTAGTGAAGCTGTTTGTGTTGTGGTTGTTTTGCTCTTAGGTGCTTATGGAACGGCTGTTCTTTACCGGAAAAAAGATGATGATTCGTTAGTTATTCTGAAGGAAATCAATCTTCACGACCTCAATGTTTCAGAAAGGCAACTGGCACAGAATGAAGTATGAGATCACCCGAAACGTCATTGATTTTACAAGCTACACTGAAGCTGCAGAGTTCTTGAATTCTTGTACAAATTGATCGAAAGTTTGAGTTGCTGGAATTATTTATGAAGTTGTTTCCCTTTAGATGGTTGTTAAAAGATGGCTATTTACCAGCAGTTGTCTTTTGTCGTTCTGCCTGAAACTTCATATCAAGTAACAATGCATTGATGGGTTAGAAATTTTTTTAATTGTTAATTTGCTACCAGTGGATTCCTATAATGCTTATTGACTTTCGTAAGCTTAAATTTTATTATAAGAAATTATTAATTAATTGTATACTTACTTGCACTCTTAAACTTTTACTTAAGAAATAAATACTTGTTGGTTAAGTGTCTATTCAGTAACTGTTATGTTGTTTTTGTGTCAGGTGAGGGTCTTGGCAATGCTCGACCATCCAAACATCATCGGTTACTATGACAGTTTTGAAGAGGATGGCACGCTCATGATCGAAATGGAATATGCTGATGGAGGGTCAGTCAGTGAAATGCGCTATATAAATTGTGTGAGATTGTTTAATGCTAGATGTAATTATGTTCATGAACAAAAGTCACAATCAGAGCCCAATCAGCGAACAGGGCCATAGTTTTTATATGAGTCACAAGTATGGATGACATCAGTGACAACTGTCACGTCAAAAATAATGTGACAGTTGCCACGACAATTATTAAAATTGAGTTACTATTGAAACATTTTCAATTGAGTTACCATGACATATTACAATTGTAGTACGTTGTTGATGTCTTACATAGTTATGTTGTTCTGTATTATAGGACTTTGGCTCAGTTCCTATCACAGAAGGAGAAACCTTTGGAGGAGAAAGAAATCCTGGCCATATTCTCTCAGATTGTCGTAGCCATCAACTGCATCCATCAGCACAATATCTTGCACCGGTCAATTTGACTCACATTCACAATTTGTTCCAATGAATTATAATCTAGAAATTGTTATTTTAAGTTTCCTTCTTGCAAATGTTTTTGTTGTCATCTGTAACACTTGTTTCCCATCTGCCATTTGTGTAACTCACTAACTAACTCACTGACTGTGAGAGTAATGTCTGAAAGCATCAGGTTATCATGTAGTCTAGACAGAAAATTTTTGTAAAAAACGTGTGGACATTATTATGGTTTCATTGCAATTAGATCAGTGTTTTTTTGTCTGTATAAAATGAGCTAAATAGAATGTGATTCAACACCATACTGTTTTATTTCTGATTTTATCTGCTTGAATGATTATGTTACGATGTTTTTCTTCTTTATCGTTTCTGTCTGGTAGTATTTCTTAATGATAATGTAGCAAATTGTTCAAGAAAAGTTCGAGTATGGGTTTAGCCTTTGCCAAAGCAGTTACTGTGTAGGGTCCAAGAGCAAGTCCGTCACTCAGAAGTGCTATCGGCGTGCTCTATCATATGGTCATGTGCACTTAGGAACTTAGGAAGGAGGGCAATACCAATTGCTGTTGTATTGTATTGTATTGTATGGAGGTCTACTAGAGGCACTCTATAAATGATAAAATACAATACAATTTCAACATGTGTGGTATTTGTTTGTTTATCAATTGTTGTTCTCAATTGCTTTTAGAGACTTGAAGACTGATAACATTTTCCTAACGAAAGATGGAGTCGTGAAGGTCGGTGACTTTGGAATAGCGAAACTCATGTCATCTGCAAATGGCGGAGCGAGCACTGTTCTCGGTACCCCTTACTACATCAGCCCAGAGATGGTCAGCTTATTCAGTTTTTATTTAGTTTTAAATCGCCTACAAATAATTTATTGTCTTTTATGATCATTACACTAAGGACAATATTGACCATTATGAGCAGTAATTCATTCGATCATTCGGAGGACTTATATAGCACCCTCCAAGACAACTTACTTGGAGGCGCTCCCAGCCCAACTACGGCAAAAAGCAACAGTTTTCAGATACCTGTATAAGGTGCATGCAGATTCCCTAGCACAGAAGAATTCACAGATCTGAGGAAAGGCTATTTCACGTCAACCCAACCATTGATAAGCGATCAACAGGTCAAGAAGCGAGTTCATCGCCCATGAAGAAAATGTAGCTGACATCCCTGGGTTATGACCGTCAATGCGATTAGCTATGAACTGGACACTTTGGGACAAAGATGATCCTTGGATTCGACTTGAATACATAAAATTCCTGACGTGTGTCAGGGATCATATGATATATTATGTTAGATGGTTTTGATTGGATTTAATCGAGTTTTTCTGTGTGAAATGCAGTGTGAAGGGAAGCCGTACAACGACAAGTCAGACGTCTGGGCTCTGGGCTGCATACTGTACGAAATGGCTTGCCTGAAGAGAACGTTCAACGGATCTAACCTCCCAGCACTCGTCAATAAAATCATGAAGGTGTGTTGTTCTATCTCTGAGTTGGAATCACCAGCATATAATACATCGACGGAGATTGTCACGTTAAATATATTTTGAAAGCTACCACAATTATGACAATTGAGTTACCAGGTATGCTTTATTTGGTGATTCTTGGTGGATTTTGGGGTGTTTTCAGTACTATGCAATAAATAGATTTTTTAAACGATGTATGGTCACTTGCACAAAAGAAGCAACTTTCAGGCTTTTGTTCTTTCATTCCATATATTTATATAGCGCCTTTGTAAGACATATACTTACAATTACTCTGAGCTCAGCTCGGAGGCAGACAATGGAAACAGACGATTGCTTTCACAAGGTTGCTGTATGTGAAGCATCTGCGTCATTGGTTCAATTATGGGTGCTTTTTAAAGGTGTCAATGTTTTCTAAATGGTAGTCAATTTTCGTTGTGTTCTGTAGGGTCAATTTGCTCCAATTAAAGGCAAGTACAGCCAGGAGTTGAAGAAGCTAATGATGGACATGTTGCAGAGGGAGCCAGAGTGCCGACCATCAGCTGCTGATTTATGCTCTGTCGGACTTCCACAGGTATACAATCACCTGTTGATTGTATTTACATATTTCTATGGCACCCATCTTGGTGCAACCTAAACAGAGGCGACAAACCATTGAAAAAACAGTCTTTAAAGCCTCATGCAGGTATAGGAATATAGATATTGGAACTATTAATAATGTCATTAATATCTTATTAATAATTATTAATGTTATGAACATTTGAGCCTGGTGGCTTATTTCTTCTCTACTCCACCATTTAATCTTTTCTTCATTATTTTGATCTAGCTCTCGTTCAGGCTATTCTTCATTCTCTCACATGGTAGAGTTTTATTTCTCCATTTTCCAGACTGCTGTTTTTATCCGCTCATACAGGTGATGAAGCTTCACGACAAACCAATGACAAAGTGTGAAGAACTTGAGTATTCCTCAGAGGCGTCTGGGTTTCGTAGGAATAAGATGCAAAAACTGAGGTCAGTTGACAAACGTTCCCTAACATAATCCTATCTTGGGAATAAGATGATGATAGGTTTTATGTGGCCGATTCGTTAGACTGTTTGACCTGTAACGCAGAGGGTACAGATTTGACTCAGGCGGTTAAACACTGTGTATGGACCCTGAACAAATTCTTCGCAAACAATTGCTCTGTACCATCTATGTTCTGACATAAGGTCGTGTGCACTTGTGAACTTTGGAAGGAGGGCCATCCATGACTTACAGTTGTATTGTATTGTATTATTAGTTGCTGCTTAGCGACACTGTGTCGTAACAGAGTTGATTCATGTCGTGTTAAGTGATTTTTTTTTCGTTGTTTCTGTTTTTCAATCTTAGGTCTGTTCTCTACTATTTCCAAATGTCTTCACTTCAGCTGATTCCTGTCAAGTTACCATGGAAACTGAAAATCTCTGATGTACGTCATAATCATCATGTGTTGATAATGTTCTTCCAGGCGCTTATTTTCTTAGATTTAAATATACAAACTATTTCATCACAAGGATTTCATTTATTTAGCTCCACTATATCATGAACAGAGGAGTCAGTTAGTATCAAGTGTGTGTTACAGACTTGCTCCAGATCCCTCCGTCACTAGATTGTCTTGTGAGGAGAGGTAATCAACCATTTAACTCTTGTATTACACTGTAAACCTGTTATTACGCTATCTTTGGGAGCCTCATATCATATCATTATTTTTATAATCGAGTGCATTATGAGAAGGAACTTGTGCCCACTCGCAATTGTGGTAACAGCAATTTATATATATCTCTCTATAGTTATGTAAGTAATTAAGTAAGTATATTCTTTTGTTACCTAATTGCATATTGGCACTTCGGTGTACATTAAATTTAATGAGACAGAATTCTAATTAAGATGGATTTTCGTGCTTGTAATTTTGGCTGATCTGTGTATCTGCAAGGTTGCTGTGGGTAATGGTCACATAATAGTGGTCAGTCTGGAGCATATGGTCTACAGTTGGGGTGATGGTAGTAAGGGTCAGCTCGGTCTGGACAGCCTGGAGTCCACCACAAAGCCTACCCTGGTCGAAGCCCTTAAGGGCAAATCAGTCGTCAGGTATCTTGAAGTTTAAGTCTTTTGCTCTGTATATAGGTGGTTGTATATTGAGCAAATTTTACATTTGTATTTTGACATTTATTGTATTACCACATTTTTTATTTGGGTAAAACATTGGCTTTGAAGAATCTATTTAATGATGCTTCCTACTACCGTAAATGATGTTTCTTGTAGATATTTGTACATGGGGTGTGGTGGCCAACTGACTAGAGTGCTTGTCTTGTAACATGGAGGCTATGGGTTTGAAACTCCTTCCCTGAGACAGTTACTCTGTGCAAATCTTGAGTGGGTCCTTCACTTACAGTTTCTCAGTCCCATCGATTGATGCTTGATCGTTGGATAGTGGGGCATTTAAGAATTATATTATTGTATTAATGATAGTAATAGTGAAAATATTAATAACAATTATATTATTATGGACACATAACCTTTTTAGTTTGTTTATCTGAAATGGCGTTTTGAGCCTGCTTGAGCTTAAGTGTGAAAGTCATTGTGTTTATCTCAGTGGCTCTTATCAGGGGTAATTGTGGTGAGGAGCTTTGATAAAAAGCCAGGAAAAGGATGGCACATAAGCATGCTTGTGAGATTTGATCAATTAAGAGGAAAGAAAGCTGAAGATATTTACGTGACTTCTGTCTCTCACATGACATTGACTTTCTTGTCTGTCACTGAAATGAAGAATAATTATTTTGATGGTAATCAGGATCAAGTTTGTTGTGGTAAGGTACAACGCTGAAAATGTGATGCTGACGGAATACTCTACTCGTGAATTTGTGCTTGATGTGAATTAGAAAATTATGTTTAATTGTGTGTTTTGTTCCTGTTGTGTGTTCAGAGCCTGCTGTGGAGATGGGTTTAGTGTCTTTGCCAGTGATAATGGCATCATAATGACGTGTGGAGATGGCTTACAGGGTTGCCTGGGACATGGTGACAGGGCGTCCACTTCAAAGCCACGCCTTATAGAGGCTTTACTCAGGTTTGTTGAAATAGTTTAATGACTTCTTAGTACTGATGTCATAATGCTCAAGGCGCTAACGGATGGTCACTTCCAGTATCTTTATAATTACTTATAAAGCAATCTTAGGTACCTGGTAAACAGTGCTATCTATCTTAGAATGGGCTATGTTCCATTGGTCTCCAAAGGCTCCTAAATGCCTTATCAACTGGGGCTCTGCCTCAGATCCTGCAACTAGGCTGCAAGAGAACTTACGATGTTCCCCTTATAATTCATTGCAAGCGAACTTTGCACTCACCTGATGTTTTTGATATTTGACCTTTCCTGGTTGTATGTCAGCATTCTATTGTTTTGTTTGGGGTACAATAAAAATAAAGAGTAAGGACATGTGGAAGGAACAAGGAGCAGAGGGAGGCAGACAAAAACATAGATGGACAATGTGAAACAGGGCCTCACAGACAGAGACATGGATATGAGAATGGCAATGGACACAATCACGGACAGAGAAAAATGGAGAAATTTTGTGAAAATTTCATCGTCAGTTCATGCTTGACGGAAGAGAGAGAGAGAGACAGACAGACAGAGACAGAGAGAGAGACAGACACATACAGAGAGAGAGAGAGACAGAGAGAGAAAATAAAAATTGAGTTGGCTGCTCCACTTGAACCTGGAGCAGCCAGCCATACTATGGATTTACAAATGTGAATGGCTGCATCTATAATTCGAGGTGTTGACCATAGAATTGATTATGATACAATGGCTTTTGATATTACTCTCTGTCTGTAATTATTCCACAGAGGTGCTCACACAATTGTATGACAGAGTATCAATGACTAATAACAACTGTGTGTGAAAGACTTGCTCAAGGTCTCAACATGTTAAACCATCTCAGTGGAGTCTTGAATTCGCAATCATGGTGTTACAGGCCGCGTGCTCTAACCAATCTACCGGCATGCTGCATCAGATGTCACAGCAATCTGATAGGCTATGTTTTTTGCAACAGGATGCTTATTGTAATTGCTTAAGTATCATCATAATCCTTTATTGGACATATTGTGACATGAATGTTTCAGTGTGAATGTTATCTCTGTCGCTTCCGGTCAATGTCATGTTGTGGCGGTCGGTAGCGATGGAGAGGTCTTTACCTGGGGAAATGGAGCGAATGGAAGACTCGGATTGGGTAACGAACAGAGCTTGTAAGCATATTCGTTAACCATTTATGCAAAATCAGAGAGTCTCAGACTGAATTAAAATTTTATGGCCAAAGTACATGCAATTCTAATTATATATAAATTATATATATATTTATTTATTTATATACTGAATCCTTAAATAACTGTTTTTCAGTTTTCTATGCAGGAGTCTGTACGCACTATGCAGCATTTTATATATAGATTAGGTGTCCAATGTGCACAAGTCAGTCAACATTGAACACAGAATTACTATGCCATAATTGTTAGGAGCCAAATTAACATCATCATCATCAACTTAACTATCTGAATGACCATTGTTGGTTTCTTCAGATGCAATCCCCAGATGACTGGACTGAAGTCTTTTGTGGCAGCCGCAATGTTGCACTCGCCATAAGCCACAAACTTGGCATTGACAACACAAGCAACCGGCCATGTTATTCAACTATCTTGTAATTGCACAGTATGGATACTTATAATACAGTTGATATTAGCTATTTAACTTTAATTTATTGGACATTCGTGGTTTGGTGTCTGAGACTGATTTCGCTTCCGATCTTTTAGTTGTCAACCGATGGTTGTGCCATTTGAGGAGAAGGTGGTCGTTCGTAAGAGCTGGTGTGGCACTGATGGCACAATGTTGCTGACAGACGGACACAGCATCCTGGCTTGTGGCAATAACGAACAGAACAAACTGGGTTTGAATCAGCGTCAGGGGTTTCTCATGTCCATGAAAAACATGTTCAACAAGGTTAGTACATACCACACAGACATACTTACATGATATGTGTGCATGCAAGCACACATGTGTACACAGATTCAGATATGTACACCGATACATGCACATACTTAACTCGTCAATGTCTGCCTGAACTCAGTCAGTTCTCAATGCTGCTCTGTCAGACTTATTGCTCACATTTCTAAATTCTCTCACATCTCGTCATTTTTGGTCAATAAATAATATTGAACTGACTTTCTTTAACAGCTCACATTCAGTTCAGAGTTCTTGTCCTGGTCGTTAAAGATCCACATTTTTATTGTTCCTAAGTATCTAAGGAATAACATTCACTCCCATTTTTCTGCAGCTTCTCATCGACCTCTCTACTCTTAGGACATGACATGTTTCCTTTGTTCTGTGAGTTAGGGCCACTATGGACCAAACTAGATGTTTTTCCAGCATTGGGCCTTGCTATGGAATGCTCTTCCTTCATCTCTACGTATTACATCTGGGTCTCTCCCTAACTTCTTTTCTCTAATCAAAGCCTTTTTCTACTCTTGGTGTTCTCGCATTGGAAGTGCACCTGATTGGTCACTGTGGCGCTATATAAATTAATAAGTGAAATACATTACACACAGACACAAGGATTCAGAATTTGTGCATTTTAGTCTTGAAATTTATTTGTCAATTTGTATACAGTGTGAAGTCGCAGAAGTCAAGCTTTTCACGATTGTCAAGGCGTTGGCTCGTCGCCGTGTCATTGACGTGTCGCTTGGACCACGTCACAGCTGTGTCATCGTTGAACCCGGTCATGTCTTTACGTTTGGCTGTTACAGCGACTCTCAGTCTGGAGTGGCTAACAATCGGCCACAGACCGTTCCAGTTGAAGTCAAGTTCTTTCGCCAGAACCCAGCATTTGTAAGCACCATATCAACTGGCTGCATATCATAATATGACACTGGGAGTGATGAACCTGTTCAATTTCCCTACACACTAGACATCTTATAGGATGGTATAGCATCTGTGAACATCTACTTGAGTAGGTTTCTCGAAGGGTGATATATAAATTTCGACATGAATGAATGATGATAATGGTAGTGATGCTGATCATTATGATGACAGTTGTGACCAAGACAGTGATGTGACAACAATAATGTTAATCGTAAATTCTGATGGTTATAATTATCATGGTGAAGGTGATTGATAGTGGTGCCTCAAATTCTACCCCGATCAAGAGACATATCGAAATGCGGGTCTAATGAGAACATAGAACGACTAACTGATCTTAGTATGTAGATGTAACTGTAGAACATCAGTTAACTTCCAAAGACTTGTATGGCATCAAATTCTAAATGAAGACAAACACCACTCATCAAGCTTTCCATATTAAACTGAAATCTCTTTTTTTTTAAATGATTCTAACCCACTGCTTTCATGTTTCTCTTGACCTAAACACAATCAAGACACTTCCTTCTTCTCCACCTCTTGTCTTCTGAAAGCCTGACTTCACTTGGTAGGTATCCTTGGACAACCACTCTGACTTAATCTTAATCTCACCAATTTCAATATCACGTATATTACAGACTAAAATGTAAAAATTCTGAATCCTTGTGTCTGTGTGTATTGTATTTCATTTATTAGTATATATATATGTATATATATATAAATATATTATAAAATTATAAAATGACAATAGATATAAGGCTTAATGTTAACACTAGAATAAATAAAAAGTGTCCACATTGTATGATCACAAGATAGTTGAATAACATTGCGGTTTGTTTGTGTTGTCAATGCCTAGTGTGCAGCTTGTGGCGAACACAACACTGTGGCTGCCACAAAAGACTTCAGTCTAGTCATTTGGGGATTGCGTCTGAAGAGACCAACATTGGTTGTTGAAAGCCCCAGCAGTTCCTCCTCTGTGCAGAGTATGACTGCAAAGGTTCCAAACATCAGTTCGTCTGGCTGTTACTCGCGACAGCCGAGTACGACAAGTGCTAACAGCAGCACAGGAAGTGTGAGGGAACCAGGCAACGAGGCATTGGGTTAGAGACTTCATTTACATTTTTCTTCTGATGTTGTCTTTTGTGCGAAAATCTGATGTCTGAATAATATATGTGAGCTGCCAGCCCAAAAGTAGGCTTTTGTCAGCAATTTTAATTTAGGAGCAATGAGCCAAAAACTTCGAATATATAAAATTATTTGTTAAATATTTATTATAATGGCTTCAGCTCGGTAGTGAGCCTGCATTGCTTTTCATTACATTGTATCTATAGATGCATCATTGTGCAATTGTGCATGTATATAAATATTTGACTTTTATATGTACATATATCAGAATCCACGAAATCACGAGTTTTCTTTGTCGATTACTTGACTGTTACACATACTCCTTGGGCTGAAGCACCACTATCCTGCTTATTGCTGTGACATAACGTTTTGTAGAGTCAAAGAGCAATGAACTAGCGCCATCTGCTGATGCAATGTCAGGTTCGGTTTCAGGCAGCAGCCTCAGTTTTACTCCACTGCGTAAGACTGCTTGGCTGCCTTTCCTGTTTCTACGCTGTGCTTAGAAATTGTCTGCTATAATTATTACATTCATTTTCATCACCAATGCTTTTCCTACATGACTGGCTTAGTGAATGGAATGGCTGGATGGCTAGCAGTGTACATAGACTGGCTGGCTGTGTGGCTAGTTGAGTGAAAGGCTGAGTTCATGGCTGTATGGCTAACTGAGGGTCTGGCTGAGTTCATAGAATGGCTGGATGGCTAGCAGTGTACATGGACTGGCTGGCTGTATGGCTACTTGAGGAACTGGCTGAGTTCATGGATTGGCTGTATGGCCGGCTAAGTGGCTGGCTAAGTTCAAAGAATGGCTGGGTGACTGAATCTGTGGCTAACTGAGTTCATGGAATGGCTGAGTGATTGGCTATGTGGCTAGCTGAGTTCGTGGAATGGCTGGCTGAAGCACTTGGACCGACTGTCTGGTTGGCTGTCTAGGTTAAGTTGTTGATTGTGTTATAAAAAAGCTGTTGATGTTTTAGACCGAATTTTGAACTTGAGCAGTGGCATCCTACCAAAAGAGAAAGAGACCACTGGATTGTTAGATTCTTCTGAGATGATATCAACTCCAGTGCCACTCCTTAGGTCAGCTATTGGCTGTTGATGGTGCATTTATGTGAAAGCCATCTATCTGTTCATCCATTTACTGATTCAGTCATCCATTCATCCTACCCATCTAACCATCCATCCATCCATATATTCATACATCCGTCCATACACTCATTCGTCCATCAGCCCATTCATCCATTGTTACACTCAGCCAGCCATCTATGCATCCATCCGTCCATCCATCTATTCATTCATTCATCCATCCATCGATTCATCCATCCGTCCATCTATTCATCCACACATCCATCTATTCAGCCATCCATCCAGTCATCTATTCTTCTATCCATCCGTTCATTGATTTGAATTCTTTTGTTTTCTTCATTATATGTCCATTCAGGATGGATTCATCTGGAATTCACAGTCAGAGTTCCACTGGAGATCTCTCACTAACTGTAACCCTGACAAATATCTTTCGACATGGAGACAACCTTTTCATCCAGGTCGAAACAACCGCTCCACCTCCGAGGAGACGCTCGAGGAGGAAAAGGTGTGAACTCTCCGTTTTTTCTGTCTGATGCTGCTTTCAGTCTCCTTAGCATCTTGCCAACGATTGAATAAGGTTATTCCTGGACCCCAATTTTACGTTACGTGCCTATCGATGTTTTTTCACCGAGTGCAGGCTAATAAACTGGTAGCATTGAGTTTGCCTTCTGCAGGAATTGTGAGATGACGATCGTGATCTCTCGGTTCGTTTAAATCAATTCCCATCTGTAACTACTCTCATGAATTGCTGAGGTTCTGTTCGATGCCAATTCCTAAACAAATTAGCTACCACACACCTCATTCAGCTCAAGGGTTAGTGATATGGCTCTCTTGACTACCCCTGTTTGCTGTACACTAATGATATCCATCTGTTGACAGGAAGAGGGCAACTGATGCAATTCTTGTCTCTCGGAAGCACAATCTCTCTGTTTCCGGTCATGACGCGGGTGACGAGTATTCATCGGAAGCGTCTGAACTTGAAAAGTCGAAAACTGTGAGCATGTTGTATTGATCGATTATTATTGTATGATATCGGATTTGATAGTTTTTTGTGGTCTTCTTCCATATCTACATGATGTTACTTTTTTCATTCATTCATTACAAAGATTTATATAGCACATTTTCAATGTTGTTGTTGGCTAAAACGAACAGTTCTAAGGCTATATTAGAATGCATCAGAATGGACCCTGGGACACATGTACCTTCATCAATGCCAGAAAACTCTTCCAGTTGGTTAATTAGTTTTTAATGATGTTGTGTCATTACAAAGATGACAGGCGTTGATTTTTGTCTTGAAGAGGCGCTATATAACTGAGCCCTTGCAATTACATACTTTTCAATCAAGACAGAATTATTTAAGCTAGTAAATATGTAAATGTGTAGATGTATGGCGCCTTTTGAGTGCATAGCAAAGGCGCTGCTTGAGCAAGCCTAAACAGTGTTAAACGTGAATGCTAATTACTTGGTTTCAGGTTTCAGACTCTGACTTGATTACTTCAGTTATTTTTAAATCGATTTAAGTTGCCAATGGTTTCTATTGTGGCCTGATTGTCTGAATGGGAGATGCTGGTGCATTTGCAGCAGCAACTGCCAATGTGGCTGAAGAGGGAGTTAATGGACACTGAAGAGATGTCGAAGACTGACAGCGCTGAGCAGTTGGATGATGAGGCAAGCGATCATTCAGATGGTGATGCTACTCTGGCGCTAAGCATTCAAGTCAATCATAGACTGCATCAAGGTAACTTTACCTTCATCAGGATAAGTTTACCGAGGTAAAGATACAAATTATCTGTCATCAAGATTACCTTACCATCAAGGTAATTGTACCTTCATCAAGGTATAATTGAGCTCATCAGAATTAGGTGAAGTATCATTTTTTACTCTTATGCATTCTTCCATTAACCCCTTTAGCATGTAATTGATTTTTTCTTAACTCTCGCCCAGGGGAAATTATTTAAAAAAATTGATCTTCCCTTAATCCTGAAATCCAAATCCATTCTACTCTGAAAAGTGCTTCCTTGTATTCACCATCTGTAGCCTTTATTCTTTATCCTGTCCAAGGACAGTATAGTCCTTGACTTTCTTATACAGTTGTCTTTCCTTCAATTCTTCCTTCTCACACAGACAATAAATTTGCTCCTTAAGATTGTGCCTGAAGGATGAATTGAAGTAAAGACTGCCGTATAGGATGACCTCATCTTCCTGCTCAGAATGTATGGGCAATGTACTCATGGGTGTCAATCCCCCTCCTGAGTGATGTAGGCAAACCTCCCAGTCCCAAGCAAGATATCCCCCCAAGACTCAAAAAATATCCTCGCCTACCTGAAATTGGAGGCATTTATTTGTTTCTGGACCCTCTCCCTCTCTGAATGCCCCTGAATGTACTCATTAGAGCCAAGCTGGCAGAACAGCACTCTTTTCTCAAAACCTCAGTGCCCAGGTTTCTTAAAGCCCTCAGGTTTACATTCTTTAAGTATTGTATTGTGTAAGTCTTGTTAAGGTACCTATCGGACAGATGCATGTAGTAATGTGTGTTATTTGAAATTCTATTACAGTATCTACTCAAGATCTGGAATCTACGGAGGAAGTGCAACCTACGGACAGAAACAAAGTTTGTGATCTAACGGCTTGTTTCGTTTTGTAGCAAGACAGTATCCACATTTATAATCATACTGCTTAATTAAGCACTCATTATCCCTTAGCAGATGAACTTCTATGATGTTATAATACAGTGCCATTTTTTGAAGGCTTGGTTATGGTTAGTATTACTGCTAGATAGTAGCAAAAGAAAAGACCAATATCCTGGTAATCAGAGCTAAGCCACCAGCGAAAATGGTGAATTTGGGGAATTTGTTTACATTGACTTGTTTAATGTTTGTTTTTAAGGCAACAGAAGATCACATGACTACTAAAAACCATTCCAGTAAAGAGAGACATTCCATTACCAAGCAGACGAGTGTTTTTTCCAGCAGCAGTTCCTGTGAGGCTATGGAGGATGCAAGCAACCAGTATGTTTCATTTTAACTGAAGAATTTGCTCAAATTAATGAATGTCTTGATGTTTATAGGTGAACCTCTAGGATTCGATCACAGATCAAACTCAGTAAATCGTCTTTTGGGATCATTTCTAATATAAATTATAGCTTGATGCCAGATTAGTTTTGTACAGGTTTTTGCTTGACTCTTGTGCAAATGATTTTTACTTAATTGATAGAACTGGTAGTGACAACCTTTGTGTATTATGAACAAACTGGTATATATATATATATGTAAATGCCAGAAATGAGGCCAAGATTTATTGAGTTTTGCCCTGCCACTGGAGTATTGTACAAAAGTCTTGATGCAACTGTGTTTCACTGAGCACTGTCCAAGACTATTTCGATGTATAACGTCAATCAACTTATTGATATTTGAGTCATTCAGTTGGTCAATCAGGCAATTAGAAGCTTTCATGAACTTTCTAACATGCTACCATGTGCAGGAAAGGCATTGGCAAAGGTTCAAAGTCGGGTTCTTCCGAATCGGAATATGCTCCGGTTGTGACGCGAGCGCCTCTTCCACCAATTCACAGACCGAGACAGAGCCGCCAAATGAAGCCAACACCGCTTGTTCGAAATCTAGTCCATGGGAAGCAATGCAGGTAAATTTAGTACTAGGGATTTAACAGTTCAGACATTGGAATCATGCTCTTCTAGCATTTATTACATGCTTGATCTTCTGTAGACTTTCACTTGAGTTGCTAATTATTGCTTTGGTATGGCTTGTAAGATGCAGCATGAGTGTAGTCTCATGAGGTGGGAGAAATCATCCTGGAGCTGCTTCCTAAGCCTTGTTATCCACCCGTCTTTGGTATCCACATCTCACGTAACTTTAATCTTCTTAGCTTCTTAGGTCCTCCTCTCTCAGTTTTGTGTTATCAATTTGTTTGTACATGGGGACAATGATGACGTTTTACATTGTTTTGGATCATGTTAAAGTTTTATAGAGGAGATAATGATGCCTTTGATTGTCTTTGATTTCCTGAAGAAATGTAGAGATGAAGCTGGATGCTGAGAAAGATGCAAGGCAGCGACAGGATACGTTGCTACAGTTGCAGGTAGTACTAAACATTTTCATTGTTAGAAAAGAAAAGAATTTTTTTTATTGTTACTGGATGTTCTTTGTGAATTAAACAAATTGTATGAACAACTAATTAACTATATGAATATAAGTATGAATAATGACATTTTAAATTAAAATAAAATGATTTTGGGTGAGTAGTTTTCTTGAAGGACTGCTATATTTGGTTCAACCGGTACAATGTGTTCATGCTAAGCAAATGCCTTTTGGACGGATGCGAGTGTTGTTTTAAGGATGAACTGGAGCAATTGCGTAAAGATAAAAAAAAGACGGAGGAGAAACTGAAGAGGATGGAGCAGAATCAGGCCGAACAACGCCAACTACTCCTACAGGAAACTGAAACTAAGTCATCGGTCAGTTTACTATAATTTATTATTACTATTTATTGTTATTATTATTATTTTATATTAATTATTATTTTTAGTATTATGATTATTTATTTATCAAGATTAGTAATTATTATTTACTGCTACTATTACTACTACTACTACTACTACTACTACTACTACTACTACTACTACTACTACTACTGTTATTATTGTTATTATTATTATTATTATTATTATTATTATTATTGTTATTAGGCCTACATGAAGGTTTATAAAGTTGATTAATTTATTTTTTCAATATACACAGCTAAATTTATGTATGTACGTATGTATGTAATATATGCATACTGTTGTATTGTATTGTATTTAAGTATTTCTGAGGTACTCATCACAGCACAAGCTAATCAGAGGTGCTCCAAACATACATACATGTGTGCATACAATTTGTTATTCATACAATTTGTTCAATTTACAAAGAACATCCAATAACAACTAGATTTACAAACACATAGGTACTGATGGGTCATAATGTTGGAATTGGCCGAGACCACTTCGGAGCCAAAGTGGTGATCATGGACATCAGAGGTAAACGTAAATTCTGGCAGTAACTCCGTTTGATATCTTCTGGTGTGTTTGAATATGCATTTATTTGTGTGTGAAACAACTCTTCTGTTATGGTTAACATTTTCTGTGCCACAGCAGAGGGAGTCAGAACTGAAAAGTGAAATAACAGATTTGAGAAAAGAATTGCGACGACAGAGTTCTGAGCTCAGAGACCAGTCCAACGTTGTCGTCTCACTACAGGTACGTCTCTGACTATAGGTGTACCTCTCTGTACAGGTATGCCTCTGTATACAGGTATGCCTCTGTATACAGGTATGCCTCTGTATACAGGTATGCCTCTGTTTTCTGCTTGCTCTCTACAGGTATGTCTCTGTCTGCAGGTATACATTGCTGTTATAAAGTATTGACATTTGCTTTTGATTATAAAGATTATTCAGCTGCATTGCATGGATTTAATTACGTACATTTCATGCTGAAGATGAAGACTGCATTTCTTCACAGGAACAGCTGAACAGTCTGAGGTTGGAGCAGCGGAGGACAGCCCCACACCACGACTCAGACAAGCAAATGGAACAACCAAAACAACAGCAGAAGGAAAGTCGAGTCTGCTGTGTTCAGTGATTTGCCGTTGCATAGCACTGTGAAATCAAGATATGTTCTGATATTTCTCCACACATTGTATTTCACACAGATTCATGCAATGCCATTGATTGGTTTCGATTGCAGTATTGTATTTGTTGATAAATTTATACAGTACAATACAACACAACTCTACACGATATTTTCCCCTCCACCCAAAGTTTGGAGTACAACAGAACATGGGTGAAGGTGAGCAATATTATTGTTAGTGAAAGACTTGCTCAAGGTCACTGCAAAGTAATAAAATCGATTGGGAGGTGGGGGAAGCTAATGACCCATGCTGTCTGTATTACAAGCCAGGCACTGTTACAGTATCCCACGTATACGGCATGTTATAAGGGAATTGTTTCCTGAAATGCTGAAGTTTGTTATTCCTATGTTTCTGTTGTGGTTTAGCTGAGTGCCTGGATTGAAGTTTGTATTGAAAGAAATCCCAGTGATTGTTTAGAAACAAAATACTGCATCTTACATTGCCATAAATTGCTTTACCTTATTATGTTGTAGGCCCTACTTCTTGGCTTCCAATGATTTTAATTTGCAATTAAATAAGGTAATAGTATGCAAAATTTTGATGTTAGACCAACTCAAGCAATAACTTCTACTCTTACAAACAAAGCATGATATACTCGCTTGGAACAGTATTCTTAGCATACAGGTTGTGAAGGTATTTTGTAAATAGAGAGTGATATTGGATATGAACCGCATTTATAATTTGTTTATGTAGACATGTTGAGGCAGCATTCTACTTGATATGTATTGATGAAGTGGAAGATTTGAATTAGAAAAGCAAATCTCCTATACATCAAATATTTATAATGGATTAATATCCAGATCTTCATCATGTTAGTAGCAGATATTCCAGAAGACCATGTTACAGTTTTTACTGCTGCATTTCAAGCATGTATCTTGTGTGTAAAAGTTTCGGCACAGGATGACATGCCTACTCTTACATTTGGATGCTAGGCTAAAGCTATTTGGTGCACAATTTCTCCAAGTGTGATTAAAAGAGGTCTGGTGTGGGCAAGACCAAGGGTAGGCCAGCTATTCACCCATACACCTTGAGCAAATGGCTAATGTCAGTAAAGTCCAAAAAATATTTGATGACAAAGTAACGATCATCCTTGCTTGGGTGCCCTCCCATTTTCAAACCCGATTCCATTGGGCCTACTCTCAGAGCTATACTGCCATCCTTCGCTATATATGTTTTTGACTGTATGTTATTTTGTTTAGAGCTGTGTTCTAGGGCTGTGAAACCGTGCAATAGTGTAGGCCTATTGCAGATTCCGTCCAATTTGCTGCTGAACTGATGTGTTTATTTAAATTTGTTTATTTTGTACGTTTTTAATAAACCTGAAATAGGAACTAATCACTGATGTCATATGATGAAGCTTGTAACTCTGGCCGCGTGAGTAGTAATTGTAATTTATGGGAGCGTTTTTGAAGTTAACCTACTGATATTAAGTTATGCTGATACCAAGATGCTTTGACCTGTTCTGCTGATTTAATTTATTTTTAAATGTTCAAATGATTTTAGTTATAGAGTATATTGTGTATCGTGTACATAGGTGTGCGTGTTTAACTGTAACCTAGTTGCCTAGATTATACATGTAATATTTAACTACGCAGTGTGAATTTCAGAAAGGATAATTATTTGAATGACCTATTTCAAGAAATGGAGGTCAGAGTAGTAGAAACTGTCCATCCTATGTGTATACGACTTTTGTTGCTTTAACGTTCATAAAAGAATTAGTCAAATAAACCTAATGTATTCTTAGGATTTTTCTACAGTGCTAAAGTCTCGGGAACCAGCCGCAGTATACATAAATACATAAAAAAATAAAAACAAACAAAAAAACAACTTGATAAACATTCATCAGCGCCCAGTCAAAAAAATTGGAATTGGAGTATCAGGCCCGGATACTACAACGGTACAGCACAGACTCCAGGAGGAGAACGGACAATTTCTCCCCGGACAATTACCCTCCTGGACAATTGCCCCTCCCAACTAGGGCAATTGCCTCGGTTAGACCATAACTTCGCCCAAACTATATATGCGTACATACATATATACATACATACATGTTTGTATGTATGCATGCAAAAATTGCATGTATACATACACACATGCATGCATACATACATACGTACGTACATGCATGTATGTATGCATATATACATTATGCTTGCATACATACAATCACACCCATGCATGCATATGTGCATGCATACATGTATGTATGCATGTATACATGTGCACCTATATACATGCATATACATATCATCATCATTTAATCCAAGTGCCGAAGGCCCGTGGGTGTCCATTTGCACATTTGACCAATTGTTCTCCATGCTTTTAAGTTCTGGGCTTGGCCTGTGTGACGTCCGAGGCAGTGTGTTGTCGTGATGTGTATAGGGTTTCTGTCGTCCTTTTTCTTTACGGCCGACGTATCTGCACCCATTCGACCGACCCTCCTCTTGTTTCCAGGCTAGGGACTGGCTCTGCTGTTGTAATCAGAGACGAAGTAGCGGTCTAACAACATCAGAGTTTTCCGTCTCCTAGCCCTGCTCCTCTCCCGAGGTAGCCACTGGGCAGTGGGGGCAAGGTTTATTGTTATGACGATTGGCGACCTGATCTCGCCATGCCACAACACTGTCACTGACTCACTGGGCATATATATGATGTTTGTCAAGGAGGTGGTGTTGCCACTCACCACCCCACTGCACTCTGGTGGAGTTGCCGCTGTTGGTTCGCGACTGCTTATTCGTCGGGGATAAACCCCGCTTATTTAGCAGCAACCCTTCAAACTGATGTAGTGGCGGCTGCTGGCCTTGAAAATTTGATACGCAATAATAGCCAGCGCTTGAAAATTTGGTACGCAATAGCGGCAATACACATGTACCGCACAAGATGAAATTTTTAACTTTAGTATATTGAAATGTATAGACCACTATGACCAGTTATTTCTATAAAAATTGTTGTTGAAATTTTTGGTGATTTTTTTATCCTTTTTGGGGACGCATACTTCCTACCGTTTATAACGTCTCTACTCACTGTCTTTCTTTGGCGATACTTCCCACTGCTTGTTACGTCACTAATCACTATCTTCTTTGGCGGTACAACCTACTGTTTGTGACGTCACTGCTCTCAGCCTTTCTTTGGCGATACTTCCTGCTGCTTTTTTCGTCACTGGTCACTATATTTCTTTTTTGAAACTTCCCACTTTATCTTACGTCACTACTTACTGTCTTTCATTGGCGATACCTCCTACTGTTTGTTACGTCGCTGGTCGCTATCTTTCTTTCGCGATACTTGCTAATGTTTGTTACGTCACTGCTTTCTGTCTTCCTTGGGTGATACTTCCTACTGTTTGTCACGTCACTGCTCTACGGCCTGTAAAGTCATTACCTTCTACTGTTTGTTGTGTCACTGGTCACTGTATTTCTTTGGCGGTACTTCCTACTGTTTGTTACGTCACTGATCACTACCTTTCTTTGCCGATGCCTCATACTGCTTGTTACGTCACTGCACTATATCTAACTTCCGATTTCTTCCTACGGTTTGCTACGCACTGGCCACTATCTTTCTGTCGTGATAATTCCTACTGTTTGTTATGTCACATCTACTGTCTTTCTTTGGCGATACTTACTACAGCTTTTTACGTCACTACTCGCTATCATTTTTTCAACGATACTTCCTACGGTGTGTTACGTCATTGCATTCCGTCTGTTCTTTGGCGATACATCCTACTGTTAGTTACGTCACTACTCACTATCTTTCTTTTGCGAGTCTTCCTCCATTTTAACACGTCACTATTCACTGTCTTTCTTTGGCGATACTTCCTACTGTTTGCTACGTCACAACTCACTGTCTTTCTTTGGCGATACTTCCTACTGTTTGCTACGTCACAACTCACTGTCTTTCTTTGGCGATACTTCCCACTGTTTCGTACGTCACTAATCACTATCTTCTTTGGCGAAACCTCCTACTGTTTGCTACGTCACTGGTAACTACGTTACTTTGGCGATTCTTCAATGATCACTATCTGTCTTTGACGATATCTCCTACTGTTTGTTACGTCGCTGGTCACTATCTTTCTTTCGCGATACTTGCTAATGTTTGTTACGTCACTGCTAATGTTTGTTACGTCACTGCTCTCTGTCTTCCTTGAGCGATACTTCCTACTGTTTGTCACGTCACTGCCCTACGGCCTGTTAAGTCATTGATATTTTTCTTTGGCAATACCTTCTACTGTTTATTGCTTCACAGCTCTCTTTCTTTCTTTGGCGATACTTCCCACTGTTTGTTACGTCACTGATCACTATCTTCTTTGGCGGTTGGCCTTCTTCCTACTGTTTATGACGTCACTGCTCTCAGCCATTCTTTGGCGATACTTCCTACTGCTTGTCACGTCACTGTCCTACGGCCTGTAAAGTCATTGCTCTACGGCCTGTTAAGTCATTGATATTTTTCTTTGGCAATACCTTCTACTGTTTATTGCTTCACAGCTCTCTGTCTTTTTTTGGCAATACACACCTTCTACTGTTTGTTACGTCACTGGTCACTATCTTTCTTTGGCGATACTTACTACAGCTTGTTACTTCACTTATCACTATCTTTTTTTAACGATGCTTGCTACTGTTGTTACGTCACTGCTCTGTCTTTCTTTGGCGATACTTCCTACTGTTAGTTACATCACTACTCACTGTCTTTCTTTGGCGATACTTCTCACTGTTTGTTACGTCCCCTACCACTATCTTCATTGGCGGTACTTCCTACTGCTTGTGACTTCACTGCTCTCTGTCTTTCTTTGGCGAAACCTCCTACTGTCTGTTACGTCACTACTGACTATCTTTCTTTAGCCTTTAGTCCTTGTTTGGGACGCAATTGCGTATTTTGCGTCCATGCAGCGCCGCCACTAAACTGATGGGCATTCCACTATCCGCCACCTGTGGACGCGTTCGTGGCGTTGAGTTGCAGTAGGCCTACAGCTCTGCAGTGTTTTAGCAATGCCTCCTCAATTGCTAACACCCAATACATGTATATGTATATAATATATATGTATTTCCCACTATATATAGGCCTACATATAGAGGAAGTTGTCCTATACTCCTTCAGGCAGCATGTGCGTGAAAGACAGCGTGCACGCGCATCGCTTCCTGATGCTGGCTTATATTTAAGAGATTTAAATCTCCCTCTAATCCGATTGATTTATTGAAAAATTGGCAGGGTCGTTGCCAAGACCAAGACCGAGGGTCCGAGACCAAGACCAAGACCGATAATCTTTTTTTTATAAACAATTCAATTTATTAAGACGCTAAAGCGGAATAACGTGCCTAAAACATTAATTTTTTGCTGATGAATACTAATCTTAATAATGGTCCAGAAAACAGTTTTACCGGGCACAATGAACTTTTGCTGGTTCAGCCCTTGGCTTCGGCCTGAGAATATCACACTATGAATTACCTAGGCCTATAGTATAAAGTATACGACAGGTAGATATTTTAAGACTTCTGAACAAGTAGAGTAACGTTCCGTATGAATGGTGTAGGCCCACTTATACTCGGAATTGTAGGTTAACAGTGACTACACGTGGCCGACCACATAATAGTAAAAAAATTATTTAGATTGTTCCAAAACCTTGAAATTTGTGAAAGCAAATTTTGAAATGGCTGGTTCCGTTGCAAATGCATTTTTTGCCCAAAGTTACATGTATATATACATGTCGATGATCAGCACGCCATAAATCGAAAACAATCGTGTATGGCCTAAACGTCCGGTGTGTCAAATAATCGAAAATAACCGACAAATATAAAAGAAATTGCTCTGATACGGCAAGTGATCAGGAACGTTAACCAAAGACGGAGACCAATCCCATGGCAGTTTCTTTAAGACCAAGACCGATGCATTCGAGACCAAGACCAAGACTGGAGTTTTCCGGTCTCGAGACCGTCTCGAGACTAAGACCGCGGCCTCGAGACCACACATCCCTGTCTACGTTCGCAATATAAAATTGAACAATTACATTTGCATCTCGAGAGACATAGCAAGAAGAAAGGGGTCCGACATAGTGATAGGCGAATAAGATCGATATTGATGGGCGTTCGCCATGTATGCAACCCATTAATGGCTGAAAGCGGTTCACGCCGTGGGCCTGTGACCTCATGTTAGTACTCTACCACTGGATTTTGCTGAGAGGGCTAAGCATAAGAAAATGAATATGCAGTTCTTCACACATGAATAACTCCACTGCTTGCACTCTGGCAGTGCCAGTCCCAAGTCTAAATGAAGGCGGGGCAACGCTAGTGAACTTTGTCATGACATAGGTGTCGTCATACTGAAACTGCTTTCTTCAAGAAATAATTTGTCCCTGCGTTTCAGGTTCGGATATACCAACCGTAACGTAGGCCTAATGTAAATGTAAGTCTTCGAAATATATCAGCGCCACAAAACAAATCTACACCCTATGCGTCAAATGATTGAATTATACGTAGGCCTGCAATTAACGGAACACAGGTAGGCCTACGTCTCTCTATACAGGTATGCATACCAGCCTATCTACAGATAGTCTATAGGTATAGGCTATAGGTATGCCTTTCTCTACCATGCAAGTTTAATCAAGACCCGATAATTGCCTAGACATAATTACGTAGCCACTGTGATTTGGGCCGATGTACACATAAAAATAACAATTCAAGGAATTAGAATAACATTGTTTAAAAAATTGTTTATTTTCTTAATAAAGAGTATTTATGCATTGAAGCTTAAGGATTCCACGTTGCGAAGAAACTTGGCCTAAGGTAATTTTATTATTTTAATAGATGAACTAAATTTTATCAGCTTCTATTTCGGAAGTAGAGGCAATAGAAGATTGAATACGAGCAGACTCTTGTGAGACTTCCGATATAAATTAACTGTCATGTTTGGAATAATTATACAAACGATCAACAGATTATTCTTAGTTTGGACGAAGAAGTCCTATCCCCTAACAGATCACAAAAAAGAAATCAAAGCAAAGCAAAGAAGATTGATTGAAGCATGCTCAATAGATCTTGAGGATGACTTTGTAGATGAATTTATAATTTCTGAACTAGCCTATACATGTGGTCCAAAAGGTACGCTTAATATCTGCCGGTGATAAATGCGCTGCAGACAGTCCAGAGGCAAATAGCTGACAAGTTGGTGAACAGCTTTCCAGCTTTCAACATTGCTCAGCTAATTTGCCTGGCTATGTTTGGAACGAGCTCTGAATGTTAACCATCATTTTCAGTGTTGAAGAGCATCAAAAATTGTTTTAGGAAGAGAACCTGCTGAGGTTAGGAAGGAAGAGAGTAGGCAAAACGTATGGAAGGGAGAAAGAAATCGAAATAGGGAAGGGAGCGAAACGAGGGAAAGGAGGAAGCGCTTACAGAAATCATGAAGGAAGAGAACGAAGAGATGGAGAGAAGGATGGGACCAAAATGGAGATGGGATTGATTTTGACCTAGGTGTCGTGGGTATATCTATACAGACTACAGTCCTATAACCTACGAAAAACAGGGCCCACGAAAAAGTTACAAATAATAATAAATGATATAATATATCATTTATTTGTAACTTTCGTGGGCCCTATTGATATTGTAATTCTAAGGATTCCATCTATCAAAAACTACAGGCATGCCACTATAGAGGTATGCCTGTTTGCAGGTAGGACCCTATGCGTCGATCTGCGGGTAGGCCTATGATAGTTGTTCGAAACTATTTGGCAATGAAAACAAAATCCAATAGGCAATTATAACAACAGCCGTAGATAGATCGAAAATTCTTTAATTAGCCAATAATTAGAAACCTCATTTTGATGTTTAAACTGTAGGACCAACACGAACTCATTAAGATATAGACATTGCCTAATTACAAAATATAAACAATTAAAATAATTATGGTTTATAGGAAGAAGAGGCAGAACAGTCCCTTAAACAAGAGAGGATATGAGCATTCCTTGACATACAGTTGCATCCCTGAAGAGGCCACACCTTTTCACAGCTGGTCGTCGCCTTTAAACGGCAGAAGAGCGAAGGCCTTGTAACTGCACCCAGTCTGTAACCGACAGTTATGGTCACCTGTTACATATCACGACCCCAACCCATAACCGGGTCATACTGTCTGCCAAATGTCTCGTAAGGTAAAAATTTAATATATGGTCCGAATATATTATATAGACGTATATATATATATATACGGTCGTGGTCTATATACATGTATCTGCATTAGGCCTACGAGGTGCTGTAATAAACAGATGACTTCAAGTCCAAGCCAGCCACTTTAGGCTGGACTTGTAAACTATGGTGCAACGTTCCCGTCATAATTAGCAAAGCGTATGCCTAATAGTAATTATAATTGTTATCTTCACAATGGCTTCTAATTCTGCATCATGTGTTAAGTGAACAAAATCGTTGTCGTACATCCGATTGGCAACGATCTCGTGGCAGGAAAGTTTTCAAAAACCACACAAGAAATTTCTGTGGTCCTGATTTAAATTCACTAGACTTTGCTGCAAGCCCCCCCCCCGAGGGAAGATTAGGGGAATGTCCAGGGATTCGGCCATTCTAGGGCTTCGGACCGGGTCAGCAATAAACTTTTGAAAAATATATGAAGACATTTATAATCTATTTCAATAATTTATAGCGCAGACACATGCATTTTACGGTCCGTAACGTTTTGGCGCAGGAGGTTTTTGGCACAGATCTCTGTTGCAATAATATTGCATAGGCCTATTATACATTACGTAAATATATTAAATGGCAATCTACCACTTTAGTGTCGTAAATACCCTATGGCAATTCAGGTTAAGCCTAGGGAGCGTCGGTAGTAGAGGGAGGAGGGAGAAGAGGGATCGGCGAAAGGAATCATGTTTATAACTAGAAGCTGGATCATTGAAAAAGATAGGGCCTACTCTCAAACTGGGAGCTGGATTGATGAAAAAATTATGCTATAATTGAAGCTGGATTGATGAAAAGATTCGTGCTTACACTTAAATGGAAGCTGGATTGATGAAAATAATCATGCTTAAATGGAATCTGGATTGGTGAAAAATAATGCCGTTTAATTGGAAGCGGGATTGATAAAAAGATTGTGACTATAAAAGGTGTCCGCGACAAGTAGAATTCTCATATCCATCACGCTTTTTATTTAAGCATGATTCTTTTCATCATTCCAGTAGACAGTTTAGTATATTTATTATATAGTGTATCAGATATCTGCGCCAAAACATCCTTGCATTTTATGAGTTTGTATAATTTATATCTCATGCCATTTCAATTATTTCAGAAATACTATTTCCAATTCCTATATCGATCCTATGCCTAACTTTTAGCGTATTGGAATATGAAATGTTATTTAGTTGTAGAGCCTACAGCGAATTTGAATATTTTACGAACTTGGATATGGGATCACAATCCATAACCTTTAGCCTGACCTTACCTACGACCCAACTGATTATAATTTTGACTGCGCACCTGTGTGTAAGCAGATTCCTACAGCCTATGTCATGCGTGTTTGCTATCTGAAAAAGGTTCGGACACATATCATTGGCATCCAGTTATCGAAACAAATGTAGGCCCTATTGGGGAGTTTTCCATGTCCTCGGCGTGCCATAGTCTCTGTTTTAGGTTTACATAGGATGAATGCGCTGACGCTTTCAGAAGGCGATACTGTCCAACAGAGTTAAACGGTGGCGGTCTCAACCAATCGTCTGTTGGTCCTGAGCAAACAAGGTTGGTCTTAAAACTCGTTAACATAAGGAGGAGAAAACACGCCGGTATAGTTGCATACAAACACAAACTTATGCAATTATTGTCAGTTTCATGAGGAGGAATTATTTTAAGCACCATGTAGGGCCATTGTAGGCCTAGCTGTCTTTTACAGTGCGGTAGAATACGCGCGACCTGGTCACGATAAGAATAGACCTAAATTTAAATGAATCAATTACCTTAAATTTTAGACGCAGGTCCATACATATAATTGCACTCTGATACAGCGCATGATAGGGTGATCTGCTCGGCCGCGATCCTGGTCTGTGGTCTTACGATTAATCCAGCTTAGTGGTCGCTTCGACTTAAATCGTAGTAAAACCAGTTAAAATCAGTTAGCTTGTTTTCGACGAGGCAGCATGGGCTGGTATTGGCTTATGAGTATAGGCCCTATGTGTTTAATGTAAACATTCGACTGACGCACCTTTGACCCACGACCGAAATCGCACTGCGTTTTCGGACTTAAGTGTAAATATATATAGGCCTATATGCAGTTATATATATATATATATAATAATATAATAATTGTATAATCAGGTGCTATATAAGGGCCTGTGGTTTGTGTTGAAACTCCGAAGGAGTATTTACTAAGCAGCGCAGGCCCCTATATACAATCTGACCAATAGGCTTCGTTATAAATAGTCTTCTGTATTATATTCGATTATAGAAATTACATTCGTTATCGTCAGACTCGTCTGGCTTAGTTGTATAAGCGATCACGAACTAGAGTTATAAGCAACAGGAGAGCTGAGAGCAGTCCCTGAGCTATCCTCGATCAGGGTATGAAGGGTTAGCGACCTCATTTTACTTAGCATTGGCATATGATGGCGAATGGCCAGTCCTAACCTATATTATTCCCACCGACACTGTACGGTCAGTGTACTCGTATAAATAAGAATTGAGTTGGCTTTGGATGGGATTTGAACCCCCGACCTCTCTTTGGCAGCCCAGCACGTTAACCACTAGACCCTATACAATACCGGCACACCGGCAGGGCTTGAGGTGGGACGGTATGAAACGGTTTTCCATACCGGCACCTTTCCTGGTCGACAGTAAGCATACCGGTACTTCTACAGACGCTCAACCAGACCCTCTAATCGAAGGACAGATTAGGGGAACGATTAGTGTATCGAATAGTGTATCCATACCGGCACCTCTTTTATCCCACTTCAAGCCCTGAATACCGGTAACCTCTGCAGCTAAAGCGACGCGATAAGTGTTTCTGTTTTAGTTCAGAGCGTTTCATTGCAGAATTCCAGCTTTATATTCACCAGCGGACCTATTTGAGCGATAGGCCTATGATTACTTGTCCGTCACGACAGAGTGCTTTCCCTCATAAGGGCTTGAAACGGTCGTTGGTTTCGTTCAGTTTACGACTTGCTTAGTAGCTCAGTGATGCAAAATACCAATGCATATACATGACTAAGGAAGTCTAGACCAACAGCAACGTAGTCGCCTACATAGAGATACATAACATTGCGTAGGCCTATAGGCCTAAGACTCTGTAGAAACACGTTACATGTTGTAACGCTCGTCAGATTTAGTTTTAATTGTTCTCTATTTCTATATTTATTCTTAATCGTAAGATATAAGATTTTTTGCCAATGATCAAGAATTTCTATTTTGTTTCTAGGGCATGGGATAGCGCTAATGCTCTTCTTATATTTGGATATCTGAATACCTGATTTATTGCTAATGATCAAGAAAAACAGTTATTCGTATATCCAAATATATAAAAGCAACATATATAAGAGCTATAACATGTCTTAGGATCAAATTTGAAATATACTATTGCCGCAATTGCGAAACACGTTGAAACGGTAAATATCCCGGGTGTTAAATTTAGGAAAGCCAAGGTATGTAGGATTAGCGCCACAGCTTAGGCCTAATTATGAGCTACATAATACACCAGAACTGCAGAAGTAGTCGAAAGTTGAAAAATGTGATGGTCGGTACGAACAGGCTAGTCTATTCTATTCCATAAATTGTAAGGTTAACCATTGGGCCATTGTGAAGGTGGCGACACTTTGGCGACATTAAAACTTGTTGGCCTACAAGGCCAGACTACCAGACACCACCTGTTCACTGTTCAACTCAGCAGACACATCAGACATACTGACATCATTATAGAAAAGAAAATCATGTACAATGTTCAACTGCAAGATGTTGTTTCATGGGAGAAGGACGATATTATATCACCACAATGGCAACTTTTCTACCGTTTAAGGGCTTTAGTGATGAGCCTTTAGCACCACTTATTTTATGTTTTGGATTCATTCACCTGTTGATTGAAACTTTAATTCACTGGACCCATGAAGCGGCATTCCGTCCTTTCTAGGTTCCATTTTGTTTTCAAGTACTAGTTGTTATCCAATCGATTGAACTCCTGTTAGCCCGTTGATATTATGGATGACTTTCACTCAGAGGCGGCGATCTCGCTTGACAGATGGGGGGAGGGAGACGCCCAATGAAAGGTGTAGAAACTGTGTGTGGGGGGGGGGGGGTTGAACAAACGTATAACTTGACCCCTCTTTGTAAAAGGTGGGGGGACTTGTCCCCCTCGCCCCCGGGATCTCCGCCTCTGCTTTCACTTGTACATGCTTAATGGAGAAATCGTGTTTGACTGGAAGGAATAAAATTGAATTGAATTGAACTAAAAACGTGACTATTAATCCTTAGAATTTCAAAGGCCTTTCGTTCTACCTTAAGCGTGGCTATAGTAAGCCTCAGATGACGGCTGCGATACTATCATGAGACGAATACCGCATTCATGCTTCGGCAAATTGAAATCGACAAACTGAGTTTATAATTTGAGATTGAAACACAATCAATGAAGGACAGCCTAGTATCGCATGGTCAGCATGTAAAAATAGGGCCCATACATAGGACCCGTGTTCATATAATGGGAAGCGTATAAAGTTCGTGTGGGTACAATCTATTGCCTATGAAAGTACTGTAAATATTACTGATTAGTGGCTGATTAAGAACTTGAAGAAATATTCCTGAAAGACTATAAGAATTTGAAGGAGTTGCTTGAGAAATACAATTTTTACGAAGTTGTGATTGTTGAACATTGTTTATAGTAGGAGAGGCTTCTGAGACGAAATTCATCTCTCAATACTTGTCGACTTACTTTGATGAACAGTCATGGCAGACGGTAAGAAGCTTACACAACCAAGACCAGCTTTTCATGTTGCATTTATGTCGCTTTAAAGTCATATTAGACCCAAGGAAACAGAGGAATTTGAATCGGACGAGAACGTTGGTTTTGCTCATATCAAAATTGAATAGATAGGCTATGGTTTAAGAGAATCACTTAAAATGTATTCTCCTCGAACTCAATGCACGCATGACTCAGCATAATGATATTGCTCATCAAAATGGATAACTATGTATACCGAATACAGAGTTGGACTACTACCCCGTCAGCAATAGGCCTAAGTGCCAGTTGTATCAAGAAACGTTTATAATACTTTGGATATCCTTGTTGATCATTGTTATCTTTAGTTAGTGTTAGTTGTCTTTTAGGTGATAAAAAGTGTTGCCATGGTCCTGGATACGCGAGTCCTTTGGATGCGATGAAGAACGGTCCGAGGGAGACACTGCTTTACATCCAATGTCCCTCTCTGTCCAAGGACAAACCTGACTTTGTTTCGACCGTGGATGTAGACCCGAAGTCAAAGAGTTACGGAAAGGTACCTTCAGTTGCTTGTGGGAGTGATGCCTAAACCGATGGACATGAAAAGGAGATGAACAAATGTTAGCATGCAAAGCCAATGAAGAATGTAACGTAGTGTAAATCTATGAAAATTTCTCAGAAGAATCCTAAACTATGCACTTGCCCCGTGGCCAGGATCTTTGGAATGCCTCATTGTTGACTATAAACAGCCTCAACTGAGTTCCCATTGGGACAAATGAGCTTCTCTCTAATAAAATGGTTTTACCACGGTTGACATTAAAACTGAGACACGTGCGCAAGTTTTATCATTATTGCTTTCCAGTCAATGCATGGACAACTAACTGTTTACAGTAGATTCACGTGCTCCATTTATTTCTGTTGATTTTACTCAGGTCATCCATCGCCTGAATATGACTCACATCGGAGATGAAATCCACCATTCGGGGTGGAACTCGTGTTCCAGTTGCTATGACAAACCGTCAGAGAAGCGCAGTCGGTTGATTCTTCCCTGTCTCAACTCAGATCGTATCTACGTGCTCGATACATTAACTGATGAAAAGGCTCCCAGCATTTTCAAGGTTCTTAAGATCCTTCACATCTGATATTTCTGACCATTAAACTTTGAACTATTGCTGAAGCAAACTAGATTTGTTACTTCTTTATAGTTTTACCATGTTTTCAACAAAGAAAGTTTTGTTAACAAACCCTGTTGAATATTCAGTAAGCTATTGCTAAACGTTAGACTGTACAACGAGGATTATATCTAGGCCTACGTATGTATCGAAAATTACGCGGCTGAATGGTATTATTAGTTAGTAGCTTTTGAGTCTATGCACTCGTGAATTAGCCGTTAACCTACGCTTCGCTGTCGAATCTGCTTAGAATTGAGAAGTTTACGATTGCGGTAACATAACGTCGGTATCAAATACACAAATCATCATCACGCGATGGGCCCTCAACGTCAATTTTTTCTGGCCTAATAACTTTTAGTTAAAGTTATAGCGAGAAGTCTAATCCATTAGGTCTAGGACACAGGGGCAGTTTATGGCGGATAAGTAAATTTGAAGAAGGTACAACAAGTAATACAAAACTGATGACATTTCCGATGTCAAACTATCTAAGGATGTCTATGGTGGCCTTTATTCATCATTAGTTTATATTTGAGCTATAATTTTATAAGGTGCTGCGGAACAGTGCGGATATCGTCCTAACAATCTCATTCATTATCCGTACTACGAAGTAGACCTGCATTGATGATGTCGTCTGCTTAAGTTCTGAATAAGTGAGTTACTAGCCTAATGTTTCTCGATGACCGTAGGTGATTGAACCAGAAGAGGTCCATACGAAGGGAGGGATTTCAATGCCTCACTCATCGCATTGTCTTGCTTCTGGCGATATCATGATATCAGGAATTGGTAACAAAGACGGCAATCCGCAGGGTGAGATACAGTGCTAAAATATCGCATTGGTCTTCACCAATTCGCGTTAGGTTGTGCTGTAGAGCGAAAGCGTAGAACCATCAAAACGAATGTGTCAGCGTTGATCAATGAGTTACTAATGCTTCGGTCTTTCGGATATTCTCGCCGATGGTTTTACTAAACAGCTTTGAAACTGACTTTGCATTTATTCTGTTCCCCAATGTCATCATTGTCATGCAGGATTAGCTTCAGAATTATCTGATTAAGCTTGATTGATTGCTGGTGTTTCTAGTCACTGGTTCAACTAGATTGACAGCTGGTTTCTGAATATCTTGATACTTTAACTTCGGCTGCAATTTTAAACTTGGTGGAAGCAGTTGAAGTTTAGCATACGGTGCTGTAACAAAGATAATTACCGTCGCCCTCCTCCTTCATTCAGGCTTGGGACTGGCACTGCCATGATGCAAACAGTGGAGAAAATTTTATAAACTTGTTATGCCTCACTATTTGTTTGTCTGCTGTTTCACTTGTAGCGACCACAACGCATTGGGCATTATGGTAACGACTAGATAAAGGCAATTAGGTTAGACCTCGCCATAATAGTAGTTAAGATTTAGGTTTGTGTTCCAGGAAGCTTCATCCTCGTAGATTCGAAGGAATGGAAGTTGAAGACGAACTGGGAAAAAGATGGAAAACCGGCTCCGATGGGTTACGACTTCTGGTATCAGCCGCGACATAACGTCATGATCAGCACAGAATGGGGAGCCCCATGGGCCATCAAGTCCGGCTTCAACCCGGAGCATGTTGCTCAGGGTAAGTCTGTTCTGGAGGAATGTTCACTACTTTTTTCATTCTGTGCATCACAATGCGGCCCATAATCATAGGCTACGTGCCTTAATCGGTGAGTTTTCGGTTGATGTACAAGTGTATCTGCTATTAGTATCGCTGAGTTTCCCAATCCTTTTTGGTCGTGGAACCCTTTTAATCTTAATTTTGGGCGGCGGAACCTCGTCCAAAACTAAACATATTCTGTTGTAATTACATATACTCGATAATGCAGACACTTATGGGCGTAGACCTAGATTAGATTAATAATAACACAAATATCGATGGCATATGACATAATTATGAATTCTCTTTCATGTAGAGTTATACACAGATGTTAAGCAAGAATCCTCCAATGGGTAATTGGTAAAAGTTATTTTAAATTGTTTGAAACTTAATGTTCTCACTTAGCTTTCCGCGAAACCCTTGTCATCACCTCACGGAACCCTAGGGTTCCGCGGAACACAGATTGGGAAACGCTGGTGTATCGGATAGTTGTAAACCGACCATCGATGAATCAACCGCTGTTTTCGTATGACTTGTTACGAAAGTATCTATAACATGAATAGCCTGTGATCGTGTGTCAGGGTTACTCAAGCTATGTAACTCAAGTAATAACATATGTTTTGACAAGACCATAATCTAGTGTAGGCCCTACTTAAGCGGATGACAATAGCTTTTTATCTGCGCTGACAGCTATCAGGCCTCAAATCAACTTCTCTACCTATCGACATGTGACATAGCTGCGCCTCCTATGACTGTCTCAACTTATTAGTGACTTATCATATTTGTTGTATCATGATATGTTGTATGGAGACTAAGAAATATTTGGTACTCATTTCTGAAAATGTAATGTGTCTTCCATTCGTGGAGATGTCCAAGCTAGCGGGTGTGTATGTGCATGTCTGCTCACGTCGGAGCCGCGCTTGTTACCTATGAGTCTGACCAATCAAATTCGGTTTTATAAAATGCTTCAGGTCTTTTTTCTTTAGCCATGCTGGGAGAACTTCTGTGTAAGCTTCTTAAAGGGTTCCAAAGATGAACGGATGAATGAACTAAGCTGGTTTGACAACTTCGTCAAATAGACTAATTGCCTGGACGTTGCGCATCTGAGGCTTACCATAGCGTATTACAACTTTTTGTCAGAGCTCTGTTACCTTCAGTAGTTCATCGTCTCATGTGAAATGCCATAAACCGCCACTGCTGACGTAGTCTTAGAGTCACTACATTGCCCTCATCAGATACGCGTGTGTCGGATAGTTCTTTGAAGTGATGAAGTAAAATTCGGATAGCAAGATTTGGCATGCAACTACATGTGCATAATAGCGTGGCATGATACAATGCCCCTCCCAAAACAATATATTCCATAATGATTTCTCACAGTTCACCGGATGAGTTTTGAAAGTTTAATACACTCCGAAACTAACATTATTGTTTTGAATTCTATCGAAATGCATTTATGGCCTAAACTGCTATCGTCGCGAAAACTTTTAATCTACAGCATGCCTTCCACTGCAAAACGATGCATGACATACAACCAGACATTGATAAACAACTCCAAACGCTCGTCCTGAAAATGTGAATGCAAAACAGTGTGTAAATTAAAAATATATATATATATTATATATATATATTATATATATATTATATATATATTATATATATATATATTATATATATATTATATATATATTATATATATACATGTTTGTGTGTGCGTGTGTGTGTACAACAGATAACACTATTATGGCTGCCATTTACTTGCAGGTCATTACGGTCAGCACCTGAACGTCTGGGACTGGACAACGCATGAACTGACCCAAAGAATTGACCTTGGTCCAGATGGTTTGATTCCACTGGAGATCCGGTTCCTCCACAATCCAGATGAAGCACAAGGATTCGTTGGATGTGCGCTCAGCTCCACCGTCTTTCGCTTCTTCAAGGCCGAAGTCAGTGTAAACTTGAAAGTTGACAGCGCAAAGCATTTAAGAAGTAGTTTACTACTGATGTTGTAATCTCCAAGACTTATGCAAATGATACAGGCCTATGTTTAGGAATGATCATTTTCGTCTGTTAAACAAGGTAACGTAAATTTAGTCAAGATGGGGTCAAATTACAAAGATCAGATATCAGATTGTTTGTTTTAGGTAAAAAAGATTATAGTTTAGTGTGTAATGTCACGGTAGGCAACTAGTCATGAACGGTAAAGTTGAGTACCAGAAGAACATTGGTTGACGTAAAAAAAGAGTTGTGTTTGAGTTAAGGGACATTTTGACTAAAGAACCTAACATCTGCAATCAAGCTGAGGGATTTGCTTTCTTTTTCATTTGATTATAGGTTAACACCGGATATCTAGGTGGCTTACCAATGTATGAGAAAACTGTGTCACCGTTATTCACACCGAGCGCTGTAGGATTAGTGTAATTTTTTTAACCCTACATATAGGCTAATAGTTCAGGTAGATAATTTTACCTCGATATTCATCGTTCTCAGGATGGTAAATGGAACGCCGAAAAAGTCATCGAAGTTCCAAGCAAGAAAGTGGAGAAATGGGCCTTGTCAGATATGCCAGGTTTTTATACCTATAGCATAATAATACATTAATTACATAACGGCATTGCATAAGGTAGGCCTAACAACGTGTTACTTATACATATCAGATCCTAGCGCATGTTAAGTGATTCAGAAAACGTTTTATCTGCAGAAGAAGGTTATGGAATGCAGCATTAACTATTTTAAGCAGAATAATAATCACTCTCGGCTGTAATGAGATGCAACTCGAAGGTAGAAGTATTCTGATAAAAAGGGAGTCAGGCCTATCGTCTGAACTGTCCATCCTGTTTAGCGGTGTTCGATAGGCCTTGCGTCCGCCTCTTTTTACAGCTGTTTCCAACGTAAAGAAATAGCATGGCCTCTTCTCATTTGCTCTTCAAAATCATCCGTGGTCCACACCTCTTTTTTATTTGCTGAACATTATGAATAGGTCAACGTTTATCTATTGTTACACACTTGCACACCTATTGTGGAGTAAGGGGAATAATGTTGCACGATATTCAATCAACCAATCAATCAATAAATCGATCAACGAATCAACCAAAGAATCAATCAATCGTAGTTTACTTGTCAATCCAGCAAAAACAAATAAGAACAGGTCACAATAAATGCAATTATTACAATTGCTATCTGATCGCCCAGGAATCCTAATTAGGTCCTGCTAGTTAGAGCCACCAGAAGATGTTCAAAGTTGTAATAAAAAAATTAGCCCAAACCAGGGTCTGTAAAGGTTTTGAACCCTTATAGGTTAAGTAGGTCTTTGTACAAAAATGCAATCCTTTGCAAACTTAGACAGCGGATCATTGTTTGATTGAAATTCGGTCAGAAGTCCAGTCTCAAAGCCAGTTCATAATTAAGGAGAATTGCTGGTCGTCTATCGTTCACCTAATTTAATTATGAATTTTAATCCTATTGATTTGACCTGTATTTCCAGGACTGATAACCGATATCCTGGTGTCATTGGACGACCGATTCATATACTTCAGTAATTGGCTCCATGGTGACGTACGTCAGTATGACATCACCGACAGACGTAAACCTAAACTAGTTGGACAGGTACGTGGCAGCCACCCATACGTTATTATCATGCGCATTCTACAAAATTATGTGTGAAATTATGTTTGAAATTATTAATTTTTAGTTATATTGAATATCTGAAGCAGTGAAATAATCATCAGATATAATATGTACGATAAAATAATGCCTATCTGAGTCGGCCAATTGAGTAAATTGCTTATTCTGCGAAAAGCTCTTATGCAATCTGTCTTCGGAAAATCTATTTTAGGGGTAACATTCATCCCTCTCTCCTTAGGGCACTGCACCTAACAACATTACTTGTACCTAAATCTCTATACATAGTTACATAGCTTACAAGACCTTATAAGTTTTAGTGTAGAGGTTTAAGCCGTGCTCTAAAAATGTTAGAGTTTATGATAATGAAATGCTTTAAACTGCACGTCGTACGGTTGCAAAAAGGCCTAATATTTTGTAATGAGATATCGCATGGAAAATGCGACTAACTTAATCGACTGAAACTGTGCGCTTAGATATTCATCGGTGGATCAATCTGCAAGGACGGGACTGTGAAGGTCATTGAAGACAAAGAACTAAAGGCAAGACAATGTTTTGTGAGATGATGTTTATAAGTGGGTAAATAGAATTGAATTGAAAAAAGTAGAATATCTGTAAGGAATGGAAATATTTTTAAATATTTTATTTGTTCTTTGACAGTTTCAAGGTGCATGGAAGTTGCATCTTCTTAGATGTAAGACTTGTACAAGCGAATGTTTATATAGTGGAAATACATGTACTTTATTAGTATAACTACGGGTTTTGTACAGAGGAAGTAATTGTACATACATACGCATACACTCTTGTAGGCCTACATGAAATAGTGCTATTAAATGACATTTGAGAGTCTTTTACAAAATGCACCAGTTAACACTAGTTCCATCTCTTGAACCTTACAGGTTAAAGTTAGTTTTACAGTTTTACATTTAAATTCTATCGTTATTTTTCCTGTGAACTAGTCGTAATTTGCTGTGGTGTGTCAGCTGTCTTTTGTGTCAATAACAAACGAAACCATGTTGCCTAGTCTTTTCAAACGTTGAAATTGCAGCGTAACTTGAAATCTCCAATGGATTTCTGTTGTCCACTTGTTTAGAAGCAGCCAGATCCTTTGTTCGTGAACAAGAAGAGAGTGGAGGGAGGGGCACAGATGCTGCAGCTGAGTTTGGATGGAAAAAGACTTTACGTCACCACATCGTTGTACACAATCTGGGACAAGCAGTTCTACCCGAATCTTACTACGTACGAACTTTTTTGCTCTTCCTCATCTTAAATCGCATTAGATTTTTATCACACATAATTCTCAGTGTTACTTTTCATTGAAAGGCTCAGTAGATTAACCTCTCACAAATCTTCCATGCAGTTGATAGTTGATATCATGTGAACTGATCCTCCGTCTCATTCGGAAAATGACTTGATTACAACGCGGTTTTGGCGCGCCATCGATTGAGACATTAGGCACTGGTAGAAATGAAGTGTCGGACTGCATTACACGCGAGTCCCATTGTGCCACTGGCAGCTTTTTCGACACCCAATGTGGTCCCGGGGTTATAACTACCTTCTACAACCCGCAGTATTAGATGTTACGTAAATCTTCAAAAATTTCTCAGCGCCCACAAAAGCCGCGTCAGGGAGATCAGCTTATTCCAAATCAAGTCTGCAATAGCCAATACTCCCGTTTCTTACCCGTGCCAGGTCAAAATCCGGGGGGGGGGTGTCAGGCCAAGAAGACGGCATGGGGCTACGGTGGTAGTCGGTGATGAGAGTGGTCACGTGGTGGCGCATGAGTAGAATCTGGATAGGACACGTTGAAGAGTTCGGTTTTTAGTCGTAAATGGAAGTAACAGACGATAGTGAAAGCGGAGGGGAGATTAGATTTGGAGGTGAAATGTGGCGATGAGCACATTGATGGAGTTATTTTGGGAGTCCATTCCAAAGGGTTGGTGCAGTATAGACTAGGGAGCGATATCTTACTATCATCTGTTTACCTGATTAGTGTCGTGTCTATTGAACCACCTATTTCATTGTCTTTTCCAAACATTTTAATCACGCCTTTTGAACCGTGCTTTAAAAACAATCGCATTGGAAATTCGTTTGTGTGAAACTACATGTAACTACATGTAAGCTCTCAATTATTAAACAGAAGATATTACGCGCAGTGACAATGATAGTAATGAACAGCTGCAAACAATATCACATACAAATTAGCATAAAAACTAGAGACAAAACTACAGTCAAATGTAACCGTCTATAACCAATCCATATCATATCTTAATTATAAAGCGAAATGTTGTTCTATTGATTACCAAGAAAGGCTCGCGAACGGAACGCTCTGCCAGTGGCTCTGGCGATATTAAATTTTAAAAAAAGAAGAATTCCAAAACCTGTATATAATGTTCACAAAACGAAGAAGTACATTTATTGCCTTTCTGTTCTGTGTGTTCGATTTACATAAGAGTATATAATTTTGTTTTCTATCAATCAGGGCCGGATCGTTCCTACTTCAGATAGACGTCGATACCAAGAAGGGAGGACTGACCCTAAACAAAAAGTTCTTTACAGATTTCGGAGACAATCCGGATGGCCCATCCTTGGCTCATGAGATGAGATACCCAGGAGGAGATTGCTCCTCCGACATATGGATCTAAATGACCTATGCCGTAACATTACCATATACTACGCGCTCAGAGAAACATTGCTCATTCAGTCTTTGCACACTACTAGCTCGAAGGCTCCCTATAAGCTTATTAACGAATATTTAACTGCTTCTCGGTATTTAGTTAAACATGACATTTCTTTAACTTAAAAACTACAAGTGCTTTCTAATATTATAAGCACGCACTATTGTGTAGAGGCTAGCGTGTTGCATTGTCAGTCGAGAGGTCATAGGGTCAAATCCTAGCTGCCATATGAGAATTTCCCCCATATTTCGACTGTACTCGCCCACTCCATATAGCATTGCAGTGATGCTTAAGTCAGGTGAATCGATAGAGGATTTACATTTGGAAGAACATACTGCAGAAGGGTGGGCTGACTACTGATCATTTGCCTTGGCTAAGAAAAAATATCAAGAAAATGAAGTCGCTGAACCTGACTATACTCGTGCCTGCATTTGCAACAAGGTGAAGGAGATATAAATTATTTTCACGATACTGCAAATCTAGTACGATGTAACCGCTCAATAAATAATCGTTGTTACTTAAACCATGTTCTTCCTTAAATATGCTTAAATTAAATAGGAACCCTAAATATGAATGTCACTCGTCAGGGATCATTTTGCAAAAGGTCATTTATATATATATATATATAAATTATATATATATATGCATATTATATACATGTGTGGCACAGTGGCTGAGCGGTCAGCCCGTAACGTTCAGTGTGTGCTGAGCGCGGGGTTCGACCCTCGTCCGGGGCTTCACTGTGTATAGGGACCTTGAGCAAGTCATACGCGCACCATTGCCCTGCAGTACAACTGCAATTGCGCCGTCGAGGCGTGTGTATGCACTTCTGAGCAAAATATGCTGGAAGAAGGGCGGTATCAAATTTCGGTTATTAATAAATATAAATAAATATATATATTAAATGAAAAAAATCTCAACTACCTTGCAGTAGGCCTATCTACTAGGATATCTATGTTGTCATGCGCAAATAATTACTGTCCTGAACCGTGGCGAATTCACCCATAGGCCTGGAAGACCATTTGCTTTGGGGTCCCTGCTGGTTGTGTGCCGGAGTCCCATAGGACCCATACGAGTGGGTCAGCCCTTAATGGCGGGTTTCCTCCAGAACGGCCCAGGCAAAGAGATAGGTGTGACTTCTGGACAATTATAAACTGTACCCTGGTGGTTGAAACTACTAAACGCAGACACGCGTGAAGATTAAAAGCTGAGTGGTGCGATGAGGCGTATCCTTCTAAAGCGAGCTATTATAGTCTTGAAGCAAACGCTTTACAACATTTCTCGTCAATAGTTAACTATAGCTATTCAGACGACTGTAACAGAAGCAATGGCAGTCGTTTCAATTGCAACTTAAGAGGAATGAGGAAAGCAACAGGCCTAAACATATTCTATCCTTCATCCACTGTTGACCTTCAAATCAAAAAAAAATTATCTACGCTCCACAGTGACAAATGGACATTTGTCTCTTCTGGCATTAGCCTAGTATCGATTCGATCGAAGGAGAACAGTTGTTGGTGGCTGCGAATATTGACTTCGAAGCAACTTGAATAATCGATGACTTTGCACTGACAGAAAAAATTATCTTAAAGAGCAAGATAATGTTACGATTCTGTATTTAATTAACATCGGAGTACTTCGTCCGTTTGATACAATCTTATATTGTATCAAGCGGTTCTGTCCCGGATTTCAGTTGACTGGAAATATCACTGATCATAATCACTGGTGAAGAACTTGAGAAATTGCATCTGACAGATTGTAAGAATTTGAAGGAGTTGTAAGTTGTTAGATAATTACGGCAACGTATCACAAAGTTGCGTTTGTTGATCACATCTTGTAGCAGGTGAGGCGAAATTCATCTCTTAGTAATAATTGTCGACCTACTTTGATGAACAGTCATGGCTGACGGTAAGAAGCATCACGGTCACGACGACGATAAGCACGCAGGTTGGTTTCCTACTTTGTTTCCGCAGTATATCTAATAATAATAATAATAATAATAATAATAATAATAATAATAATAATAATAATAAATAATAATACCAATGAAAATAATAATAATAATAATAATAATAATAAAAATAATAATAATAATAATAATAATAATATAATAATAATAATAATAATGATAATAATAATATAATAATAATAATAATAATGATAAGCGGCGACCCAGATGGACTGATGACAGATCCGTTGGCAATGCCAATGATGAGTAACACTATATGTGACACAATAATAATAATAATAATAATAATAATAATAATAATAATAATTATAATAATAATTCCAGCGGTCAAGGAACCGTCAGGTCTTTCCAGATTAGATGGAAAGAGACCGGACGGGCAGACCCTGATACCGTGGAGTGGGGGACGGGCCTTACTTTGGGACGCAACTGTGGTGGACACAGTGGCCGCTTCTTACATCCCCGAGACAGCTTCCACAGCTGGAGGAGCGGCGGAGATAGCAGCCACAAGGAAACACACAAAATATTCTGAGCTAGAGAAGAAATACACTTTTGTTCCAATCGCTATAGAAACCTTCGGTCCCCTCAATAGTGAGGGCCTCGCCTTTCTGTCTGGGACTTGACGCCGACTTTCGACAACTACCGGTGACACCCGAGAGACAAACTTCCTTTTCCAGAACTTGTCGATCCAACGTTTCAATGCGGTGGCTTTTCAGGGCACTTTGTCAAGATTACAATCCACTGACAAGCGGCGACCCAGATAGCCTGATGACAGATCCGTTGGCAATGCCAATGATGAATAACACTATATGTGACATAATAATATATATAATATAATAATAAAATAATAATAATAATAATAATAATAATAATAATAATAATGACAATGATGATGACGATCACGATCACGATGACGACGACGATAATACTAACAATAATTTTTGTTTATTTTGCAAACTGACAAGAACGCAGTAAGATTATGGACATAGTATGAACGAATGAAGTTGGTAGCCATGCAAGGCGCCCATTGCGCTATAGGCTACATGTAAATTTAATTAAATTAGCGTCGTCGCCGGGTTTCGAACCAATCTCCTCAGTCCCGCACCCCAGTGTGTCATCCATTACTCTATATTCTATTTAAAAGGTCAAATTTAAATAAAAATAAAGTCGCACAGCACCATCGCCACACCGCACTGCCGGCAAAGCATACTACATACAGTGCGTTATGACAATTTTAAAATAAATTGCCTTCACATGCAGCAGCATCCGGTCTCCGTGAAAATGAAAACTTGTTGCCCATGTCTTTTACAGTCGTCGCTCAGCAGACTGCAAGACTTGCAAACTTGCATCCTTGCCTTCGAGGGAACGTTGGAGACGCCAAGAATGGAAATAGGCTAGGTTAGTGAACACTTAGCATGTTTATAAAATTTACATGTATATTATATATATAAATATTATTTGTGCTTGGTTTTAATTAAAACTGACTCATCGCTGTGTGAACACACACGTCATAATATTCTGAACGGATAATTATGTTTTTACTAGCGTCTAAAGTAACTGTATGGTATGCGGGGTGCCTACCAGAAGCTGTCCGAGTGCTAAGCTTTGCCTGATTTATTCGCGAGGCGCCTATGCTAGATATCGCCATCTCAAAGTTATTAAATTGACCACGGATCATGTATTTAAAGCTGATATTTTATAAGTGCGGGTAGTGCAAAGAAATTCTTAAGTGCTGGTCAAGCTTACGTATTGCTGTTTTTTGTAAAATTGTTGTCAACTGTTCCCTAGCTACAGACTTTGTTCTAACATTGCTAACAATGACGAACCATTGATAACAGCGAAGTGGATCTGGTGTTACTTGAAGCCTCGTCCACACTTCAAAGGCAATTATTATACCTGAGCCTATTAGGCCTGCCGCTTAAGTATGTTGATGGGGCAGAAGTCAATATCTCTTAATGTTCTGGATGTCTTTGTCGATCATTATTATTTATATTTAGTGTTAATTGTCTTTTAGGCGATAAAAAGTGTTGCCATGGTCCTGGATACGCGAGTCCTTTGGATGCGATGAAGAAAGGTCCGAGGGAGAAACTACTTTATATTCAATGTCCCTCCCTGTCCAAGGGCAAGCCTGACTTTCTTGCGACCGTGGATGTAGACCCGAAGTCACCGAATTGCGGAAAGGTATTTTCAGTTCTAATCAGACGAGTGACGAGAGCGATGGGTATGACGAACCATTGAAAAATCTAACGGAGAAAGTTCAAAATTACTCTCAGTTATATTGCCTATGGTTTGAAGCAATGACTTCCGGGTTCATTTTACATATTATTCCATGTCATTATTCATAAAGTCATAATTCTCATACTTTCAGTCCTATTGCCCATGGTTTGATGGAATGATTTCTAAGTTTCTTTCATATATTCCGTGTTTCGTAGCTTTAATTCCTAACATCTAGTTTTGTTTCATATATTTCATGTTTCGAGGTTTTAATTCCTGACATGTAAACATATATCTTAAACAGAAGTTTAAGTACGATATTCAATTCCACCCCACTCATGCATCGATCACTAAGCAGGGCTATTTATTGTTTCGGCGCATAAACCGAGCAATAAACAGAGCGTCGTGCTATGTATTGGTCCAGCAAACAGATTATGAGATTCTTTCTTTGTTGGCTCAATCGCCAGACAGCGAAAAATGACTGAAATGCTCGCCCAACTAAGTTCCCCTAAATGCCTGAGAGCTTTGCCCTAAATTAAAGACCACACAACGTTTAACAGTAAATTGATGACTTTGCATTCTTGCTATGATTGCTGGTGTTGAATCACTGCACACACAACTTCATTGTTTACAGTAGATTTATGTGTACCAATTCGTTCAGTTATTTTTCAGGTCATCCACCGCCTGAATATGACTTACGTTGGAGACGAAATCCACCATTCGGGGTGGAACTCGTGTTCCAGTTGCTTTGACAAACCGTCAGAGAAGCGCAGTCGTCTGATTCTTCCTTGTCTAAATTCAGATCGTATCTACATCATCGATACATTGACTGATGAAAAGGCTCCCAGCATTTTCAAGGTTTGATGTTCTTTTGCTTTAAGACCCTTCACGCCTGATACTTCAGACAAATCTGCATTGACAAATTACAGAGGCAGCTAGACTGTAGTTATTGCTTTAAAGTTTACCCTGTTTTTATTCTTGAAAGTTCGTGAACAAATTGCTTAATTTATTTATGGAGCATGTATGCAATTGTTATACTCTGGACTGTACGGCGAGTATTGCGTAAGCTAATATTGTCGGCAATTCACAAATATTAGGCTATTAGTTGCGTCTGAGCTTGCGTGGTGCTTCAGAAACTTGGAGATTACTGTTGTAATTATCGCGTCGACACTGGATACACATAGCTGCAACCAATGGCTCACCGAAGCCAATTATTGACTTCATCATTTCTGGTTACCACCAGAAGGTTACTCCACTAGGACAGAGAGACAATCTCAGGTAGGTAGGTGAATGATCTTAGGAAGGTGTCGCAATTATAGAGAAATTCCCCGACGTTGAACAAATGCAGGAGTTCGATCAACTACAAGGAGGCAGTCAGCTCACGAATTTCAGTAAGGAAGGATTGTTGCACCTCACTGGTAAATATCTTCAGCTTTTTAGTTTAAGCTACAGTAATCCGGATATTGTACTAATTAGTTCATTAATACACCAATCTCATTCTCTACTGAAAGTACTGTAACAAATTGCATTGCCGTTGAGTAGGCCTACAACATGATTGCTTTAGTTCTGCAAAGGTGTTTCTGGATGGTAATAGGTGATTGAACCAGAAGAAGTTCATTTAAAGGGAGGGATTTCAATGCCTCACACATCTCATTGCCTTGCATCTGGTGAAATCATGATATCATCAGTTGGAAATACAGATGGCAACCCGCAAGGTAAGACGACATGTAAAATTATTGTATTGACTTTCACTAAATTACGCCAATTAACGCTGTACGGTGAAGAACCACGTTAGCGAATGACAGGGCACCATTGGAGCAGCTGGCCCATATATGTATTGGAAATTCTCGTGGAGGCTATATAGTTCCTAATTTTGGGACTGACTCTGCGCAGTGTCATGCAGGATTAACTGCTTCAAACACCTTGATTGTTGAATACCCTAAAGATTATTTTTTGATTGTTTGATTGCTTATTTTTATACCCATTGATTTTGCTGGTATGTTGGTATCCTAACGATCGTTTTCTGCTTGCCTGAAGGGTTTCTAGTCATCTGTTTTAGCCAGATTGATTGCTGATTTTCCAATATCTTTATAGTTCGAATTTCGATGCAATTCTTGAACGAAATACTTTTCTGTCTGCAGCATCACTTGAGACGAACAATCTCTAATGCATTGAGCATTGATTACGACAACATAGGCGGCATCAGCTTGGGTTGGTTCACATTAAAGTAGTTACTAGGATTCAGTTTTGTTTTCCAGGAAGCTTCATCATCATCGATACTAAAGAATGGAAGTTGAAAACCAACTGGGAAAAGGATGGAAAACCGGCACCGATGGGTTACGACTTCTGGTATCAGCCGAGACATAATGTCATGATCAGCACAGAATGGGGAGCCCCATGGGCCATCAAGTCCGGCTTCAACCCAGTGCACATTGCTCAGGGTGAATCAGTTATTGAGTCCTGTTCACTACTATATTCATTCCATGCATCAATGAAATGGTCCGATTAACGTGCTTCGATCAGAGAGTTTACTGATTAGTCTGATATTTCTGCATTACGTATCGGATGGCCGCAAACTGTTTGTCAAAGCAAAACAAAACTCTCGCTTTTAAATAGTATACTACAGCTAACATCTAATCATCTATAGCGCTTTAATTAGCAGCAAACATGGTAACTAGCACTCTCTTGCAGGTTATTACGGTCAGCATCTGAACGTTTGGGATTGGACTACGCATGAACTGACCCAAAGAATTGACCTTGGTCCAGATGGTCTGATTCCACTGGAAATCCGGTTCCTCCACAATCCAGATGAAGCACAAGGATTCGTTGGATGTGCGCTCAGCTCCACCGTCTTTCGCTTCTTCAAGGCCGAAGTCAGTGTAAACATGACAATTGTTTGCCGTGTAAAATATCTCAGAAGCGACTTGCTAATCGTGTGTAATTTGTATTAATCTTTCAAACGTATGCGGATGGATGGTATTAGTCAAGCCAAGGTAAGTCTAATTTAGATCTGGTAGATAATTAAAGCAAGGTTATGTAAACTCAATTAAAGTAATGTAAGGTCAAACTTATAAAGGTGAGTCTGTCTTGGTTAAAAGTATGTGACGGTAGGATGACAATGATACAAGGTGAGTTCAGGTAAGCTAAGACGAGGTATGGTTAAATGAAAACCCTTTCAATACAGAACTATATCAACATTGGTAGATGTCAACAACATTTTCTGTGCAGCTGTATTGGCGGGCTTAGTTGAGGACGAGGAAGCTTGGAATTCAGACAATCGAAATCTTGAAATAATTGCACTTTATTTGGAGTGGAGATATTGTGGGGTGAGGAGTAGAGGAACCAGTGACAGATTACGGGGAGCGAGTGGCAGTATTGGCCGTGCAACTGAAATTGCAGCATAATTTACGCGATCTAGGTGTCATCCTAGATCAGGAACTCACTTTCACATCACACATTCATCAGCTCTGTCGCAGCTGTTACTATCAGCTGCGCCAGGTGAGAGTTGTCTCCCGCTCTTTTACCATCAGCGCGACCACTACCCTGATCCACTCTTTTATTGTCACTCGCCTTGACTATTGCTGTGTGCTCTACGCTGGCTTACCCGCTGGGCGGTTGGAGTGCTTGGAGTGGGTCCCGCGCACGGCCGCGCGCCTCATTGGCCGTATCCCGAAGTTTGGTCATGTCGCTGATTATATGCTGGGTGTCCTGCATTGGCTACCGGATTGTGTACCACGTTTCTGCTTTGGTGTGGCGGTGCCTATTAGGTGCCGCCCCCACGTATTTACAAGAGCTCTGTTGCTCTACCATGGGCGTGCAGGGACGACGTGCTCTCCGCTCTTCTACGCAGGTTGCATTCCTTGTTCCCCGCACGCGAATTGCAATTAGACAGCATCGCGCTTTCTCTGTTGTTGGCCCAATGGCATGGAATTCGCTATCAGTATCGTTGCGTCTTATGCCTAAGGTTCATTCAGATGCATTTTACAGTAGCCTTAAGACGTTTCTTTTCAGCCAGTGTTGAGTCGGGAGCGCTCCTGAGTAGTAACCTTGAAGGGTCGCTATATAAATTTTTGCAATGAATGAATGAATTAATAATTCGCTTATGCTGTAATTTCAGTAACACCGCCACTACTGACACTCAGCAATTGCTCGCCGAGTGGCAGTGGCAAACTATTATTATAGTCACTTAAAACGCGAGCATTCCAACCTTTAGGCCTACTTCGTGTAGACCAAAAGGTTGGAATCCAGCCATCAATTTACTCCTAATAGCCATTATTTAATTTGGGCAACGATTTATACCTCGGCAATATAATATAACACGCTGTAGTTTGAGTTAGGAAACGTGTGGACGTCAAGGTAGGTTCACAATCTTATGTTTGAAAAGCAACTATGTCTTTAACTTTCCTCCCAAGACGGCTGACTCCTTGTGTGCACAGTTAATTAACTAGTTACGTTTTGTTTATTTTCCCAAGAAACATTTTATCGTCTTACTCTTGTTTTCTATTTCTGTCCTATGATCTCCATTTTGAATTTCTGAAACTACCTGAACACCACACTTGTGAGTACGAGTGAAGTTATTGCTAGAGTAAAACCTCTGTTAGCGGGGTGTGGAAATCCTCCATTGATCCATCACCATGACTAATTACTCTGTTAAATATAACGAGCCTAATTGCTTCTTTGGATTCAATAACAAACGTCACGCTTAGTCTATGGTTATTGAGTAAAGAACTTGACCTGACGGTCAACTTTTTCAGGACTGCCGATGGAGCGCAGAAAAAGTCATCGAAGTTCCAAGCAAGAAGGTGGAGAACTGGGCCTTACAAGATATGCCAGGTTCTTATAGCACAGCATACATTAACACGTACAATGTATACATAGATCATGCATTGCACAATGTAACAACGTTGCGTAACTGTCAGATCCTATAATTGTAGCGAATAACATAGGTCGCGTTTTAAGTGACTCAGAAAGCAGTTGATCTGTAGACGAAGGTTATATCCCAGCGTTAGCTATTATTAAGCAGAATAGTGATTCCTCTCGGCTGCAATGAATTACTATTCGAGGTTAGAAGTATACGCAGGTAACAAGGAGACAAGGTCATTCGTCTGAACCATCTGTCCTGTTTAGAAGTGTTTGATTGCGCACGATCCTTATCACTAGCGTCGTCACGTCGGGGCAAGGGAGTAGCTGTCCCCACCCTGGCCCAGGCTGGGTCTTGGGATTCGCGCAAATCCGAGAAGTTTTCATATAGGGATAAGGGGGTACTCTACGTGATTGGTAATTTTACATTTCACAATTAAGTTCCTCTGCATTTAATGTAGTCAAACTTTGTCACTTAGGTACTTTTATTTCAATATTGTCGTTGAAAGATCTGTGGTCAACAAGAGTCCAAAATGGACTTCATTTTTGGCATCAAATGCTAAAAATTGCGCAGGCTTCTCGGCCTCTGACCAGGATTAAGAAGCTCCTAGTTCTTAGGGATTTTTTCTTTCCAACCTCCAAGTGCTGGTGAAGCCACTATATAGACCTACACGTACCACCTGTTTTGCAAATAACCCTACACAGAAATGCATTTCCAGATGAAACTGGATTGCACGGTCAGGTTTAGACTACTTTAAAACTTAACTTCATCTCGCTTCTAATAATCTGACTATGGCTCACAGTTGAAGTCTAAAAAGACAGTGCAATTTCCAATGCTTCGACTGCGAACACCCAGACGTCTAAACGCTTTCTGACGTATAAATTATCAGCTTCCTTGCTTATGTTCTATAGGCGCATTTTTTTCACTCATCGAAATAATTTAGATATTTTTTCTAAAGAATGGTCTAAAAATATGAGGTAAACAAAAGCCCAAAATGCACTCCATCTGGCATCAATTGTTCAAAATTTCTATTTGAACTGTTATTCCAGGACTGATTACGGATATTCTGCTGTCCCTTGACGACCAATTCCTTTACTTCAGTAATTGGTTGCATGGTGACGTACGTCAGTATGACATCACCGACAGACGTAAACCTAGGCTAGTTGGACAGGTGCGTGGCAGTCATACGTTATTTCTAGGCGCGTTTTATACTATTAAAGTGCATACACAACATCTTGTCATGTTCTAACTGCAAAAGTTCAATTTACATGATGTAGTATGTTGATATTTTGAGGGTTTTATTGCATAATGACATTTTGTGCTTCGTTTTTGCACAGCGGGACTCATGTCCCATTATGCCCCTTTCGTATCCCCTCAGTCTTCCATTATGGTATTAATATGAAATATGAATATGTGCTGTTGTATGTTGCTTTATGGGAGCAATAAAGAGCTATGTTAAACAAGTTATCTATTGATTGATTAGAAATTTCTTATACCATTGATGCATTACTCAATAATATATTTGATCTGACTATGCGAGATGAACTCTGTTTATTGCTACGATGTATACAGTTTGGTTAGATGTTATTGATATAATCACGGAAATGTCCTTTGTGAATTGCTTCATTGATTGCGTGATTGGTTGAAATTGGGTGACCTTTTCAGCGGAACTGTCCGCTACTTTGGGGCTTCCCATTGTTCACTGTATGTTTAGTTACTGTACTGTTATTATGTTACGTGTCATGTATTTCTTTCGTGAACAATAAAACATTGATTGATTGATTGACTGACTGACAATTGTTCAAAATTTCTATTTGAACTGTTATTCCAGGACTGATTACGGATATTCTGATGTCCCTTGACGACCGATTCCTTTACTTCAGTAATTGGTTTCTGACTGATTGACTGATTGATTGATACAATTGAACCATACAGGATAAAAATTAGACATTCTGACAGGACTGTTAACGTTACCATGTTACGTTCTTGTTGTCTTCTGGAAATTTTCACATCGGTTATCCGGACAATTCCTCTGACATGACGTAGCAATCGTGCATTTGTTCGTGCTCTGGGCTTAAGAATTTGAATCGCGCTCTAGAATTGCTACTATTATGATACACTAGTAGTAGTAAGCTGTCATATGATAATAATGTTATCGAATAGGAAAGTTTTAGACTAACTTAATCGACTGAAAATGTGCGTTTAGATATTTATCGGTGGATCAATCTGCAAGGACGGACCTGTGAAAGTCATTGAAGACAAAGAACTAAAGGCAGGACAAAATTTTGCCTCGTCAGTAGGATTATAACACTTTCTTGGCTCTGCCCCGGCTTATCTGTGGGAGATTGGGAGATCTGCTGTCCTGTTTCCAGAGGAGGCGATCTTGTTTGACAGGTGGGGGCACCCCATGAGAGGGTTAGGAGATGTTGGGGGAACACACGTATAACGTGTCCTTTCTCTGCAAAAGGTGGGGGACCTGTCCCCCCGGTATCACCACCCCTACCTGTTTCTACTCTTCATTCTTCCTTTGGTGGTGAGCATCTGGTGTCCCCTATAGGCACCTCGACTAAGCATCTATTTTTTTGTGTCAATAACAAACGAAACCATGTTGCCTAGCCTTTTCAAACGTTGAAATTGCAGCGTAACTTGAAATCTCCAATGGATTTCTGTTGTCCACTTGTTTAGAAGCAGCCAGATCCTTTGTTCGTGAACAAGAAGAGAGTGGAGGGAGGGGCACAGATGCTGCAGCTGAGTTTGGATGGAAAAAGACTTTACGTCACCACATCGTTGTACACAATCTGGGACAAGCAGTTCTACCCGAATCTTACTACGTACGAATTCTTCTTCACTTTCTTTCTTCTTCTTCGCACTTTGACTACTCTCATACATAAACTTCTCAGGGCAACTGAATCTCCCAAGGCTCAGTAGATGAACCTCCCACAAAAATCTTCATACAATACGTGTAGGTTTCTTTTGAACTGATCGTTTGGTTTGAGCGCAATAGGTTGATACATTAGACACTGGTGCGAATTAAGTTACTAATTGCAAATTAATCAATGATAATTGTTCTCTGTGACTAAAAACAATCAATTATTGCTCTCTGTACAGTTTGCGTCTTCGTCTCCAGAATTATATTACATATACCCTACAGAGATAGCAGTGCTGTTTGGCTGCTACTTTGACCCATACGGTAGTAGACTAAGTTCATTGTGCCACTGGCAGCAACTTCTCGCCAGCTGCAGACCCAATGGGGTCACAGGGTGATTGACTGACTGCTACTTTTTCCCACACAGTAGTAGCTATAGCAATGGATCACAGATTTTATGTTGAGTCTTGTCCTGGGAATAGTTTGTATCCTTATTAGTACATACAAATATGCACGGACAATACACCAATTCGTATATCCACGAAAATTTTATTGAAAAAAATTTAATGATAAGGTATATTTAATTGACGAAGCAAATGAAATGAGGTACTTCACCATTATACCTCTCCTCTGCTTCGTGTATTGCATTTATGTACAGTATATAAATTTGTTTTCTTTCAATCAGGGCTGGGTCGTTCCTACTTCAGATAGACGTCGATACCAAGAAAGGAGGACTGACCCTGAACAAAGAGTTCTTCACAGATTTCGGAGACAATCCGGATGGCCCGTCTTTGGCTCATGAGATGAGATATCCAGGAGGAGATTGCTCCTCCGACATTTGGATCTAAATGACCTATGTCGTAGCATTAATATGCGCTCACAGAAACATTGCTCATTCAATCGCTGTGTTCTACGGACTCGAAGGCTGATCATCAACTTCTTTCTGCTTCTGTGCATTTACTCAAATTTAAAATTTAATAAAATTTTAAACTTCGTGTGCCTCATAATATAAAAAGCATGCACTTTTGTGTAGCTGCTATAGTTAGGCCTATATAATATAACATATCAAGGGTTTAAAGTGGTATTGAAACGTTTAGTCTTTGCTAGAACCCTTGCAAGTTTTGCTATAATACATAGAAGCTCATGCATCTCTCCTATATGTTTCTATTAAATTCTCCGATAGTTTCCACTGAGATCGTTATGCCATCCCTATATATATATATAGCGCCTTTTCAAAATTCTCTACTCAGGATGGTCCCTGACACAAACCCGGCTGTTACAATGCTGTTACAACGATAGGCTAGAATGTACTATTCCACTTTTTGATCCATGACATGTTCGCGCCATAACATACGCGCTATTAAATACGCTGCAGAAAGGCGAGTTTACAGATCCACTTTAATACGTCCAGGATCTGCAGTGCAATAAGTGAATGGTCCCACTGTTCTTTTTCATGCATGCTATAACGGACCATTCTAGCATGCAGCCATCAGCGTGTGTATTTCCGAACCGTTTGCTTTTAATGCAGTTTGTGAGTCGGTCGAGCTTTGATGTAAACATCAAAGACCAAATAGACATGGGACGACTTCAGTTCGCCCTGCATGAAAAAGAGTGGACTTTGTTCTTTATCCAATCCAAACCACAAGTAAACATGATCCAAATTATACACATAAGACAACGTAAGTAAGTATTCATGTAAGCTAGTGAAGTTGGCGTATTCATATAAAATCAACATCTCCGAGGCCTAGACCTACAGTGTATATGCGCGTGTGTTCCATGCGTTCAACACTACAGTAACCTCGAAAAGGCCTAAAACGAATCCGTTAGTGATTCTAAGATTCTGTCAGTCTACGTATCCAACACTGCGCAATGATATTCCTACCCGGGTGGATCATTTGAAAGGTGTAAATACGAACATTTCCTTGTTACAAATTTAGCAAAAAGCAGCATTTAAAACCGAGTAACTTTCATCACAAATGTCGTTACAACATGTAACAAGGTAACAAATTGTTCCGTTTGTGGGACAATTGGAAACACATGGTTTTGCTTAACATTTTGATGGTCTTAGCTACATTTGATATAGATATCATGAAATGCTTTCCCGCTATATATAGCCAACATTACTGGGCATAGTTTGATAGAAGAAGATTATAACTGTCTTTGTCAAAAATACCAAATATAAGAAAAAAGACATTCGTTATTTTCATCCCGGTCTCCCCTACCCTCGGAACACAAAATAAGAGCCTTGAAAGAAGAATGTGAGGAAAGGAACAATGGCTAAAGAAGATGTACGATACATATTACGTCCTCAATAAATTAGACGTACATGTATATTATTTTTAACTAAACCGCTCCTGTTATGCGATGGCATCAGCTTCAAACCTCGACTAAGCCAATAGTTCGACAGCGGTGTTGCTTTAGGTACCGATTTTGGACTATGCTTACCTTTGGACCCAAAAACTATGGTGCAACTTTTCTGCCAAAATCATTCAAAGGCTGAAGTCTAAATGTTGATGTTATTGCCATTATGCCTTGAGGAACACCGAATTGAAATTGTGTCCCCTGAAGACAGAGTCTATTCTAGTTGCTAATTATAGTACACTATCTACTTAGAATATTTTAAAAAATAAACTGGCAGAATTGCTTCCAAATCATTCTAATTTTCATTTGGACTTAATTTGAATAATTTATTGTAGGCCTAGTTGCAGGCACCTGTTCAGAGACACGCTCATTTTCTCATTAACTATTTCGAAAGTATCATATCGAATTTCCATACGCTAAACGTTAGACCCAAAATTTGAGACATTATAGACATATAAGTTTGGACGGTATCTTACGATATGGACTCTTGAGTTTTGAATCCCGATCCTGAACCTAACCTGGACGCATAACTGCCACAAACAATATTTATTTGACTGAGCGTCTGTTGTATAAATTCGATTCCAGGGCTGAAATGATCTGAAGATTACACGACATTAAGTTAATTATTGTCCTAGCGAAAGATTTTTTAAAATATTTTCTATGCTCTCGGGACGACATACCGCTGTACTTGGCAAGCCCACAGCGCACAAGCAGAAAAAAGCGACGAAGGTTATTCAACTGCAGGTTATATTTCGGTCGTCTACTATAACAGTTTATCATTTGTTCGCTAGTAGGTCTAAATTACTGGTTGGCCTTGCCTAACCTTATATTATTTTTACTGCACATAATATTATCATTTGAATTGTACAATAACTGCGACATTTGTCCCAGTTGTTTTAAGATTTCTTCTAGTAGTTTTAGTAGTTCTGTCAATAGTTCGGATGATTTGTCAAAGGTAATACTTGACTTTTAACATTGGTCCCCAATATAAAATTGCTAACCTTCTAATTCTAAATAGCCTATTTAGCACTTTCTGAAACTCGAATCGATAATAGTACTACTACTACTATTATTAATAATAATAGTAATAATAAAAATAATAATAATAGTACAGAAACGGTTGCAGGCGCACACTATAGGTCTACATGGCATACGAACCTACACTGTACCTGTAGGCCTTATCTGATTCTTTGATTATATAGAGTGATGGAACACAATCAGACAGTCGACACTATCACTCTTCAAGACTAGCCTTAAGACTTGTCTGTTCAAGATTTATTATGATTAGACTTTTCTGTTACGCGCTTTCCTCTGCCTAGCGTTTGGACGGTGTCGATTCCAGCTTGCTAACACGTCTGGAGTCGCCCGAGTCACTTTCTTGTCAAATCTCAATGCCAAATGGTTGCTCTCTATATCTACCAGGATGTTCGCTCTCACCAGTAAAGATTAAAGATGGGTTTCTTCTCCAAGAAAGGTAACACTGTTCGAATTAGTCGCGAGGTCTGACTCTGCCTATTCCGCGGTCGCCGAATGGGCAACGTTCTGAGGATGGCCGTATTCAAAACAGGGTTCATAATCATACCGGCAGGAGTCTTTCTCGCCTTGTCTACCTCCCAAGCTATTAGCCTCTTCTTCCTGTCTACCTGATTTCGTACCATTCAGCATCTTGTGACTCTGAAACTATCGCCAATTAGGGACACCAAACGTTCTCTTAAGCTATGAGGTTTAGACATATTTGAAACAAGTCCATAAGCCATTTTGGCCAATACAATTATCGGTAGCTAAATTCAACGTCTTGTACTCCTAAACATTACTGTCCCCAACTCTCTAACCTCTGTCGTCCTAGACACTACCAGTCTCACAGCTTTTGGTCATATCATGCTAGACACTTAGCTATCACGCCTTCTGCTCAACACGTATCTCTCGATATATTTCCGTGTATGGCATAAACGGCCGCACACGTATATTTTATCATGCACCACAATTGACGGAGTAAGTTTCCGTCCTCTGTGTTAGCAGTTACCCACCAACACTGATATATTCTGCTTCGATAAAAATGACACTGGCATGGTATTCACAGACTCTGATAGTGTAGGTCTTCTGTCTATAACCTTCGCTATCTGCACACAGATCTTCGATCCGACCTACGCACGAGGGGCCCGACTTCAGTCAGTTCTCGGAACTGTGTGTGACAAGCAAATACGTATTCACCTGGGTATCCGACTACCCAAACGTACGCGTATCGATCAATTCGATCAGACACTCAAGTAGAGATACACTTCGGAAAAATGGGGGGAGTAATTATGACCGACGTAGGTAGCCAACATAAATATTTACGTATTGATCAATTCTTGGTCTACTTGTTATCTTTAACCTGGGTTTCCGACTGCCCAGACTTTCACGTGCCTTTTGGTCCATTTCCGACTGCCCTGACCTTCACGTCTGCGTTCATCTATTTCATACTTGGGTATCGGACAACCCAGACTTTCACGTGCCTCTTGGTTCATTTCCGTGTGTGGCATACCGGCTTCATACGCATATGTTATCATGTACACGATTGGCCGTCCTCTGCGTTGGCAACTGTTCGCCAACACCGTAATATATTCTGAGACTTCGGGAAACTGGGTTGAGTAACTATGACCAACGTAGGTAACAAACAAGAGTATTTATCGAAAGACCATAAAACCATCAAGAAGAGTTATTTAAGTTGAAACCTGAAGGTATCAATCAGCCCCAGTGTTTCCTCTTGTTTGTAACTTGCTCTTCTAACGTGGTCTCCCTCCACGTGTATTTCCAGCGGGTCCTTCGGGAATTTCCCGGTATTTCTCTCGATCGGTCACCCGAACTCATTCACGGTCTGTACCACTTTCGGCCACCGGGGTCTTTCTGACTACACGCGATCACTAATCCTGGAACTTACCCAGTCTGTATCTAACACGGCCACCCAAATGTTAACGATCTCGGCTACCCGAACTTCCACGGTCTCCGACAACTCAAGTGCTGCTGGAAACCCGTGTGAATAACTATGACCACGTTAGGTAGCCAAGTATATATATTAACGAGACCGTACAGGGAAAAGAATATGCGGAAACACTCGCAATTATTGAGGTCTTCGGCACCAGTCACGACCGTTTCTCGTAATCGTCGAACGCACCAATGGGGTCACCTTCCCCGCATTTCATCAAACGTATCCACTGGGGAACTTTCCCCGCATGTGATAACGCTCCACCGGCAGCTCTCTCTCGGTCTGTACGACTGCTACTCCGGAAATCTACCCGGTTTTTATCTCTTGCGGCCACCCGAATTTTCGCGTCTCTAACAACCTGCTGGACAGGAGTAGCTATGACCGAACTAGGTAGCCAACAGGTATATTTATCGTCTTGCTTTCATCTGTTATATACTTTAATATCCGATCACCCAGAATCTCATATGTCTCTAACTCTCATGGACTGCGTTTATTCCTCCCATCGTAGGATCATCTAGATACTCGTCACCAAGATCTCTGACCAACGGTAATGTACCAACTCTCGCAAACTTCGTTTCTGAGTCCTCAGACTCGATTCTCTCAAGTGACACGACTTTACCTCCATGTTTCCCACAGACCTGTATTATTGTAATCACATTCTCTGAAGCAATTGTACTCTGTTTCTTATACACCAGAACGAACCATGGACAGATCTTTCGAGGAAGTCCCCGAAAAGATTATGTAGTTAGATCTACAAGAAGAAATTCTGCGGCTAGTCCCGGAAGTAGAAGCCTCGCGGAGAAACCGCGAGTCAAGATATTACAATTAGACATTGAACTGAATATACTTTGGGAATACGAGAGGAGTAACTGTGACCGACATAAGTAGCCAACAAGAATATTTATAGGAAGACCGTAAGAAGACATACTGCGGGGACACCGCAAGTGCAGATATTACGTTTAGCAACTAAAGTTAAGATACGCAGGGAAACCGCGACCAGAGACATTGCGATCAGACACGCAAATCAACAGATTGCTGGTAAACGAGGGGAGTATGTAAGACCACGCTAGGTAGCCAAGTACAGATATTTACGGGAAACCGTAAAGAGAGTAGAATATGCGGAGACGCCCGCAATTGATGAGGTTTTCGGCACCAGTGGGAACTTTCCCTGTATCGAACGCACCAATGGGGTCGCCCTTCCGTATTTTTAACCAAAGTGTTCACTGGAGAACTCTTCCCGTATATTGTCTCAACGGCCGCCCAGATAATTCTTTCTCGATTATAATCGCACCTCGTGGATTTACCCGTTATTCATTTCCAACGTCTACCGTAATCTGTCTCATTATATATGATCAACTCCGCTTGGGATTTACCCGGCATAAGGTACCAACGGCCACCGAGGCCTCTCTCGATATAAACGTTTGGTTCCTCGGGGTTTTACCCGATCTCTATTTCTCACGGCCACCGACGGTCACCATCTTCCCCGTATTCCCGTCATTCATTCATTTATTTCTCTCAATCGGGTCTCTACGCACTCTCGAACGGCCCCAGACCTGTGAGCATTTCTCACGATCGGTCTTTCTCTGTCTGCCTGTTGACTCCTACGATCAGCGCACGGTCCGTCTTGCGATCGACGGCAGAGGGGCCCACCCTGCCAGATCAGCGAAAAGCAGCACCGGTCTGACCGCGAGAGCGGCTGTCACTAGAGGTCGTATTTATATGGCAACACTCAACGATCCCTAGATCGGTACGAGAACCACTCTACGTATGTAGCAGTACGAACCACTGTTCCTTATATATAGCGATGCACCGTATGTCAGGCTATACTCAAGCCAATTCATGCGTCTGCAAGCTATGCACTCAATTAAAAACCGCCGATCGGTCTTTCTTCCTATACGCAACACTGTAAAAAATATGCGTAAAATAACGCTATGGCGAGCCTATTATTTAAATAAATCATTCATTCAAGCCTTGTTGCCTGTCTGCCACAATAATAATAATAATAATAATGATAATAATAATAATAATAATAATAATAATAATAATAATATGTGACTCGTCAGCACGAAACCAGTCACATGTATACGAACTATTTTTTCCTGTTTTTTGCACCATCCTGAAGCTGCTAGATTTACCTTTCCAAAACCGTTTTCAGCTAGTTTATGCCTTGCATACAGCCAAAGTTATAGAATTTCCAGTGTGACCATTTACGTAAAGTGCTATTCGAGAAAACTGCGTGCAAAGTTTAGGCATTTTATTTTTATAATCTCCTTAGCAACGGCTATTGTTTTTGAACCGATTTTACTGAAATTTGGCACCATTGCAGCTGCAGGTATTGCAAATGTACTGTCGAAATTTGGTGTAGATATCTCAAGTATGAACAAAGTTATTAAAGTTATTCCAGTTGACTAACGAAAAATCATTGAAACTAAATGTCAATTTTATTACAAAAGTCTCAAATTCCGAGAGAGGTTAAGCAGCTGTTACCTGCTAAGGAATTAGATATTGCAATACAGTAATGGATAAAATTAACATCCATATAATAAAAACACAGAAATAAAATGACAGTTTATTCCAGTCACACTATGTATTCAGCGTCAACTGGCAAAGACACTGGTCTTCTGCCACCACCACCTAGAGTTTAAGATGTACCAGGAACAGATGATCCTGAATCACCACAGGATGATGTGCTTCCTTTGTGTTCTGGGTCCCCTGTGGAAACATGATCTAACCCTTCAGTCGACCATCTGCAAGTGTTAAAAGGTCTTCTACATCGTGTCGTCCAGTTTGGCGATCGGTGGCTCTGGATCGTCAACGGATGTAGTAGCTTCATTTTAACGACACTGTTTGATAAAAAAGATTAGTGATGTCGCCCTCCTCCTTTATCCAGGCTTGGGACTGGCACTGCCAGAGTACAAGCAGTGGCGGAGTTATAAAGGAATTGATGTATTTTTGTCCATTCTTCTTTTCGGCTCTGTTTTGTCCAAGGCGTCGTCTTCGAGTTCATGTGTAGCAACAGGCATTCACATTCGTCCATGGATCTACAACAAAAAGACAAATCTTATGTATACAGTCTAATACTAACAGACGTTTAAGAGCCAATTTTTTTATAGAAATTAAATATAACAATCCGAATAAAATTTATGACAAAATTTTAGATCTAAATTATAGAGGAAATAGAGAATATAAGCTAGCCGGAAAGGCAGTCATTAGTGTGAAGCATTAGCAACTTCATATCTTAGCCTCGGCATATCAGAGCGGGACAAATCTTCTCCCTCACCGTCTCACCTTCCTAGCGATAGTGGGCAATCAGTGAAATCGTCATAGCTTAGTTGGTAATGAGGTGCAGGCGGAGCAGAATTATTGATGCAAATCTCTGCCCTAGAGGAGATTTGAATACTTAACCCTCGATTGACAACCCAGCACACAAACCAAAACACAAGCGAGCTCACCCACATAATAATAATGAAACAATATTTAGAATATATAAAAAGTGAATTAGCAGGTCACTCCAGCCGGACAACTGGTTTTACATTTCGGCCAGAACGAGTAACCCGCCCGCGATTTTCAACACCACGTCCACGACTCTTCCCTTCTGTCTGCCCTTTGCCGATGCTTCCAGTGTCAACCAGCGAAGACAGAGGTCTTCTGCCACCACGTCCGCGAGTTTTACGTATTTTACCAACCGGTGGATCTGGTTCAATAGAAGAGGAAGCGCAGTTTTGTCCAGAATTCTCAATGGAAACTGCTTTCTCCAAGGGTTCTTTGTCCTCAAGTCCAGCTGGAGAAGGCTGCAGTACTTCGGGCAATGGACACATCACTTCCTTCCACGGATCTGCAACAAAAGGTCGAATCTTGTGGTATAGATACCACTTCCTTGCATCATCCATTCCTGAAGATGTGATTGGAGTTGGCGCTTCCATTGGTAGTGCATCCTTGCTCTTGAAAAGCTGGAAATGCACTTCTGGATCCTCAGGTGACACCCTGGCAAACACCATCCCAGGGTGAGCAGAATCAAACCTGAAATGCATAATAATTGTATCATGTTCAAACAATTACAAAGTACTTCTCGCAGTGTAAACCAGTTAGAAGCACTCCAGTGTAAAAAACCCAATGAACAAGTAGCTTGGAATCAAAGGTGAAATTAAATTAAAATAATATTTAAAGGGTCAGAACAGAATCAAAATAATATGCACAATAATTTTATCATAATTATAGATAACTTGTAGCATTATAGTTAAGTACTGCAATGACAGGCATTAATAATAATCTACAAATTTCCATGCATTTTCTCTGATGCACATGTAAGTGAAAAAAATTATGTAGTTGAATGTCACTTCATCTAACCTGAAATGCCGATGTTTTTTAATGCCCGAAAATATGGCCGCAGATGTTCTTGCCAATCTCCAACCGAGACCAAGGATGTTCCATCTTCCAGGCCAACAAGCTGACTCTGATTTACAGAAGCACTTCCATTCACCACAGATGCCATTTCTGACAGAGATGACACTGCATGGCGTCTGAATGCCTGTTTCAGAAGCCCAAAACACCAATCCGGGGCAAACTTTGTGTGTCCTACGATTAAAAAATTCAACACTATAGACTTGTGAAGACCAATGGCAACCCTCCATGCACAGTACCAAAGCATGAAACGATTCTTGTTTTGGCCTGAACAGTTATCACAATGAAGCTTGACATCAGTCTCACCAAATCCATAATGCTGAAAGAAATAATGCAAATAGGACACAACAGCATTCGAACCCTTACTGATGAGATGGGCTTCGTCAATCAGAAAGTTCACTTGTCGAGGAACCCCTTCACAGCAGACACCAAATATGCCTAACTTGCGTGGAACAAGGAAGTATATTGGTCCTGGCTGTAAAGGATCACTCGGCAAATGTACTTGCTGTGCATAGTCAAAACTGTAGTGCATGGACATGCTGCGGCTACACGGAGCACTTGCTTGCAAATCAGAGAGACCGAATTCCAGGCATGTTGATTTTGCCTCGTCAACCATGGATTTGTAGAGTGATCGTTCAATCTGGACATCATTCAAATGCTGTTCTTGTTGACGAAGCCGGTCACCTGTGAAAAATATGTATTATAATTAATTTAAAAACTAATAATTTATCGAGAGAACATCATTGGTCTTATATTTATACCATTGAATCTGTAAAGATTGAGATTTTCATTTCAACGAGGGGCAGCAGTGAACTAATTGAAACCTACAAGATTATAATTTGAAAGAAGGCAGTGCAGCTACAGGATTTTTTAATTAGCAACAAACAAGGCAATTCTGGACATCATTATAAAATGTATGTTTAAGACACACCAAGGAAGAAAAGGGCAGAAATTCTTCAGTTCAACGGTTCTGGAATGATTTGGATGATGGAAGAGGAAGATAGGAGAGATAGACACAGGTTAACTTGCAGTGCTTCTAACGTCTGAGCCATTTAAATCCATGTTATGTCATACGATACAATAAAACTGCAGTGCAATTGAGCATGATGGACTTGCTCAAGGTCAGTAAGCAGTAACTTCCTTGGACAAGGTTTGAAACCATGTTACAGGTCAAAAGCTCTAGTCAACCTGTCACCATTTAGTTAAGTGCAAATTGTAATCTCGTATGCAGACAAAGCTTGGTGCTCCTAATAACAACAAAACACTACAACAGCATTTCAAATTTCCCAAACAACTTACTTTCTTGCTTTTCTCTATAAAATCATAGAAAACTATGCAGTTCAAATCAAACCTTTTTCATGATCCTCGATATTGGCACTACGGTAGATCAACGTGTTGTTGTTTTGGCAAGTCCAACACAAATCAGTCATTGGCTTGCACGTCGTGATGAATGGAACGAGTTGAAGCCAGTACTGTTTGAAGGTCGAAAATCCAGCGACTCGTTTTCCATGTTGTTCCATGCACGTTTTGTATATGCCGTACACTTTGGTCTTGGTGTGGCTCGATGGCAGCAACTTGATATCATCTCGCTTAAATCCAGGAACCCTTCCAGGAAGCATCATCGCATGCTCACTGGCATAATTTGTCAGGAAGCAAATGATATCTTCAATTTCGCTAAACTGAAAGCAGTGGGTGTTGTTCTTACGTCCACCGCTTTGTTTTTCTTTTGGTGTTAAACCTTCTGTTTTATACCACTTGAGAATCCCCGTCAGTCTGTCCTGGCTAATCCCGTGGATGAACTTAAAGGTTGTACGGCAGATCTGACGGCTTTCCAAATAATATGATGTTCGCTGGTGTTGACGCACCTCTTGGCTGGATTTCCTGCTGCGACAAGTCTCATCGGACATGTTTATTGTGCAAGAAATTTTGCCGAGTAGCACCAACATTTGATCCCGAGGGACAAGTGCAGCCATTTCCATTCTACGCCTGACCATGTCCTCCGGAGCATACTGGCTACTGCATGGGAGTCCATTATTAAGTTTACATTGACATCTACAAATAAACAACCCATATACAAATATTTTTTTCTATTGATCAAATTCATTTCAGTTTGCTTTTATAAAAGCCATGCAACAAAAAAGCAAAGCCAATGCTAAAAGCCTTCATTCAAAACAAACAGCGATTTACAAGATTTATCAGCCGGTAGACTGCAATTATTGATTATTGAGAAGAATCCTGATAAAAAAATAAAATGCAATTGAAATACTAATTATTATTTCCTATCATTAACTTAATCAATTAATGATAAACTTGTACATTGCACAATAAGGATTGTAAAAGATGAAGTAGTGCAAGAGAGGAAATGACACAACTTTTGCATTTATACCTGAATACTTAAAGACAAGCTCAATAATACAGGTTGTAAACCTAACCGTTATGCCTAAGGTCTTATGAAAACGAGCACAGTGAGAAGAGGGTCTAAACCTAGCAGTAATGCCTGAATATTTATAAAGACAAGCTCAACTAGAACAGGCTAACCTTTACAGTTATGCCTGAGACTTATAATAATAATTAGCTCAATAATTAGAGCTTAATTTCAACTGATTTTCGCATAGGAGTCGCAGTGAATCAGAAACAGTATGCGATTGCCTATAAACAAGGATCCTGTGGTGCAGTTAGAGCTTAGTTTAAACAGTGATTTTCGTATAGGAGTTGCAGTGAATCAGAAACGGTACGTCAATGTCTATAAACAAGGATCCTGTGGTGCACAGTATTTAAAAAATAATCGGGACTTACCTGAATTCAACCGCTTTCTGATATTCAACGGCATTGTCATCAGTTACGAACTCGCTAGATGTTTTAGCGTGCGTCATGACCGCTTCGAAATCCGAAACATTCATTTCATTTTCTTCTTGGTCATCTGAATCGTTGTTGGCATCAGATTCTGTCCGAAAATCATCATCACTGAAAACCTCGCTTTCATCGCGATCGTCATCGCGATCGATGATCAAATACTCTTGCAACAATTCGTGCACTTTTGCTCGATCCGACCCTTTAGCATTAATCAAATTCGCGATAATCTCTTCCATTTTCGAGAATTCAGTATTTCAAAATCAACAAACTAGATTGCATTCCGTGTGTGCGTGACATTTAAAGAGACCGGGTCATACCCAGTGCGCATGCGCATAGCTGACCTTAAAACCATCAGCCAACCGCAGTTCAAGATTGTATCACGTGATCAAATCACGCGCTCGGGTTGCTAACAAGGCATCGGATATTGTTTACATACGTCGACCTCCTTCTGGGCAAGCTGTGTGCGTAATAGATAAGCTAAGGTCATATGTTAATAATAGAACAAGAAAAGGAGATATTCGGCTTCCAAACGAGACCATGAAGGCGGGAAATCTCGAACCATAGCCTAATTAAATATGACAACAAAGATAGCGAAATTTGAACCGAAATTATGATTTTCCGTCTCGTAACATTATAGGGCTGTTGGTAAAAATCTTTTTTGAAGCCTTTATGAAAGTCCAAACAAAAGTTTTAGATATTATTTGTATTAAATATATATTTTTGTAATCGTTTCTGCATTAATATCAATTACGACCGGTTTGAGGTTTCGTGTCATTTTTGGTCATTTAAAGCCTGATTGTAACCAGCGACATGCGTCTGATTTTGCAAAATTTTTGCACATATAGTCTATGGAACGACCGTATAGGCGACACTTCAAGGTGTTGCGAGATAATCATTCTCCAGGTACAAGTTCTACCCAGACTTGGAAGTCTAAAAGCTCGGCTAGACCGTGTTTGAATTTGTATGACTCTCAATATTTTGACAATTGTGTGCAGGTGAAATTATTTAGACGACATTCATCTCTGAATGATTTCTAACAGACCCCGGTGAACGGTTATGGCTGACAGTACAAAGCTAAACTCTCACGGGGGCGATAAACACGCAGGTTAGCTTTTTACTCTCCATTCTATGTTTCTGTTAGGCCATATGCAATAATTGATACACATGCATTGCTGACTTTAATAATTCACGGAAGGCATTTGGATATTTCGACTGTATAATATTATATCGTCGTGCAATTGTACAATATTATGAAACGTCTCAGTGTATAATTAAATTCACTGCACTATGATTTGTGAATTTTGGTTGTTTTCTTGTGGAACAGTGTAATGGAATAAATGTGTTAAAACATTTTAATGAACCATAATTGGTACATATTGTTGTAATCACTCCATTGAAATTTATCAGGTGTAATGAGGCAGCCCCTTCTAGCGGAACGTTTCGTTCCTTCGGAGCATACCCTTTATTCGCTATTATGCATACACAGGTATTGACTATAGTTTATATACTCACTTGTATAATTTTATGTTTTTGCTGCTTCCTAATTTGATTTGGTGAACAATAAAGAACTTTTGATTGATTTGATTGATTGATATTAGACATAGAGATTGATTTATATTAGACATATATAGAGATTGATCGATATCAGACATAGGATTGATTTATATCAGACATGTAGAGGCATATAATCCAACTCAAGCTAGAGGGTTGGTTCAATGTTAAAATACCCATCTAGAACGGTACATGACTGAAAGTTCATCTCATTCTCTGACTCGTATAATTATATAAAGTGAATACTTTCCAAAAATGATGTAAAGAGGTCGTCTCGTGACAGATACGACTCCTGAACTATCTACAACCTATTTAGTTCTCATATAATACGCGAGGCATAATGTACGTCCGGTGTTAGATGTCACTTCAAAACATGAAAGCCTACAATTTTACAGGCGCTCATATTTTAAATGTTGTGATGCTTGGAATATCTTAGTTGATTATTGCTACTGTTATTTTGTGTGTAATATCTCATAGATAATAAAAAGTGTTGTCATGGTCCTGGATACGCGAGTCCTTTGGATGCGATGAAGAGTGGTCCGAGGGAGAAACTACTTTACATCATGTGTCAATCTCTGTCGAATGACAAACCTGACTTTCTAGCGACCGTGGATGTTGACCCAGAGTCACCGAGTTATGGAAAGGTATGCCGCGTGTATAAGTTTATAATCCTAGGAGAGCCGAGATTAATTGGATAGGTTGGGTGCAGAGGCTTTCGTCTCTCGCCTCTATCGAATTAGCGGCTGATGGTAGGGCCTTGATTGACCAGCTGCACAGCTTCCCCGTACACGTTTGTGCATGCTGAAGGTGAACGCCCCTAAAGGTGATATCGTTCGGTGGTGCATCGTTCAAAGGTGAAAGCCCCCGACACTATAGGGGGGGACGAACGTATGCAAAAATCAAATGTAGGCTACAATGTGGTAATATTCCCTCAATCAGTCTCAGGCTATATGACCTGATCTAATGACTTCATAATTCATTATTTCGCAGCCTTTTCCGCAGATTGGGTATTTCAAGTCAGATTTGACGAAACTACCCGATAGCCTCTATCACCAAAGAAGCGTAGTTTCGTATCGGAGCGTTAGCAGAGAAGTTAACGCAAAGTCGTACGATGCTGTGGCCCTGTGACTAGGACCCTGGGAATTCCTCCAATGATGGCTTGATTGCTAAATAGCTCGAATTGACACAACGCTTCGCCTCAACTAGGTTCCTCTAAGGACATGCGTTGTTGCTTTAATTAAACGACTTAACCCACTTTTGACATTATTGTGATTCAGTCATTGCAGAAACGACTCAGTGTTTTCAGAAGATTCCTGTGGACCAGTTTTTTTCCGTTGCATTCTGCTTTTGCTCAGGTCATCCACCGCCTGAATATGACTTACATCCGAGACGAAATCCACCATTCGGGGTGGAACTCGTGTTCCAGTTGCTATGACAAACCATCCGAGAAGCGAAATCGCCTGATCATTACTTCTCTCAATTCAGATCGTATATACGTACTCGACACTATGACTGACGAAAAAGCTCCCAGGATTTTCAAGGTTCGATGCTCCAGCGTCATTTCCCCTTCAGCCGAATTATCGTTTACATCTGACAACTTTGACATTTTAGTGCTCTGTTTTAAAACTGACTGAACTAATGAATCATCGATAATATTCCCATTACCAACTTCAGATCAGCAGTTTACACTCTCACTACTACATTAGTATGTTCCATTCATGCGAAGCAGACCACGGGTGATGGTTGCTTTAGCTCAGAATAAACTTTCAATAAAGGTCTCTCTGGATCATTGTAGGTGATTGAACCTGAAGAGGTTCACACAAAGGGAGGAGTTTCAATGCCACATTCAATTCATTGCCTCTCCTCTGGCGAAGTCATGATATCATCACTTGGTGACAAAAATGGCAACCCGCAAGGTAAGCCGAATTTGGGGTTACGAGGATTTGAGCTATCAAGAAAGGCTGAATGGATAACAACATTGGAGAGAAAGAGGAGCAGAAGTGAACTAATTCAAGCCAACAAGATTATTACTGGAGGCTGGGAGGTAGTACAGTCTGTTAGGGTTTTAGAATTAGCACGAAACAAGGCAACTAAATGACATATAAATAAATAATTTAACAAACAGAATGGAACTTAGGACAGAAATTCTTCATTGCAAGAGCTGTGAAATGATGTTAATCATAATGGGGTCTCAGTGGACACTATCAGAGCGCTCGAAAGGAAGCCATAGCAGAAATGGGCATTTGAGCATTACAGGTTAACTTGAACTGGTTCCAATACAGACTAAGCGTCTTTTGAATCACTTTCAGCCATTGTAGTATTTTATTATATATTTTTTTAACGTTAGCTTGACGGTTGGTTTCTCCAACCACCTGTTTCCCGTCAATCTATTGCTTCTTCTCTAACCATCGGTTTCAATTAGTTTTACTAAAGGTTTCAGAAGAGATCTGTTTCAGCTAGTATCAATGCTGGTTTTTCTTACTATAGATGTTCAGGCACCTCAACTGCTCGTTTCCAACTAATAGATAATTTTGATTTTCGACTACAATTCTCAAGCGGATAACTATTTACCAGTTTGCAGTATCATTTCAAACGATTTCCCCGCTAGATCTCAACGCTTTGGCTATTAAGATAAGGACTGAATAGAGATACCATTAGAGAAGTGAATAGGTTTGTATTTTGATTTTCAAGGAAGTTTTATCCTCATTGACACGAAGGAATGGAAGTTGAAAGCCAACTGGGAAAAAGATGGAAAACCTGCACCAATGGGTTACGACTATTGGTATCAGCCGAGACATAACGTAATGATTAGCTCAGAATTTGGACCCCCGTGGGCCATCAAGTCCGACTTCAACCCAGATTACCTTGCTCAGGGTACGTCACTTCTGGAGACATGCTTACTATTATTTTTATCAAGTGTTTCAACTTTCAATAATCGTGGCTTGTATACGTGCTCGGAGAGTTATTAAATGCTGGTTGGTCTGACGTATCTTCGCAGTATAACAGATAATTATGCAGTTTATAGGAGTTCATAAAATGGATATTTTGTTCAACACAGAGTTGCTCACGGTTCGGGTCGACCCGTAGACCGAGTCAGGCCAGACCTGGCCGGGTCGTGTCACGAATATCTGTAGCCTACATTCGGCGGGTCGTGTCTAGTCCAGATCTTGGTGGATAGGATTGGATCAGGCCCCCAGCCCGGATCCATGTCGACCCACCGTTTTTCGTGAAGTTTAATTTTCAAAAAGGCGCCCATGGTCAAAACTGCCAACAAGACCTAGCCGATCTTCTACAAAGCTAATTCTTTGGAGTGGAGTACCACATTCCAGCACAAACTGTTCGTTACCTTTTATGCATTTCTGCACATAAATTGTAATAGGCGTAAGTCCGAGGATTTTCGTCTGTGGACAACACCATAACACAGAGATCCCAGTTATCGCCTCAGAAGGTGGACGCAATTGAATTGCATCGCTGGGGCATGCGGGCCGGCCTCTTAAGCACCTAGTGATTTTATCTGGAATTAAATTGCATAAATTAATGGAGGAGGTAAATTTAGGCTCAATGGAACAAACGAAAGTGTCCTCCCTGATGCGTGTAATAATAAATTATGAGCTTAAAATATCAATATTTTAGTCCTACAAAGTGACCTGACTGTGTTGTGTTTTACGGCATTAATAAGAATGTACCGATAAATAAAATTAGTGCAATTAGCACCAATGGTTGGTCGGGTTGGGTTGGATTGGGTGGGTCATGCACCTTATGGGTAGGGTCAGGTCCATAGTATGTTACAGTTTGCAAATGAAGTTTAATGAACAGCTTTTAAATCAGTTAACATATACTATTTAACTAGCACTTATTTTTAGGTCATTACGGCACGCATCTGAACGTTTGGGATTGGACGACGCACGAACTGGCCCAACGAATTGACCTTGGTCCAGATGGTTTGATTCCACTAGAGATCCGGTTTCTCCATAATCCAGACGAAGCACAGGGATATGTTGGATGCGGACTCAGCTCCACTATCTTTCGCTTCTTCAAAACTGATGTCAGTGTTACAAAAGCACATAGTATAAGCTAAGATGATGCAGAGTCAGGAAAAGAGGCAAGGTAAGGTAGGCCTACGTTCATGAGGTAAGGTAAGAGACGTAAGATACAGTGAAGCATACATATCTGATAGGCTAGTCATCTTAATGTGAAGTGAAATAGGGTATGGTAGATTAAGACTAGGTAAACATAAAGATTAACATAGTTAATTCAGGTAAGTTAAGTTAAAAGTTAGGGTAACTTGGTAATTGAAAGTGAGTATATTCTTTCAGTACACCACTTCACCTAGGTCAGAGGTGGGCAACCTTTTCTGTGCAGAGGGCCGCATGAAAATAATGTTTTTTCGGAGGGCCGCATGATAATGATCTAAGAATCTATAGTAGGGAGACCATAAATTTAGCACATTTTTAGCAAATTCAAATTCAAAATAATTATAATGACACAATGACCATGATCATAGTAAAAGTAACTAAACCAGCTGCTAGATGTACATTTCCAGATTTCGTTAAGGGTTTCTAATGTCTTGAATGAGGCGCCTAACATTGGCAATCAGGCAACCGAACATAAGGATGTGTTGTCATCTGTGTTTTATATACCATACTAGAACGTACAGTAGCGTTGTCATGATAATTCATTGTCTTTCTGTTAATTTGTCTTAATTTAATCGATTTTTTTAGCCCTGGACATGTTTGTGGTGCATTGATGAATAAATTGAATATGTCGTTTTAGTTGGAGTTTAACTAGAAAGCAATAAAAATTTGGTAATTATCATTATTTTTGGACGAATCGTTCATCAAGTGTAGTTATTAAGTTGCTTTATATGTAATTTGACAATTCAAGTCAACGACTTAACCTTAGTTGGTCTACGTTCTCAGGATGGCCAATGGAGTGCCGAAAAGGTTATTGCGGTCCCTAATAAGAAGGTGGAGAACTGGATCTTTCCAGATATGCCAGGTTCTTATTATAGCATAACAATAATACATGGTGCATATAATTATACCATACTATAATCTAGAATTGCATGGCATAACATAACATGAGTTTTAAGTGGCTCAGAAGGGAGAAGATAAATGCATCTCGCTAATTAACTGATGAATTCCTGCGTTGACTAATATGAATCTCACAAAATGTAGGGTACTACATAGACATTGTATAATGAAGCGACAAAGGGACTCGATAATTGATAGAGGCAGAGGCGGCAATTTCGGGGGGTCGAGTGGGACAAGTCCCCTCCACCTTTTACAGACAGCGGACACGTTATGCATGTGTCCCCCACATATTTCCTACCCCTCTCATCGGGTGTCCCCTGTCAAACGAGATCGCCGCCTCTGTATGGATAGAGGCTCACGCGAATCCTCGGACACGTTAGGCTGAAGAAGAAAACTTTTGTAGTAGCTGATTATTAAATTTATTTTCAATAGAACAATAAACTTCATGCAGCAGTGCAACTCGGACAATTACATAATTATGGCACTCGACAGTGATGAGATACACTATTCGCGTATAGGCCTAGTGTTATTAAAACCCAAGAATCTAGGCTGTCGGTCTGAACAGTCTCACATGTCAAGAGACATTCAAGATAGGCCTATATAATAATCTCACCTTCTTATTCAGTTGTCTTCAAAAGAAGCTATACAGCGTCTATTGAAGGCAACGAATAAATTAGTTCTACGTTTGTCCACGCATTGAATTGTAGGCAACTTTGAATGGAATTAGACAGCTAATTTTACTCAACCTAGTTAATCTAAATTGTTATTTTAGGGCTGATAACCGATATTCTGGTGTCACTGGACGACCGATTCCTTTACTTTAGTAATTGGATTCATGGCGACATACGTCAGTATGACATCACCGACCGACGTAATCCTAAGCTGGTTGGACAGGTAGGCCTACGCATGCGCAGCAGTCAACTAATCGCAATTATTATGTGCATTTTACAAAAAACGGTATGCCTATAGAATTATTTGGTACTTTTGTTATGATAACTAGTGTACATCATTAATATAATTATTTTATAACTTTGGCGTAATCTCTCTTCTTTTACTCTCCCGTTTCCATCTCTCCCACTTATCGATCTGCATCTAACAAGGGCCTACACTCAATTGATCCTCGAAAGCCCACCGCGCAAAACCGCGGAATAGAAACCATGTGCGACCACTACACGGGTTGATTATAACACTCGTCTGTCTCAGTCTGTCTGTCTGTCTGTCTGTCTCTGCCTTTATCTCTCTCTCTCTCTTTCGCTTTCGCTCTCTCTTTCTCCCTCTCTTACTTTCTCTGTCTGTCTGTCTGTCTGTCTGTGTGTTTGTGTGTCTATCTCTTTGTCTCTCTTTCACCCCACCCCACCCCCAAGCCCCAACACAGACATACACACATCTGCACACACATCACGGGACGACTGTAATGAGTTTATCTACACGTGCTGCTGATCATATTCCTAATGAAGCATCGTCATCGGAAATTCTCGATTTGGCCCACTGAAATGTGCGTTTAGATATTCATCGGAGGATCAATCTGCAAGGACGGACTGGTGAAGGTCACCGAAGACAAAGAACTAAAGGCAGGCCAATGTTTTTGCCTCTTTTGTCTATAAAGAAAGCGGCGTTGTAGGGCATTGTTATACTTGTTCTTCGAAACCTTCAACGTGCATGTAAAGTTGCATTTTCGTAAACATTTGCAAGCAACAGCGTTTACACGATGATTACAACGGTGACATAATATTCATACACATGGAAAAACGTACATAGACTATATCGAGTTGCAGTTTATACCGTGTAACCGTTTTTTCAAACATTAAAATGCAGTTTGACTTGAAATCTTCAATGAACGTCCACTGTTGATTTGTTTAGGAGCAGCCTGACCCTTTGTTCGTGAACGGGAGGAGAGTGGATGGAGGTACACAGATGCTGCAGCTGAGCCTGGATGGCAAACGACTCTATGTGACTACATCATTGAACACCTTCTGGGACAAACAGTTTTATCCGGAACAACTTAAGTATGAATACTTTGTCTTCTTCAGTCGCTTTTCGTGTACTTTCCAGGCTAAACAGACTAAAAAAATTTTTTCTATGAAACTACATGTACGTATTATCGGGTCTACTAGCGGCCTATACATTACCACAGACTGCATGCGAATCAACAAGCTAAGTATCTAATGGGATCACTTGGAAGGATAAACAGATTTTTGCAAACGTATTCAACAATTTCTATGCATAGTCACCTGATGCATAGATTCTTGTACTGTTGCGGCGTTTGAAACACGATAGGCCTATTTCATCTTTTAAATTACCCGTTTTCTACATATGTTAAATATATGTCGGGTTGATGAGTTCTCTCTTTTTTTCATCAGGACCGGGGCGTTCCTACTTCAGATAGACGTCGATACCGACAAGGGAGGACTCACCCGCAACAACAAGTTCTTCGTAGATTTTGGAGACAATCCTGAGGGTCCTTCCCTGGCCCACCAGATGAGATACCCAGGAGGAGATTGCAATTCCGACATCTGGATTTGAATCACACATGTCAGCGGCAATTTTATATTATATATGCGCTTAGAGACACACTGTTCATCCATTCTGGTGCACAGCTGACTCACAGAATTCTCATCAGCTTTATAGCGCATAGTTAACTGCTTCTAGACATCTGCTTATTATCTAGCCACATTTGGACCTACATGCACCTTATTATACTAGCAGGGACGTCGTTTGGAGGGACGGGGGGTGGGGGCACTGCCCTCTCTGAATTTCCTGATTTAGATTATAGTGCGTGCAAATTTCCATACAAGGTTATAATTTATTAGCCTTATTAATATAAATCTCATTGAATTTAATATATTAACATTATCTCATATCACTGGCGCCCATAATTGAATAATTTCACTTTTTTGAAATTGTATCAGCGTTTTTGCCGATACAAGATTTAACAAATTAAATCTTTTGGTACCGCTGAAAACGCAAAAACTAGACTAATACAAATTTAAAACTCGTGGATGGACCCGACCCGTGGACAACTGTCTGATACATATCAGACATCGAAGAATAACCATAGCGATTGGTTAATTTATACAAGCAGCCTACAAACAACGGATAACAATGAACACAATATTAAAAAATTAAAAGCGATTTCCATTTCCCCTATTCTCTAAGGTTGACTACAGACTATAGTTCTTTCACCAGGCGGCGTTGGTTAAATTATATATTGCGTGATGGGCGTCTTGCACGGCTGTCGACAGTTACATTCGACTCGTGCAATAACTTGAAAGCCTAATGATAACGATGATCTGTTTATACTCTTAAAACCAGTTTGTCAGTTTGAAATTAAACGAAGTTAATTTGTTTATAATTATATGACCCATCTGCAAAAAGGACCATGACCTCCTCTGGTCTAACCTTTGAATAAAATCTCTGTTTGATGCATCGCTCGTGAATAAGCTGATGCCCCTTTCGAATGGCGCTTAAGAAGTTTGGAGATTACGATTACGACTAGGATCTTCTGAGTAGATGTCTTAAAGGAGCGCTATATAAATCCTCCAAATAAAATATGTCACTATCGACCACAAGCACTTGTTGTCTGCACTCGGTAAAAGTTCTATGTATTTGGTACTGTCTTATATTGACTAGCTTCTTAAAGCTTCAATCGATCTCGGCAATTGAGTGATGATGATGCTCGATATGAATCTTCTTCCTGTAGGCTTACTGCTGGAGCCCACAGCGTTCTGTCGACTGCCACCCACTGACCCTGTTTCGGTACAACATAAGAACTTAAATGGAATCTCCAATGTCAACATGTTCGATTCCTCCTATGCTAATCACTATTGTTACATCAGTTTTATATAGCGCCGCTTCAATACCATCTACTCAGCTCCCAGCCCAGCATCAGTCAAACAGAGCTTACTACACTTGACATATAATCGAGTCGAACAGAACTATTCTACACTTGACATAAAATCCAGTAAGTGTTATGGTTAACTGGTTGTACATCTATTAGTCTTCCAGGAGTCCTTGAATAGAATTAGGTCAGTGCTGCACTCCTGACACGAAAACTATGGCGCAACGTTCCTGCTATAATAATAATAATAATAATAATAATAATAATAATAATAATAATAATAATAGCAGGAACGTTGCGCCATATTTTTCGGCCTAAGTTTTTCCTAATTATTATGAAAAACTTAGGCTTAAAATGTCACTATGGTGTCATATATAGGGTGATGGAAAAGGTTATTGGAGTTCGATATTTGAACGGGAAAAGCAGACTTTATAAGTGATTCGTAAGTAAGTGAGTCAGTGAGTCCCTCTTTTCCCATGAAATCGATTTCTGTAGTTAATCGTTTACACATACTTTTTATACAACTAAATCGCCTAGTTTAAGGACAGTAGAATTCCTTGGCTCGAAATATCTGCAGGTGATTGTTACACGACTGCGTATAACTTTATTTATATGGGCAACAAGACACTTCATAAAGAGCGTTTTAAGTACCTTACAAAGTTGTTGGTCAATTTTGTGCACAGCGGGACACTTGGTCCATTAGGTCCCCTTTTGTATCTCCTCAGTCTTCCAACGTGGAATTAATATAAAATATGATTATGTGCTGTTGTATTTTGCCTTATACAAGGCTGCAAACATGTTGGTTTTTTGTTATTTGGTTTTTGAATTTTTTACAAAAACCCCCCAAAAGACCTTTTTTGGGTTTTTTTTTTTAAATATATTTTTTAAAATTTACTAATATTATTATTTATATTACTAATTGTGTGTTATTCAGTCGGAAATCAAGCTATATAAATTATACAAACAAGTTGGAGCTCTTTTTCATGCGTGTTTGATGCTCTGTATAACAAACTTTTGTGACAAGGTCCAAACGAAAACTGAACACCAAAAAACAAAATAAAACAAGAAACAAAAAAACTTTTGATTTAAAAAAAATCGAGGTTTTTTGCACCTCTGGTAGCCTTTATGGAAGCAATAAAGAGCTATGTTAAAAAAGTTATCTATTGATTGATTAGAAATTTCAGATATCATTGATGCATTACTTAATAATATATTTGATCTGATTATGCAAGATGAACTCTGTTTATTGTTACGATGTATGCAATTTGGTTAGATGTTATTGATGTAATCACGGAAATGTCCTTTGTGAATTGCTTCATTTATTGCGTGATTGGTTGAAATTGGGTGACCTCTTTCAGCGGAACGGTCCGTTACTTTGGGGTTTCCCATTGTTCACTGCATGTTTAGTTACTGTACTGTTATTTTGTTATGTGTCATGTATTTCGTTCGTGAACAATGAGGCATTGATTGATTGATTGATTGATTGCTTGATTGGTTGATTGAATAACTAAGACGAATGTATTGAAGTCTGTAAAATTGTCGATGTTCAACGACTGTCTCTCACGGTTCAAATTCTATGTTCAACTGAATGCCTGTCTAAAAGCCTATGGCCTGCTCCCAACATGCCATAGACTCATAGTCAATTATTTTCTCACATGGGTGTAACGTGGAGCACAGATTATGCCGTATTTACCGTTGCACTTGAAAACTATGGCGCAAAGTTTCTGTCGTAATTATGCACAAACGTAGGCCTAAATATCAATATGTTATTCACGATGATTGGTGTTATAGTGACTTGCAATTTTGCAACAGGACATTGAGTCTGTACTGTGTGGGCAAAATTGGTGTCGTATTTTTTAAGCAACGATATCTTAGGATGGACCGTGTTAAAAAGAGGTAATTAACTTCTGAATTCCTCCTTTAGGCTTAATGGTTCCGATTCAGAATGACGAGATGCAGTTTCTCCAAACAGCGGATCATCCAACCACTGGAAAATCTCGGATAATCGGCGAATTCAGGTTGTCTGGAATTGTTGATAAATGATAATAATGATAATTGTAAAAATAGTAAAAGATATAAAAAGTAATAATAACAATAATCCCGTTTCGCTGTTCCTTCTTTGTGCCCGAATCGGAGGAGGCGTAACCGTTCCAGATCACCGTAAAAATAAATAGGCCCAAACAATAATGATAATAATAATAATAATTTTTTATTTGCTTTCAAACTAACAGGCGTAAGTATGATCACAAAATAGTATGAATGAATGATGACAATTAATTATCGGAGTCGAAAGTAGATGCTAATCAAGGCGTCCAAATGACGTTGTTCGCCCAATTTGACCAACGCCCCCGCCTAACCGAAGAAGACTAGGCAATTTGTCTCAACGCCACGGGAATACGGGAATTGAACTCGGTTCCTCAGTTGCTATGGACACCAGTTGCTATCCATTACTCTACAGGTCTCCATGGCTCAATTTGTGAATGCACACTTAAGAATGACTTCCTTCAGGTATTAGTAACCAAACTTATAACTTATTCATTTCACAAGGACTAGCTCTCAGATACGTTAATTTGCAGATTCCTTGATCTCATTATGGAGGCCCAATTAACTGTTTCTAAGATAACATTGGGCGAGGTGGCGTAATGGTATGTTCTGTGCCGTACAACCAAAGGTTCGAACCCACCTCAAGTCACTGCGTAGCGACCTGGGACAAGTTGCACACCCATATTTGTCGTGAGGAGGGCAACGGAAAGCCACCTCGCTCATCTCATCTTTAGATGACATGAAACCAAATGGACCTGCCTTCAAGCAGACAACCGTTTCATCATCATCATCATCTAAGATAACATGTCCCATTGCTATTCAGTAAGAGCACAGCTTATTTGTACGTGCGCATGCTTGATCTTAGCAACCACCAAACAAAATTTAGTTCTGACTGAACATCTGTGTATAAACCGATTCCTGTCTTGTGTGTCTGCGGTCTGAATAAGTCTAGAAATAACTCGACAGCCAGATATCGCAGCAAATATATTGGTGAGTTTACTATGCTCCCGGCTTGCCATAGTCGCTGGTTTAGGTTGATAACGTCTAGGCCTCTGTAAGGCAATGAGGATTGTTGGCCAGCAGTATCATACGTCGGATGCTAAATTGTATCGGGCGTCTGCTGATCCAAATGAATCAAGGTCGGTCTTAAAGCTCGTTACCAGAAGAAGAAGAAGAAGGAGGAACCTGGCTGGTAAAATAGTTGTATGCATATTAATCTTTTCAACTATTGTAGCAGCTTAGTAACAAGGAATTAAGCATTACGTTGGTTGAGCTGTCAGTTAGAGTGCGGTAGAATCCTCTCGATTTATGGTCACGAATAGACTAGGCCAACAGTTTTGGTTACCCATTATTTTGATGAGACCTGTATAGTCGTATACCCTGATACATCGTGTGATCTATTCTGTAGCGCTACCGGTCTGTGGTATAACGATTACCGATATTATCCTGCTGAGTGGTCGCTTCGACTGAAACCGCAGTAAAACGTTTCAGGCAGCTATCTTTTGCCGAGGCTAACTTGGTATCGGCTGGTGCACTGAAGGTAAACATTCTACTGAGAGACCTTTGTCCTCCGACCGAGTTCATAGAAAGTTTTTATAAGGCCTCGATCGCATATGATTATGACCTTGAATATTTACGGGCCAATAAGTGGGCATATAATATAATTTTGCAGGATCATAAGCTCTTTATGGGCCTATAAAACCGTGCATAAACTCTGGCCGATAAGCCGCTTATTTATGTCTGATTTTTTCTTTGTGCAAATTAACCTACAATCGTTGTCAGATTCACTGTGTAGTAGTTGGTGTTGAGACTATTGACCAAAAGCAACTAAGAGGAATAGCATTTCCTAAGCTAGTCTTGATCGAGGCAGTCATTGGTAGGAAGTGTTAGCGACTTAATTTTCTTAGCCTTGTCATATTAGGGAGTATGAACAGTCCTATATCTCGCCGTCTCATCTCTCAGGTTTACGGTCAGTTTATTCGTTTGTGCCACGAGTCAGCCGCTGAGGAAAATATCGACTAACAGAATGAGTTGGCTATACTGACTCAACAACTTAGAAGACTCGTTCACATTTTATTATCAGCCGAGTCGATCGTTTTTAGATCTTTCGACTGACTTACCAACGTGCTTTCGACTTCTTAGCTAAATCGATATGTTCTGTAGTTATCTAGTAAATTAACACATTTACCAGCTACTCTTTTGACAAACAGACGACAATTAAATGAAAATGTGAATAATGAGGTTACGAGTGCATCTAGCCCTATACGAGCTTATGCTAAGGAATAAACACACAACTAATACAGACACCCGATCTCTCGCGCAGACGGTAAACCTGTTCAAGGTCCATTCATTCGTATTAATTAATACAGAGGTTCATATGCTTCTCAGAGCAGAGCGCTCTGAGCATGGAACATTACTAAAACGGCACCTCTTCCTTAGTTACATTTCTATCGGTTCTAAATCGTCATGATGAGAAACATTCTTCAGTTGCATTCAACAACCGTTTTGCGACTCGTACCTCAATTATCAAGTATTTGCAATACATAAGTATTCGTTCGGTCATGCTGCTGCTCTCTTCGTTAAGAATCAAAGCTGGTGACAGCAATTAAAAAACGAGCAAACCATTGATTAAGTGAGCCAAGTCGCTCGCAATAGCTTAGCGATGGTTTGTAGGCCTACCTGAAGAATTAGCGGTGGCGGCGTCGATGAGATGTCCCCGACACCGATTAGTACTCTTGTTAGTACTCGTCGTTACTGATTTTGCTAGGGGCGCACGACAAGCAGACATCTAGAACCAAATGTCTGTCCTGGTGAGGATTAGGACACCCGATCTCTCGATTGACAGCTAACCACTGCACTATCTTGCACCGTACACAGCTAAAATGACGCAATTAATGTTCGTGTTTATGAGTGTTGAGGTGTTCCATTGAAGATTTCCAATTCTAAGTTGAGCGAACCCAATGTTTGTCCTGTTACGACGCCAGAGTGCTTTTCGTTAACATAGACATCTAAGGAATGGGACAGTTAACATAACAAATCTGTCTCCCTCAGTGTAGATCAACCTGCAAAACGCGGCAAATGCAAAACAGTAGGCTAACTGAGGACATTTCCTTAGCCGAAAACAACGTAGGTTACAGATTGATGTTCAAATATGATATTATAAGTTCTTAGTTGAAAAATTAAACCACCTTGGTGTTAAAAAAGACCGACAAAGTATGCAAGGTTGCCGAAGCAATTGGCGGAATTATTGGTCAACTGGGCCAGGACTACATGTGGCCGGATCGAAATTTGAAAAAGATGATACTAGTTCGAATAGTTCAGAAATGTTGATTTAAACCATTGGGTTAGCTGTTACTTCCTGGCCATTAGACTGAACCTACAAGGGCCCTTTCAGGTCCCATATGGGGAATATGGGTCCTATATGAACTCAAGTTTGTCATGGTGGGGGCGTGATAATAGGTTGTTCTCTTATTAACGCGCCAATCTGATTCTCAGTTTGAAAAACTTATTTTACGGACACACGAATCATAGTATTCGAGAGGTGGCTTGAAAGGGTTGATAACCGCGTTTATGGTGTTGCGAAAAGCCTTTGAACGGAAGAAGTGCAGACTTTCTTGATGACACAAAAGTCTTCCTTTGTTCATATATGTAGCATACTACGGCTTTCCAGTGTACGCAGACTTCACTAATAAAAAAATTTTTAAGAGACAGTTAGACCCATTCTCAAGATGTCTACAAGACTGCATGCACAATAGCCACATCAGTTGTTCATTCAAAACTTGACTACTGTAATTCCCTCTTTCACAAGAACGACTCTTCGCAAATAAAACGCATCCAAACAATTCAGAACGTCTTGCTAGCACAGTCACTAAACCCCCCCCCCGCCCAAAAAAAAACACCACCATATAACTCCTGTTCTAAAATCACTTAATTGGCTTAAAGTTCCTCAACGCATCCACTACAAAATTGTATCTATCACCTACAACGCATTTCCAGCCTCTCAACCATATTAAATTCGTGAACTACTTACAATCCAACCGCCCGGATCAACTCATTGTCATATCTTTCTTATCTCGACCTCCAGTGTCATCGTCTCTGAAATTCTGCAACAGTTCCTTAGTCAATGCTGCACCAGCCCTTTGGAACGGACTCCAAAAAACTCCGTCAGTTTGCTCATCCCAACATTCCACCTCCAAATATAACTAATCCTCGGTTTTCACTATCCTCTGCTACTTTCCATTCAAGACTAAAAACCGAACTCTTCAAGGTATCCTATACAGATTCTACTCCTGCGCCGCCACATGACCACCCTCATCACCGACTATCGACTATCACCGTAGCACCATGCTGTCTCCTCGGCTTGACTTCCTGGATTTTGACCTGGCACCGGAAGGAAACGAGAGGATTGGCTATTGTGGACTTGATTTGGTATAGCGCCGGTGAATAAGCTGGTCTCCTTGACATGGCGTTTGTGGCGCTTAGAAATTTAGGAAGATTTACATTACATTACATTTACATTCTCAGCTGTGTCGCGGGTTTCAGTTGACTGTAAATGACTCTGATTGATCGAGGGGAAAGAACTTGAAGAAATGTTCTTGAAAAACTATAAGAATTTGAAGAAATTGCTAGATTATAACTGTTACGAAGCTGTATTTATTGATCATTGTTTGCAGCAGGAGAGGCTTCCAAGGCGAAATTCACTTCTCAATAATTGTCGATCAACTTTGGTGAACAGTCATGACTGACGTTAAGAAGCCTCATTGTCATGGCGATGATAAGCACGCAGGTTAGTTTCTTATTTTGTATCCAATATTTCTTTTTAATGCAAACAAAACTAATAGCAGCTTCTTACTTTGTATTTTATATCGCTTTTAAGTCCTATTTGATCTAGATATATACACAGGAATTTGAATCTGGCGAGTGGCGAGAACGTTGATCTTACTATTAATATTGAACAAATACATAAAGTGAAAATAATAACTAAACATTCTGATGGTTCTCTTGCTCAACGTAAGGACATTGCTTGTCAAAACTAAAATGAGCCTGCCATACTGCAGCTCATTATTATTTGGTGTCAAATACTTTTTAGGTGATAAAAAGTGCTGCCATGGTCCTGGATACGCGAGTCCTTTGGATGCGATGAAGAATGGTCCAAGGGAGAAACTGCTTTACGTCAACTGTCCCTCTGTGTCCAAGGAAAGACCTGACTTTCTTGCGACCGTGGATGCCGACCCGGAGTCACCGACTTACGGAAAGGTATTTTCAGTCTCTAATTAGAGGAGTGTCAAGATTGACGGGCGTGAAACGGGAGCGAACGATCTATGACTGTTGAATGTGGTATGCTCAGTTCTAGTGTAGAATGCTTGATCCAATGATACAAATATTCATTTCATGTATTTGAGATTTCGGGGCGCCGTACGGTTCACACAACGGTAAGGCAGACTATGATTTGTCCAAGCGGAATCATTATTGTTCTCAAGTTAATGCACAAACAGCTTCAATGTTTACAGCAGATCTGTGTGCTCCAGTCCTTCCATTTCTTTTGGGTTTGCTCAGGTCATCCACCGCCTGAATATGACTTACATCGGAGACGAACTCCACCAATCGGGGTGGAACGCTTGTTCCAGTTGCTATGACAAACCATCCGAGAAGCGTAGTCGTTTGATTCTTCCTTGTCTCAATTCAGATCGCATCTACGTCATCGATACATTGACTGACGAAAAGGCTCCTAAAATTTTCAAGGTTCGATGTTCTTGTGTTCTTTTTAAAATTAGATTGCATTGCCAATGATGGATAAGTTTGTTCTGCTCACTACTACATTATGTAAAATTGTGGAAGAGTAGGTAAGTTTGATCATGTTCCTTAAGTCCTGGAAAAAATCTTTCTGGATGATTGTAGGTGATTGAACCAGAAGAGGTCCATACAAAGGGTGGGATATCAATGCCACATTCGAGTCATTGCCTTGCCTCTGGGGAGGTCATGATATCATCAGTTGGCAAAAAAGATGGCAACCCGCAAGGTAAGCCCAAGTGTTGAAATGTGGTATTGAATTTCATTGACTGACGATAGAAATTAATAAAAGTTGATGCAGAGTAAGTTGCTGCTGTAGGCCCATTGAATAGTCTAGCTACGGTATAAAGCATTCAAACTCGATAAGTGGTATAAAATGTAATGTAATGACGTGTGAATGCTCGATAATTTCTCAGTGTCCACAAGAGCCATGTTAGGGAAAACTGTTTATTCACCTGCGCTCTTTCAAATGAAGTCCGCAAAAACCAAGCTTCTCCTTTCGTTCCGCTGCCAGTTTAAAACCCAGGATAGTAGGCCGTTTGTTCAATTCACAATGTCATTCTGGATCCACATCGTAATCATCTATTCAGTTAATTTGACTTGTGGTTTCCCCAACCGTCTGCTCCACCACATGGCTCGAATGCTTATTTCTCTAACCTTCTGCTCCTTTTATCAGATTCCCTGTTTCGGTGTCCACATGCAGGTGTCCCAGTATCTGACAACGTGAATTTCGACTGTAGGCCCTACTTGTGCATGACCTGCTCAACATCTTTTCTGCTGTTTCATTTGAAACGAACACCCATACAGGCGATAACGACGACATCGAAGACATAACTTCATAATTTTTGATTGAACTACATCAGGATAGCAATTAGATTTCATATTTTTCCAGGAAGCTTCCTCCTCTTGGATACGAAGGAATGGAAGTTGAAGACCAACTGGGAGAAAGACGGGAAACCGGCTCCGATGGGTTACGATTTCTGGTATCAGCCCAGGCATAACGTCATGATCAGTACAGAATGTGGAGCCCCGTGGGCCGTCAAGTCCGGGTTCAACCCAGAGCATGTTGCTCAGGGTAAGTCGGTTCTGAGGGCATGCTCTTTACCAAGTTCATTGTGTGCTGCAGTGTAATCGACCCATATTAGTCCTTCAATCGGAGAGTTACTATAGCTGCTTCATCTTATGTATCGTCATTGTGCATCGGATGGTTGTGCATTGTGTACTGGAGTTTGCTAAACGTCGTCAAATGACTGCGTTGTCTTACTTTTAAGGAAAGTTCTTTAACAGGAATAAGCCTCCAGTCACGTATTACAGTTGAGCTACATCGTATAGAAACAATAAAACCAGCATCTATCAAGTGCAGCCGGCACTATGCCTGTCAGTCACTATCTGACTCGCACGCTTCTATTTGACCATTCCTAAACATGTGGTTACCATCTTAAGCTAAGTTGCTTTAAGTCCAAGACAAGATGGATTTTCTGGAATCTGATTGGTCTGTGCCTCTGTAGCTCCTCACGGGTCACATCACCTTCGAATTTTAGCCAAGGTTTAAATATAGGCTCGCAAAACCTATCTTTATTATCTTCAGTACTATAATAATTATACAGATGATTTAGGGGCTGTTCACATATTACGTACGCAGCGAGGGGGAGTTGGGTTTCGAATTTCGGCGATTTTGCGTACGGGTGCGTACGGTGGGGGTATGGGGTCCCGAAAACATGTACGTACGCAAATATAACTGTCTAATTATGACGTCCACAATGAGGAATATTAAAATCAGAACAGTAAACCCAATCACAGACTATATTCCGGTTTAATTAATTTTATGCAACGTTTTAACTTTTCAAAATGCAAGTGTTGTTAGTGTTTTATTTCTTCATAACAGTTAACAAATTTAAGCTGTTAAATACGATGCTTAGCAAAAGAAATGGTAATGGTAAAATCAATGTCTTATCGATGTCTTTAGCTATTTAGCCTTTGCAATGGGGGAGGGGTAAACCTCAGATGTACGTACGCATGGGGGAGGGTCTACGATATTACGCGGTGCAACAGTGAAAGGGGGTCCGAAACAGTGAAAGGGGATCCGAAACAGTGAAAGGGGGTCCGAAACAGTGAAAGGGGATCCGAAACAGTGAAAGGGGGTCCGAAACAGTGAAAGGGGATCCGAAACAGTGAAAGGGGGTCCGAAACAGTGAAAGGGGATCCGAAACAGTGAAAGGGGGTCCGAAACAGTGAAAGGGGATCCGAAACAGTGAAAGGGGGTCCGAAACAGTGAAAGGGGGTCCGAAACAGTGAAAGGGGGTCCGAAACAGTGAAAGGGGGTCCGAAACAGTGAAAGGGGGTCCGAAACAGTGAAAGGGGATCCGAAACAGTGAAAGGGGGTCCGAAACAGTGAAAGGGGATCCGAAACAGTGAAAGGGGGTCCGAAACAGTGAAAGGGGATCCGAAACAGTGAAAGGGGGTCCGAAACAGTGAAAGGGGATCCGAAACAGTGAAAGGGGGTCCGAAACAGTGAAAGGGGGTCCGAAACAGTGAAAGGGGGTCCGAAACAGTGAAAGGGGGTCCGAAACAGTGAAAGGGGGTCCGAAACAGTGAAAGGGGGTCCGAAACAGTGAAAGGGGGTCCGAAACAGTGAAAGGGGGTCCGAAACAGTGAAAGGGGATCCGAAACAGTGAAAGGGGATCCGAAACAGTGAAAGGGGATCCGAAACAGTGAAAGGGGGTCCGAAACAGTGAAAGGGGATCCGAAACAGTGAAAGGGGGTCCGAAACAGTGAAAGGGGATCCGAAACAGTGAAAGGGGGTCCGAAACAGTGAAAGGGGGTCCGAAACAGTGAAAGGGGGTCCGAAACAGTGAAAGGGGGTCCGAAACAGTGAAAGGGGATCCGAAACAGTGAAAGGGGGTCCGAAACAGTGAAAGGGGGTCCGAAACAGTGAAAGGGGATCCGAAACAGTGAAAGGGAGTCCGAAACAGTGAAAGGGGGATCCGAAACAGTGAAAGGGGGTCCGAAACAGTGAAAGGGGGTCCGAAACAGTGAAAGGGGGTCCGAAACAGTGAAAGGGGATCCGAAACAGTGAAAGGGAGTCCGAAACAGTGAAAGGGGGATCCGAAAATCCGATTTTGCGTACGTAATATGTGGATAGGCCCTTACCTATTATCGCTCAATCTTGTCTTATATCGCATGATTTTCATGAAACGTTGTACGACATTCTCGAACACAAACGAACAATCGAACATTAACACAAGAGACAGAACTCTCCCCTTGAAAATTGAATAGAAGTTTTTGTATTTGATCATTTATATAGCTCTTTAACAATCAGCCAACACAATATGTCTGCCATTTACAGGTCATTATGGTAAGCATCTGAACGTCTGGAATTGGACGACACACGAACTGATCAAAAGCATTGAGCTGGGTCCAGATGGTCAGATTCCGCTTCAGATCCGGTTCCTCCACAATCCAGATGAATCACAGGGATATGTTGGCTGCGGACTCAGCTCCACTATCTTTCGCTTCTTCAAGGCCGATGTAAGTGTGAACAAATGCAAATGTTATTAGTGAAGCTGTGGTGGATTTGAATATAAGGCAAGGAGAGGTAACTTAGGTACGCAAGGTATGGTAAAAGAGGTAAATTATATTGAAAGAATATAATACATTCTGTACCTGGTCGGTTAGTTTGGGTAAGTTAGGGTGAAGTAAGGTTGGTTAGGTTACAAGAAGGTACAGGTATGTGTTGCTAAATTAATGAAAAGTGATCAAGGCTTCACCACACCAATATAGCATGATTAGTAATTTTCGATGAGAGATATCTTGAGGATATAAAATGTTTTGACGAAGCCGCCTAACATCGGCAATCAAGCGACCAGACAACTGGACGACATTTTCTTTCCATTAACTTGACTCTACTAATAAATTTCACCAAACCTGATATCATATTGTGTAGTGCAACGAAAGCGTAGTTTGTTGTTTGGTTAATAGTAACATAGATCCATTGGCAGTAGTATTGATTTAATTCTAATGGCAATAAACAATTTGGTAATAATAATTTTAGTGAATTTTTCATCCAGCGTTGAAATTAAGTAGCCTGATATGAAATGTGACAATTCAAGTTAAGGACTTAACGTCAGTTGTTCTACGTTCTCAGGATGGCCAATGGAACGCCGAAAAGGTCATTACAGTCCCGAGCAAGAAGGTGGAGAACTGGAGCTTGCCAGATATGCCAGGTTATTACAAAATTGCACTGTATGGCATAGCAACACTTCATATCATAATAGAACATAGAATAGCATGGCATAACTTTGCATGAGTTATAACTGGTGCAGAAGAAAGTAAATCTGTGTAGCAAACTAATGGATTCCGGCCTTGCTAACATAAGTCTCACAAAATGCTCTGCATAGTAATGTGTGATCCAGAGACCCATTAATACAACCAATAATCGATAGAGTCAGACGCGAGACCTGAAACTGCCGAAGCTAGCAGATAGTGTAAATTGCACAATAGATTTAAACTTTAAACAGTTGTTTAAATATGAAGATAGTTATCATTTTAGCAATCGACTATTTTTAAATTTTAGGACTGGTAACCGATCTCATAATATCACTGGACGACCGATTCCTCTACTTCAGCAATTGGATTCATGGCGATATACGTCAGTATGACATCACCGACAGACGTAATCCTAAGCTGGTTGGACAGGTACGCAGGCCCAGCAGTGAACTAATCGCAAGTATCATGTGCGCTCTGCAAAAATGATATAACTATAAATTTATTTGGTAATTTCATTGTAGTAAACAGTATATGCCTAGTCGACTGTATAAATAGAATTATTTAATAACCTGCCTATACGATGTGTTGTTGCAAATTTTATCTCCAAGAAAAATCTTCTGCTTTCCGCTCTATAATTCTATCAGGCTGTCTCGTCCTCTTTCGCTCTTCTCAAGACCTGCTTCTTTTCGCTGACCTTGCGCACTTGACGGGCTCCGGAACGGATCGCCACACTAGAGCTCCCTACAAATGCTTAAATACAATACAAAATATACGTGAGCATGTGAATATTATATCTAATGAAGCTCGTGATCGGAAAATCTTGATTCATCTTGCTGATATGTGCGTTTAGATATTTATTGGTGGATCGATCTGCAAGGACAGACTAGTAAAGGTCATCGAAGACAAAGAATTAAAGGCAAGACAATGTTTTCTGTAATCAGTCTATTATTGTAAACATTGTTGTACATGTTTTTTGAAAAATTCCTGATGATCAGATTTCCTCGAGATTGATGCGAGACAATGAAACACAAAAGCTATTGGCTACACATAGAAGGCGCTAGGCCCTACTTATATATATATATTTATATATAGACGCTAGGCCCTAATTATATATATATATATATTTATATATATAAGTAGGGCCTAGCGTCTTCTTCTGTCACTTCCGATCTATAGCTTTCTGCCTTATTGGCAGGTTCGTAGATGTCCAATGTCCCCACTTCTCTGTTCTGAGTCTCCTCTTTCATCTTCTTATGGTCACCTCCTTCCATCATCCAGTCCAAAATCATTTTTCTAGGCCTTCCTCTTGTTTTCTTTATCTTCAATTTTCCTCCGATAATATTTCGAAGCAGGGAGTCGCCTCTTAGTATGTGTCCAATCCATCTCCTTTGTCGTTCTCTGATTGTCTCCATCGTTGATCTCTTCTCTCCTACCATCTGTAATACCTGTCACTTCCACAAACATTAAAATTGTAAAAACATTAATAAACAGCCTAACTTCTAACCTCCAATGGACGTCTGTCGTTGATTTGTCAAGGAACAACCAGATCCTTTGATCGTGAATGGAAAGAGAGTGGAGGGAGGTGCTCAGAAGCTTCAGCTGAGCTTGGATGGCAAACGGCTCTATGTGACCACATCAGCGCTCAGTGTCTGGGACAACCAGTTCTACCCAGAGATGATTAAGTATGAATGTGTCATCTTTTGCACCCTCAAACTCTTAACAGATAAACCTCAATGTGCTTTGTATGCACTGTGTTATTGGTGACAACCGTTGGCCAGCTAAATTGTATTTCTGTCGCTTTTCTTAACACATAGGCCTATGTGCACACTAGAACAATATTATCTGCAGCATGCCTTTTGGAATGCTTAAGAAAGCCTTTTTAGGTTGTTTATTAAGGTAATTACGCTATTACTTTCGCATTGCTCTTAATTTGTGTCGTCTACCAATGCTCTGACAAATTTGCAAACTTATTCCGCAATTTATGTATTTACACAGTGACCGATTGAAATAAGACTTAATATTTTAGCAACGAGTGAACATATCACACTTAACTCTTGCGTCTCTAATCCGTCTACTAAAAGTTAATCGATTTGATTTCTTTGTTTCTTTCCATCAGAGCCGGGTCGTTCCTGCTTCAGATAGACGTTGATACCACGAAAGGTGGACTGGCTCTCAACAGGAAGTTCTTCACAGATTTCGGAGACAATCCAGATGGCCCGTCTCTGGCTCATGACATGAGATATCCAGGAGGAGATTGCTCCTCTGAAATATGGCTTTGAATGACCTGAGCTGTAGCACTGCTGTGATTCATAGAAACATTGTTCATTCAGTCTATTCGCAATACATATTCAAAGGCTTCTTAGCGGCTTCATAGCCCCGTCGGTTACTGCTTCTAGACATTTGCTTGAGTATAATAGTTGATACGATTGAACCCTAAATATACTTCTTTAAACGTAGGGCCTACCACAATAAAGTTAGGTGAAGAATCGATGTCTACCAGAGATCTTCATAGCGAGAATGTGGAACTCTAACTGACCTTCATGCAGAAATATATATATATATATATATATATATATATATTATAGACATTTGCTAGCAACGAGTGAAAATATCATACTTAACTTTTGTGTCTCTAATCCGTCCATTAAAAGTTAATCGATTTGATTTCTTTGTATATATTTTATATAAATATTTATAAAATATTATATAAATTAATATATATATATATATATAGAGGGGCCTAATTTAAAACATTGCAGTTCAGCTTTCTTTATGTCTGACGTACGTACTTCAACTCATAACAGAAACTTTACCTATCTCGAACTGATCCTAAATGCCTATCCTGAATAACGTCGTTTTTCTCTAGCCTCCATTGTGATCGTAATTGCAATTGAACATTTGTATGGCGCCACTCATGGATTCTGAGGCTTTCCCGACCCTAATCATTGTTGTTTCTAACAAACAAGACAGTTCTCAGGCGTATCCGAAACGACGAGAGGCCTACACATCATACATAAAAGCTTAAACATGTGGCATCATAATAATTATTGTCTGCTATAGCGCCATTCAAGGTTACTACATGAGGGGCCCTCCCGACCCCGGCACGGCTGATAAGCACAATTTTAAGGCGAGTACAAAAAGGGTCAGAGTGAACCCTGAGGAACAAGCACAGCGCCATAGGGATCCTGTTCCAGAGCTTGAGGCCAACCACTGAGAAGGGACTCAAAGTCTGATACAGCTTCCAAGCCTCATTTGATACGTTACTGCATCAGTGCAGCAATGTCACACTCAAAGTGATTCAAAATGATGCTCTAAATTGAATTTGCGAACAAGTACATCGCACCAGAATAACATATTGCCTAAATGGATATATAATCATAGCATACAGAATAAATGTAAAGTAAAGAGTAACAATTTTCAGTAGAAGAAAACAGAATCACTAGGATGATAGCCTTTCATATGAGCAGTGAATGGGTTTGGTCTTACGTTAACGGGGCGGTCTTAGGACCCGCATGTATATTAACCTGTAGATTCTTAGATACAAAAGGATATTTTCTGGCTCATCTGCTATGCTTCCGCTCTCTGTTCAAGGTATGTCTTCTGGCTTTTTAAATCAGCCGACCTGCTTAGCGTTGAGACTCGATAAAAAGTCAACCTGGGACGATTCTAGTTCGCATAGGCTGAAGTCATGAGAGGAGAGTTAGCCTTGTACTAAAACTCTGCAGACTGACTGATTTACACAAAATGCGCGCGGAGTATTTCAGACCAGCGTATGGCTTCTGTTATAATAAAAGCCTGTCGCAACCAACAAAGAATATAAACGTAGGCACTATTACACATATAACAATTAAGTCCTATTATGTAGCCTACGTGTATGTATGCATGCTGACGAACTGCGGTTCGTGGACGGGTGGGTAACTCCGCATTTCCAACTGTAAGTGTATAGTGGCTCCCAGGGTCGTACCGAGAGGGGGCCAGCGGGGCATAGGCACAGGGCGCAAATGTGGAAAGGGCGCAATTTTCAAAATGTGGGGGCGCCAGATTGATACAAGGCACAGGGCGCAATTATAGCTCGGTACGGCCCTGGTTGCTCCGCTCCGCCCTGTTTTCCCCTCTGCTTCAGTATGTATAAGGGAACGGGAGATGAGAAGAAAATAGAGATTACGAGTTGATGACAGAGCGAGAGAACAAGTTGACGACGCATCGTCGAGAAGGAGAACAGAGTTGTTGAAGCACATTATCCGCAGTTGGTCGTCTTACGTTTAGCAGAGATTTTCAATTTGTCTTCAGTTGACATCTATACTTATAATGAGTAGTTACATTGAACTGGTATCGTCTTATGAGGTATAATGTATGTATGTATGTATGTACATACATACATACATACATTCATACATACGTACATACACACATACATATATAATGTATGTATGTATGTACATACATACATACATACAGCTCATTTCCACCTTATTGCTAGCTCTAATGGAACATCACGGACATATTTTCAACGTCTTAAATTCAGGAAAGAGCCCGAGAGAGATTTCGAGGACTTTTAGCTATATATCCAGAAAAATTCTTGCTTGTCATGATGAGCTATTTAAATCTTCCTTCACATTATTATTCAAGGCTTTTTGAAACATATGGATTTGTTTATAGCAGGCCTGACCTGCATATTGGCATATAGTGCATAATATAAGATAACAGCTTTTGAGGAAGAATATGAGAAAAGAAACCATGGCTGAAGAAGATGTTCGATACTAATTACGCCTTCCATAAATTTGGCGTATTGTTTTTAACACAGCCACCTTATGTGTTTCGTTGGCGTCAGTTCCAAACCTGAATAAAGCTCACAGTAGTGTTGAAGAAACCCCGAGTACAAATTCGGGACTGTGCTGAGTGTGCTCACCCTTGGACCTGACTACTATGGTGCAACGTTTCTGCCATAATTATTGAATAACATTAAGTTAGATCGAAATGTTAAATATTATTGTTACTTTGGCTGGAAGAACCTCGAGTTGAAATCTTGTCTCGTAAAGAGTGAGTTTGTTCTACGTGCTAATTACAGCGCATCATCTGCCTGTAAATATTGTTTTTAAGTTAATTTTTAGAATCTCATTTTCATGTAGAATTTAGCATTTTATTCTGCTCACAAGGACGAATTCTGGAACACAATTATTTTCTTTTATCACCGTTTCCTAACAGAGTCATGCCAAATTTGGATGTGACATAAAGAGTTATACGCTGACGCTAATTACAATATGGACTCCTAAGATTTGAATCCCGATCCGTATTAAACCCAACCTGACCGTATGCCTAATACAACGAATGTTTGTCGATCCATAGTATGCACGACTCATCTGCTTGGCAGCGAAAATAATCAGTAGATTACATGACAGTCAGTGATTGTCCTAGCGAAAGTGTTCATGCGATTTTCAGTGCTCTCGGGCGGACATACATGTACGTCTAGGTGCTGCATTTGGCAAGCCTACGCCGTCTATGCTTTAAAAAACGACGACGGTTATTGGCCTTCAGTTTACAATTCGGTTATCTACAGTCGATAGTCTAGCAATTCTCGAGTAAGCCTACATTACATTTTCGCAAGTAATTTACAGGTTGGTCTTGAATTAACTTGCGAAGCATTAGGGTAACACAGAAGGTTCATGATTCATATTTGGATTTTCATCAGGCTTATTAACCACTTTGTTGGTGATTGAGAAAGCTATTGAACTTAATCCTTTCAGAGGGAGAACGCATACTCTTTCTCCGAGAGGCAGACGCTCCTACATGTAAGCGCCGGTGAATAAGCTGGTCTCTCTGACGTGGCTTTTGTGGGCGCTGAGAAATTTTCTAAGATTTACATTACATTACATTAGAATAGAAGGCTTCCTGCAGCTGCGTCAATCTGCGTCATGACGTCCGATCGACTTTTGTTTTTATATTTCATGACGTTAAAGACACCTATTATATTATATTATATTACATTATCTTATGTTATATTATATTACATTATATTATGTTATATTATATTACATTATATTATGTTATATTATAATATGTTATGTTATGTTACATTACATTATATTATATTATGTTAGAAACCGTGACATCCAAATCCCTGATTTTGTGCTGGAGTTGCTGGCGTCTCGTATTTGTTGGTTTTAGTTTTTGTGAATGTTTCTATTAATTCTTCAAATTCTTCCAGTTCTTTAGTTAACGTCATTGTCTCAGTTGGCTGTAGTTTGTCTGCGTCTTCTGTGTGTTTGTTTGATTGTGTGTCTGCGTGTTTGCGTGTATGTCTTTGTATCTGGGGCATTGTCTGTGTGCTGCACTGTGTGCGTCCGCACAGTTTGCGCATTTAGGTGACCTCTGTCTATGGCATTTATCGTGCCTGTGTGCCTGGCCGCATCGGCTACACTTGGCTGCGCTTCTGCAATTTGTCTCAGGATGGTCGAAACGCTGATAGTTTCTGCAGCGCAGAGGTCGAGGAATATACGGCCGAATCGAGAATTTACGGCCACCTATTGAAACCCGTTTAGCCAGAACGGTATCCTTGTGGTAACTCTGTACCATACATACGTACGTACATACATACATACATACATATATACATACATGCATACATACATACACACATACATGTACATACATACATACATACATACATACATACATACATACATACATACATACATACATACATACATACATACATACATACATACATACATACATACATACATACATACATACATACATACGTACAGACATACGTTACCCGTCCCTTCCTATATATTAAGCCCAAAGTCCCACAAGCTCTCTCTATACACTCTAGTATAATTTTTAATAAGATCACGTACCCATTAAGAAATTTATCTAACAGCAAGCGTGCCATAAATATATGTAGATTAGTCCACTCTAGATACAAGACACTACACAGGTATGAAGGAAGCAGGCACGATCTAGCAACAATATTATATAATATATATAGTGTATATAGTATATACGTTTTTTGAATGAATGGAGCTCACCATGGCGTTGCTCAAAGACTTCCAGGTTTGCTGTCTAGGATATGTTAAGTTCTATTCAGTCTCGAGATGTCCAAATGCAAGCCATGGTTGTAGTGCGAGGAAATTTGCATTTCACCAATTATTACGACCATTGTTTGCAGATGGTGGAATTGTTGACGCGATATTAGTCTCTTGATCAGCACTTTCTGGAAGAAACGGATGAACAATTATGTCTGACAGCACAAAGCTCCACTCTCACGGGGACGATACACACGCAGGTTAGCTTTCGGTTTTATGTCTCTTTAACGATCCATTTGACAAAGAGGCACAGAATCCGAATCTTGCGAGAAAATAGGTTTTTATGTTGGTTAATAACAATAGAACATGACTGAAAGTTCATCTCATTATCCAAAGTTTTGACTCGTCTATTAATTCAGTGCTTTTCAAAAATAATTTACATAGTCCGCTCGTGACAGAGATGAGTTTTGAACTACATCAAGCTATATGTACACCCTGTAGTTCTCATATTAATCGTGAGGTGCTTACGGTGCCACAATGTATATTTCGTCAGATCTGGCACCTTTCCAGAAGCCTTGAATAATATAATAATATCATTTTTTAGGCACGCCGCAAGCGTATTTTGCAGTAAATGTTTTTAATGCCTCAGTTGTCTTTGTCGATTATTGCTATTTATATTTATATCTAGTGTTAATTGTCTTATAGGTGATAAAAAGTGTTGCCATGGTCCTGGATATGCGAGTCCTTTGGATGCGATGAAGAATGGTCCAAGGGAGAAGCTGCTCTACGTCACGTGTCCCTCTGTGTCCAAGGACAGACCTGACTTTCTTGCGACCGTGGATGTCGACCCAGAGTCACCGACTTACGGAAAGGTATTTTCAGTCTCTAATTAGAGGAGTGTCAAGATTGACGGGCGTGAAACGGAAGCGAACGATCTATGACTGTTGAATGTGATATGCTCAGTTCTAGACCGTTGAAACAGATCCGGAGTCACCGAGTTACGGAAAGGTATTTTCAATTTCTAATTGCTGAGATACTGAAATCGACAAGTAAGATTAAGTTGGACGAAATAATATGGCTAAAACATAGGCTAATGCATAATGTGGCATCAGGTTGGTGGAATATATTTTATGTTTAGCGGGCAATTTCCAGCATTCAATCCTTACATGGCACAGTTTCACGATCTAATTCTCATCAATCCACCCGTGCCTCTTTCACCAAGCAAAGTATTTTATAGCGGCTTATGAACCGAGAAGTAATTGGAAAACCGTACGATGCACCCGTCCCATTTCCTTCATTGTTGTCTCAATCGCCAAAGAGCGAGGAGTGATTCAAAACTGCGTTTCTTTAAAAGATATGTATACGGCAGTTGACACTAAGACTGCGAACTTCAGGCTAATGCAGATCCATGTGTTCCATTTTTTGTTCAGGTCATCCATCGCCTGAATATGACTTACATAGGAGACGAACTCCATCAGTCGGGGTGGAACGCTTGTTCCAGTTGCTATGACAAACCGTCAGAGAAGCGCAGTCACATGATCCTTCCTTGTCTCAATTCAGATCGCATCTACATCATCGATACATTGACTGATGAAAAGGCTCCCAGCATTTTCAAGGTTCGATGCAATGTTTTTGTGTCTTTCACTTTCAGGCAAACGATCATTAAAATCTGATGCCTGAGACATTAATTTTTTAGTGTTCTTTGTTAAAGGGCTCTAAACCAAAGGCAGTTGATAGTTTATAATTTACAGTATTTTTACTCTTTTGAAGTGTCTAAGACACGTTGGGCCTTTACGCTAGTGTCTTTAGATTATAGACGATGCAAAATTACAAGAATTATATGAGTCTGGACTATTTCCCCGATGTCAAATCGACATCAATATTGAGCTCACAAACTTCGGGGACGATATTTTAGTACAGGGCCTTCTTCATATTTGGATATGTTTAGTTATAGCACTGTTGGTATTACTTTAATTAAGCTCCAATAACGCAATCAGCATCAATACGGTTACCTTAGCTATGCATTGTGAGTGTCGTAATGCATTTTTGAAATCATAGTTTTATATTAAGCTCAATGCTCTATTGATTGCATTAGTTTTTTTTTGTACAATACCAATAAAACAAATTAGTTTACAATGTACATTGTTCGGCCTATGTCACGTTGTATTGCGGCTGAATATCCTCATCGTCCATTCCTTCCTTCAAATCGATGACGTACGGTTTAGTACTCGATGAAAGTTCTTCTGATCGTAGGTGATTGAACCAGAAGAGGTTCACACGAAGGGAGGAATCTCAATGCCGCACTCGTCTCACTGCCTTGCTTCTGGCGATATAATGATATCAGGAGTTGGCAACAGAGACGGCAACCCGCAGGGTAAGCCATCTGTTAAAATATCGTTACGGTCTTCACCAATTAGCGCTAGGGTGCCCTGTAGGGCGTAGAAACATCAAAACGAATGATTATGTCAGCCTTGAGCTAGTTACTGACGTATTGGTTATTTCTGCTGAGTCTGGTACGTGCAAAGCTTTGAAACTCTCTGTGCAGTAGTTCAATTCCTTAATGACATTCAGAATTAATTTCAGAACAATCAGTTTCTGCTTGTTTAGTTGCTGGTTTCACAAACAACCTATTTCCGCTAGCCTGAGTGTTGACTGTTGACTGTAACCACGTACGTGTGTCAGCTAGCTTCTTTGCTGGTTTAAAACCATTGATTTCTGCTATAGCTCGATTGTTAGTTCCTAATATCTCGATATGTTCAATTTGTATGCAATTAATTAATATTTATTTGCCTACGGTCTTACTTGAAACGAATAATCATTAATGATCGTGCATTTTTATGGTTGCGAAACATGGGTAGTAAAAAAAATACATAGAAAGGAGAATTTTGACATTTGAGAGAAAATGTTACAGGAAAATATTCAGAATAGGTTGGAAACAAAAGGTCAGCAATGCAGAACTGTACGGAATAATACAACCAAAAGAAAATCTAATGCAAAAAGTAATTAAAAGAAAGTCAGGTTTGTTTGGCCATATATGCAGAATGAGCGATGATAGAAAAATCAAAACATTGTTGTTCGGAAGAATGGAAGGAAAGAATAAAAGGGGACATCCTCACAAAGAATGGCTAGACGATATTATAGGGGAATGGGGAAATAAGCGGATTCAAGAACTGACACATATTGCACAGGACAGACAACAGTGGAAAGTCACGACGAAGTGGGCATCGGACATCTACGGGCGTTGTGCCCAGGATTAATGATGATTATGATGATGATGATTTTTATCATGACTACATCGATTTTTATCACGACTACATCGAAGACATCAGTTTAAATTAGATTACATTACAGTAACTAGGGTTTTGTTTGGTTTCCAGGAAGCTTCATCCTCGTGGATACGAAGGAATGGAAATTGAAGGCCAACTGGGAAAAAGATGGGAAACCAGCTCCGATGGGCTGTGACTTCTCGTATCAGCCGAGACATAACGTGATGATCAGCACAGAATGGGGAGCCCCATGGACCATCAAGTCCGGCTTCAACCCAGAGCGTGTTGTCCAGGGTATGCCACCTATGTAGACATGTTCAGTTGATCACTTAAATCACTTGAAAATAGTATTTTGCAGTTTGCATCTAATCACCTTTAAAACAGATTTAATTAACATAACACTTTAATTAATAGCAAACCATACAGTTCCAAGTGATCAATGCGTACTTATTACCTGCTGCTGTTATTGTCTAGTAATGGTAGCCCAGCAAGCGGGATCTATGGTCCCCTTAGGTTTTTTCTACAGATCACCATTGTTCCAAACTCATGTAAATCATCTAGCATAAGTACATGCACATGTGATAAACTGCTGTACTGCTGAGTTCAATAAAAGCGCATGGTTATGGTTAAAGAAATAATCATGTCACCATTCACTTGCAGGTCATTACGGTCAGCACCTCAATGTTTGGGATTGGACAACGCATGAACTGACCCAAAGAATTGACCTTGGTCCAGATGGTCTGATTCCACTGGAAATCCGGTTCCTCCACAGTCCAGATGAAGCACAGGGATATGTTGGTTGCGCGCTCAGCTCAACCATCTTTCGCTTCTTCAAAACCGAAGTTAGTGTAAACAAAATGCTCATAGTATAAGCTAAGGTGGGGTAGAGTTACTAAATAAGGTAAAGTCAGGCACGTCAGGTGCATTAGGTAAGGAGCATGTAAGAGATGTAAAATACATTATGGTATTCATATCATGTAGGTTAGTTATGGTAAATTATGGTTATGAAACAATTAAGGTTAGATTTGTTCAGGTACATCGTAAAGTGAGAGCGCTTTCATCACACCACTTTATCAACATTACTAGATTTCGTCAAAAGTTTCCTTTGGGCTCGAGGATGTCTTTTGGACGAGGCCCTATCATCGGCAATCAAGCAACCGAACTACAAACAACTCGTTATCACTTTCTTTCCATCAACTTGTCTTAATTAATCAGTTAAACTAACACCGGGCATGTTGATGGCCTATTGGTGAATTAGTGATGTTCCGTTTTGAAACCAAACCCTGTATAGAATTGTAGATCATAATATGCGAGTGTTTGGTGAAATAAAGCTTGATATATAAATTGCGCGACAGAGAGCCTGAGAGGCTTAATATAAGCTTAATAGCATTTGTAGCGGTCGTTAACTTAAGTAGCAATATAAAATTGGGTAATACTTTTATTTATTACTGAATTCTTGAACCAGTGAATTTATTAAGTAACTTAATTTGCTATTAAGGCCTAATTTGCTATTAAGGTCGTTCGTGTAAACGATTTAACCCCAGTTGTTCTGCGTTCTTAGGATGGCCAATGGAGCGCCGAAAATGTTATTCAAGTACCGGACAAGAAGGTGGAGAACTGGGCCTTGCCAGATATGCCAGGTTATTTCCAATGTATTATAACTTCAAGTTATATAAGCGTCACATAGTGCTCTACATAAGACATGTGTAACACGGAGACTAAAAGATAACAGAATAAATAAGGAAAGGCAGATGCGAACCTTCGGACATGCTGAACTGATGAATAGCCTGCTCATTATGGGACACCTTTCCTCGTATAATATTTCCTCAATTATATAGGGCCTAGACCGAACTGGTCATCTTAGGAAATTAAAAAGTTTGACTCTAAAAATCAACTACTATTAGTTTTAAACTCATAATTACTGTACTGGAAGAGATGATTTTGCCTATCGTCTCTTCCAAGGTATATGGTGGCAAGAGATGTTATGATGATGTAGGCACATGTAGAAGACGTTTAATCTTCGGCGCATGGTGTTCGTTGGAACCCCGGAATCACGAAGATTTTTGATGTTAAGATGTTTATATTAAAATGCAGAACATATCTACTAGTACAGGCATTATAATGATATTACCTCACACAAATTACAACAGAAACTTTTTTAACTGATATATACTTAGAAACATGTGTCCTTTAACCTATCAAAAGTCTCCATCAATGCAAGTGGTGGAAAGTATTGAAATCATTGATGGAATGTTTCCCATTTCCGCCAATGTTAAATAGGCTTACGTGAATTTTTACATGTTTTAATTTTCCCACTTAACTTTTATTTTGTAAAGAAAATATATAGCACAAATAATCATGCTAGTCTGCAAATAGTATATACATATTATACTATCTTTTTAGCACTTTTTAAAACCATTTTTACTATTTTTATACAGTATGACATTGCAACTCAAACAAATATAAGTTGTCCTCCCAGATGTTCAATTTGCACAGATTCTGCAGCGGGAGGTAGAGAGCCAGCTGCTACCCTAACAGAGAATGGAAGTTCCTCCATTAACTGAGGAAGTGGTTCGTCAAGTCTGCCGAAATAAATATACCAGCTAACAAGAAATAGTTAAATTTCAGAAGGCAAAACCTGAGGAGCATATTGACAGAGCTTTTCTATGCTCGGCTGAAACAGAGTTAATTTATTATAGAGATTGTGGGAAGTCAGCATATGATGCATTCATGAATGCTCTTGAAATCTTGCAATGATAGGTGCGATGACTGGGCATCCGCAGTGCAACCTTGGGTGTTGCATGTACACGACCTTCATGCTGCTGATGCAGTGTATCATCAAGTGTGTAGCATGAATTTTAGAATAAAAGAAGCACATTTCATTTATTTGGATGATTTACATAACACCCCTACAGGCTTACAAGAGCATCTGCTCAGAAGCGCTCCCAACTTAACCCGTAATAAATTGGACATGTCTTAAGATTGGCATAGAACACGGTGAATCTTGGGATGCGGCCAATAAGGAGTGCCGCAATACCCGATCCATGCACCCGATCCGACATGCAGGAAGCCTGTCATAGAGGGCGTTACAGTAGTCAAGGCGAGAGACCACGAAGGAGTGGACAAGCGTTGCAGCAACATCAGGGGACAAGAAACGGGATACCGTCCTGAGCTGGCGCAGCTGATAATAACAATTTTGGCGGAGCAAGTGGATGTGCCATGTGAAAGTGTGCTCTTGGTCCAGGGTAACACCAAAATCCCTGACAGCAGATGAGAAAACGAACTGTGAGAACTGTAGGACAAGGGCCTCCATGTCAGTGCCAAACCAAATAAACTAAGTTTTAGATAGATTGTGGAGGCAGAGGCGGTTGGAAGACATCCAGGCCTCCAAGGTGTCCATTGCCCAGCTCATTGCACAGACCCAGGGTTGAGCAGTGCAGATAGGCCTCGAGGTTGTCCGCATAGGACTGGCTCAGGACAGTGCCAGCAGACAGCAGAGGGCCTGAATCTGCGGTACAAATAATATACAGGAGAGGGCCGTGGGGGTAGTCCAAATGGAGCGGGAACCCAAGAAGACCTGGTGGACGGTCCTGCAGGAAGGAACCGACTAACCAAGAAGCTGCCTGAAAGACCAAACGAGGCAGAGATGATACCGTGGTAAACGGTATCAAAAGCCGGTACCTGGGAGCTGATATCAAACAGCATCAAGAGAGAAACCTGAGACCTGTCAATTGCTCCCAAAATATCAGAGAGAAGGCGGACCAATAGGGTCTTCGTGGAGTGGCCCCTTCGGAATCCAAACTGAAAGACCGGGAGTAGGTCATTTTTATCAATGTTGGCAGTGAGTTGGACGGCTAAAATCTGTTCAGGTTTGTTAGATAAGGAAGTGACATTAATAGCAATTGACTTAAAGTTATTAGAATCAGCTGCATCCGGCCCCTCGCGCCTTGGCACAGGAACAAGGATTGACCATATTTTGCGAGGCTGGAAAATATCTTCTTTGAGGGAATGGCAGCCGAAAGCGGTAAGGGAAAAAGAAGCGCATCCACAAATTCTGGAGGAGAAGTGTGGAGAGATGATCCTGGTCGCTGGTCTTTGGAGGTCAATATCCAGCAGATCATCAGTCCAGCGAAATTGACATAAAAAAACAAAATTTTGTCGGCCACACAATGAAGAAAGAGAAAAAGTCTCTGTTGAAGTTGCAAACTATCTTGAAGATAATGATGATGAGCAGATCACGAACAAAGATCTCATTAGCCGGATGGAATTGAATCTCAAAAGTTCAGAGGTCCCAACTGGACCCAACATATGGGCACACGCACATGAAATCCAAACTAAAGGAACATTTTGAACAGATCATCATGTGCAGCAGCAGTATTAGGTGAGCATGTAAACCACATGACATTGAGTGCTCTGTTGCAGGGACGTCAATCTCTCCTTGATTGATGGAGGCAAATCCCTGGTCCAAAGTGTCAGGAAGGTAAGATAATCCCCTCAAGACTCAAATAATATTATCCTCTACCTATCTGTACGCCCTGCTCTGTTGCATGTAACAAATGCAAAGTACCAGCATACACAAATTCATTACAAGTTGAATGGGATGACGATGAAGATGATGAATTGGTGATACTTAATGGAGAATTTGAACAACCTGAAAACTAAGCAATTTGTGCTGCCTAATTTAGTACAACGATGTTGCATTAGTTTTAAACATAGAAGAAGTTCACCTAGAGTTATTAGAATTACTTTAAATTATTTAGATCATCGATATGTCTTTTGGAATTCAAATGCTCTTCTGAAAATATTCGTCTCGTTAGTCACTACAGTGCACCTAAATTTTACAATTTTCATAATACTTCCACCACGAGTATTGATGGAGACTTTTGATATGTTGTAGAGGATACTTTTCTGTGTAAGAAACAGTTGTTAGACTTTCTGTTGCAATTTGTGTGAGGTTGACCCAAAAATATTCACAGAATGCCTTACTATAGGGCAACTGTTTCAATTATATTAAAACGTCTCTTGATCCGCCCATAGTCAATAACTTTGGCTGTAGGTACAGTAATGCGTTGTGTCCGACTGAGATGCTACGAATCTCTATCGACGGCGCTCCGTATTCTTGCCTTTGACCCTCTCTTCGGCGAATCCTCTTTTTCGCCTCGCGTCCCTTCTTAAAACCTTCCTCTCTTCCGCTGTCGGTTGTCTGCTTAATCTCCCCTTCTCTGCTGGCCCTTCACCTGTCACCCCTTTGTCTCTTGCTTGCATCGTCCCTTGACACTCCGTCTCGACCGTCCTCTTTCTTCCACGCTTCCATCCTGTCCCATAATTCCCTATATATGTGTCTGTTCTTCTGCGTATATGTCGCGTCTCTCTATACATCCCTCGGTCTCTTGCTGTCATCATTTAGTCCAGACGATTCGGCCGGACAGCGCACTGGGTGGAGATTAATTAAACATCTAAAGCTGTCATTAGTTGACCTATGACGATTAGGAATGCGCTTAACCAACGGCTACTGGTCTGCCACGTAGAGTTCATTCGGTACATAGCAGATCCAAATATTCTATAGCCTAGCCAAATTCAAATGTTCTTTACACACGAATAATAGTCATAGTTTTAACTAAATATCACAATATTAAAATACATTTATAACATAATCGGCGTCGATTCCACTACAATTACACATAACTATTTTTTCTAACTTCCTGATTAGATTAAGTAAAAAAATTATAACAATGGGCAAAATTATGGTACTTGACTCCAGTGTAATACTAGATGCGATGGTAATGGCTTATAACAAGCAGAGCCAAACCGAACAGCCCGTCATGTTGAGATGCGTTCCACATTTAGGCTATGCATAGGCTAATCATTCCCACACCTTATTCATCTGTTTCCAAATGAGGAAACGCAGGGTCTACTAAATAGTTATTATGAATAAGGTCAATATATATTCATTTGTATGCACTGAATTATAGACTACTTTGAAGGAAATTTGCAATTTAATTCAATGTAATTAATCCACTTTGCAATTTAGGATTTATTACCGATATTCTGGTTTCACTGGACGATCGATTCCTCTACTTTAGTAATTGGATTCAAGGCGACATACGTCAGTATGACATCACCGACCGACGTAATCCTAAGCTGGTTGGACAGGTACGCATGCGTAGTTGCGTTCAGCAAAATGAGCCACATGGGATCATACCAATAAATGTATTCAATACCTTAATAATAAGTGTACAGTATAACACGGAGCAAAGCATCAGCGCAGTTGTACAGTAAACGAACCTACTTTTCTCTCTCTCTTCTTAATTCTTTAACCGAGGTGCGTGTTCCAAATTACATGGGAATTTTGGGAAAACGCAGGCTTCTATGCAATTCGTCGTTAAAGTGCTTATTAGTAGTTATATTAGTTGCTTCCTGGTGCATTTAATCTATATACACCTATAATCACATCAAATCAACCAATAATTTGGTTATAGTCGCCTTGTACTTAGGTTATAATATTAACCTAACTCATAAACAGGCAAAAAACTCTAGCCACATGTGGATGTGTTGCCTCCAGGCAAGCTGGTATCAAATAAACTAACCATCTAGCGTTGCAAAAGCCACCTACCATGCACAGGGCTAGGCTTTGATTAGAAGATCCACCTATAGGTCAAATGTCACGGGAATTTCCAAAGTTTCGATGACTCATCAGTTTCGATGATGAGTCATTATTGAACAAAAAGGAAAAAAGTTTCTTGCGTATATAAAATGAAAGAAAATATTTTTCCCGTTTTTCACTTAAAGAAATGCCACCACAATATAAAATGGAATACTCGAAGAAATCTGTTATTGAATTAAGAAAAATTGCCAAACAGAGCGATTTGGTTGGTTATACACGACTACGAAAAGCAGATTTGATTAGTAAAATTGAAGCCCACAGCCTACCCTCAATCCTCAATCTCAACCAATGCTAGTTTGCTTGATGCACCCGTTCCCGACATTGGAATGCCAACACTCGAACCCGTACCAGCCACGACAGTACGAAAAATATTCGTTAAGACTAAATCAGCGATTAATAAATTTGCAAGATGGATTGAAAATTATATACCTAAAGAACCAAAGAAAATAGTGAATGAGAAGTTAGAAGCATTGAAAGCCAAAGTGAATTCTAAATTCGGTAAAATTCCTATGAAAACACGCGAAATAAAAGACACGGCTACAGCTATCAAGGGCTTCACGAAACAATACACGGTCGAAGGCGCAAGCGGAATTGACGCCATATCTTTTCTCAAAGCAGCTCAACCACAACTGGAAGACCTTTTGTCTAGAAATCGCCAGACTAAGGTCAATTTTGTCCTTACCTGCACAATGGAGCGTGTAGATATGAAATCCGAACAAGTAGATACCAAGGATTTTCCATTTGTCTCTATGACCGAAGTTGTTTTAAACTCTACCGACCCGAGCGAAATATTTAATATTGCGAAAGATAAAATCCTAGAGTCTATGGGAGCCTTCCAGATGCAAGGTAGTAACTGGAGACTTAGAGCGGTTCAAAAATTAGACATCAACACAGTTGTTTATAAACCGCTGAAAGGCAGTTCTTACATTCCACTACCGAAATGTTTAGCGAATAAAATGGGTATTATTAATATGAAGAACGAAGACGAAGAATGCTTCAAGTGGTGTGTAACGAGAGCCTTAAATCCGGTTGACGGCAATCCAGAAAGAATTACGAAAGAATTAATCAAGCAGTCTGAAGAACTTGATTGGTCTGGCATCGAATTCCCAGTAGCAGCGGATGCTAATATGATAAGTAAGTTTGAGAGAAGTAATAAAATTAGTATTAATATCTTCGGTTATGAGAACTATGTTTACCTAATCCCACTATATTTATCAAATCATGAGAGTAATAGGTGTGTAGATCTATTACTCATTTCTGATGGAGAAAAGAAGTTTTATTTTTGGATAAAGAACTTTAACAGATTGATGGCGGTTCATAGAGAAAACTCATACACTTCGATGCACTATTGTCAAAGATGCTTAATAGGATTCAGTAGAATCGATTCATTACGAAAACACGCCGAGTACTGTTCCCAGCACGAGGCACAAAAGATAGAACTCCCAGAACCAGGAACTATGATAATGTTTAAAAATTATTTCAGAAAGATGAGAGTTCCTAATTGCCATTCATATGAAACGAAAGAAGCTATGTTACAACAAGCCTATATATCTTGGTATGTGTATTTTAGACTTGAGTAAGACTATAATGTACGATTTTCATTATAATTACATCAAGAAAAAGTATAAAGATAGAGCAAAGTTACTTTTTACAGATACAGATTCTTTAGCCTATGAAATTAAGACCGAAGACTTCTACACCGTTTGAAATAATTTGAAATAGTTTGAAATAATTCTCGGCTAGATAGAAACTGTCGACGGTACTATGCCTTCCTCGGATGTAATAAGTCTCGCATTTATTCTGCCTCTCTAACTGTAAATCGTCGAAAATCATCAAGTTCTTCTTGTCACTGGTCAAGTCACTCAGGTCTGGCACGTCTTCTGCTGATTCAAAGAACTGGGAAGAACAATATCAGATTTTTCATTCAAGTGTTTAGCCATTTCCTCAATTACAACCTCTGGTGAATAATTTTGTCTCATGATCTCGTCTTGAATATAAAATAACCCGATGATGGATTCTTTTGGTAGTTTTTCTTCAAATGCTTTTTTCAGAATTTTATACTCTGGTTGAAAGAGAGACCTTCCGAATATTTGCAGATTGTCATAATCTAACCATCCGGGTCTTAGAAGTAGGTTCAACAGTAAAGTAGTCTTACCGCATCCAGACTTTCCTACGATTAACTCTCTTATACTTCTAGGTAAAAGAGCGTTATTGAATCTCTAAGATAATATGTCGTTCCACGAAAAATCTTTGACTTCCATTTTAAATATATCTCATTGTTTTTAAAAAAGGATGTATTGTGTAAAGTGTAAAACTCATACTGAAATTAAACATTTACAGACTGTTATAATGAAGAATGGAAGGTCAATGCTTAGAGGCACGTGTGATGTTTGTGGAAAAACAAAAACTCAAATCGTGAAAGCAGTAGAAGGTGGAGATCTAGTTGGGTCTCTAAATTCAGTAACTAGCGGTATTAAATTACCATGGGCTAAATTTCCAGGAGAGATGCATTTACCAGGACATCAGTTTACAGGACCAGAAACTAGACTAGATTTGAGATTGAATCCTGATGGAACTCCTAAAGATTAGTCGAAACCCGTTGATAGAGTCGATAACGCTGCATATTATCATGATTAAGCTTACAACCAGCACACAGATTCGGCTTCTAGAAATATCGCCGACAAAGCGATGATTAATGAATTGAATAATATACCTAATCCTAGCTTACGGGAGAGACTAGAGAGGGCTATAGTCAAACCTATATTATCTACTAAAGCTAGTCTCTGGTTAGGTTTAAAAAAGGCTTAAAATTACAACCCGATCTGAAATGGACCAATCAATTAGCGAATGAATTGCATAAACCAGTAGTAAGGCATTTTAGAAAGAGAAAGGTGTACGTTAGTGGAATAGATGAGATATGGGCTGCTGATTTAGTCGATATTCAGGCTTTCGTTAAAGATAACGATGGTGTGAAATACTCACTTACTGGGATAGATGTGTTTTCCAAGTACGGGTGGATCATACCATTGAATGATAAGAGTGGAAAATTTACAGCTAGTGGCTTCGTGAAAATAGTCGAGAGCGATAGAAGGCCTATTAAACTATGGGTGGACAAAGGAAAAGAATTTTATAATAAAAATGTTCGGGAATTAGTTGAGTTATATTCTTCTGAAAACGAGGAAAAATTTTGCGTGGTTGAGAGATGGAACCGGACAATGAGAGAGAAAATGTTTAAGTACTTTACAGCTAATTCAACAAGAAGATATATCGATGTGTTGGATGAAATGGGTAGTAATTATAATGAGACTGGTCATTCTTCCGTTAAAATGACGCCCGCTAAGGCTAGTATGAAAGTGGATGAAAAGACTGTATTTATGAATTTATACGGCGAAGAGGTCTTAGAGCCTATTGTGCCTAGGTTTTCAATCGGTGATAAAGTTAGAATAACTAAGAAAAAGAATATATTTGAAATGGGATACACGCCTAAATGGACGGAAGAGATTTTCACAGTATCTCAGATTCAATACACGGATCCTCCAACTTTTAAGATTACTGATCAAAGTGGAGAAGAAATACAGGGCTCATTTTATGAACAGGAGCTACAGAAGACAAATCAAGAGATATTTAGAATTGAAAAGATTATTTGGAAACGTGGGAAGAAATCGCTGGTAAAATGGCTCGGTTACCCTGAATCACATAATTCGTGGGTAGATAATGAAGATTTGGTGATCGTGTGATAATGATTTATATAGAAGTATTGTATATTCCTACCAGACTTGCGTCATAGTTCCTCCTACGACCTACGTTATTCCATCTCGTGACGATGAGTCTACCTGCGTTGGCGTCAAACAAGCATTCTCATTATTTCGATAACTCGTGATCGTGAATGTGCGCCAGATTCTAGATCCTTCTGGAATGTTCTAGAACAGCCAGGACTATATAATAATTGATGTGACCGGTAGCTACATCGTCAGGCATTTACTTTTTCGGGTGCATTGTGACCAAATTCTCCTCTCAGTCTGCGAATATGGGCGATGAGCTTCAGACCTTCGTTCATAGCCTGGCTAATGAAAGACCCGCTAACGTTGGGAGAAAGGAACGCGAGTTAGTGAAGATTCGTGAAAGGCTTCGAAAGATGAAAGCGAAAGATCGGGAAAAAACAGCGAATGAGAGAATTGATGGCTTGCCTTCGCGAGACGGTTGACGAACTGGCTTTTCTCAAGAACGAAGCTGCACGGGTTCGAACAGAGCTGTCAACCCTTGTCGACGGCGCTGCTGAGTGTAACCGGCGATCACGAGGTGGCTTTTCCTGACGAACGAATGTCTACGAGTACGATAGGAAGATTCGAACCCTTGTCGACATTCATATAACGCCTATCGATTAGAATTAGAGTTCACGTGGGTTAGAGACGCTCGAAGAGGCAACGACTAAGCTGATTATGACATAAGTGCTCATATTATAAAGAACCTACTCACTATGTCACTTCGATTAACACTAAAAGCAGAACAATGAACAATGACACAGTGGAAATCGCTTGTTCGTACCCATCGCCGTTAAATGGATGACAGCAACAACGAATACTTGCAGAGAAATATGAAATAGACATAGACAGACATAGACAGACATAGACAGACATAGACAGATAGATAGACATAGACAGACGAACTGATAATATTCTTTTTGCTTGGGGCTAATATAGCGTCTTCGTTGCATGGATAAATGTGTCGATTGTCTGGCTTTTGCAACGCTAGATGGTTAGTTTATTTGATATCAGCTTGCCCCAAAGCAACACATCCACATGTGGCTAGGGTTTTTTTTGTCTGTTTTTGAGTTAGCTTAATATTATAACCTAAGTACGAAGCGACTATAACCAAATTATTGGTTGATTTGATGTGATTATAGGTGTATATGGATTAAATGCACTAAGTAGCAACTAATATAACTACTCTTATTCAACTTCACCCAACTGGACTAATGGCCCGACGCTTAGGCTATCCGCCCCGTGTAACTGCGAAATATAAGCAAGTGTTAGGCCTGCAACTGCATAGTTCATATAATCATGATCAAATAATTAATTACACATAATTTTTTACACGTATATATACATATATACTTTTGGAATTATATCCGTCTCTGTCTCTCTCTATCACTGTATCGCACGCAACCTAATTACGGTGTGACTTTAATGAGTTGAACAACACGATGCCTGCTAATAATAATTCCTAATAAAGTATTATGATCGAACATTTTCGATACTGCTTACTGAAAATGTGCGTTTAGATATTTATTGGTGGATCAATCTTGAAGGACTCTCCAGTGAAGATAATCGAAGACAAAGAACTAAAGGCAGGACAACATTTTTTTTCATCCGTCTAGACTAGTAAGCACACTAGAGTTGTATAATATTGCTGCTATTGTTCTTTAAGTGAGTTTTATTGAACAAAGTTCCTCACCCACTAAAACATGATTGTAAGTTGAGTCTTATGAAATACATAGGCTACAGCAAATAATTATGCAGACTTGTATACTCAGAGAAAATACTTTATTCACATTACCTGACATTAAAACGCAATGTAGATGCATCTGGTAATATAGCAGCAGTGTTCTTTAACAAAATATAGGCCCTGTATTACGGTGATATAATATATATATATATATACATATATATATACATTACACATGCTAAACCATAATCATACCGTGTAGACGCTTTGCAAACATAGAAAACAACCCATCTTTAAATCTCCAGTGAACGTCTGTTGTTGATTTGGTTAGGAACGACCTGATCCTTTGTATTTTAACGGGAAGAGGTTGGAAGGAGGTCCACAGATGTTGCAGCTGAGCTTAGATGGCAAACGGCTCTTTACCACAACATCAGTGTACAGCGTCTGGGACAAACAGTTCTACCCGGAGCTTCTTAAGTAAGAATATTTAGCCTTATCAAAAGGCGCATTATATAACTGCTTTCAAATAATGATCAGTGATTCTACCTACCTGAATGCCTTGCCTTGGCATTTCGCCGGTGAAGTAGCTGCTTTTGTCTACATATTCTTCTTGGGAACCGTGGAAATTAATACATATATAATATATGTATATATATGTTATATACGATATTATATATATATACATTATAACGCTTAATTATTCTTAGCTACTTAGTACGCATGAAACGCAACCTTTGTCTTCTTGACAGATTTGTACATGTTTTTCAACGATTGTTTTCTTTGCATGGTAATGGAATGTAACGGTTTTTTTTAATTTAGCAGCATTTTAAAATACAGAATTCAGTTTTTGCGGATATCAAGCATAAGCTATTTACCGGATTGATGATTTTTTTTCTTTCAACTAGAGCCGGGTCGTTCCTACTTCAGATAGACGTCGATACTGACAAGGGTGGACTAACCCTCAACAAAGATTTCTTCATTGATTTCGGGGACAATCCCGATGGTCCGTCTCTGGCTCACGATTTGAGATATCCAGGAGGAGATTGCTCCTCAGAAATATGGATCTGAATTACCTATGCCGTAGCATTGCTATGGACTTAGAGAAACGTTGCTGATTCAGTCTTTTCGTATTGCTTATTCAAAGGCATCTTAGCAGCTTTATAGCACAGTAGGTGACTGCGCCTTTAGACATTTGCTTGAAGTAGGCTGTTGGAGTTGATACGATTAGAATCTACATGTTCTTAATTGAGAATTAGGGCCTACAACAATAAGGTTAGGTGAAGAATGAAATGGGTCTTCATAGCAAGAATAATAATAATAATAATAATATATATATATATCTTTACCTAACTTTATCATAAAGTTATAACGTTAAACAATACAGTTCAAAGTTGTCAACGTCTAACGTAGGTCTGCGTACATCAACTCTAAACACAAATTTTGTCCTATTTCGAATTGATCATGCCTATACACTGCCATATCTTTATTACTTCATTATAATCTAACCTCGATTGTATTTGTACTTGAATATTTGTATAGCGTCCAAAGATTGAGTTGTCTCTTGACAGATGATACAGTGTTCAGGAGTTTCAGAAACGACGATAAAAGGACGAAAATATTATACAAAGAGAGAGAGAGAGAGAGAGAGAGAGAGAGAGAGAGAGAGAGAGAGACAGAAACAGAGACAGAGACAGATGGGGAGAGAGATAAAGAGAGGGAACAGACTGTTCATCATTTACAGTGGGTTGTGTTCGGGTTGGGACAGCAGACGATGAATCCATGATCTGTATGAGAGATACAGGAACAGATAATGAGCGCTTGAGTGACCATATCATAGTCAAGGTCCTATGTGAGATTATTTGCAGATGATCGATGGGGACGGGCGGACGTGAGGTAAGAAGATAATCGAGTACAACAGGTTCAATGAATGGTGACGAGTTCAAGAAGAAATGTCATTTGGGAAAGTTGGGAGTGCTGCATAGAATTATAGATTGAACATTAACTGAATATGACGGAGAAGCTTCCATCAGTGAAATGTGTGAAGGGAGGAGTGATAACCTATTAAGTAAATCCAACCCCACCACGGCGACTCTATCATTTTATCAGCATCTGTCAGATTCTAACATCTGATTCGCTCAACTGTTTCTTTCAGACACCAAGAATGCGCACACGCACACGCATGAAAGAGCAAAACACGATTTCAGCAGCATAATAGCATACGTGAGACCCGTGGTTTATGAAATTATGCGATTTCGCATTTTTTCGCATAAATTGTCAGTTTTCGCATAATTTCCTAACTGGAAAGTATACTCAAATAATCATTGCACAAAGTTCGGAAATTTCGGTCAGTGTCAATCATAATTTGGCTTGTCCAGGTTATTATTAGCCTATAGGGGGCTATAGTTTACCGACCAGACGACGTGATTGTTGATGACTAGGACCCGGGGTTTATGTGATCATGCGATATTTTGCATAATTTAGAAAAAAATCGCATAATCCACGGGGATTAATTCAGTGTTGCAATGGGCACGAGACAAAAGCCTCGAGACCAAGACCGAGACCGATTGGTCCGGGACCAAGACCAAGACCGAGACCGATGGTCCGAGACCAAGACCAAGACCGATACTCTTTTTTATAAACAATTCAATTTATTAAGACGCTAAAACGGAATAACACGCTAAAACATTAATTTTATTGCTGATTAATACTAATCTTAACAATGGTCCAGGAAACATTTTTACCGGTCACTCGAGGTTTTGTGGGTTCAGCCCTTGGCTTCTGCCTGAGAATATCACACTATCAGTTGCTTACAGTATACGATAGGTAAATACTTAAAGACATCTGAACAAGTAGATTAACGTTCCGTTTGAATGGTGAACCTGTGCCACGGACCTCGGAATTGTACACGTAGGTTAATAGTGTCTACACTCTACACGTGGCCGACCACATAATTATTAGATTGTTCCAAAGCCTTGAAATCTGTGCAAACAAATTTTTAAATAGCTGGATCTGTTGCAAATGCAATTTTAATGTCCATTAACATGTGACATGTAAAGATGGTCTGCACTCTTTAAATCAATAACAATCGCGTAGGGCCTAAAAATCCGATGTCTCTAGTAAATGAAAACAGACAAATATCAAAATAATTGCTTTGATACGTCATGTGACCAAGAACGCTAATTTAAGACAAAGACCAATCCCAAGACCGTTCCTTTAAGGCCAAGACCAAGACCGACGCATTCGAGACCAAGACCGAGACCAAGACCGAGGCCTTCGAGACCAAGACCATGACCAAGACCGCAGTTTTCCGGTCTCGAGAAAGTCTCGAGACCAAGACCACGTTCTCGAGACCACATCCCTGGCCTAATTATACGTCAGCAGCGGCCGTCCACCAAACAGGTCATGCCACGCCATCTCCCAGTTGCACACGAATTCGAATTAGGCCGATTATTCGCTTGGATCTGGTTCAGACAGCAATATCGCAGTCAAACAGGACACGATCATGGGTTCCTAAAAATTATCATATTAATTTTAATAAATCGGGACTGAACGCCTGAAACAGCCTCATTTGGTACGGTACATTACTGGAGTAGTTCAGTCATAATACAATGCTTTAGTACTAGGATGCTATAAATTGAATTTACGAACAAGTAGGGATGCTGGCCCTTGACATGAGCTGTGAATGGGTTTAATCTGATGTTAACGGGGCGGTCATATATTAACCTATGTATTCTTAGATAAAACAGGATATTTTCAGGCTCATCTGCTCTGCATCCGCTCTGTGTTCAAAGTCTGTTTTTACTAGTTTTTTAAAGTCGGCCAACCTGCTTAGTGTTGAGACTCGATAAAAAGTCTACATGGGACGATTCCAGTTCGCACTGTACAAAGTACTGCATTTAAAAGACAAGAGAAGAGTAGATTGCCTTGTACTAAAAATCTGCAGGCTGACTGATTTACACAAATTGCTCGCAGAGTACTTCAGACTAGCATATGGCTACGTTAGAAGCTATCGCTACCAACATACGTGTAGCAAACATCCGTGATTCCGTATGACCCTATATAAATGTTATTGCGTCCCATTATGTTATCTATGTATGCAGAGGCGGGAAATGAATGGAAAACAGAGAAATTACGAGTTGATGACGTATCGTTGAGAAGGAGAATAGAGTTGTTGAAGCACAGTATGCGCAGTTGGTCGTCTAGCTTAGGCTACGTTTTAAAGAGGTCTTCAATTTGTCGCTCTTCAGTTGACTTCTGCATAATGAATAATTACGTTGAACTGGCATCGTGTTGTGAGTTATTTCCACCTTAATTTATTACTAACGCTAGTGGAAAATGATGGCCATTTTGAATTTAGGAAAGAACCCGAAGTGAGATTTCGAGGACTTTTAGCTATATATCCAGAAAAATTCTTGCTTGTAATGATGAGCTATTTAAATCTTCCTTCACACGCGTATCTAATACTTTTGGACAAAAAATATGGCTTGTTTATAGCAGGCCTGACCTGCATATTGGCATATAGTGCATAATATAAGATAACAGCTATTGAGGAAGAATGTGAGAAAAGAAACCATGGCTGAAGAAGATGTTTGATACTAATTACGCCTTCCATAAATTTGACGTATTGCATTTAACACAGCCAATTTGTTTCGTTGGTATCAGTTCCAAACTTGAATAAAGCTCAAAGTGGTGTCGAAGGAACCCTAGGTACAAATTGTAGACTGTGCTCACCCTTGGACCTGACTACTATGGTGCAACGTTTCTGCCATAATTATTCAATAACATTAACTTAGGTCGAAATGTTAAATATTATTGTTACTTTGGCTGGAAGAACCTCGAGTTGAAATCGTGTCTCGTGAAGAGTGAGTCTATTCTGCGTGCTAATTTTAGCACATTACCTGCTTAAAAATATTATTTTTAAAGATCATTTTTAGAATTTCTTCCGATGCTTCTCATTGTCATGTAGAATTGAGCATTTTATTCTACTCGCAGGCACGAGGTAAAGGACACAATAATTTTCATTTATCACAGTTTTAATTTTTGATGCTGCCGTTATAATTACGCTATTGGACTCTTCAGTTTTGAATCCCCATCGATAACCTAACCTGCCCGTATATCCAACCACGACGAATGTTTGTGTGACTGAGCGTCGGTGTATTAATTGATACCTAGTATGACTCATCTGCTGGGTAGCGAAAATAACCCTTAGATTACTCAATAGTCAGTGATCGTCCTAGGGAAAGTGATTTTTCGATTTTCAGTGCTCTCGGGCGGACATACATGTACGTCTAGGTGCTGCATTTGGCAAGCCTACGCCGTCTATGCTTTAAAAAACGACGACGGTTATTGGCCTTCAGTTTACAATTCGGTTATCTACAGTCGATAGTCTTGCAGTTCTCGAGTACGTTACATTTTCGCAAGTAAGTCACAGGTTGGTGTTGCATAAACTTACGAAGCAATAATACGGATGGTTGATGATCTTACCATATTCGGATTTTTATCAGGTTTGCTAACCATCCTTGATTCCTTTCAGAGGAAGAAAGCAAATTTTCTACTCGTGGCAGACGCACATAAGCGCCGGTGAATAAGCTGGTCTCCCTGATGTGGCTCTTGTGAGCGCTGAGGCATTTTCTAACATTTACAACACATTACATTAAATTTGTGTGTCCTCTCTTTTCCATAAAATTGCACCCTGCAGTTAATAGTGAACATACAGTTTTCCGAAAAATCACCCAACCCAACGGGGGAAACGTTTTTGACAAGAATGCTATATTTATTTAGAATGTGGTATAAGTAATTGTTCGAAATAATGGAAACCTTATGCCTACTCATTGATTTATTTTAAAACGAGAGAGCAAGATCCACTTCGAACCATATCCCGAGTTTGAGTTGACTGGAGATATCTCTACGTGGTCTCTCTATGATTGTGTGTATATAATATTTATAAGAATGTATGCAATAAGCACGTGTGCATGTATGCATGTAGACCTATGCATGTACACGTATGTATGTATGTATGTATTGTATGTATGCATATATGTATGTATATATGCATGTATGTATGTATGCATGTATGTATGTATGTATGCATGTATGTATGTATGTATATATGTATGTATGTATGAATGTGTGTATGTCTGTATGTATGTATGTATGTATGTATGTATGTATGCATGTATATATGTATGTATGTATACATGCATGTATACATGTGTGTATGTATGTATGCATATGCGTATATGTATGTATATATGTATGAATGCTTGTATATATGCGTAATGGAAATGTAGTGATGTCCGGGGGGTAATGTCCGAGGGTAATGTCCTAAGAGGTAATGTCCAGGGGTAGTGTTAGGGGTGGTAATGTCCTGATATCAGCAGAATTTATACATAGGCGACATTTTGATTGACGATATCGTGCGACATAATGAACGTGCGACATTGTTAATTGCGACGTTTTGACATTTTGCTTGCGACATTTTCATCGGATACCGTTTTTTTTGTTACAAATGCTGTCGTAAAATGATTGATCGCAAAACATTTCTATTCACCAATTTAGTCGACTGCTGGCTAGATGACGTCAAAATAATTTCCGTATGCGATAATTTCCAGATTCTGTTCTCAATAATAATAGTTACAAAGAGTGTTTTATTACAACAACTTGAAATATGACTTCATAAATTCGCTTTTTATAACTTTTTGCGGCGTTAAATGTTTTTGGCCATCAAAATCGGCTTTTGCATTCATTAAAAGCGATACAACTTTTGTCCTGTTCGAAATATTTTAGTCAATTTAGGTGGTTATATGCAAATATGAATTGCCTTCGAGCCTGTAAAATTTCATTTTATATTTCGTACTTTTGGCCGACAGATTAGCAAATGACCGTAGGGTGTACTTTTTCGGACCGCCCTGCCTATGTATGTATGATCCATGTGTGAAGGCCCTATGCATGCATGTGTCACGCGCGAACATCTGGACGATGGCACTATATAAAAGTCATCGACCGACAGCAGAGGTGTGGGAGAACTACGAATGACGCTGTCTACCTGAAATCGGAGAGGGGAGACAGCAATGGGTTTCGCCGGAGGCAGACGGCCTCAATACAGACGGCGAGAAGTATGCAAATATCAACGGAATGTCAAGCAACGAAACCCGACACCTCGAGGCAGACGTTAGAGCCGCCTGCCCCTCCCATCTCTGCGACCCACGGACAAGAAATTCATGAACCAGCTGAAGATCTGGTCTGGATCGGCTTATTGACACTAATCAAGAATAAGGGACAATTCCGATACGAACGGCGCAACGTATTAGGTGGTATAACTTTAATAATGTAACTCGATCCTGGAACCTATTGCCTGTCTGTGACACTAACAAGGCCCAGCCATAACAGCCGCTAGTCAAACATAACTGTGCGCCTCGAGTGATGTGACGTTTTCCTAGGGACACCAAGATCTGACCAACCAGGTTTAGTAATAGTTTCAGCAAGTGATCTGTCGTCCAATAGAGATACGAATTTTGCGTTTGGAATGGCGAAGGAAATCGCCTCTAGAAGGGTTCATATAGTGTAGCAAGCGAAGGAACAGAGACTTGTTTCGGAACGGGGGGAGACGTTAGATCGTTCTGACGATAAGGGTAATCAACGTAGTTAGGGTACCCCGTCTCCAACGTAAACCAGAGAAACATTTCTAAAGGACACTAATAACTCTAGTAAGTGTAGATAGGATGAGTGGTGTGTATATCTACCATTAAATATACATTTTAAAACCATCAGGTGTGTCATGTTGCTGAGCTTGGTGATTGAGGAAAGAACCGGCGGTAATCTCGTCATCTAGAAGAAGGAGCTGGCTAGAGTGAAACCCGCCACGGCATGTATGTATTTTTATGAGTAAATGAATGAACAAATGCGTATGCGGTACAAAACGTGTCTCAAGAACCTCGCTTTCGAGTTGTTTATCTGAAGGGACGACATAGTATATACGTTTTTTGAATGAATGGTCAAAGACTTCCAGGTATTGCAAGAGAATTGCTGTCTATGTATGATCAAATTCTGCCCAGTCTCGAGATGTCTAAAAGGAAGCCACAGTTCCCGCGCGATTGAATTTGTTTTACACCAATTATTACGACCGTTGTTTGCAGATGGTGGCATTGCTGAGGCGATATTAGTTTCTCAGCACCCTTTGAAAGACACGGATAAACAATTATGGCCGACAGTGCAAAGCTCCACTCTCACGGTGACCATAACCACGCGGGTTAGCTTTCTGTTTTATGTTTCTGTTAGGAACCATGTGAAATAAGGGCAGAGAATCTGAATCTTGAGAGAAAATTGGTTTTTATGTTGAATAATGCTACGGAACATGACTGAAAGTTCATCTGATTATCTAAAGTTTTGACTCGTAGGCCCTATATAAATTCAGTGCTCTCCACAAATGATGTACATAGTCCGCTCGTGAAGGAGTCGACTTTTGAGCTACATCTACCTACATCCTGTAGTTCTCATATTATTAGAGAGGTGCTTGCGGTGCCGCTATGTAAATTTCGTCAACTCAGAGCATTTAAGAATATTATTTTATGCGCACGCGTATTGTGAAGCAAATGTTTTTAATGCCTCAGTTGGCTTTGTCGGTTGCTCTTTATATCCTGTGTTAATTGTCTTATAGGCGATAAAAAGTGTTGCCATGGTCCTGGATACGCGAGTCCTTTGGATGCGATGAAGAATGGTCCAAGGGAGAAACTGCTCTACGTCACGTGTCCCTCTGTGTCCAAGGATAGACCTGACCATCTTGCGACCGTTGATACGGATCCGGAGTCACCGAATTACGGAAAGGTATTTTCAATTTCTAATTGCTGAGATACTGAAATCGACAAATCAGATTCATTTTGACGAAATAATATGGCTAAAACATAATGCATAATGTGGCATCAGTTTGGTGGAACTTATGTGATTTTTCAATGATCATTTTCAGACATGCATATTTCAATCCTGACATGACAAGATATCACGATCTCCTTCTCATCAATCCACCCGTGCCTCTTTCATCAAGCAAAGTATTTGGTAGCGGCTTATGAACAGAGAAGTAATTAGAAAGGCATACGATGCACTCGTCCCGTGGCAAGGAACTTTGCATTTCCTACATTGTTGGCTCAATCGCCAAAGAGCGAGGAGTCATTCAAGTAAAATTTCTTTAAGTAAAATGTCTGTATTCGGCAAAACTGAGAACTTTAGGCTAGTGAGATCAATGTTTTCAAGCTGTTCCATATTTTCTCAGGTCATCCACCGCCTGAATATGACTTATATCGGAGACGAACTTCATCATTTTGGATGGAACTCTTGTTCCAGTTGCTATGACAAGCCATCCGAAAAGCGCAGTCGATTGATCCTTCCCTGTCTAAATTCAGACCGTATCTACATCATCGATACATTGACTGATGAAAAGGCTCCCAGCATTTTCAAGGTTCGATGTAATGTTTTTGTTTCTTTCACTTTTCAGGCAAACGATCATTGAAATCTGATACCTTAGACATTTTAGTGTTCTATGTCAAAGTACACTAAACCTAAGGCAATGGAAACTTCTTAATTTACAATATCTTGACTCTTTAAAGTTTCTAACACAAGTTGGACTACGCGGATGTCTGTAAATTAGGCCTAGGCCTATATGCATAGACTATACAAAATTACGAAAGTCATATGAGTCTGGACTCTGGAATCCGTCCTCGATGTTAAATCAAATGTACACAATCGACATCAATATGTTGTCCACGATGTTTTGGTATAGAGCCTTCTTCATACTTGGATAGTTATTTTAGCCATTGCACTGTTGGTATTACATTAAACGTAATTTATTTTATTTATTTATTACCGTAATTTGATACCGCCCTTCTTCCAAAATTTTTTGCTCAGAAGTGCATACACACGCCTCGACACCAATAATAATTATCGTTACGGTAGCTATACATTATAAGTGTTGTAATGCATTTTTAAAATCGGTGTATTAGATTAAACTCAATGCTCTATTGATTTGAATTTGATAACAATATGTTAAAGTTTCTACGTTACCAGTATTATGTACATTGCTATATCACGCTGTATTGCGGCTAAATGGCTACGTCGTCCATTCTTTCCTTCATATCGAATTTTATCGATGACGTACGGTTTAGTTCTCAATGAAGTCCTTCTGATCGTAGGTGATTGAACCAGAAGAGGTTCGTACGAAGGGAGGAATTTCAATGCCGCACTCGTCTCATTGCCTTGCTTCTGGCGATATCATGATATCAACAATTGGCAACAAAGATGACGACCCGCAGGGTCAGCCATCTGTTAAAATATCGCTATGGTCTGTACTAATTACCGAGGTTGGCAAGGAGCTTTTAAACTCTGTGTGCAGTAGTTCAATTCCTTAATGACATTTAGAATTAACTTAAGAGCAACCTGTTTTATTTCGGAAGACTATAGGCATTGATTTGCGGCAATCTCTGTGTAACGCTGCTAGTTTGATTTTTGCTTTCACAAACAATCTGCTTCCGCTAGCCTGATTGTTGGTTTCTGTAACCTCTTGTTTCAGCTAGCTTGAATGCAGGTTTAAAACGATTGATTTTTGCTAGTTCGATTGCTGGTTTCCAATATCTCGCTAAGTTAATATTGACTGGAATTCTCAAATGAATAACTAGTCATTTGCTTGCGGTTTCACATGAAGCGAACAGCCGCTAATTCTTTGGCATTTTGATCACGGCGACATCGAAGACATTAGCTATTAGACATTGGATTGGATAACGAACGGCCATTACAGTGACTAGGATTCGGTTTGGTTCTTTTAGGAAGCTTCATCCTCATAGATACAAAAGAATGGAAGTTGAAAGCCAACTGGGAAAAAGACGGGAAACCGGCTCCGATGGGCTACGACTTCTGGTATCAGCCGAGACATAACGTCATGATTAGCTCAGAGTTTGGAGCGCCGTGGGCCATCAGGACCGGTTTCAATCTAGAGCATGTTGCTGAGGGTACGTCGCTCATGAAGACATGTTCAATTGTTCTCTTCGATGTCACCTCAAAATATACAATCAACTGATTTACAACAATGATTTCCAGTATGTTAGGAAAAAAGTTACATTGACGCTGGTTCTGTGACTTTAAAAGATGCTTTAGGCTCATGACATATTTGTTTATGATAGCGTAGATAAATATATAATGAGACACCTTTCCCCAAACAAATATTTGCATAATAACTTGTCAACTGGTAGGCCCTAACCATCAGACATTTAATGGGTTCAGACTCGCAAAATAAAATGGGTTATTACTTTCTTCAGTAAAAATGCTTTTATGTAAATGCAATCATCGAGCGAACCTGTCATCTGTGGAAGGATTTTCATAAAGAATTGCACATCGAGGCTCTCACACAAACATTGACAAACAAAAACAAAGCTCTCGCCTTGAAAAGAGTATATTGCAGTTTGCATCTAATCATCTATATATATATATATAGTGCTTTAATAAATAGTACACAATTAATCATGTTATCATTCACTTGCAGGTCATTACGGTCAGCACCTGAACGTTTGGGATTGGACGACGCACGAACTGACCCAAAGAATCGACCTTGGTCCAGATGGTCTGATTCCACTGGAGATCCGGTTCCTCCACAATCCAGACGAAGCACAGGGATATGTTGGATGCGGACTCGGCTCCACTATCTTTCACTTCTTCAAAACCGAAGTTAGTGCAAACAAATGCACATAGTATAAAATAAGGTGTGGTAGAGTTACTAAGATAAGGCAAGGTCAGATACTATATCATGGTGAAATGATAAATTATGGTTGTGAAACAATAAAGGTTAGATTTGTTCGGGTATATGGTGAAGTCACACCACCTTATCAACATTGCTAGATTTCGTCAAAGTATCCTTTCGGTTCGAGTATGTCTTTTGAACGAGGCCCCATCATTGGCAATCAAGCAACCGAACATACAGACAACTTGTTGTCATTTTTTTTCCAATAACGTGTCTTAATTAATCAAATGAACTATATAACAAAGGACATCTTGACTGCCTATTGGTGAATTAGCAATGTTAAGTATTGAAACTAAACACAATGTAGAATTGTAGATTAGCCTATATAGTGTATGACAGAGAGATTTGATATAATAGCAATCTATCCATTAGTAACAGTGACGAGGTAATTTAGACAGCAATGTACGATTGGGAAATATTGTTATTTTTTAATGAATTCTTGAACCAACGAATTTATTAAGCTTGCTATTTAGGCCTAAGAGTTCATAATCGACTTAACCCCAGTCGTTCTATGTTCTCAGGATGGCCAATGGAGCGCCGAAAATGTTATTCAAGTACCGGACAAGAAGGTGGAGAACTGGGCCTTGCCAGATATGCCAGGTTATTTCCAATGTATTATAACTTCAAGTTATATAAGCGTCACATAGTGCTCTACATAAGACATGTGTAACACGGAGACTAAAAGATATCAGAATAAATAAGGAAAGGCAGATGCGAACCTTCGGACATGCTGAACTGATGAATAGCCTGCTCATTATGGGACACCTTTCCTCGTATAATATTTCCTCAATTATATAGGGCCTAGACCGAACTGGTCATCTTAGGAAATTAAAAAGTTTGACTCTAAAAATCAAATATTATTAGTTTCAAACTAATTTTACTCCATAGAATTATCTTTCTAGCTTCCTGATTAGTTTAAATAAAAATGATTCTAACAATGGGCAAAATTATGGTCCTTGACTCCAGGGCAATACTAGATGCGATGGTAATGGCTTATAACAAGCAGAGCCAAACCGAACAGCCCGTCATGTTGAGATGCGTTCTACATTTAGGTTATGCATAGGCTAATAATTCCCACACTTTATTCAGCTGTTTTGAAATGAGGAAACGCAGGGTCTACTAAATATTTATTATGAATAAGGTCAACCTATACGTGTGTATGCACTGAATTATAGACTACTTTGAAGAAAATTTTACAATTTAATTCAATGTAATTAATCTACATTGCAATTTTAGGACTTATTACCGACATCCTGATATCACTGGACGATCGATTCCTTTACTTCAGTAATTGGATTCATGGCGACATACGTCAGTATGACATCACCGACCGACGTAATCCTAAGCTGGTTGGACAGGTACGCATGCGTAGTAGCGTTTAGCAAAATGAGCCACGCGGTATTTATGCCCATAAATGCATTCAGTACTTGATTTTGATTTGAATTTAGTAAATATCGTACAGTATAAAGGGAACAAAGCGTCTGCACATTAGTACACTAAACGATCCTACGTTTCTCTCTCCTTTTAATTCTTTAACATAGGAGCGAGTGCTAAATTGATTGGGAATTTAGGGAAAACGTATATATAGGCCAAATGCAGTTCGTCGATAAAGTTCACCCAACTTCACCCAAATGGACTAATGGCGCGACGATTATCTGCCCCGTGTGACTGCGAAATATAACCAAGTGTGAAAACTACACAGTTCATATAGTAATACTCAGCTAATTAATAGCACATATGCATGTATATAATATTAGTTACATATAGGTATGTAATTATATCCGTCTCTGTCCTTGTCTCTCTCTCTCTCTGTCGCTATATCGCTCGCACGCACCAAAATTACGGTGTAGGCCTTAACTGCAGCCAGTTGAACAACACAACGCCTGCTAATAATAATTCCTAATATAGTATTATGATCGAACATTTTCGATATTGCTTACTGCAAATGTGCGTTTAGATATTTATTGGTGGATCAATCTTGAAGGACTCTCCAGTGAAGATAATCGAAGACAAAGAACTAAAGGCAGGACAACGTTTTGTTTCATCAGTCTAGACAAATAAGCACACTAGAGTTGTATAATATTGCTGCTATTATTCTATGAACGACTTCTATTGAACAAAGTTCCTCAACCACTAAAGGAGATAGCTATATGATTGTATTTTGCGTATTCTAAAATGTGTAGGCCCACAGAAGATAAGTAGGCCTAGACCTGTATACGAAGGCCTACATGTAGGGAAAATAATTTACTCACGTTATCTGACATTAAAACGCAAATATAAGTGTAGTTGGTAAAATACTAGAAATGTTCTATAGGAGAATGTAGGCTCTGTATAACGGTGACATAATGTACACACATAACACACGAAAAATATAATTGTACCGTGTAACCGCTTGTAAAAAAACATAGAAAATAACCCATCTTTAAATCTCCAGTGAGCTTATGTTGTTGATTTGGTTAGGAGCGACCTGATCCTTTGTATCTTAACGGGAAGAGAGTGGAGGGAGGTCCACAGATGTTGCAGCTGAGCTTGGATGGCAAACGGCTCTTTACCACAACATCAGTGTACAGCGTCTGGGACAAACAGTTCTATCCGGAGCTTCTTAAGTATGAATATTTAGCCTTCTCAAACGGCGCATTCAAACTACTATCAAATAATGATCAGAGATTCTACCTACCTGAACGCCTTTGTTTTGGCATATGATCATATCGCCGATGAAGTAGCTGGATTCGGCCACATATCCTTCTTGGGAACCGTGGACATTTCTATATACATAGGTCTATATATAATATAATATATGTTTTTATATATGTATTATATATATGTGATACATTATATATAATACGTAAATATATAATATTTATAATTTATATATATACAACAATATATAGGCCCATGACGCTTATTATTTGCTACATGTATAGTACACATGATGGGGCCTACAGCAATTCAGTTTTTGAGGATATCAAGTATTTATCGAACTAATGAATTTTTTCTTTCAACTAGAGCCGGGTCGTTCCTACTTCAGATAGACGTCGATACCGACAAGGGAGGACTAACCCTCAACAAAGATTTCTTTACTGATTTTGGAGACAATCCCGATGGTCCCTCCCTGGCTCACGAGATGAGATATCCAGGAGGAGATTGCTCCTCCGACATATGGATCTAAATGACATATGCCGTAGCATTGCTCTATACATTTTATATACACTAAAGAATCGTTGTTTATTCAGTCTTTGTGTAAGCTTACTACTGACACAAATGTTCCGTATCAGCTTGATATCGCCATAGGTTACTGCTTCTAGGCATTTGCTTAAGTATAGTATCTAACCAAAGTTAAACCTGCATGTATCTTATGAAATGAGGGATGTACATAAATGTGCGTCCTAAGGAGAAAGGACATTAAATAACGAATGACTTTGATTTCTTGCCACATTTTTTATTTTATCCAAACTAGTCAAGATAGCCTAAGATATTAAAAATGTAAAACATTGAAACTTTGAGCAATTTTGCTTTTATATAAACGACCAGTAATGGTTGGAAACTTATCCAAAAACGATTAAAACGGGTTCCAAATTGATTCACGAATGCATTGTAATAAAAGTAACAGTTTCAAAGCAAGAACATTGTACATGTGCGCGTTAAGGATAATCCAATCTAGAAGTCATCTCAAAGTCTCTCAGTCATAACAGAATAAGTTGTGCTTCCATTGCACATGATACAGTATCCTGGAATGTGTCCATTGTTTGGCGGAAGCAACTTTCCTATATGTCGATGCTGAGAAAGTTAAGTTGGCAGCAACGAGCCATTCACGTCTCGGTGGATCGAAGGCGCTTTCTAGATTTCCATCATCTTCCTCTCGGTAAAGAACACTAAAAATAAGTTTATAAGTTAGTTGTATGACAACACATTCCTCATTGTTACAAACTATTCTATTATGTGCAGAACATTTGCGCTTTAATTTGGAAAAAACACATTCCTTCTGGACTAGGGAAATCCTCTGTTCATTCCTGTTTCCTCCATGAGAGAGAATCATCATAATAACTCTTGCGTTATATTTGACCATCCGGTATTCTCCATGAACTTGTTCTACATCTAAGCTTAAACAACTAAACTTAAACACATGCATACGTGTAGAAGCAGTGTTATGTCTGCCAAGTTGATTAAAATTTTAAAAAATACAACTACAATACAATGTAGAATCTCACCTTCGGGTGATCTTCGTTTCTGTGCAGATTTTCTTTCGGATTCAACTGCAACAGCCCTGTTTCCATTCTACGGTCAGACCGCCATCTCTCCATTCCACCTCATTCCACCTCCGCCGGACATCTCTCCATTCCATCTGCGAATGCCATCTCCCCATTCCCCTTCGCCTTCCCTCTCTCCATTCCACCTCCGCCTCTTCCTCCTTCTAAGCTAGTCTTCTCTCTTCCTCCTTCTTATTCCTCGGCTCAACACAGAACAACCGATAAATTTAAAAAGTTAATAATATGGGCTTACGGGCTTTTACGCCGCTCCAGAGGCCCGGTAGTACTACGACAAATAGATTAAAAATACAGAATACTAAAAAAATACAGAGCCATAGTGCAACCCTAACACTCGTCACGACCAACCCCATCTCGCCTCATTCCACCCCATCTCGCCTCATTCAACCCCACTTCGCCTCATTCCTGACGAAAAACAGCAAAGAATCAGAAATTGTCATTATTAGAACACGTAATGACAGATATCAACCATTCTTATACATATAAATAAGAATTATAAGCTACGAGATTCTCCAATTTTAACAGACCTCATTTATTGGCACCGAACCCAAAAATATCAGGGAGCTTTATTTCCGAGCTCTAGCTCACTTACTTGCTATCTACATTGTGAAACATCTTACCTATCAATTGCGCGTAGAGCGAGGGCTACACTTCAGTTACTTAATATCTGTGTCACAGCAATGGAGACATTTCCCTTAATTATTGCACAGAGGACAGTGAACCAAATTCCTTACTTACAAGGTTTGCCGTGCTACTTTGAAGCGCTTCATAAGTTCACCTAAAACAGTGCACTAGTGCTCCATGGTAAACTGTGGTGAGATGCAAGTCACCGAGTCTCATTAGCTTTCTCAAATTATAAAACTAAAATTAAAATTAGATAAAAATTAAAATGAGTTCAAATGGTTATAAAGCAAATGAAACATTTAGGTCTACTGAGTCTCACTAAAAAAGGTAAATCACTTGGAAATATAAGAATGATAATAATAATAATAATAATAATAATAATAATAATAATAATAATAATAATAATAGCAATAATAATGCAATTTATATAACGCCGTAGCTCAGCCGAGCCTGAAAGAAGGGGCGCTGTACAATAGAAAAAAATGTCAAATACAGTCGTATGATTGCTGGAAAAGATAAGTCTTACGTCGCGATTTAAATGTCTCAAGAGATGACGCGTTCTCCACATGTTCAGGAAGACCGTTCCATGCAGTTGGTCCTGAGACGAAGAAGGAACAGTCCCCAAACTTCGTAGAAGAACGAGGGACACGCAGCAGGCCCTTTGATGAAGAGCGCAGCCGCTCCCTGTTTTGATTGCCACTTACTCGAGTGCAGAAGTCAGTTACATAATCCGGCATTTGATTATGTGCCTTGTATGTGATTGGGCAAAAAAATTTGTGTGTGGGGACGGGGCGGCAGCATTACATCCCGCCTCACAATAGACACAATTTTATGGACCGTGCTCCAGTTTGCAGCTGTCTTTCGACTACGGAGGAATATGTCAAAGAAAGTGTATTTGTTTCAGGTCCATTTATAATGCGTGAGAATATTATAACTAGAAAGTTATCCGACTGTCATCTTTGGACTTTAGTCTGCGAGTATACTTCATCTATCATCTAGTAATTCGTAGTCGGCCAAATCTACTGGAAAAGCAACATTGAAATAAAACATGATCAGCAAGAGGGGAGTAGTGTCAGACAAAGATTGTCGTAGATCAATGTCTAGTATTCAGAAATAAAAACAATTTTTACTGAGCTCATCTGTCACATTCGGTAGCGTCTACCCACGCGTGGAGTGGTTGAATAAAATTACTCCTCCACTCTGGCAGATTATATATACACTCAGATGTCACTCATAACTCTAAACTTAGGCGTTCGGATTTGAAGAATTAGCATGGGCGATTCCAGGTCACAGGATAGAAAAACAAAAGAAGAATGCATAAACAACATAGCTTTGACCTAAATGCAGGCACAGGAAGGTAGCCTATATAATTATAAAATGCGCTAGAATGGGCGCAGACTAAAATAGTTGAAAGCATTCCATACGTCTAACTTTCAACAACTTTCTGTCGAATTACCCATAGGTGCCCTGTGTGTATTATGTATCTATATGTATGTATGTGCGTATGTATGTATATACTTTTTATGTATGTATGTACAATGCATGTATGTATATGTAGAATGCATTAAGCAGAGTACGTGTAGCTTATTTCAGAGATTTTGATTTTGAATGTAGAGTAGGCCTACATAGTCTACGCAAGGACTTTGCATGTAAATGACACCCGTTCAAACAGGGGCACCCAATCAAGTCATTGAAAATTATCATTTTCTAAACCACGTACGTACATGTAGGCTACGTTCGCTATATATAGGAAACCGCGCAGGCCTAGTCAGTGCATAGCCAAATTGCTCATCTAGAGGCTGGGTATCTCCATGTTTGCTGCAAATGTTGAACCCAGCCATAGCTGGCAATTCTATGATTGATAAGCCTACCTAGAGATTTGCTATTCGAGTAGACCATGAGTTGCATGAAACGCAATGCTTTCTTGCTGACGAGACACCTTTCTTTTTGTGACGAGACACCTGCTTAAAGGTAGCATTTCTTATGGTACAGATGGCGGATATCAGATCCGAGGACCATATCTCAGATCCGACCGACGAAACACGGCTGCATTAGTGCATTTGACCACTATACGTGTATTGCAACGTTTCAAAACGAATGGTCTGTTGAATAGAGAATCCGATAAAAGCAGGCGAAAAACAGGTCACTAGATAATGAAGGAAGCATATACATGCACATTATATACATATAAATATATATTTGGTTTAGGTCTATAATACTATGTGCAGTAAAATTGAAATTAGGTACATCTGCTCTGAGATACGGTTAACTGTATGTGTAGAATATCAGCTGTATCACTTGTTGCGCTGTCGACTATGACCTTTTTAATTGTCCACTTCTGTTAGACGAATTGTGTTCTGTTTGTCTGCAGCCTTGACAGCGACCGCAGAGAAAGGCAATGATTCGCTTGTGTAGACTATGTGTGTTATCTGCATTATTTTTTACAGACTTTGACTTCGATGACATTTGGTTTATGCTGTCTGGCAATTAATACGCAATGATCTGTTTGCAGCTGTAGGACAGGCCATTGTTATCCCAATCGTAATATCGCCCGAAAAATGGTAGGCCTAACTCATGGGAACCTGCTTATTCACTATTTAGAGTGGCACAGTCAACGCATCATCTGTTGGCAGCTCAGGCTAGTTTGGGTTGAAGGTCGGGATCAAAGGAACGGGTAAACGACTTGTGTTGGTTGTGTTTAGAAATGGAGCATCTGTACAAATCTGTTAGCACAGCATCTTCATTAGTCTCCTGCCAGCTCCAGTCTTCCGGATTCATCCCACGACAGATAAAACACACATTCAACTTCTCAAGTCGTCTGTAACCAATTCTACGTTGGTCTTGCCCGTTCATATTCTTCCCAGTGATGTGGTCTCGAGACCGCGGTCTTGGTCACCAAACGATCTCGAGACCGAAAAACGTCTTGGTCTAGAATGCATCGGTCTTGCTCTTGGTCTCGGACCATCGGTCTTGGTCTCGGTCTTGGTCTTAAAGGAACGGTTTTGGGATTGGTCTCCGTCTTAAATTAGCGTTCTTGGCCATTTACCATATCAGAGCAATTTCTTTGATATTTGTCGGTTATTTTCGATTAGTAGAGACTCCGGATGTTTAGGCCCTAAGCGATTGTTATCGATTTATGGCGTGCTGACCATCTATAATTCTATATATATATATACATATGTTACTATGGGCAGAAAAAATGCAGTTGGAACGGAACCAGTCATTTCAAAATTTGCTTTCACAGATATCATGGTTTTGGAACAACCAAATAATTTTGTGGTCGGCCACGTGTGGACACTGTTAACCTACAATTTCGAGGTCCGTGGTACAAGTACACCATTCAAACGTTAACTTGTTCACATTTCTCTAGGTGTTTATCTATCGTGTACTGTAAGTAATTTATAGTGTGATACTCTCAGGCCGAGGCCAAGAGCTGAACCCGTAAAAGTTCATATTACCCGGTAAAACTGTTTTCTTGACCATTATTAAGATCAGTATTCTTCATCAATAAAATTCATGTTTTAAGCGTGTTATTCCGTTTTAGCGTCTTAATAAATTGAATTGTTTGTTAAAAAAAGTATCGATGTTGGTCTTGGTCTCGAACCATCGGTCTCGGTCTTGGTCTTGGTCTCTGACCACTCGGTCTCCGTTTTGGTCTTGGTCTTGGACCTCTCGATCTTGGTCTCGGTCAGAGTCGGTCTTGGTCTTGAGTTTTTGGTCTCGTGCCCAACACTGATTCTCCCTTCAAGAAACGATCTCATCAGTTGCTATAGCTATTCTTCTATAGGATCCATGGAACCTGTAAGTCTGCGATGGTTGACTCTTCCGTGTGGCCCATAGCCACCTTATCCCCTTGTTGTCTCCTCGGCTTGATATCCCCACCTGGCGCAGAACAAAGAACTTGACAACTGTGAACTTGACTTGACGGAACGTCAAGTTGGTTAATAAGCTGATCTGGTTTCTGGGCTGGTTCAAGGTCGGGATCTAAGGAACGGGTAAACGACTGGTGTGGATTGTGTTTAGACATTGAGCGGTCCATGAAGACATAAGCTGATTTCTGCGTTGAGCCGCCCAAAATATTCTGGGATATATATGTTACAGTCAATGTGTGCAACCAGTCATTGCATACAATGACTAACATTTTTAGCGAGTTCACACAATGACTGATATGGTCAGGCATTGTATACAATGACTAATAAAACCAGCGATTTCACACATTGACTGGAAATTGATGGCTGTTATTGTACACTTTGACTTAATGATTTTCGCACCTATTAATTTTGCGATTTTCTTCAATTAATTAAAGTTGGCATCAATAACCACTGCTGGTGTGGTGCTAATTCCTCATGCCGGAGTACGCTTCAATTAATTACTGTAATTAATTACAGTAGCCTGATGGTGCCAAAATAGTATAAAAGGCGTAGCATGCAGCATGTTATATGGAATGGAGTTATGGAGAAAGTAAGCATTTCAATGGAGGCGCAATTCAAGGAGAAGTTAGTACAGCTGTACACTGGCGAACAGAAATCTGTATTGATTCCTAAAGATGAGTATTTCACTTTAATTGACGAAGTGAAGGAAGCAGAAAAAGTTACAGGGACATCTAAGACTTGGAGACAGTATTATATACTGAAGCGGTACCAGATTCTAATGGGCGGTGATGTCGAAAAGCTAATAAGGAAGAAGAAGAACGAGGGGGACGATGTCGTTTATTTCGCTCACAATGATGACATTTTTGACATTATAAAGCGCGTCCACGGTTCTACTGGACACAGTGGAAGAGACAAGGTCATGAAAGTTCTGTCAGTTAAGTACGCAAACATTACACGAGAAGTCGTCGAATTATACAAGTCACTTTGTATAGAGTGTGCAAAGAAACGTAAACGTCCGGCAGCCACAGGAGTTGTTGTTAGACCAATCCAAAGTAACGACTATGGCTCCCGCAGGCAGGTGGACCTTATCGACATGCAATCGATGCCGAATGAGAATCACAAATGGATAATGGTTTATCAGGACCATCTTACAAAGTTTTGCGTCCTCCGTCCTCTTTCTTCAAAACGAGCTGCGGAGGTCGCTTACCAACTCGTCGACATATTCCTACTGATTGGAGCACCTCATATCCTGCAAAGCGATAATGGGTCCGAATTCACGGCATCAGTTATCACCGAGCTGAAAGAACTCTGGACATATTTGCTTTTGGTGCATGGGAAGCCTCGGCATCCGCAGAGTCAGGGATCAGTGGAACGCCTTAACTGTGTGACATCAAGGACATGCTGATCGCGTGGATGGCTGATAACAGCTCTACCGACTGGCCGGTTGGACTGAAGTTTGTTCAATTCATGAAGAACACCAGCTATCATTCCACTATAAAGCAGACTCCTTTCTCGGCACTGTTCGGTGGCAATCCTCGTGTTCGACTTCGATCAACCAACCTTCCGACAGAAATTCTCAAACGTTTGGTAACGGAAGACGACCTGTTTGCAGCATTCAATCCGGTTCCGACTTCAGCGGTTCAAACCCAAGAGATCGCTCCTGCCCCGTCGACTTCAAAGCTAAAGTAAAGTGCAACAGCAGGTGCCATACTTCTCTGGCGTGTGATAATAAAAGTTGACAAAATGGAATTTGGAACTTTCTATTTTAAGCGCATTTATATGTGTTATATTTGATGAAATTATATGTTTTATTTGGTAACATTTATGATTTTCAATAAATGAAGTTAGGTTTCTGCTTAGCATGTATCTGTTTCGGAAGTTATTAAACACATTTATATGTCCTACCTTGCATCAGTCAAAGTGTACAATAACAGCAATCAATTTCCAGTCAATGTGTGAAATCGCTGGTTTTATTAGTCATTGTATACAATGCCTGACCAAATCAGTCATTGTGTGAACTCGCTAAAAATGTTAGTCATTGTATGCAATGACTGGTTGCACACATTGACTGTAACATATAAAATTATTAGATTGCAAGATTTTATTCGTCGGTTGGACATGACTTGCAGTAATCAATGCGACTATAAGCTTTCGGGTGAGCCCTTGTGAATCAAGACATTCTGAGGTATGTAAGGTCTGATTTTGAGGATAGGTCCTACATGTCTGATTGATTGATTAATTGAGAGAGTGATTGATTGACATGTAGGTCTACTGCCTCAAACTTCACACAGTGGAATTACAATTATGTTTTCTGCCGTCCTCTTTTCAAGTCATAAAGTGCACATAGGACCATACGCGCGATAGAGTAACAACGGCGCTGAGTATAACTGTATACGAGTTAATGACTTACTCAGTGTCTCCACAATCATATATTTACCACCTGTGGTGACACGAATTAGCTCAGAGGCTCTCTATGAGAGACAGAGAGATTGAGACAGAGAGAGACAGAGAGAGAGACTGTAGAGTCAACCAAGATGCTAGAATGTCCTGATGACCCAATTTAAGTGAACAAAAGAGTGTCGACTTGTGCGGCTGCTTCGTTTTGCAGAAAAGAACCAATCGCACAAAGTGATTAATCACAAACAATAGAACCTGCGTTCACTAGGCATTGTGTGCCTATTAATTAATAATGCATTTCGTTTAATTATTGCACTTAATCTGACTCTTGGAGGCAAGTCAAGTGGTGAAACGGGGTCGTCAAAGCGGGCTGGAACGAGCGGTCGTCGGATGACGGACATTTTCACAAAGCATCATACTTAAGTCGATGGCTTCAAAGTCCACCTGAGATGGCCCTGCGTTGTAAGCAAGCAGGCAGCCTGCCGCACATAAATCATGATTTCAGCGTTTAGGCCTATGCCTGAATCTTCTGTTCGTAGGGCAGTGATGAATCCGTCCAATGTCCGTGTCCATATAGTAGGTTACCACATGTCAACCGAGTAGGCCAACAGTTGGTCGTCAGTGGTCTATAGAATTCAAGGTGAGTCCTGTAACGACCGTATACTGTATATTGTGTTAGTCAAAGTATTTCAACGAAGACTCCGATGGTTCGGACGCGTAGAGAGAATGCCAGTTAAACGAATCCTACACACTGCTCACCGTACATTGTACGTGTATAGCAAGATCCGAAGGAAAAAGAAGAAAGGGCAGAACCAAAAACTACGGCGGAAGAGTAATATAAACGAGGACCACATGATCACATCTCTTGGACTAATACTGATAGGGCATTGATAGAATGACCGTATGCAACGGAGATCATCTATACTTGCACCTATTCGTCATCTAATGGGTCAATGACTGGAGTCAGGAAATGATGATGATGACGACGACGACGATGATGATGATGATGATGATGAGGGCAATATTTTGTGCTAGTGTTCTTGTCTTTCAAATCTGCGGCTCGACATCAATCCGTAAGGAAACGTTGCTTGGTTGATGTATTGGTGTTATTTTTTTACGGTTCAATCAGAATAAGCTCCAACTGCTAGATGAGACACGGCTTCGTTGGCTGCTGTTGAAAAGGCACACGTAATTGGCTCATTGTCCGCTTATATCCGCTGGGCTACCCATCCGATGTGGTCTTAGGACCTAATTATCCCACACGTGCTACGATCGTAATAGCAATCGTAAAAAATCAAGTGTATCGTGACGTAATCGTAATGTCAAAATTCTAAGCTCCATGCTTGAGACATGTGTAGTTGTGAATGATGGGTCATCGTCATCATCCTGTGATCCGCTGAGCGACTTCATCGTTCTCCATCAATACTCCTTCGGCCTGTTCGTGTTGCCTGAGTCAAGTCGTTGTCGAAACCAACGTCACTTCATTCGACGACGCTTGTGACTAACCTTAATCAATTTTGGTCCAACCTGTAGATTGTAGAACACAACATAAGCATTATAGACCATAGACCCTAGTGACATCAAAAATTTGAATCATTTTAAGTTTTTGCCTCAAGACATCATCGTGCCTTGCTTTTTATTAGGCTACTCGGCCAATATTTAAGCTAAGAAAAGAGTTTCAGCATCAACATGCTCCCAAAATAAGGTATCCTTTTATGCGTATAATTTCTTTCTGTAAACAGGTATTGCAAACATCTGCTTTTATCACTCAAACGACGCGCATTCGAAAATGGTTATTTAATGAATGGTTGTGGCAAAATAAAACTATTTGAAAGTAGCTGTTGAAAAGGCACACGTAATTGGCTCATTGTCCGCTTATATCCGCTGGGCTACCCATCCGATGTGGTCTTAGGACCTAATTATCCCACACGTGCTACGATCGTAATAGCAATCGTAAAAAATCAAGTGTATCGTGACGTAATCGTAATGTCAAAATTCTAAGCTCCATGCTTGAGACATGTGTAGTTGTGAATGATGGGTCATCGTCATCATCCTGTGATCCGCTGAGCGACTTCATCGTTCTCCATCAATACTCCTTCGGCCTGTTCGTGTTGCCTGAGTCAAGTCGTTGTCGAAACCAACGTCACTTCATTCGACGACGCTTGTGACTAACCTTAATCAATTTTGGTCCAACCTGTAGATTGTAGAACACAACATAAGCATTATAGACCATAGACCCTAGTGACATCAAAAATTTGAATCATTTTAAGTTTTTGCCTCAAGACATCATCGTGCCTTGCTTTTTATTAGGCTACTCGGCCAATATTTAAGCTAAGAAAAGAGTTTCAGCATCAACATGCTCCCAAAATAAGGTATCCTTTTATGCGTATAATTTCTTTCTGTAAACAGGTATTGCAAACATCTGCTTTTATCACTCAAACGACGCGCATTCGAAAATGGTTATTTAATGAATGGTTGTGGCAAAATAAAACTATTTGAAAGTAGCTGTGTCAGGGATATGAATACATTATGTTGAATACAGCATGCAGCTAATATTTAAATCGCATGAATCAGTGCTACTTAAACTTTGATCCGCTTTCTGGTACTAAGCCTACCTGTCTGCGAGCGATTTGTCACCGGGCCGCGTATAGCCAAACTCGATTACTGCAACTTACTTTTCCTCAACCTTGAAGCCATGCAAATCAAACGGCTACAACTCATCCAAAACTCATAAGCCAGAGCCGTCACCAGAACATCCAAGCATCACCTCATCACTCCTGTCCTCAAATCACTCCACTGGCTAAAAATTCCAGAGTGCATTCATTTCAAAGTCCTATCACTAACTTACAACTCCATACAATATTTACAGCCCAAATATCTTCGCGATCTCTTAACCATCCAGCCAATCCGTTCTTCCCGATCGTCCTCTTGCCTCACCCTCACTCGACCCCTGATTACATCTCATCTCAAGCGCCCCAACCGCACCATATCCAACACCGCACCACGTCTCTGGAACGACCTTCCTCCTGAATTTTGTGCTTTCTCGGTTGCTCCATCATCACTGCCCGTCATGCAACATCATCTGTCCCTAGCTCTCTTATCCATCACACCCCGGGTTTTCAATTCAAAACTGAAGTGTCACCTTTCAAGAACTCTTACCTAGACTTCTTACTTGACATTCCATCTCTCATCACCATCTGTCAATACTCGACCAAAACGACACCCTCCTTAGAAGCTACTCTGCCTCCCTGTTGACCGTCTAAAAACCGTACTCTGACCTCCCACGGACTATCCTTTGGACAACCTTTTGACTTGATGCAGCGCTCTTGAATTTAATGCTGGTGGCCTGCGCTCGTGAATATGCTGGTGCTCTGCGCTTAGCTTTCAAGTGGCGTTCTAGAAATATGGAGATTACGATTACGATCCTATGCCTTCCAATTCTATTCGACCATAACAACATTCGCATTCACAATTTGTATGCTGTAATAATTTATAGCCTTAGGCATTAGTCAACAGTAGCGGCACTTTGTTTCCTTCTTCAGCATTAGAGACCATGCTTTGGCGTCTCCAATCAAATTGCATACGTGCATTGCTGGCCTCCCGGGAAACCAGACTTGGGATCACCGTTTGACGTTGTCACTTCGCTCTGGACAACCACTCTGACTCAACGCCATGCTAGTGGACAGACTAGTGTCCTGCACTTATCTTTCAAGTTAAAATTTGGAGTTAATGACTACATATAGTTTCGTTCCTTTGACAATTGACATTATACCCCAATAACGGACTCATTTGTCTTTCCTAGTTCGTTGGATAGCATGTTTTGGCACATCAAATCAGACTCTGTATGCAGTGGGAAACAGCTAATTGACCTGCATACTCTACCATAACAAACCTGTTGGTGATTTATTTTATGTGTGTCTGTGTTTAAGTCTTCCTTTCGCCATCTTAAGAATTCATCATGACAGACTGCAAGAAATCGCACTGCCATGACACTGAGACCATCACATCACGTGAGTCTATTTCTATGTCTAACTAGCTGGGGAACCCGACGTTGCACTGGCTGAAACAGGTTTTTTGGCCATGTATATAAATAAATAGTGCTTTATACATTCTGTATAGACACTGATACGTACATGTACACTCTACATACTCACTTGACCGACTGTGCAACCGATGGCCAACTACTGTATACGTGCTACCTGTACGATATCTTCCAAACCGTCCATTCATTCATCACGGTGTAAAGAAGAAGAGGTGTGGCAGACAGACATGTCGATAAATGTGCATCAGCTGTTTCATCGACACGCTCCTGGCGACTGAGTAGGAAATTTTCCTTGGAGGGGGGTCCTGAGACAGGTTTTTGGCCCTGGAGGCCAGGAAGACGGGGACCGCGGAGTTCACGAACCTCTCGACTGCGTGTCCCTGGTTTTCCCCCGAGCCAACGGTGAAGGTTTCGAGTCAATGGCTCTAAAATTGTGCAAATATATAGCCCGACCAAAGGAATAGAATCTCTTCTTTATATATATATATATATATATATATATATATATAAATTAGGGCTACTCAATAATTGTAGAACCTTAGGCCTATTAGGTATGTAAAAGATATACCAGTACTGATGGATACGTTATGCCCGTGTATATTCTATGTATGTACAGTATTGTACACGTATGAAAGTATGTAAAAACTATATATCTGGCTACTTGTTAAGTTCTGTTCAATGCGTATGTGCACAGTTATTTACAATGTATATTTTATATATATGTTATATATATATATAAAACGTATATATGTGTGTTATATATTTATACGTTATATATATATATATATACGCTACCAGCTGTAAACCACATGTTTCATTTCGACTTTGATCTTTATACTGTCTTTAATTAGACGAGGTTATTGGCCTACGTGGTATGCAGTTTTGACATAGGCCTAAGAGAAAAGACTTGAGAAGTTGAGACTCTCACGAGGATACATAGACATACACATGTATATTCGTAATTATAAACTGGTCAAGTTTATGTGTCCTATCTGTATGCCTGGCATGTTTATCTGATGAAGTGTAAAGGTCATCACTAGGCCACTCTAAGTACACATGTCCTCAGTTTTATGTCATTTCGATTACATTCATACAGTATAATTATCATTCAAGGCATTTAATATTTATTTATTCATTTATTCGCTTCATTATTTAAATCTTCAATCACCTACCTTCCATTGCACATGAGCCAAAACAAACATCTATAAGTAGCCCTATGCTAATGTCTTTCACCTTTCAGCAACTGAAACGTGCTGCCATGGTCCAGGCCACGCTAGTCCTCTGGATGCGATGAAGAATGGCAAGAGAGAGAAAATACTTTACGTCCAGTGTCCCTCTCTGTCCAATGATAAACCAGATGTACTTGCAACCGTAGATGTTGACCCGGATTCACCGACTTATAGCACGGTAACGTTTGTCAGACATTAGTGACTAACTCCACAATATGTGTGATGAAGGACTCGATTCAAGAAAGCCAGCAACTTATCATATACGTGTTTGCAAGTATGGATAAACAAGTGATATGTTATTAACCTGAAACGAACATAGATCATCTTCAGTGCCACCTTTAATCTAAATCCTAGATGTAGGCCCACATTTTCTCCATACACTTGTCCCTTTCCTACACATCTTCACTTCAATTGCTTCACCATCTCTCAATATTGAGACAGTTTCTCTTTGCATTTCATTTTTAGCCAAGAGTGGTCTCTTTATTCAGTTCATCTCAAATTTCACAATGTCGAATTGTGAATTAGAAATACAAACAAAATAGCTCTAAGACTCATATGTGGCGTAAAACATATGGTCACTTCCTTCTATCTATTTAAATAGAGATGTTGGGTTAAGCAAGCATGTGTCCTCTGGTATACGTACCTCGTCGCCAACCATCGTTCTTCCTTGCCCTCGATGCCACGCAGTCCAAGAACTCTGAAAATGTGGAACTAGTGATTGGTCTGTACTATTGGCGGCCCGCTATAGAATACCAATGACTACCAGCGTCGTATAGACTATATTGTTTTGCCTATAGTGATCACTCTTTCGTTAATAATTAACTTTGACATCATTCATATATTATCTGCTATGTATATATATGAATGGGCTTTAAATATATTTACAATAAACTGTGTTGATCCAGGTGATCCACTTTCTGAAGATGAAATACATCGGGGATGAGTTGCATCATTCGGGGTGGAATTCCTGTTCCAGTTGCTTTGATAAACCATCGGAAAAGCGCAGCCATCTTATCCTTCCGTGTCTCAACTCCGATCGGATCTACATAATTGACACACTGACTGATGAGCGAGCGCCAAGCATATTCAAGGTAAGCAGACTGCGTGTAGGCCTACAGAAGATATTATAATATATGATCCTTGAAATTATTACTGATAACACTTATGAGCCTTATCGGAATGTGTGAGCCTGACGATGTATTTGAAGTACTCAAGTGAAATTTTGGCTTATCTCATCTTTCGGTTTTTTTTACATAATGAAGTTCCCGAATTCTTCATTTCCGCAGTTGTCATATTATTCTAAAAGACTAAATGATTATTTGCTGACACTGCGACCGGCGATAAGATCTATTGATACTGAAAGTGCAGGACGGACGATTTGCGATTGAAATGCTTTTATACCTGCTTTCCTGTGACGGGCTTTTAACCTGTAGAACAGAAAAGTTGTAGAAGTCGTTGACATTTTCCTTTGGACCATTGGTTGTGATACTTAGTCTGACAAAAATCGTGAACACAACAAAGTTTAATGTTAAGCTGCCCTGGCATATGCATGATGGCCACATTGGCCAATGACAAAGGGGTGATCGTGCATACATGTAGGCCCAAGGAGTCTGGTTGTCTGGTACCTGCAAAAAACTGTGCTGGGTCTTTTCCATTGATTATGCTGGTGTATTTCGTTCAAAAATGAAAGTCGTATGTTTGATTGACAGGTGATTGAGCCTGAAGAGGTTCATTCAGTGGGCAAAGCTTCAATGCTTCACTCGTCCCACTGCCTTGCTTCCGGCGAAGTTATGATATCGACGCTCGGTGACGAGAATGCAAACCCGAAAGGTAAGTGCACTTCGGAGTGGAAGGTGACTCGCTTGAAAACAGGGCGTGTGATTTTGTTAACTTGGAATTGGTGGGAATGGAAATCACGACCCACCATGACCCATAACCCACTGTCTAACGGGGGCCATTAACTTCCAACCCAATAAGTAAAAACTAGTAAACTACGCTCTTGGATCATCTATGTTGCTGGGTTTGAAATAATACATTGTTGACTTGGTGAGAATTTACATGACAAGACCTAACCTTCTGAAAGGAATGGGTGAAGCTGCGAAATACGGTGGACGAGGGTTGTGTGTAGAAATAAGGCTGGACCTATTCATGTGTAGTGTAAATATCTCTATATCAATTAATGCTACAGTATCACGTCAATTTACAACTGGTCTTCATGAAGACAAGTTTGCATATCCTAATGAACCTTATCTTTTACACATATATTGGTCCTTCGACAGCATTAGAGGTATGCTGGTAGAGCATAATTATATAATAACTACCCGAGAGTACGGGCATACCCGCATATCCCTAGACAGCATGTTTTCTCCTTCTAGGCGGTTTCCTCCTCATAGATGCGAAGGAATGGAAGTTAAAGCCCAATTGGGAGAAGGATGGAAAGGCTGCTCCGTTCGGTTACGACTTCTGGTACCAACCGAGACACAACGTCATGATCAGTACAGAATGGGGAGCCCCATGGGCCATCAGGTCCGGCTTTAAAGAGGAACACGTTGCTCAGGGCAAGTCACTTTCATCTTTCAAAGTAACATGCGCAGGAGTTCTAAGACCCTCTGTCACATTTATACCTTGATATTCTGTTTGGTTGATCTGTTAATTATTTTTTACCAGATATGTCTATCAATCAATTGTTGCTCCAGAACAGACGCTGTTAATGGCCGACATAGTGTTTAACTATGAAAGGTAGACTTACACTTTGGAACTGGTTCCTTTCCGGATCAAATTTCAATTGCGTCAAATCAGTCAACAGAAGTTGTAGGAGCTACAGCAATTCGGCGACAGATAATCTGGTGACAAACAATTTGGGTCAGGAAAAGATTCGATTGATTTGAAATTACAATTGCATAATTTTATGTCTAGGTCTGTACGGTTCTCAACTGAACGTCTGGAATTGGAAAACTCACGAATTGACGCAGAGGATTGACCTTGGCGCCGATGGATTCAATCCGCTCGAGATCCGGTTCCTACATAACCCAGACGAAGCGCAGGGATATGTCGGATGCAGTAGCAGTTCCATCGTCTTCCGCTTCTTCAAAACAGATGTAAACTTAGCTATATATGTATACTATTGATGCGCATAATATGAATGTGTAACATGAAATGCTCAGACAGACCGCAGTATAACTTAGGGCTGATTATGTGTGAGGCTTCTCAATTGTATATGTAGGCCTAAGCCTACTACACAAAATAATGTCCTCTAGCTTACAATACAAGCCACCAACGCTACACAATTATTCGAATTGGACATGTGCTCGGTATTGCAGAGGTGCCATAATCTAGTCGCTCGCTTGATATGTACGCCCAATTGAACGATTTTTGGATCAAACCTGCTGATTGGTTTGTGTTCAAGAACTTCGTAGAAGTGTTTGACCTGCGCACATTTTGGATCTCATATGACAAAGTGTTTACTGATCTTGCGCATGTGCGAAGTGCGAAAATGCAGATAAAAATAATAGATTCACGATAAAACGCGCATTTTTATGCTTTTGATAAAGTTCACTTTTACTGTGATAAACAGGAAACCTTTCAGAAATAGTTTAAGTACTCTGATATCGGGTGGCGCTATACGAGTTTCCATTACAATTAGGCCCTACAATTGGGCACTTCCAGATTAGATGAGCGGGAAAGCGAAATTGAAATGTAGGCCTACATGTATCTGTTTGTAGGAAGGGCTTTGGGATGTTGAAAAGGCTATTACGATTCCCACAAAGAAGGTTGAGAACTTTCCTCAACCTGACTTACCAGGTAAGCCAAATTGTCACGTCAATATTCACTATTCATGTCAGCAATTTCTCGGCCATGTATTAACGTTATGGGCATTAATAGACGAATTTAGTTAGGATAGATAGATCCCATGTCCCTCTCTTCCCCATTTACTTTCAATATCTTCCACCACCACTCCACTCCCATTTAACACAAAATTCGTTATATCTCTTCCCCATACGCATCACTGAGTAGGCCTACTTTTTTACAAATTAGAGAGCATCTGCAGTGTTTACTGTAACCATTCAAACGTGTGTCTTAGATCTTGCTGCAGTATCTCCGCGTCTTTTTCATTAGCCACTACTCTAGCCTATAGTTTTGTATAATCTGCAAACTTAAAAATTTTCGATTAAATTCCTTTGTCTGTGTCATTCATGAGTAAAAGTACGGACAGAAATGACCCAAGCACTGATCCTTGTGTCACTCCACTTAGCGCTGTCGTTCAACTAGAGTGTCCCAGTGTTTGTCACCTATGCCCAGTTTTTGTCTTCTGCCTGATATTCAACTTTGAATTGATGCTATACTGCGAGTAGGCTAATTAGGCCTAAATTCACAGGCTTACCCTCCTCTGTCCACAAGTAGACATCAGTGGAAGACAAATAATTGAAATTAAAACAGATGTCGTTTACTGGATATGACTTTTAGTAGAGATACGATAATAGTGAAAACAATGCACATGTTATATAAAATTTTATGATGCGGCATTATCCGTATAGAAGAAATTGAATATGACATCTTTCTAGGGATGATCACATACATAACGCTATCGCTGGACGATCGTTTCCTCTACGTTAGCAACTGGTTTCACGGAGATATACGTCAATATGACATCACCGATCGACGTCACCCAAAACTCGTCGGTCAGGTAACCCTACACAATTAGAGATCTCTGAATCGTAAGCTCGGAAATGTCTTGGCGCCACTTACGACTTAACGTCGGGCATCATTTTATTCAGGAGGGCGCATCACATTCAGTGAAGTGATACCATGTGCACGGCACAAGAGGCGGTCACTGGGAGATCATTGAGGTAAAGAGACAGAATAGCTTTTGCATTGGGTCGTATTTAGGTTGAGAAATGCGTTGGTGTCGATGGTCGAGGTTTTAATTAATTCTAACGATAAGCAGCTTGGTTTTGGACCTTTTGGTTCACATTCAGTTCGACTTGCCGCATGCAATAGAAGTTATTTTGATTAATTGTTATTCGTGATATGTTACTGTTTTTTTGCTGGAATGACTGTTTGGCAACTTAACCCACGATTTAACTTTCAGGTGTTCATTGGTGGATCGATCTGCAAGGACGGAAAAGTGAAGGTCATTGAGGACAAAGAACTGAAGGCAAGATTGCGGTCACTGGGAGATTTAATAACAAATCTAATCTTTCGGTAGTTTGTACTAACTCTGAGGCTATTCAGTCTCTCCTCACATTTTCAGACCGCGCCGACAGAAATTCTGGGTTCATAGGCGGAGCAGTCTGAGAAATCCGAACCCTAGGCAGGGCAATCGCGGATCTCTAAACTAGGCTCCATGAGAAAATTTAGAACCGCCAGTCTACTCTAATTTTAAAGGAGCAACACAATTCATTTGCTTATGCCCAATGGGGTTGTCGTCCGTTTTTTCGGGGAAATATATATTATGTAGATTTAATTTGTGTACAGAGGCTGTTGTTGATTTCCTTAGGAGCAACCTGATCCTTTGTTCTTTAACGGGAAGAGAGTGGAGGGAGGTGCGCAGATGCTGCAGCTGAGCTTGGATGGCAAACGGCTCTATGTGACCTCGTCAGCGTACAGCGTTCTGGATAGGCAGTTCTACCCAGACCTCGCAAAGTGAGTTAGACAATCTCACGCACTAACTCACCGAATACTAAGCCGTAACGTACAAACCGCAAAATGTCTTTAAACCCTGCGATATGTGATGTATGCGTTTATTGGAACACGTGTTGACACCTACCGCAACAAGTTATAGGCAACAATGACTATTCGTTCAGAGCTTCTATCTTATAGAACCTTGAAGACAATTACTCGTTGTCGCTTTCAGCTCTGTAACCCTTGATTAAGACGTGCTCTGTCGTGACAATAAATTTCTGATTGGAGGGCTATTATTTCTTCAACATCTTGACGGTCAGCTACTTTTTCTTCCCATATAATAGAACACGCTTATTAATCAAGTACCGCAGTGCCGCTCTCTATAACTGTCACAAAGGCATAATAGGCTTACTTCTGATAGTTTGTTAGCTTAATTCTTATGAATTCTTTATTATGTAGGTCTATATAATTTAATTGAGATTCTTAATCTCTTATTCAGTCTTGACATCTTATTGGGGTCGTCCATAAATGACGTCACGCAATTTTTTACGATTTTTTACCCCTCCCCTTTGTCACACGTCGTCACAAATGCTACGACTCCTCTCAAATATGGAGTCACAAAGCTCTGATCCCCCTTTAAAAAATTAGATGTCCGGAATGTCGTGTGTAACTTTCTGAGATATGTACGTAAAGTAATGATAACATAAAAATACTTAAAACTATATAGTAGGACGAAGAAAAATGGAGAAAGTATAACTATTACAATCATATTGCATTCCACGTGATGAAAAGCTCTGGTAGAATCATTGCATTAAAAAATGTTTAATAACTTACCAATAACTGGAAACAATCGAAACTTCTCCCACGCAGAAGCAAAATGCTCGATCCTGGAATAAATACGGAGAGCTTGGATCTAGCTCTTCTTCGTCTATCCAATCAACACGCTCTCCATTTTCTTCATTTGCGCTTGCAACCATTAGTTCACGTTGCCGACGTGCAGTGAATTTTTTGTGACCTGATGCATTTTTGCGGTAGCCTATAATTGATTCATGCTTGTGTGATACAGAATGGCTGCCTCACTTCCAAAACACAAAAATAATAGTGTTGTTAAATTGTGGTAACAGTTATTGCTAATTAAGTCGAATTTACTTAATTGAGTGACAGTTTTTAATAAAATTACGCATTTTGATGTTTGATGCGATGATGTGACGTCACATTTCGTGAACCCCTCTCCCCCTCGTCACACTTTGTCAAAACTGGGTGACCCCCTCCTCCTATGCGCGTGACGTCATTTATGGACAGCCTTAGACCTAACTGTTCCATAAATTCCTGTTTCCGCGTAAATTCTAACATGCACCATTTTATTTCTGTTTTCATCGTCCAACAGGAACGGGTCTTTCCTTCTCCAAGTGGACGTCGACACAGACAAAGGAGGATTAACCCTTAACAAGAAGTTCTCCATAGATTTTGGGGAAGCTCCCGATGGTCCGTATCTGGCCCATGAGATGCGGTATCCAGGAGGAGACTGTACTTCCGACATCTGGCTCTAAAACTGCTACTACGAGCTTAAAAACGAAGAACATGTTACCAACTTGTAACTTTCAAAGCAGATATATAACGGACCCAATTGAAGTGCTATATAGAAACACACTTATTTGATGCTTTCGTATGGTTTGATTTTTTTGACTTATATCGGCAGGACGCATCATTCAGTAAAATGTTATAAATATTAAAAGAATACTTCATGTGCGGTGAATATAATTATAGGCCGATAGTAGCATAAAATTATAGTCATAATTAGAAATTTGACATTACTCAGTTTCAGTCTCATTATTGTATAATAATGAATGTTTTTACACCAAATCACCTTTTTGAAATGTCAAAGAAATTTATTTATTTGAATTTATAATGAGCACCGCTTTCAATGCCGGATTTACTTGTAAGCCAACTAAACAACTGCTACTAGAGCCTCCGAAATCTGAGGGGCCTTTGAAATGGAACCAAAGAAAAAATATTAAAGTTGCGCCACTATTATAGCTTCCAGGGATGTAAAAAGCGGGAGAAGGGAGAGCACCGTATATTGCACAAAATATCACTATATGGTATGTAGTGTATACTCTAAAAGCATCGTGATTTTTTTTATTTCTATAGATTATTATGATAAGATGAGTTTTGTTTAAAAAAATTGTGCCCCCCATTTTTAAATTTCTGGGAGCAAAATTCAAAGCGCAATATTATCAGATTTATGCCCTCCCACCTTTAGAAACCTTGTTACACCTCTGATAGCTTCTTGTGACAGCGACAGTAATCCAGCACAGTTATTATAACGGGCTAACGGCGGCGCCGCAACATATCTAATTATATATTGGGTTACGATTAATATTAGTTTGTAACAGAAGTTGCAAGCAATTTCTCATTTTTCACACATCTGTGTTCGACACAGGAACAAATCCGTGAGCAATCAGTTAATTTAATTTAATTGCGACATGTCGTGAAGACATTGACGACAGCATTGTCTCCGATGTGCACCAGTTAGGCCTGCATGCTTATTATTGCAACATCTGTACAAGTATTGGGCCTACACGTATATCCTATCTGCAGTAGGTTTATAAACGCATATATAGTTGTGATTGCAGTTGCAATTTCATAGGTGTCTAATCGCTCTAATGCGCTAGGCATCAATTGTGTTTATCAATTTATATAGCGCCTTTCACAGAATAACTATTCGGAGGCCCATTATGATGTTATGCGTCATTTCAGACAAATAGTTGCACAACAATTAGCAAGAATTATTGCACAGTAAGCTGAAAGAGTTGCCAGCGATGGGTCCACACAGAAGCATGGAACAAACCAACAAACCTGTCGACAGATGGCATGGATGTTAGGAGTCTCTGGCCTCTGGGCCATGGCAGGTTGCGTCTTAAAGGTAGAGCGACCGACGACTGTCAACAACAATCGAGGACACGGTATGATGTCAACAAGTAAGTCTCTCGCTGGTGGAAGATGACGCACGCCCGGATATTAGTCGAGGCACAAGAAGGATGTAGGAAAGGCATTCATCGTGTGTTGGTTGGTTGATTAAATAGCCACCTCTGACTATCTGTCGAGATCGCTCCAACGGCCGCGTCAGCTGCCCCAACCGAGAAGTAAACACTCAGCTACGGAGGCGTAGGCCTACATGTATATGTTCCGCATGGCGGACTCGATCGTGCAGTCACACGGCCTAGGCAACTTGCGTAAAATGTCTCTTAGACGCCAAAAATTCTTGGCAAAGCTAATGAGGACGTCCGGTAGACACCCCTATAACTAGAAAACACTAACACGTTTGAAGTTAGTTAGCAAATTCGGCATTCAAGTGAAATATCGATCGAAATGACGAAGCAATCGATTAATCAAATGTCATGGCAGATGACATGCACAGAAGGTAGTAAGTAATTCTATTATAGCCTATATATATATTTATATATATATATATATATCTTGCATGTATAAAATATACACGCGCTTAATAGCTGCTGCAGACAGTGACATCAACCGCGCCGTCACTGAGTTAGTCACAATGCTTCAGTCAGTCAGAATATTCCCGTTCAAGACCTTGCACCGTAACTGGATGTAAATTGCTTTCGATTTCATTTTCTGCAAAAGTATGGATTCGGACATGATAGCTCTGCGCGTCTTATGAACACATGAAAAGGCCTACAACACAAGTGCATGAACGGGTGAAGCTAAAAAGAGTTAAGTTACTTTCCATATATCGACTTATCGCGTAGGGTGAAGCATTAACGGCACCGCTACATCGAATTCAAGAGAAATCGCTTTATGACAATAGACATACGCATCAGGTGAGCTCGACAGTTAATGCAGTCATTCATAAGGCATAATGTAGCGCAAACTAATCATCAATAGCGTCCGTTGTTGTTTACTACCACGCTTCTCGTCTGAAAGTATGCCAGTGTAGATCTATTGCATTTCCCAGTTTGAAAGTGAACGGTTTTATTATTCTGCCAGTCTAATGCGGACTGACACAGTGTAGCAAATTCATGTAGTTTAGGTGAGCAATTCACCTGATTTCAGGCTCTGGTTTTAAGTTTAAAAGCATTAACTGATCGCTGTAGACGCTAAATTGTCGGCACCATGTTGACTCAGCCTCTTCTATGCGCTTTAAACTGTAGTAGCGCTGAACAAATTTGCAGTTTAAGTAGTAGAAGATGTACCATACGAGGCCATTCAACCTAACCATAGGTTAAAACCACCACCCCTAATAGGTTAAAAGCTTTTTTATCCTATAGCCTAGGTTAAAAAATCACCAAAAACAACGTCAACCTAACCATAGGTTAAAACCAACATAAAACAATAACCAGGAAAAAACGCCAGGAACTTTCCAATAGTTTCAACCTGGCGTGCACAAACCTATAGGCATGGTCAAAAACTCCACCTATACTTCCTATAAGTCATAAGCCAAAGGAATTTCCAAAGTTTTCGACGAGTCAGCAGTTTCGATGACGAGTCATCACACACCAACCAAGTCTTCAGTATCAATCCAAGAATTAAAGGACTCAAGATAACCAAGCCATTTCACTAAAGATTTCTTCCCTCGTTTTCTGATTACCTTTTCAATTCTAAATATCCCTAGAGTTGTCTTTTGAAGCTCCTGTTCATAAAACGAACCCTGTATTTCCTCACCATTATAATCGGCAATCTTATAAGTTGGTGGATCTGTGTATTGAATTTGAGTAATAGTAAAAATCTCTTCCATCCATCCAGGCGTGTATCCCTTTTCAAATATATTCTTCTTTTTAGTTATCCTAACTTTATCTCCAATCGAGAATCTATGCTTAATGGGTTCTGAGATCTCATCAGCGTACAAGTTCATTCATACAGTCTTTTCATTATTTTTAAAACTAGCCTTAGATGGTGTCATTTTAATAGCCTTTAATGCCTTGTCTCATTATAATTACTAACTATTTCACCCAACACGTCTATGTATCTTCTTGTTGAATTAGCTGTAAAGTACTTAAACATTTTCTCTCGCATCGTTCTGTTCCAACGACGCAAGATTTTTCTTCATTCTCAGTAGAGTACAACTCAATCAAATTCTTTACGTCTTTATTATAAAATCCTTTACCTTTATCTACCCATACTTAAATAGGCCTTCTACCGCTCTCGAGTATCTTCACGAAGCCATTAGCGGCAGATATTCCACTCTTATCATTCAATGGTATGATCCACCCGTACTTGGAAAACACATCTATCACAATAAGTGAGTATTTCACACCATCGTTATCTTTAACGAAAGCCTGAATATCGACTAAATCAGCAGCCCATATCTCATCTATTCCACTAACGTACACCTTTCTCTTTCTAAAATGCCTTACTACTGGTGTATGCAATTCATTCGCTAATTGATTGGTCCACTTCAGATCGGGTTGTAATTTTAAGCCTTTTTTAAACCTAACCCGAGACTAGCTTTAGTAGATAATATAGGTTTGACTATAGCCCTCTCTAGTCTCTCCCGTAAGCTAGGATTAGGTATATTATTCAATTCATTAATCATTGCTCTGTCGGCGATATTGCTAGAAGCCGTATCGTAAATGGGGAAGGACTTATACTAGGACCAGATTCGCCATTTAAAAACATTCCGCTTCTCGGATTGTTGCTATAAAAAATATTGTATATATATAAAATGTCTCTATTTCCAATTCATAAAATGGGGTGGACGAAACCCAAATTTGTTCCAGAAGTAAGAACTCAACCGAGATCCGTCAGGTGGAATGCGCGTGAAGGCATGTGGGATGTCAAGTATAGACCCCTAAGACAAATGGGCGGTCTAAGGTGGGAGTTTTTTGCTCAAGAAGCGGTAACTATTCATTCACAAGAGACGGTTGTTTTACCGCTAGGCTTAGGTGTCCGAATGACGAAAGGATCGTGTAAAATTTCTCTCCATCCAGAATTTATAGAAGCGGGGTGTCGCCTACTAAGCGATACCGTTACTGGATTCGCGGAAGAAATTTTACTCGATATTAAGAATTTTAGAGATCTTGGGACTGTCACCATAAACGAAGGAGACTCCTTATGTTATGTGAAATACGAATAAAATTGAATTCCATTTTTAAAATATTCTTTGATATTATAAAATGGAATTGAACAAAGCAGACACTTATCGCCTTCAGAAAATATCTGAAATTCAACAGGAAATCTTACGAGAAAGTGAAAAGAGAGAAATAATCTGTAAAAAATATCAAATGGGTGTTAAAGTTGTTGAAGCGTTGGGAGGTTTGTTAACCCTTATACCTTCGGGACTCAGCCTATTAGGTGTAACTTTTATAAGTTCCGTCGTAGCTGCAACGCCGCTACCATCGTGGTATCTTTATCCGCTGGAGCTGGAGCACTATCTCTGATATCTACCCAAGTCCGCCGAATATTATCGCTGCGGCAAGAAAAACATGTAAAAATCAGGACTATAGCCGAAGGGAAACTCAATTCGATCAGCGACCTTATTTCAAAAGCCCTAGATGATGATAATATCTCAGACTTGGAATATTCCGTTATTCTAAGTGAATTCTAGACTTGAAAATTCTTGAATCGACGGGCGCCTTGTATGTACCTAATAATCCGAATAAGCCGAAATCGTCTAGAGCAGCGTTTCCCAATGTTTTTTGGCCGTGGAACCCTTTTGACCTTAAATTTTTATGACGGAACCTCATCCAAGACTAAAGATAAACCCTAATTCTGTCGTAGGAACAAACGCTTGAGAATGTAGGCAATTACGGGTCTAAACCAAGATTAGAATGAAAATAACACAAATTTATATCGATGACAATGACATATGAATTCTCTTTCGTATGAGGCTATACGCTTATGTCAAGTAAAAAGCCTCCATTTATTCACACTGAAAGTTTTCCACGGAACCCTTGTCTTCACCTCACGGAACCCTAGGGTTCCGCGGAACACAGTTTGGGAAACGCTGGTCTAGAGGCCTAAAATATAATAAAATCATTAAGCCATTGCTCTCGATGCGGAAAGGGAGGTTCTCAACGGGTGAGGGAGTCGTAGTTCTCCCACAAGACCCTAATGCGTTAGCGGATATGTTAATTCTACGAATGGCTAGCTTGAGAGCGGGAAATACAGGATTAAGAAAGGAGATAGTAGGTATCTGCGATGAGTTACTTAGACAAAATAAGATAAATGCGTTAGACTATAAAAATGTAATGATGCAATTATAAAATGATTGTCACAACTAAGAGAAGATTTGCTAAAAGATGCGTCGTAGGAGGCGCTGGAATATTTGACACGATATCAGGATTTTTCAAAAGAATGTTATCCACGAATGATCGCATAATTGCATATAATTGCATCATTAATTTAGAATCAAGAATGTTATCCTCGAATGATCGCATATAATTGCATCATTAAAAATTTAATGATGCAATTATAAAATGATTGTCATAACTAAGAGAAGATTTGCTAAAAGATGCGTCGTAGGAGGCGCTGGAATATAAGACACGATATCAGGATTTTTCAAAAGAATGTTATCCTCGAATGCTGCAAGACAGGTAGCAACAACCGCATTATGTGCTGGGATAGACGCTGCAACGGAGATTGGGAAAAAGACCATAGATGTTGGAAAGACCGTTGCTATTAATGCTGGAAAACGATTGGTTGATTAAGCAGCGGCAAAGACATTTACACCACAACCGCCTGTACTTAGCCAACGAAGCGAGGATTTTTTTAACTCCCCATGGAAATACGACACTTAGTCAAAAGAGTACGGAAACGTTACAGAATTTAATACATCCCCACCCTTCGGCGAAGATAAATAATTTACTGTCTGGTAACGGCGGTGCCATATCGATCCGAGATGTGGAGCGTGGATCTGGAATGAAGTTTGCTTAAAATAAAATCTTGTTATATTAATAAATGCAGCCAGATATTCTAAGATTTACTGAAAATACTATTATAGACGAGGGAATTGAAAGATATGAATTTCATGAGTATGAAACAGTGGCGGGGGCGAATCTTAACACTGGGGAACATAAATATCGAACTTCAAGATATCTTCAGCCATCCCTCCGAGTCATACCTGCTATTTGAAGGCAAACTGACTAAAGCGGATGGAACCTTTTACGTTGATGCCGACGCTGCAGCTTTAGCCTACAACGGCCTCATGCATCTCTTCAGTCAAATGTCGTATTCCTTATCGAATCAAGAAATAGAAAGCGTGTTTCATCCCGGACAAGCCACAACTATGCTGGGTTTTAACCTAATATCCAAGAGGTTTTACATTAGCGCGGTTTTGTCTATGGTTTTAACCAAATTTCCCGGCGTTTTACCTAGAGCTTAGGTTTCGTCGAAACTGCTGACTCGTTGAAACTTTTGGAAATTTCCCATTATCGCAAACTTTGGAAATTCCCTTGGCCTTTGACTTATAGGGAGTATAGGTGGAGTTTTTGACCATGCCTATAGGTTTGTGCACGCCAGGTCGAAACTATTGGAAAGTTCCTGGCGTGTTTTCCTGGTTATTGGTTATTGGTTGATGTTGGTTTTAGCCTATGGTTAGGTTGATGTTTTTTGTAATTTTTTAACCTAGGCTATAGGATAAAAAAGATTTTAACCTATTAGGGGTGGTTTTAACCTATGGTTAGGCTGAATGGCCCCGTATGGTACATCTTCTACTACTAGTTTACGATTACGGTATCGTAAAGCGCTTGAACTAAGGCCTGTGACAGTGCCTTTACCCCTGCCACGTCCTGCTGGTATGCCACCGTTTAGTAAGAGCGATTAGCCTGCAACGAGGAGGGTACGGGTTCGAACCTTAGGCCTACTGTGTCTATAACCTATAGGACCTTGAGCAAGTCTTATATCCTTCATTTACAATAATGGCTCAGCGCCATCGATGGGCTGTCGCATGGTCGCATTGCATTGTATACTTTATTATATACTCTATTGTATAATGTATTTGCATACTGTATTGTATACTGTATTTGTATACTGTACTGTAAAGTGTATACTGTATTGTATACTGTATTGTATACTGTGTTGTATACCATATTGTATACTGTATTGTATACTGTATAGCATACTGTATTTATGAACTGTATTGTATACTGTATTTGTATACTGTACTGTGTTTTGTATACTGTATTGTAGGCGTGTACTGCATTGTACTTCCGGGCTTTGGATTGGTTATAATAATCGTGGCAATTTTTTTGCATCTAACATTATTTCAGGCCTGAAGCCTCTTCTCCCTTACCCAAAAACCTCTATCTGTGACTGTCTCTCTCTATCTCTGATTGTCTCTGTCTCTCTCTGTCTCTGTCTTTGTCTGTCTCTGACTGGCTCTATCTCTTTTTGCTATTTCTGATATTGAGTTTGAGTATCCTTCACAAATGCCTTTCTATTATTGTACGATTATAACACAGACTTAACATATTACGACGGTCAAACCGTTTAATACTGGGCTTACGATGAGCATATATTACATAAATCAATTATATGGCCCCTCGAGATACAACCATGCAGGTAACAACAAACATGTCGACAAGGCTCAATTGAAGGTCTCCAGATCGCCCACTGGTCGATTGAATATCGTGGCGACGTTCAAAAATGATCGCAACACTTATGAAGGCTCGCTTAGGCACACAACAACGCACGGTCTCAAGCAGGCATGAGCTTGTATGATCTCCATTGACAGCATAACTGTAAGTTCGAATGCTTTTGATACGTCTACATTGTTCGTATTTGCTCATGAAATGCATTAAAGTCGCTGGCGCATATACAGGAGGATCTGAAAATGACTTCAACGATGCTGTTCAAGCCGTCGTTTCTGCGAAACTTTGATTAAGCAGCTGATTCGGACCATTCGGTAATATCAGAAAAGGTATAAGATTGCCTTGGACAGCTGATTCCACCACTGCCTGCGCTCTGGCAGTGCCAGTCTCAAATCTTGATAAAGGAGGAAGTCGACGCTGATGGTATTTGTTGTCACACAATGTCGTTAACCTGAAATGACAACGAGTGTTTCATAAACTCATGTTTTGCGCGTTTTTCTGCGGATTATATATATATATATATATATATATATATATATATATCGACAGCTGCTGAAGCGTCTGTGTTGACTTCTGGAGTATACCAGTCTGCATGACAATTCGTCGACGACATCTGGAAAAGCGAAATTGATAACAAGATTTTGGGAGTTTTTCGTGGCTGGTCGTCAAGACTAATGGATGCTGGCCACGGTTCAATGGAGCGTGATCGTACGACTACCTGTGTGGTAGAAGGTCTGTGACGGGGCGCGACCAGCACCCTGCCTGTGTTAACGGCTATCAACGACCCCGCAGAGACCTGCTCCGACCGTCGTCCCTTTCGTGACCAGTCGTCGCGGCCCTTGCGGCAGGTTGCGGTTCTATAGAGCGTCAGCGGATGATAGCAAGCTCTGGACGGTCGCTGACAGCTTATAAACGAATATAATATCATCATTACATAGTTGGCGTCAAGTGTTGAATGGTAATCGTGGTATAATATCGTAAACGCCACAGCTTTTAAATCGTGTATTTTTATTCTATAGATCACAGCAACAGGTGTCTCGTGAACCATGAATCGAAACGACAATGGAACCTTCCGGGATTGGTCGTCTTCTTCCTGGATAACGGGACGAATAAAAAATGTTCTCTCAGATAGGGGGTTCGGATTCATTCGACCCGATGGCGAACTGCCAAACGGATTGGGCCAGAGAGACGTTCACTTCTATCTAGACAAAGCGGAAAGTGATGTTCAGGTAGGTGATCAGATCGAGTTCGTGTTGAAGGACTCGCATGCGGTAAAACCATCGGCCCGGATCGTCAGAAAGGTCGGCAGCGATGCGGAAAAACAAACGACGCATGAAAACAGGCGAAGAAGTAGGTCGGAAGCAAGACAAAGAACGGCGGCCTCTCCTCATCGAAGCTTAACGCGTGGAAACGTGCTTGAGAACAATTGGAGGCTTAGAATGGCTCCAATTTCATTTGAGGATCTCAATAATGACGACAAATCTGACGTCAGTGACAATCGCAGCATCAGCTCTGACGTAGCCTATTCTAATAAAGTGGCGGATGGAACTGATCAACCAGGAACCGATCAGCGAAGAGTAAAAGCCTCGAACGAGGAGTTTATGAATCAGTTTGGACAGCTGAAGGGAAGAATAGTGAAGATTGCTGGGTCATCGGTCACAATTATGGCAAAACTCAACTCAGACGATTCGGAAGAAATTGAAAGACAGCTGTTCCACGTGTCGCTGGCAGATATCCGTTCTGGGCATCTATCACTTGAGGTGGACGATGAGGTGACTTTCACTAGAAGTCAGAGAAACAAGAAACAAGCAGTGAACCTGACCGTGCTAAAATGTTCCAGGGCAGTTGAGAAGCTCGAGTGTTACTTGGGAGTCTTTTTGCATGAAATCAGCCATTCTCAATCGCAAAGTTTCGTGGTGTCAGCTGTGAATTGCCAACCTGTGTGGGACTGCATTGGACGATGTAAAGACCTCAGCAACGTTGCAATTGCAATGCTTAACAGCATTCTCCTCGGCTTAGACGAACAATTCACAATGACAGAAAACGTGACATCGGTCTTGGAGACACTGCTGACAACTCCTTTGTTTGCTCAGCGTAACAGTCGATACAGTAAGTACATCCAGGATGTTTTAGAGCAGAACAGAGATGATAAAGCTGATGACATTTATAGAGTAATGTTGATGATGGCAAAACAGGTTCCAGCGAAACTTAAATGCATCGTCAGAAATTTAGAATCGTTGGCAACAACTGGTGCAACAAGCTTCCTATATAAAATGTTGAAGCAGAGTGTAAAGTCTGCAGATGGAGATATCGAAGATCTCGAATGGAATGATTTGCCTCTGGTACCTACGGTCAACGAGCTACTGAAAGGAGAGTTAGAGTCCGAGTCACAATTGAGAAGTGTCAACGAAACTGGATCGTACACCTCGGTTAATGATTACGTCGACATATACTTCCGATTGCTTCGCTCCGATTGCTTCTCTGCCTTGTCGAAGGGAGCGAAGGACTTACTGACCGGTAAACTAGACAAAAGAGATATGAGCGTCTACACTAAAGTGACAATGGTCGGGTTTCAAATAACCCAGAATGGAAACGGTATGGCAATTGGTCTTTCTGTGACGCCAATTCGTCCGGTGAGCAACTGGGACCAGTCTCCCTGTCTAATGTACGGTAATCTGTTGTGTATTTCAATCTCTGGTACTTTTCGTGATCCAATCTGGGCGACGGTCGTAAATCGAGAACTTTTGCAGAGTCATAAGATCGTTGTTGTTGAACTTTGCAGTGAGAGTAATCCCATGCCGGACAGCGAGTCGATCCTTTCACTGTATCTCTCCGGAAAACGAGCGATCATGGTTGAGTCTCCCACATACTATAAAGCCTATCAGCCTGTATTAAAATCACTGCAATCCATAGACCCAGCTGATTTGCCATTCCAAGAGGAACTCGTGCGCTGTAAAATAGGTGGTTTTCCTCAATTCATAAGTAATCTTTCTACGTTTGATGCGAGCATTATCTACAAAGATCAGTGTGACAAAACACTTAAGGTTAAACAATACAGTAGAATAGGAAAGTTTATGAGCGATGGGTTGGATGGAAATGAGATCTTAGATCCCAGCCAGGATTCAGCTATATGTGAATGCTTGAAAAACAGAATAGCGATCGTTCAAGGTCCGCCAGGAACAGGAAAAACCTTTTTGGGTATCAAGCTGATTCGGATTCTGTTGTCTCTGTCAACACCTCCTACGTCACCAATTATGGTGTTGACGTACAAGAATCACTCTCTGGACGAATTCCTCAAGGAGCTCGTTAAGATTTTCCCAGAAGACGTGGCGAGGGTGGGTGGAAGATCGCAGGATGAGGAACTAGCGGAGTGCAATCTGAACACACTGAGGAAAGCATTCAGAATGCCTGGGGAAGTTTACGAACAATTTGTTGGCTTCAGAGGAGAAATTAACGCCATGCAGAGTGAAATGCAAAATACGTTCGATGAGCTGAATGCATATCGATATTTTTATCCCTATACACTTGTCGAAATTCTTTCGGATGACCAGATCAAGGAGTTTCTGCTTAAATGCCCGTGGCATAATTGTGGCAACGTTAAAATTCAAAATAAGGCTACTGAAGCCGGATGGCAGGAAGTTACTAAAACAGTGTCAGTGTCCGCAGTGGCTGATCAACTTAGAGACTGCGGTGCCACTCCAATTTTGAAGCTCTTTCAATCGCAGCACAGTGAATCAGGTTTAATGGGCAATATCAAACGATTGCTTGAGGCAGCTCTCAAACGTTGGCAGCCATCTGCATCTGTGTTTCAGAGTCTGAATTCTGCCTTTTCGCCACCTGCCGTTAATCCAGTGATGGCTGGAGTTTTCGAAGCACCCGTTACGGCCGAACCTAATCCATCCGAAGTGGAAGCCAGTGAAAAGGATGCAGAGGAAACCCAAAAAGAAAGAATTGCTTCCGCCGGTCATCGCATGAAGGGCAAAGAAGAATTGTTGAAGAAAATGAAAATGTTTGAACCGATGAAAGAGAATGCAAATTCAAACAGAATTTGTTTGATGGAATGTGCAATTGAAATCTCTAAGCAGATGTCACCCGCAATGATGCTTGGCGTGAAGAACATCTGGGAACTCGATGCAACTGATCGAGCTAAGCTGATCCAATGTATACTCTACAAACAGTATAAGGAGGCTGGAGAGAAATTCGAAAAACTATTGGAAATCCAACAGAGACTCATTAAATCAAAGGAAGAACTGGAATCTCAACACAGAGCATCCATCCTCCAGAACAAGAAGATTGTTGGGATGACAATTACTGGAGCAAATATCAACCAGCAACTAGTCAGGCAGCTCAAACCAGAAATCGTTCTGGTGGAGGAGGCGGCTGAAGTGCTTGAACCGCAGATTCTGGCTCTACTGGGAAGCTGGACAAAGCAGCTCATAATGATCGGTGATCACAAACAACTAAAGCCATCTGTTGAAAATTACACACTGCGCAGAGTTTATCACTTCGACTTATCCATGATGGAGAGGCTCATTAACAACAGACTTCCTTATGCTTCGTTGACGCTTCAGAATCGAATGCGTCCGGAATTTGCCAACCTTCTCTTGGATATCTATCCGAACCTCAAAAGCAACCTTTCCAGAGTTGCAAGAAATAATTCGGCAAGCTGTATTGGCTCGTCGATGTTCTTCTGGAATCACAGTGACCCAGAGACTACTGGAAGAAGCTACACCAATGAGAGGGAAGCGGATCGTGCCATAAGACTCGCAATTTTCCTAGTTCATCAAGGATATAAGCCAGAACAAATCACGATTTTGTCGCCTTATCTTGGGCAAGTTAGACTACTGCGGCGTAAACTGAAGAAAGAAGAGGAATCATATCCAGATCTCTTTCCAAAGCCACAGAACCCCTCCTCGAGTGATAAAATCAAACCCGCTGACAGTAAATCCGTACGCGTGCTTACAGTTGACATGTATCAAGGTGATGAGAATGATTTCGTGATTGTATCTCTGGTGAGATCGAACGCAAGAGGCATAACCGGATTCGTCGGAATTCTAAACAGGCGATGTGTTGCTCAGTCTAGATCCAAGTGTGGCCTCTACTTCATCGGAAATAAAGCTACCTTTTCAAGGAGCCAAAACTGGCTATATGTTCTTAGGAACTTAGCAGTCAGTGACAATATTGGTGATGCCCTTCCACTTCACTGCGCACAACATCCAATATCTAAGGTTACAGCCAAATCCGCTGAAGAAATCCCAAGCAAAGTAACATTCTGCAAGGTTCCTTGCAACCATCTTATGCACTGTAAGAAACACATATGTGAAAAACTTTTCCATGAAAAACATGATCACGGTGTGTGCAATATTGTCGTGGCCTTCGTTTATCCGCGATGTAAGCATGCTGGCGAAAAAAAATGCAATGCGAACGAAAATATGGAGCTGTGTCCTCATCGGGTTCCGTTTGTTTTTAAGAACTGTGAACATACGAGTATTCGCAGATGTCATCAGAAAGAAGAGGATCTCCTATGTAATAAACCGTGTGAGAGGTTGGTGGAAAAATGTAAGCATCCTTGTAAGTTAATATGCTGGCAATCCTGCACCTCTAGTCCTTGCGCTGTTTGTAGGCAGATAGCAGAGGAATTGGAAAAGGCAAGGGTTTTGATGGTTGAGCAGCAAAGAAAGGAATTCCTAAAGCAAATAGATACAGAAATTAAGCAAATCAGTCGACAACTAACGACAGCATTGGATCGAATAGATCTTTCAAAGGACGGAGATACGGCTGCGGAGTACTTTAACATCGAAGACAAAGTAATTAAATACATTCAACCGGAGCACAACTGGTTTCCACGAGTTACGAGAATCGAAAAAGTGAGAAATCAAACTCTGGAGATGAGGTGGTTAAAGGCACGGAAAATGCTGGTAGATCCGACGCATTCTGAGCTTAAGTTTCACGGCACAAGCGTGGATGCAGTGGAAGGGATAATACGAAACGGTTTTACGATGCCTGCCTCGGGTAAACAGATGTACGGAATGGGAATCTACTTTGCCAGTGACTCATCTAAAAGCGCACAGAAGATCTACACCAAGGACTCAAAGATGCTCCTAGTTTGCGAGGTTCTTCTTGGAAAATGCAAGACCGTGAATTGCAGTAAACCAGACATGACATTAGAGAATCTGCGTCGAGCTGGATACGACTCTCTGTTCGCCAAACGAGGCACACAGTCGGAAGGCGGAGTTCACAACGACGAATTCGTGGTCTATGATCCTGACCAAGCCATTCCACGATACATTGTTCATTACGAAGAAACAAATTGCCGCTTACCAATCTTGTCTTCTGCGCTTAAACCTAAAATGGATGTTTTCGGTCAACCTGTCTTGACAAAATTCCAGATTCTTCCTCCAACTCGGAGCGTCAAAGAAGATGACCCGTTACAAGGACACTTTCGATTGGCGGAGTCACAATTTCTTAGACTCATGGGGCGACTGAAAAGAGGAGGAGGAGCGGAGGTTCAACGTGTGGATTATTACATTAACCCAATATTGGATAGGATATTCAACGCTATGCATGACAGAATGAAGGCAAAATACCCGAAAATGGAGGAATCCGAATATATCCTTGCATTTCACGGGACTAAGCCGGAAAATATTGATTCCATCATTCAACAAAATTTTGATGTTAGAAAGCTAGGTTCAGGTTCTGGAGATCTTGGCTATTATGGAGCTGGAATATACTTCTCGGAGTTTGCCCATGTTAGCATAGCATACGGGAACAGTGGAAAGCTACTTCTTTGTAAAGTCCTTCCCGGAAAGACCTTCATCTGTCCAGATTTAATGATGGCTTCTTCACTAAAAAGCGGCTTTGACTCGCACGGCTTCAAACCAGACGCCGATGGAAGATGTGAAGAATTGGTCATCTTCAATTCTGATCAGATTCTACCTTGCTACGTTATTTCATATAAAATTTGAAAACAAAAACAACAATTTTTAACATCGCTTCATTGTTCTATGCGCTGTTTCATTCCACTGTTTCGTTCCATGGTTTCATAATGCCTTGGATGACGATTACGTTCCGGCTTTATGTGACTGCGTCAGTGTGGAACCGTCCATCGTTGAGCTTAGAAGCTCAGACCATGACTGAAACTGGTCCAGAGTGAGAGAGTCTAAAATGCCCTACTTTACTGCCTGTTGTTGTTGCATTCTATTCAACTAAGTTCAGTGATGTCAACAATTGAGGTTATGAGCATAGATGAACCAAATCGAATAGATCTATAGCCTACTGTATTATTATTGAATAGAAATAATTATTATTACATAAGTGATAATAATGTTAATAGTAAATTCGACCCACTCCACATGATGTTTCTTCTGGAGTGCCTTGCACTGTTTCTGACTGCACTTCTCATTTAAATAGCCGTATCACCTGTCATCTTAAGGTCACCCTTTTATTGCCTAAGTTTATTTCTCATCCAGGCCCTGTTCGTGCTATTTTAATTTATCTCATTATTGCCCACCTGCGTGTGGATTCGATATGAATGGTTGAAAATTAATACTGTCTCTTACTAATTTATATATCTTTAAACTTTTATATAAATAACATGCTTTTCTATGGTCTTTCTTATCAATCAATCAATCAATCAATCAATCATAGAATACTTAATATAGCGCCCCTTGAAATATCTACTCAGAGGCGTTCCCAGTCTAACCGCGGCTGAAAGTTTTAAGAGAGGCGTAAAACGAAGATGAGGATCGAGTTCTTAGGCAGGAAACGGAGCTCTATGAAGAGTCCATTCCAGATGGCAGGTCCCACGACCAAGAAAGCCCGATACTGCATTACGAAAGTGCGTGCAAAAGGCAGTGTGGCATGCAAGACTTGAAACTTCAAGACCAAGACGAGACCGAGACAGTGCGGTACCGAGACCGAGACACTGAGGTACCAAGACCAAGACCGAGACCGAGACACTAGGTTCAAGACAGTACGAGACAGTACGAGACAGTAAAAGACAAGTGATCCTATAGTGCTGTAAAATGCTAATGTATCAGTTTCGGGAATAATGTTTATTTGTAATTTCAATTTGAAGCTTATAATGTGTATAGTACAAATTCCTGAGAACAGTTTTTATATTGCCGCGCAAGATTTTAAGACTGTTCACGCGAAACTTATCGAGACCGCTTGTTCGAGACAGAACAAGACATTCACTTCAAGACAGTTTCTAAATATTCGAGACCGAGACAGCAGGCTTCCGAGACCAAGACCGAGACACTAAAAAACTGTCTCGAGACGTCTCGAGACCGAGACATTGTCTTAAGACCACACAACTCTGCAAAAAAGACTGATCTGTAAAAGGGATGCACCGTGGCGGTCTACAAGACGGCTGTAGGCCGTTGTACGCGTCAGCGACTCGAGGACCGTAGCTCGAGGGACAGGGATATGTGGTCTCGAGACCGCGGTCTTGGTCTTGGCAAAAAAATCGGATTTTCGGAACCTCTGCCTCTGTTGCACCGCGTTCATTTCGTGGACCCCTCCCCATGTGTACGTTCATTAAGCTCTAACCCACCCCCCATTGCAACGGTTAAATGGCTAAAAACATTTAGAGCACATTTATTTTTTCCACAGGCTATTTATTTTTGTTAAGCATCATATTTAACAGCTTAAATTTGTTAACAGTTATGAAGAATTAAAACACTACATGGACCTAACAACACTTGTATTAATGCATTTGAAACCGTTTTAATGCTACATAAAATTGATTAAACAGGAATATAGTCTGTGATTAGGTATACAGTTCTGATTTTCATGTTCTGCATTGTGGACGTCACACATGTAATTAGACAATCCATTTTGCGTACGTACATATTTTCTGTACCCCTTCCCCCACCATACGCACCGTACGCAAAATGGCCGAAATTTGAAACACCCTTCCACTCACTGCATACGTAACATGTGGACGGCCCCTTAATAAATTGAATAGTTTATAAAAAAAATTAAGAGCATCGGTCTTGGTCTTGGACCATCGGTCTCGATCTTGGAACACTCGGTCTTGGTTTTGGACCACTCGGTCTTGGTTTCGAGTTTTTGGTCTCGTGCCCAACTGTACTGCATGGCTATAGGGTTCCTCTAATTTTCTGGAGATACAGTGCGCAAGAACTTTTATGAGCAACATTTTTACAAAATAATTTAATGTTCACAATTTGTGCTCAGGTGCGAGCTGAATATGATTATGTATGGCTAAATTAATCGCCATTCATTCGTATCTAAAACTATATGGTGATAAGTTCTGATGACCTAAGAAAAGTACCTTGTCTAAAGATAAATAAAGGAACGCATCAGCCAGTGAACAAAAGTGTTTGGAGTGAGGTATTTCACCGTATTTGTTTAAAAATACTGTGTACGCACACTAAATTCTTGTGTGCGCTGGCTCCACGGCCAGTGTGCTCGCGCCAGAGGCGGCGATTCCGGAGGTCGATAGGGACAAGTCCCCCACCTTTTACAAAGAGGGGAAAAGTTATTCGTGTGTCTCCCCCCCCCCACATTTCTTACCTCTCTCACTGGATCCCCCCCTACCTGTTAAACGAAGTCGTCGCCTCTGGCTCGCGCACATGCGCACAGCTTAGAGGGAACACTGGTAGGGACTCCATTAGTGAGTCAATAAAATGGTAAGACGTCAAAGACCATTGCTGTCATAAGACGTCCCTAAACTTGTTCTTTATATATTTTACATAGCACTACTTGTACTAACATTGGGCCAAAGGCCAAGGGTAGCTCTGGCCCCGACGAGGACAGTGGAGAACTTTATTCTTACCCATCGCCGCAAAATGCTTGGCGTCAGGAACTGATGATGCCGATGAAGATTGTTATTGTTGGCCTGCTGCCTGTGGCATACGGATTTTGACTCCATCTCTTCAGAAATCCCCAACGCCGAGGATTTATGGTAACTAATTGATATTCATAATCGCGTCGACGTTCATTTTCATAGCTACAAATTGGGGAAAAATAGAAATGTCAAGAACAAATACTTTTAAATATTCTGGTGTTTGGGGTACTTTATTAATCGACTCGTGAGTCAACCGGTAAACTTAGCGAATGGATTTTCTCTATCAGTGTTTACGTTTCAATTTTCCCACTACGAACGTACTGCTTTTGGTTTAACAATGCAACACCGTTGCAATGTTATGTTAGGTACATAAATGAGCTAAATTTAATAAGCTTGAAATGGATCTAGAGTCTATATGGTAACAAGAACTTCAAAATCTTATGTATGACCTGCAGCCCTGTATATAATCTTCCATCTTCTCTCACCGGCTCCATTCATTTTCGTATATGAGGCCATAACCACATTCCACCTTCTCCATCACTGCTTATGTCAAGTTCTCCAATCAATCAATATACTGCACGTCAACTTTAGAATTATGTCTTTCATGGATTCCTTAAATTTTCGGTTCCTCCTCCTCCAATACTGTCACTCAACCACTATCATCTAGCTCATGCTTCTGTATCACAGCATCATCCCTCATGCTTTCTACTCCAGTTTATTTAAGTATTGCCCCTTCATGGATTCCTGCCTCTTATCCATCCGCCTTGCCGTCCTTATCTCTCTCCTCTCTGTGTCTATCTGTATCTCTTGTCTTAAAGCATGCCTAAACTGGTCCTTTGCCTTATATAACTCTGTATACATGTGGTGGTGAAAGTTTGTTGACTGCTAGACTACACTATAGCCAATTGTTGCTGATGGATCTTCTTTTTCTTCAATCTAGATTCGTGTATTTCTTTTACGTAATCGGCAGCTTAGGAATTCATCATGACAGACTGCAAGAAAACACACTGCCATGAATGTTAGTCTGCTATTACACACAATTAGTCAGCCATTACAGCATATTGTTTTGTGCATATATGACCTGTATTTGGCTTGTTCATACGTAATTATTATGTGCATTCATATACACTATAGTTATATGAATACATACATATACTGATGCATAATACATTATATATGTGAGGTGCTCTATCAAAAGCAGGCCAAAGTCGCATTTTGTCGAAATTGAGATTATTTCATTTTATATTTCAATATTAAATCACTTTTCTAATAGTGCAAACATTTTAAAGATATCTCCAGTAGAACCGATGATATACTAATTTGAAGTCTTGTTTCACGAGAATACCGAAACAGAGAAAATCGCATTAAAATGGTCGGCTTTCCTTTACTTCGTAAAAGCTTCTACAATAATGTGATTATAACGGAATAGAGCACAAGATTTCATCACGAAATCACTTTTATTGAAGAAATTAATAAACTTCTGACTCAAATTTGATTCAAACTGAAAACACATATTATTGACCCTGCATGTCGTTTTTGACCGTTTCCTCGAAATTGTGTTCTGCGACATAAGCCTACTTTTGATAGAGCAAATCACATATATTGTAATTTAAATTCTTGAATTTTGATATTGCACTTCTTCCAACATCTTTTGCACATGCATCGACAGAGCAATTGCAGTTGTACTGCAGAGCAATTGTGCGCGGAGGTCTTGCTCAAAGTCCCTACACGATGAAAGACGCCTCGGACAAGGGTCAAACCCGCTCACTCAGTGCACACTGAGTGCTACTGGCCGACCGCTCTAATCGATCAGCCACTGTGCCGCACAATACACTTCCATCTACTGTCATCGTGTTATATATATATATTATATATATATATATATATTATATATATATTATATATATTATATATATATGTACATGCACACACCTGCATAATGTATGGCTAGTTAGTAAGCTGTTGCATAAGGGAAGAGAGTAGCCTTTTAGTAAGGATGGTATGTTTGCCATACAATAAAACAAGTTTATTTCACAGGTTCACATTGATTTAAGATAGGCCTGTTGCTACTGTGTGCTGCCTTATAGCGACTAAGCCATGCTGTCATGGTCCAGGCCACGCTAGTCCTCTGGATGCGATGAAGAATGGCAAGAGAGAGAAACTACTCTATGTCCAGTGTCCCTCTTTGTCCAACGATAAACCAGATGTACTTGCAACCGTGGATGTTGACCCGGATTCACCGACTTATAGCACGGTAACGTTTGTTAGAATCTCTAATCGACTCCACGATAAGTAGGATTAAGGAACCGGGTTTAAGAATATCAACCACTAATCGTACCCGGTGGTGGTATATAATATTAACTTCACTTAGACTAATATGGAGATTCATCTCTAACATTTTCTCTTGAAACATCACTTTACAAGTTTTTGCAGGGATTGTGTCATATTTTGATGCAGCTGGAATTAGTGGTGATCAGCTGGGCAGAGTGACCAAAGTTAATCACATCATAGGGTGCAACATGCATGTCAACACAACGTCTGTACACTGAACTGTGTTGATCCAGGTGATCCACTTTCTGAAGATGAAATACATCGGGGATGAGTTGCATCATTCGTGGTGGAATTCCTGTTCCAGTTGCTTTGATAAACCATCGGAAAAGCGCAGCCATCTTATCCTTCCGTGTCTCAACTCCGATCGGATTTACATAATTGACACGCTGACTGATGAGCGAGCGCCAAGCATTTTCAAGGTGAGTATTATTCATCGCTTTGTGCATTTGACAATGTTTTTGTAGTTCAGTTGTGACATTTTGGTTACTCTTTCAGCCCTTGAACAGAATAAAGTGCTCATAGTACTCATTTCTGAAGTAATGAGTAACAATATTAGCCTGGCAGACTAAATTATTATTTGCTGGCACTAAGAATAGTGTTATAATCTGTTGATGTTGATAGTGAATGGATAACTGCAATTGAAACGCTTTATTGGCATTCTTTCTTTGAATGTTTTTTGTGACACTTAGTCTGAGAACAAATTCGTATATATATAAAGACACATGCTGGTTAAGTTACCATGGCATGTGTATTGGTCAAGTATGGAGCCAAGGAGTACAGTTGTCTGATGACTGGTGTGAATTATGCAGGCTTTTTGTTATATGTCCTTTTCAATGTTCAATGGTGTACTTCTCATTGACAGGAAAGTCATGTGTTTCATTGACAGGTGATTGAACCCAAAGAAGTTCATTCAGTGGGAAAAGCTTTGATGCTTCACTCATCACACTGCCTTGCTTCCGGCGAAGTTATGATATCAACACTTGGTGATCAGGATGCAAACGCAAAAGGCAAGTGCATTTCAGAATGTGTTATGCTTCGTTGGATAAGAGATCAAAGCGTGAGCAGTTTTTGCTAAATTGCAATTGGGTTAGAAATAGCAGAAACGACCCACCATAATCCATGACCCACTGTTTAAGTTAGAGTAATGTGGAAGTGCGACAACTAGGAGGTTTGCGCATCCTTATGAACCTTGGCTTTTAAACATCTTGGTCCTTCAACAGCATTACAGGTCTGTTGGTAGAGCATATGTATATATTTGAGTATGCCCGTACCCTCGGGTAGTAACTATAGTTAGTATTAGTTACTACCCGAGGGTACCAGCATATCCGCAGACCTTTAGACAACATGTTGTCTCTTTCTAGGTGGTTTCCTCCTCATAGATGCAAAGGAATGGAAGTTGAAGCTCAATTGGGAGAAGGATGGAAAGGCTGCTCCGATGGGCTACGACTTCTGGTACCAACCGAGACATAACGTCATGATCAGTACAGAATGGGGAGCCCCATGGGCCATCAGGTCCGGCTTTAAAGAGGAACACTTTATGCAGGGCAAGTCAGCTAAATCTCTTAAAATAGCTGTGCACATGACTTTTAGAGCCTCTAGACATATTTATAACTTGATATTCTCTGAGCTTCTTATTTTAGTTTCCAATGGTTAGCAGAGATGTGTCTGAATATTTCTATATAGCATCCAAATCATAATGTTTCACAAGTGGTAGAATTACATGCCCATTTGCTTTCTCAAGCTAAATTTATTGTGATGGAATACCCTTCAGGATGCATATAGCCCAGGACCATTTTAATTTCTTATATTTGAATATAATATGTCAAGTATTTACAATGAATGCATAATGTGCCGACTGTTAAGCTATTTGGGGTGTTTGTTAAACTTGTAGGAGTGTGCATAATGCCCTATGTGTTATACATGTAGTCATCATTCATCCTTCTCTATACAATTCTTGCTGCTCCTATTCTAGCTAAAGGGCTCCAATGACCCACTGAAGACATTTTGAGTTTTTAATATAATTCCTAGACAATAAAATTCATTGGATCCTTCAGAGTGCAAGCTGTACTTTAGTGGCAATGAATTTACTGTTGGAGAAAGGCTTATAAAGGCATATTTCCAGGTCTGTACGGTTCTCATCTAAACGTCTGGAATTGGAAAACTCACGAACTGACGCAGAGGATCAACCTTGCCCCCGAAGGAACGAATCTATCGCTTCTTCAAAACCGATGTAAGTCGAAAACATATGATACGATGCTGATACAAAGGATAATTATTAAATGCTCACAGAGATCACAGCATAACACGATACAAATTATCGAATGTCTTCCAAAATGTGCATTATAAGTTGTGTTGGCTCACTTACAAACAATTAAAAATAGAGGCAAAACTATTGACCAAATGAAACGTGTATATGGTACTGAGGTGTGTGTGGTTGGTAGTACACCTAGTATGTAAGCCAACAATTGCAGATTCAAACCTGCTGAATGGCTCCTTGTATTGGAAAAGGTGTTGTCAGGATAGCTCCTGAGATATCTGATTTAAATCTTCTTATACTTTGTGTACGATATAATTGCAGTATATAAGTTAAAATGATACATGCATAAAAAGTGCATTTTCAATGTTCTGTAAAGGGCAATATGCAAAAGAGGGACTTGCTCATAGATAATTCAAGTATGAAGGCCGGTAGTTGAAGATAAAATTACAGGGTAGACTGTTTCTGCTTTTAGGAAGGCCTTTGGGATGTTGAAAAGGCTATTACTATTCCCAGGAAGATAGTAGAGAACTTTTTTCAACATGAAATGCCAGGTAGACCAAGTTTTGATTCAATAATTAATGGTCCTTGGAAATCATAAAAAAAACGCCATTTGAATTATATATCACCAAAGCATTTGATGATGCTTGTTCATAGGCCATTTTTTTATACAACTGTTGAATTGGTTCCATTAACATTTCTACCACATGGATTCGCTATCATGTACACAATAAAAGTAACAACAGCACGTGTTTGACATAAGGTCGTGTAACATACACAGTAATACACATGTGCATAATTAATTTGACTTGGCTTCTAGGGGCGATCACTTTCATATTGCTATCGCTGGACGATCGTTTCCTCTACTTTAGCAACTGGCTTCACGGAGATATACGTCAATATGACATCACCGATCGACGTCACCCAAAGCTCGTTGGTCAGGTAACTATACACACGAGATCTCTAAATCGTAAACCCACAACAATTTTATTCACAATGACATCGTCCATTCTGTGGACAGTACTCGCCCTTTTTGACTATATCTACTATGATGCCTTTGACATCGTTGATCATACTATCTTGCTCCATTGTCTTGAGCACTGGTTTGGTGTATCTGGTGCTCCCTAAAGTGATTCCAGTCATATCTTACTTCCTGCACTAATTCTATGTTAGTTAATAGACAGAGTACCACTTACCTGTGGACTGTGGTGTCTCTAAAGACTGTTCTTGGCCCTTTACTATTCTATTTGTATTGACTCCATCATAAGTGTTTTACCGAGGCAAAGCGGTCTGAATCACTCTCTGTACACCAATGACACTCAACTCTACATTTTCGTCAATAGCGCCTGCTCATATAAATTTCTTCGTCATTCTCATCCAAGCTTTTTGACCAAATCCAATCTTGCATGGCAGAAAACAGACTGGTGTTTAATCAAATTAAAACTGAGTTCCTTCTCTTTGGAACTCTGCAACAACTAAATGTAATTTTTTAAAGACTATTTGCCCTGTCTGCCTGGCACTTCGGTCATACAGCATAGCTGTTCAATAGCTGTTCAGCCCCAATTGCACCTTGTGTTTGACTATCCCTCTCTTGTAATGAACACATTAACTCTATGTGCAGGTCTGCCCACTAGGATGAGGTGCTGCATTCCCTGTTCTGCCATGGTCACTAGCCATCCTGAGTACTGTAACTTGCTTCTAACTGACAACTTAAAGGCTAACTTGAGGAAGCTTCAAGGTTAACTCAAATGTAGTTTTTTCCAGTTATAACCCACTCATGAAAGTCATACAATTTTCTGTGGCATTATGTGATCATCTTTTGGAGTTTTTATGCATCACAATCTTACTTTACAGGTATTCATTGGAGGATCGATATGTAAAGACGGGAAAGTGAAGGTCATTGAGGACAAAGAACTAAAGGCAAGATTAAACTAGATAATCTAATCGTTGTTTGTTTGCAGCCTACTCAGGCCAATCGGGTTAATTCCTCCACAATTTCAGATCTTGTCACTATCGCTACCCACGGAAGTTTCATGGACCTCTGATTATGAGACACAGTGGTCGATTGGTCTGAGGTCTTGTCTTGTAACGTGCAGAGTTCGGGTTTGATCCTAGAGTGTAAACACATTGTATGTATATGCATGGCTGATGTATAATGCATATGATACATGTCTGTTTCCATTCTTGTGTCTGGTGCTAGAGCATGACGAAGCACCTCTGATATTTGTGTGCACTACAATAAAAAATGTAGCATTTTTGTGACGAAGTTGCTGTAGCTTATGTATGGAGGATTAGGGACAAAATATAGTCTATACATGGAAACCGAAAGAGCTTGTAGTCTGTTAAGTCAGGGAGATCTGTAGAATGAATCTGACATCTGTAATTGATTTGTTTAGGAGCAACCAGATCCCTTGTTCTTTAATGGAAAGCGAGTGGAAGGTGGCGCACAGATGCTGCAGCTGAGCTTGGATGGCAAACGGCTTTATGTCACTACCTCAGTGTATAGCATCTGGGACAGACAGTACTACCCAGACCTTGCAAAGTTAGTCAGTCATTCTCATGTACTCGTACACCATGTCTTCATTCATTATGAATATTTAAATATTGCCCGTTCAAGGTTACTACTCAGGAGCACAAATGTGTTGAAATCTTTCTCAATCATTTGCTTTCTATGCATAATCCCTTCAACACATTAGCTCAGACTTCCTCCCAGTAACTTCCTAGAGACTTCCTCCCAGTAACTTCCTGCCAGTAACCCTAGTCTAAAGTAATCTACATTCTGACATACTCTTCTATTTTCAAAGGTGTGGCTACTATTTTCTGTTATCAGAGGGCTAGTCCCACTTGGTTTCCTTCCAAAATCCTTGGGTCTCTCAGCCGATATAGAATAAACTTATTAATCACTTGTCACTATCTATGACTGTCACACTTCTGATCGTTTGTTGGTTTCCTTGGAATCCTTTATGGAACATATAACTTTAATGCAATTCTCGATCTCTTTTTAAGTCCTCAGCATCTCATTAAGCCTATTACTGTTCCATAAAATACTATTTCCCTTTTCCATGTAAAGTCTAATGTTTCTTGCACCATTTTATTTCTGTTTTCATCAGCCAACAGGAACGGGTCTTTCCTTCTACAAGTGGATGTCGACACAGAAAAAGGAGGATTGACCCTTGACCCTTAATAAGAAGTTCTCCATAGATTTTGGGGAAGCTCCCGATGGTCCATATCTGGCCCACGAGATGAGGTACCCAGGAGGAGACTGTACTTCAGACATCTGGATCTAAACAGCTACTATTATGTTAAAATCCAAGCACATTCAACATCTTGAGGTACATTAGAAAGGAGCTATATGAAGTGTCTGGATAGATGTCTACTTATTTGATGCTATCATTCATTCATTCCTTCCTTCCTAAATTTATGTAATCCCACTTCAGGGGACTTATCTCGAGATGCTCCCGACTCCAGCATGGCCAAATAATTTTGAGTTTAATTAAAAATACTTAAGTAAGAGTCCCAGTTACCATGCTTGAAGTTTAAACTGCTGCCGTTCATTAAGTGTCAGAATATAATTAACAAGGCCATAAATCATGTTTAACTTATCATAATATTTTTCAAAAGTTGATTGTGGGCCCGGCCCCTAAAAATGGCTGGACCCCAGCTGTACATTTTACCTTGTCCCTCTGCTCCCGGGTAGAAAGCCAAGTTCAGGAGGCTATATAAAGAAAGAATGAAGTCAATATGATATAGTACTTAGCAATAAATTCACCTGCTTTTAAATACAAGCCGAGGAAATTAATTTCTTTAGTTCTCAAGGCACCAAAATTAGATGCTACAAATTTATGTATGAACACTTTTCTTGAATTATAACATTTGACAATAAACCATTTATAATACCAATAATTAAAATAAAAATACCAAAATCAGTGGCTAAGATTTACACAGGTTCAGAGTTCATAAAACAGTGTTTTTGATGCGGTGTGTGTGTGCACATTGTGTTATAAAGCCGAAACAAAACAATAAAATGTTTAGAATTGGTCAGCTATGTAAATACTGTTTACATAAAAGTTTAAATTTCCAATATGATACATACCTCTTCTCAATCCAATCATCAGAGTAACTTAACTACAATACAACCTCCTAGAAATACATTCTGTTACAAATATAAATCCTGGTATAACTTGGATGGGGAAATCTGGGCAACGTTAATTCGGCTTTTGAGGACTTCATTGTGACAACACGATACTGTTAGCAAAACCTAAACTGGAAACATACTTAGCATAACAACAGCTTCTAGAAGCTAAAAATGACTATTTTCATTAGTCATTACAGTCACAAACCAGATCCAAGCGTGAAGACACAAATCTCCCGTTGAGCATAACATTAGTTTCAACACCAGATTTTCTTCTATATACCTAACAGATTGAACCTCAACTCGATTTCATCTTTCTCCGTTTGCTTGGAACACTTTCGTGTAAAACTTTCGGCTTCACAGCGGAAGAAGAAGGCGGAGGAACGAAAGACGTGTCTGGCAATGCTGTGAATTGACACCAGTGAAAGTAGATGAGAAACACCACAAAGTGTAAACAGCTGTACGAAGAGATCGCGACCGTAAAAAGGTCCGGAAAACGCTTTGGAGGTTGCAGGCCCAGTATTACGCACGTCATGATCGCCATCCCAATGACCGATGTAACAAACGTCTAAAACAATCGTAATAAATGTATACATTATAAACGAAGACTTACAATGATCCTAGTCAATGACTCGACATAAAACTCAATGTAATATGATCGAGGGTTTGGAAGATTTTATAGCAATCCTTTAACCCCTTAACGACCAGCTGCATATGTTTTCTTATACATTTTAGTACACACTGGTCGTTAAAGGGTTAAGAAAGACAGCAGAAGAGCAGTTCCATAATTCAACTGTTTGAGACCTTAATTTTAATTAATTAACTGGTGATTATGAAAGGGATGATGATGCCAGCAGGCACTCTGCCGAGTCTTCTAATGCATGCAGCGAGAGGTGCTATATAAATCTATAGATAGGATAAGATACTCTTTGACCCAGTGACAGAAAACTATGATACATGCAAAGAAAGACCAACAGATGATGTTGTTAAGAAAGTTGGACCAAGCACAGTAAAACTTCTGCCATGCCACACTGTGGAAGTTTTGCTGATGAGACCGAAACAAAAATCCTAAGATTAAGAACAGTTTGCAAAGCACTTGCACGTAAACTCTATGATCTTACACTCGCTGTGTCTGCGCATCAGTATCTGGTACAATTCCTGGCACATGAAGCCCGACCTGTGCAAAATCTCTGGTACATGCCCCAATGGAATTTACAATAGACTGCAACCAGTTAAAAAGTATTGTCAATTTCAGTTCCTTAGCCTTGGTGCATGAAGATGGGCAATAAATTTACTTCCACTGTCAACCTATGTAATGTGGACTGAAAATGTTTTCAACTTACAATCAATAAATGACGAGGAATAGAGAAAATGGAGAATTTGTTAGTCTGTGTTTTCGGTTGACCATCTGAGTTATTTGATTTTATCGCTGACTGAACTTCGTCTCCCATCAGGATGTCAGCCACGACGAAGAAGAGAACCATGGAAGCCAAATACGCCACAAACAGACCATCCTTTATTAACAGCGGAAGCATGCTGTAAAAACAAATGCATGTTACAAAGCTCAACAGAAAGTTTCACGTACTCACATTCACACACAAGCACACACACAAGCACACACACACCCACACACACACACACCCCCACACACACACACACCCACACACAGTTGCCTACTATGTCAAAACTGCAAATGATCTCTTATCAACTCAGTTATCTTATATGTACAACATCATCATTCTCTTCATAATCATAACCGGCATCATCATCATCGTCTTCTTCTTCGTGTAATGTAATTTAATGTAATCAAGCATTCATGTTCATCGCCATCTACAAAAACATCTTTAACATCACAACATAGCTTCATCATCTTTTTCAAAATGTGATGCGTCTGAAATCACCATCATCATAATCCTTTGAAAAAATCCTATTTGTCATCATCATTATTCTTGTCGCCATTAAATAAAAACCAAACTAAAAGTTCAATTCATCACTATTATTCTATCATTAAAATCCATAAAACTGCTTTCATACTTCACAAAGTTCTGCTTTTACAAATGTTGAACTCGAAATGAACGACGTACCTAAATGTGGAGACGAGCAGAAACCAGAGACAGACAAACATATGATTTGGCAGAAGAAGACAAATTGGTCTACAACACAAACAGCTAACCATCAATGGTGACCTATATAGATAAGAGGCTTAATGTGTCAGCTGCTATTCTGTGATATCAGATTAAACCTGATTATTCTTGTCTTTGAATGTACACGATTATGCATAATGTCGATTGATGACTGTGACAACCATGCAATAAAGTCAGTATATACCTGCAATTCTATAACTCAAAAGAACTAATCTAATTCAATTCAATGACTTTTATTTCACCTTTATAATTAAGACAACAATCAACTGAAAACACAATTAAAAATCATAATCTGTTGGATAAGTAAATGACCTTAAACACAACCACAGACTTGATATGTGATTTACAAAAACTGACAACTGATAATTATAAAAAGAGCCGCAAAGACCCAAGAATTCACTATACTTTTTGTTAAGCAGTAATGTACCCAGAAACTTTGGCTCAGGGACCTACAAAATTATTACCTACCCACAGTCCAATATAAATATAGAAGCACTTTGAAGGTCCTCACATAAATACTATATACAATGTACATAAACTCTACCAGCGGCAAAATACAGGGAAGTAACTAACTACTTGCTTACTTATTTATGGTCTTACTTAGTGAAAGACACATAGTGACATTTTTGCAACCAAAGACAAAAGCATTGACTGACATACTTACAGAGCTGCCAAAAGAATGGACTTCTCGTGTACTTGAAATGAGAAAAGAAAGAACACCAGCGATGCATTAACCTGTAAAAAGAGAAATATAGCAAAATATCAAAAAGTTCAATAGCCATTCATTCATTTCGATAATTTATATGGCACCTCCTAAATAAGCCAACTCAGAGGCATACAAGTATACGTTTTTCCGCAGTAAACAAAATTTATACCAAACTACATAAAGTCAAGGATCACAGACAATAATCACACGTATATAACATTTCTGGCCCGCCGTTTTTGTTTATCTGGCCTGCGGAGTTTTCCTGAAGAGTAAACAATTTAAGAAACTATTTCAAATTTGTCATTTTAAAGGCTCAACATGTTTTCGTGATATTCATGACCAATAATGAAGATTAGAATTCTATATGTCAAATTTACCTATTTGCATACTAAAAATTCACCACTCAAGATTTAGTTTTGCAAACATTTTCCACTAATTTGCCAAATAAACTACACTCTCCACTGAACTATAATCAATTGGCCTTAACCCTTTAATGACCAGCATTATTGATTATGCCTTTACACTTTAGTACACGCTGGTCATTAAAGGGCTAAATGTCCTATAAAATGTCACAGTTCAAGACAATGGTTAGTTCATTTATAGACGAATGTCACTTGTGTTTGAATGTTGAGTAAAGACAGACCAACAATTGAGAATCTCCCTGATAAGAATGCTAAAGCTGAATTCACACTAACCAAGGAGTATTTAAACTTTGAGATCGACGGTTGCGCAATAAGATGAAGTGCAGATGGCAAAAGAAACAGAAATGTTGTGGAAAGGCTGCACAAAGAAAAACAACATCATTGTATCACAGATAAATCATACCTTCTTAGCAACTTAATGTTTCACACACGTATACAACTTTGTATTCTAAACAAGACATGCAACAAATCACAACATTATAATTATATATAGCACATACATATATAATTATATATATGAAGACCATTATTTATTGTATTTATTGACATTTTTTACAGGTATGCAAAAGCAAGATTGTTAACATTACCTTTTAACAAGGAGGGTGTAGCAAAAGCATTTGGGAAACCAATTCAGCTCATCATTTAAGTGTTAAACTGCAATAGAGATAATAATAAGGATCATAAATTCAAATTACCAGATTCTGACCATACTGGAAATGCTGAAGATTTCTTTGAACTTGATCACAAGAGAAAGACTGCACCAGACATTGGCCACTTTATCCTAAATGTTTAATCAAATACATTAACAATACGTGGAAAAATTGTGAACACAAATCTTTAAAAAATACAAAAGTGTAATGTAATTTATCTAAGGTATCAGACAGATTATATTAGCTGGGGTTGAGTCTGGAGCGTTCCTGAGTAGATGTTCCTGAAGGGGCGCTGTATACATCCTCTAAATAAATAAAGTAAATACAAAGAAATGGAAATAGTTACAAACCTCAAACAGTCCTCTGGCAAATGGAAACAATCGATGAACAACTTGACCGACAAGTTCCCAGCTGTGTAGAAATGGATGCCAGCAGATATAGAACGTCACTAGAACAATGGCTGCAAGCTTCACTAGTTTTGAACAACTGAAAACCAAATAAAGACTGTTGTTTACACAAAGTTCATCCAACAAGCAAGTGTTGTCCGAAATCTTGATGAATAAATCACAGTATTCTAGTCTCATGATTTGCCGCCGTCACGTAAAAATCATTACGAGAATTCATAATTCATTACGAGAATTCATAATTCATTATGAGAATTCATAATTCATTATGAGAATTCATAATTCATTATGAGAATTCATAATTCATTATGAGAATTTATATAGCGTCCCTTCAAGTTACTAGTCAGAGCTGCTGATAAATTCATCTAGATACTTAATAGAGTGCATTTAAGTACCTCACAAAAGCACCGCATGTGTGGTTATCTGATTGCTCTAAGCAAACGTTCGAGCCCTGATGATAAATCATTCAATGCATCTGGCCCAACGATCTGGAATGGACTGCCCATCGAACTATGTGTTACGGAACTTTCTATCAAAGGCTTAAAGATATTAAAGACTCACCTGTTTACATCAAGATTGGTGATGTAAACTGCTATGTTTCAACAGTAATCTTAATAATAAATGCAAATACAATACACCCACCACTCTCTCTTTCCCCATGTCCATGATGCATAACTCCCCAGCCAACAGCCTTATGTTAAAAACCATTATTTTATTATTATGAAGTTACATACAGCTAATTATAGACTGAAACAGATTTTACCCTGATTTCAATCCCTTTTTCCGATAAGCCTGCACACATCCTCCGAACAGAAAGCAAAAGAAAGGAACAGCGTGGTAGAGCTCCATCTGCTTGTAGTTGAGAGCTAACACAAAGGCAATCGATCCCAACAGGTCATGACCCTTGCCGAGGCCAATCACACCCCAAAGGGCAAGACCAAGACTCAAGCAGTTATATCAAGAATCGAGTCAAGAATTATCAACCAGAAATTTACATGTCAATTTAATATATCAAAGAAAATTTTAAATGTAATATATTGTATTAATGTAAAATGGTGCTATATAAATTATCTGTGCTGTGCTACACTGCGTTTATCCCTTTATATTATTCGCTCCTGAGTAGTAACCTTGAAGGGGCACTATATAAATTTTCGCAATGAATGAATGACTGAATGAATGAATTCCCTACACTGATAGAATGATACCATAGGGTCACAGTATAATTTTCATGTAAACTCAAAGATTTGGGTTTGCCATCATTACTTAATGAAAGCCATCTCCTTCCTTAGAATTGCATTTTTTTACTGTGCATCTAAATTCATTGCACTTGTGGAAAAATGGCGAATTCTGTTCCATATCAGTGACAACATATTGCTGAGCTTTGAGAATGATTTTTAAAATTGACATTTCAACATTCAAAATATTTTGCACACAGGCCAGTAAGCAGAAGAAAAGAAGGAGTCAGCCAGGTAGACATTTTCCACCAAGCACCACAACCAGTAGGAAATCATCCAAACACAACATTCAGTTACTCCATGATAAACAAAAAAGGGATAATTAATAAAAAAAAATGCTAATTACAGTAATAAATGTACAGTTAGTAGAAACAAAGGATACTGAAAATGTCCATAGTCAATTAACATGAGCCCGGGATAAAGCAGAACGATCGTGCTAAAGAGGAGCTGCAAATTAAACACACTCTTCATCAAAGCAATGCAACCAAAGAAAATTTACATGCTTTTAAATTTATCTACATTTAAACAAAAACAGCAAATCGTTCTAATAATCTAACACATTGCATGGAATTTTCTACCTATCTAATGTGTTAGATAGGTAGAAAGGGTGTTTTAATCTCAGGTGCTTACAAGCAAGACCTATAGCTTGCAGGATAACAGTTGTCTTATAAGTATGTTGACAGTAATTCAATATGTGAGATAAGCTAGCCGAGTGGTTATAACAAGTAATGCGTTGAGTACGGGTTCAATCCTTGTTTACTGTGTAGGGACCTGGTCACCTGAAGCAAGTACTTCACTCACGAATACTCGGTGCAATCAATAGAAAGCAGCACTTAAAAATGTGTAATACTAATAACAATAATAATCAGGACTTGTTCAAGATCAAGTAACATGTTTTCAAAGAGTGTTTATTACAAGGATTTATTCAAAAGCTGATTCAACTAGGAATCTAAGTCCTGGATTATTCTGTATCAGAATTTATATCACCAATGCATGCTATGAACCTCACAACTTTACTGTAACCAGATATACAAATTCTATATTATAATATAATTTTCTCTAGTCGCGGAGCAGCTACTTCCTTGACCCCCGGATTTCGACCTGGTACCGGAAAGAAACGAGAGGCTTGGCTATGGCCAACTTGAATTGGTATATTGCCTGTGAATAAGCTAGTCTCCCTTAAGTGGCTTTTGTGGGCACTGAGAAATGTTCGAAGATATACATTACATTACACGAAAATCATTGACTGTCAAGCTTTAACCCCATATGAAGGACTACACTTAGGCTAATAATTAATTAATTAATTAATAATTAATTATAAGTGTACTGTACCTGGTTGGTTCGGTCTGCAATGCAGGTACATCGCATGAAGTAGATGAAGACAGCGGGAATATAAACAAGTAGATCGACAGCGAGAACTGGAAAAAAAACGAAAACAAGTCTCATTTAATCATTCAATAATATTATATGATTGCCAAATTTATATAGCACCCAACTAAAAAAATTATATAGCACCAATTTAAGGTAACTACTCAGGAGCGCCCCAACCTCAGTACAGCTGAAAAGAAAAGTTTAAAGGAGAGTATAAAAAGATTAAGAGTGGAATTTGGGGTGCAAGCGCAATGTCAATAGAAGCCTGTTCCAGAGATTATACACAACATCTATTGTATATTAATATCTACGTCACATCATAAAGACGAGTTTTGCAGATAACATAGAAATAATTAATTACGCCAAGAGTAAAGACAAGATTCACCCAAGAAGATAAAAAACAAAAGATCCTATGATTAATTGGAAAAAATCTTCAAAGCAAAGGCTTGCTTGGTCACATTAGAAATGCAAAACAAGCAAGGACTATCAAGAGAAAAGAAAATTTCATACGGAATTTGCCATTTTGTAAAATAAACCTGATAGACAAATCAACATCGCAACAAATTTGTTGGCTGTAGGATAATTATATCAATTACAATGCATATTGTAGAAATGAAAGCAATGTGTTGGTTCTTTTCCCATTATGAACTGCAGTTGCATTGCATATAATAGTTATATAATATTCTTCTGTGTTAATAAAACCCATAAGTACTGAGCATGATTAAAAGTCATCAACATATGATTGCAAGTAATTACAGGAGTCGAATTAAACTGTACGGCAGCCATGCAAGGTGCACATCACATCCTAATGCTCATTTAACAATGCCACCTAGTGAATTGAAGGTAACAGGAAACTGTTGATCTGTTAAAATTACTCAAACATACTGCATGTCCCATGTGCATAACAAACACATTTTATACATAACATTGGAATTTACTGTAACCTGCACATCTTCAAGAACAGCTAAGTGTATGGTCACCAATCACCATGGGTTGGCAAGTACCTTTGCGTCTTCAAGAACAGTTAAGTATGTGGTCACCAATCACCATGGATTGGCAAGTACCTTTGCATCTTCAAGAACAGTTAAGTATTTGGTCACCAATCACCATGGGTTGGCAAGTACCTTTGCGTCTTCAAGAACAGTTAAGTATGTGGTCACCAATCACCATGGGTTGGCAAGTACCGATGCGTCTTCAAGAACATTTAAGTATGTGGTCACCAATCACCATGGGTTGGCAAGTACCTTTGCATCCTCAAGAACAGTTAAGTATATGGTCACCAATCACCATGGGTTGGCAAGTACCTTTGCATCTTCAAGAACAGTTAAGTATTTGGTCACCATTCACCATGGGTTGGCAAGTACCTGAGTATCTCATGAACAGTTTGTGGTCGTAGCTTTCATGACCTCTTGATTTGTTGAGCTCAACCCAGGACGAGTTCAGACGATTTGCCCTGGAACAAAAGAACAAACAGCTCACCCACATGAACATTAGCCATTCCTACCCAATTAGACAGCAGGTTACATCATTAAAATAGATATTTACAGTGCAAACACATGATGCTTCACCAAAATGCCGGTATGAGACATATTTCCCATGACAGTAGCAGCAAAGAGACTTTCAATCTTCGTCTGTGCAAAAATTTTACATCATATACTTTTTACATTATACTTAAACAATTAACCTTTTAGTAATATTTTTAACATGCACATTAATTCCGTTTACAACTCTACCTTTTGCAGTGCATTACGTACCAGTTACATGACAACAAACTCGTGTACTAAAGGTATCTTTTAAAGCGATACCCTCTATAATCCAATGACTTTCTGCTCAGGTATCAATGCATCAGACAGCCATGGTAAAAACTCAAAGTGCATTAGAAAGCCTAATCGAAATACAAAAGGTCACAAGGACTGATTAACAATACACCAACCCTCAAATACCTCAAATATCTCTTGGGGTAAGCTTACTCAAGGAACAACTTCTCTTCTCAACTCTACACATGACATTTTATTAGAATTCTTCTCTTATCAGACCAAAATAAGCATTCCCATCGAAAAAAAAAAATATATTTTTTTAGGTAAATTTATCTATTTATTTATTAAATTTGTAACGCCTAACACTGAAATGTGAACCTGGGGTGCAGATAGTTAATCGCCAGGAGAAGATGCACTTAGATTTCCAAATCCTTGAAAGCTAAGGAGATATAGTTCATTTTGCGTCACATTTTGAAGGAAGAGAGTGAATTTGAGCTATGAAGAGAGATTGGCAGTCAATTCCATTCTTTTGGAGCAGAGACATGAAATGCGCGAGAGCCCAAAATTGTTCAGCATCGTGACTCAACTAAAAGACCTGTTACTTGATCGTAAGCAACAACGAATTCGGTAAATACATACACGGAACCCATGATCCAGCTGTGGTAGGCAGTAAGGGGTGGATAGTCCAACCCCCAGTACTGGAGATCGTTGTCTGAAGTATTTCGGTACCTGAAGTGGAAATAGAACAGACTGTTCAAGCTAGCTCTAATACGATTCTCAGCACTGTAACATAGGCAAATGCACTCTATAGCAAAGATTGATTGAATAACAGATGCAGGCATCTATAAATAAGGTTCCTGTGTACCATAGTAGCACTTGGGAATGTGCTTATATCCTTTCAAAATACATTTCAATCAGCAATGGATGCATGAACACAGGGTCAGTGCATTGTACAAATTGCAAAACTATTCACAAGTTTACACCAATAGTAAATTTTATTGCTTTGAGGCACCCAGTACCAAATTATGTTGCTTGGTGATGGTCAGTACCAAATTATCTTGCATTGAGACAGCCAGTACCAAATAATATTGGTATTACCGGTTGAAAGCCAGAACAAAATTACATTGTCTGGTGACAGTAGTGTCTTGTAACAACTTGCCCAAGATCATTAGATGAAGTCGAACAAACTACCTCATCAATCATTGACCAACTGTGGCATCGTTAGACTACTAACTTATAGCCAGCAAGTCATCTGGAGTGACTGCTTGTTTGAAAGACTGACCGGTCGACCAATATGATTGACTGACTGAGTGCAATTTTAATTGCTGTAAAAATGATCCAAAGATTTACATACACCTGACTGACTAAATGTTCCTACTGCAGATCAGTATCACTTGCTCTTCATGAGGCAGTTTTGATTCAACATAGGCTGACTGATCTTGACCATACTCAGGGTTAGGGTTAGTCACCCAAAGTGTTCCATCCTCTACTCAATAGTGTCTACACCACCAACTAAATCCAATACATTTCTGGGATATTGCTGCTAATGATTGTACTCGGGATGATGATGCCACAACAGCATGTTTCGTACATGTCTGCATTAAAATTCTTATGGATGAAAATTCATATACCAATCCTCAATTGGAAGATTATAGGTGATTTCCATCCAGTGTCTTTGAGCTTCATAGTCGCCATACATCGGAGGCTTATCAGCACCTGAAAGAAAAATTTCATTTAATAGATGTTGACCTCATATTAAGGATTTGTTGCAATGTACCGTTGGTTGATGACGTGTGCATTAGACACCGGTGCTATAGAAGTCAGTAATTAATCACAATTGTAATTGTAATTGAAAACTTATATAGCGCCACTCGTAATCAGAGGCGCTCACGACTCAACACAAAGCTCAACACAATTATAATCATAGTTGGTATAATATTGAAGGTTGTACTGATTGAAAACCAAAAGTCAATCAGAACCAGAGCCAAATTAACCATTCACATGATAGAGGAGGTACAGCATTCAAACAAAGGAGATGGTCTTAAGCATTTATAAAAACAACTTAGCTTTCTTAGAAATATGAGCCACTCCTTTCTGCTTAGCCTCAGCAAGTGTGAGTGTGACTGTACACACCTCTGCTTCTCTCCTGTGGCGGTCACTGTGTCCGACTCGTTCAGCCATATCTTAACAATGTAATGTAATCAAATATTTATATAGTGCCCCTGCAAGATTTCTACTCAGAGGCACTCTCTGCACTGGCCTTAATGATGTCTTATGTCACAGTACAAGTAAAAATACATCTATTAGCAAAACTATGCAAAGTAAGCTGAAAAGAGCCTTCAGTGGTGGGCCCACTCACAAGCGTGGAACCAACCAAAAGATTCCCATCGACGACAGCTGACAGAAGGCATGGATGCTCAGAGTCTCTGGGCAAAGTGACAATGTATGTATCACAAGTCACTTAACTAGAGTCATAGCATCCAGCAGAACTCAATTACACTGTCTGACTGAGCGGGCATCCGAATCTTTCCCTTTCCATTATTCACTGCTATATTGGCGGAATGGCTCAAAACGCAAAACCACAGATCATGGAATGCATTAGACATAAGCATGTCCATCTGTGTTGCACACTGAGAAACAGACGCATTGTCTAGACGAAAACTGACTGTTAAAAGTCATGTGTATCACTTGTCTTAATGTCAGTTTGCCTGACTACATAAACATAGCATAACAAGGGTTTAAAGTGGTTCAGGAGATTCGAGTCTGTGTTAGAACCACTGCAAATTAACCTGCAACGTTTAACAGCCAAATTTACCTAGGTTCCTCTTAAGAGCTGTGATAGTGTCCATTGTAGGCTGTCATCTAAGCCAGCGTTTCACAAACTGAGTTCCACGGAACCCTAGGCTAAGGAAAGGGTTCCACGAAAGGGTTCAATGTAAACAATTAGTCTCTAACAATTCAAAATAAATTGTACAAATTATTCATGGGAGGCCTTTTGCTTAACATATATAACTTTATACGAAAGAAAATTCATATGTCATTGTCATCAATATCTGTGTTGTCATTGCTCTAATCAAGCAAGGCCTAAACCTACAAGTGCCTGCACCTACAAGTGCCTGCATTCTCAAGCGTTTGTGCCTACAAAAGAATATGCTTAGTTTTGGACGAGGGTTCCGCCACACAAATTTAAGATCAAAAAGGTTCCACAGCTAAAAAATATTGGGAAACGCTGATCTAAGCCATTCCACGACTCTATATCTCTTCTTGTAAAGAATTGCTGTCCTAAAGTTCCTTCCAACTTCTTAACATATTGACCGCTAGGGACGTGTATACACATCCCAAATTTGGTTTGCTGGGATGCTAAGGACGTGCATACACGTCCCAAAAGCAGCTGTCGCTCAGAGGTCATTCAGCGTGGCAGTAATATTTCCTATTGCGTATAAATGATAGCGGACATGTGCTGCTATGTACTGAATGTATGTAAGATTATTCTAGACTATTTTTGGCACTGTGAAAGTGACTACAAACAGAATGAATCATGTGTCTTTATTGACGTCGGCCATCTTAGTTTTTCGCCTTGCGGCACAATGTCACAATTACTCTTTACATTGTGTCTTGCGGTAAACAACATAAATAAAACATAATAGTATGTGAAAAAAATGGGTATTTGTCAGTATATTAGGATATTGTCAGGATAGTTGGAAGGATCTGTGGAATTTATTTTGCATAGCACCTGTAGAAATGGTGGTTGCTAGATTGTGTAGTATACTAACAAGAGTTTGCTAAGGCTGTGGCCTAGTTTTTTCTTGAAATGTTGAGGAGATTTGTTGCGCTCTTCTCACGAATCGGATATTAACCTATCAACTGCCACCAAAGAAGGACCCTGCGAGAAGGTTGTGGTTTATACCAAGCCTTGAAGACGAACGAAACATGTATTTTCTGCAACACTTGACCCTAAGAGCCTATGTCTGTCCAGAACAATGCTTCAAACAGTTTCAAACTCAGAATCAATTATTTTAGACTCTTACAGTGTGGCACTTACACAAATGCACAAAAGGAAGTTATTTTTTATTCTTCAACCAAAGGAATGCAGAAAAACATGAATACAAAATTTCTAATTTTTAGGCTTAGGCCTGTAGGCCTATCTGCCATGCCTGGCTAAGAAATGTGTCAGCGGTCAAATTGTTAAATAATTTATGCTTGTTTCCTCAATTTGTCTTGCTAGGTGTTAATTCAAAGAACCGCTTCAACTGTAGTCCTATAAGCTCCTCCTTTTTTCCAATGTTGCTAGCAACTGTGTCACCATTAGACTAAGTACTAACTTTTTTAAACTTTTTGTAACCTTTCAGCTTTACTTAATTATATATAGCTCAAATTCTCGTAGTCACAAATCATTTATAAACCCTTCTTTGCACTTTCTACAGTTTTTCAATGTCTTGCTTCAGGTATGGATTCCATGACTGGATGCAGTATTCCAACAGTGATTTGTACAATCTCAGTAATATTGTAGCCTAGTCTCTGGTGATAAATATTGTCTTTCTTATCATGCCTAAAGTTCATTCAGCCTTTCTTGACGCTTCAGCAACCTGTCTTGAAACTTTAGTACTCCTGTGCATAATCACTCACAATCCGTAAATGAAATCCTGAGCATCTGCCAGTCCTGTGATTATCTAAACGTTCTTCTTAGATTCTCTGACAGTATATTCTTCATCCCCTACCGCTCTACATAGTTTTGTATCATCTGCAAACATAGATTATCTCCACCTCTACCAATGAATCAGCATGTTTCGCAGCCAGGTTTCCAAGGCAGAGAATACAATGCATATGAAAAAATCAGATGAAGTCGAGTACAGCAAAGCTGCATACTTAAACAGACATGATGAGCAGAAATCACATGATCAACACACATGCCTTCATTATGGAGTCCAACTAAACAGATGCGAAAACTGGGTGAGCTTGTTCACATGAATACTCTGGCAAGCTGAGTTTCAAAGTTTATAATTTCCCTAAACAGATGGACAATTTATTCCGGATTTTCCTGTCGTTGCTAAGACTCTTCTGAGTGAGCGAGATGTGCGGAATACATTGACATTGCGTCACCATTGGTAATTATGTAGTGGCGAGACACAGATGGATGGACAGACACACTGAGGGAAAGACACACAGAGAAATGAAGGGCAGGACATTCATGAGCCGAGGCTATGCAGAATTCAGTTAACTTAATAATAGCCTTTACCTCAAGCTGACTGCTCATCGTTAGTTACCGTTAGAACAGATGTTGTTGGTAAAATGCGAACCGCGAACCGGCGAACTGCGAACCGGTAAAACGCGAACCATAGGCGCGAACGGATCAGATTAGGGCATCGTGAGGGTCGGTTAGGGTCAGGGTTGGCATCGTGAGGGTCGGTTAGGGTTAGTGTAGTTAATAGATAGGGTTCAGGGTCATAGCTAGTATCGTTTACAGATAATTGCCGAAAATTTTTGGCCGCATGAATAAAAATATAAATGGCAATCATAGGCGCGAACCGGTCACGTGACTTTTGGCAGCCAATCAAAAACAAGTTCGCAAACGGTTCGCATTATACCGGTTCGCAGTTCGCGTTTTACCCACACCCTAGGACAGACGGAAAATAAAATACGGACACATGCAAGCGGTGATCTGTTTCGTTCCGCTGTGTTACGTTCTTTCATTCAAGGACACGCTATAACCCGGCACGTGTCTTTCACGTGAAACTATTCACGAACTAAATAATTTACTATCATTTACAAAAAGCATAAATAAATGCATATAAACATGCAAAACAGAATACATCATTTTCTGAGTAGCTCTACGAAACTTTATGTAATGTCAAGTTTTACCTGAATATGGATGAAGTGATATTGCCCATCTGATTACAATAACAAACAAAACTATTAAGGCCAAATGCACCGTAGAATCCTTCATAGCTACTTTACACCACCTATAAATATTAACTTAAAATCTTAAAATTACTCCGAATATAAATCCAGGAATAACGCAGCTGGCAATCCGCTGAGTCCACGACAACATGCAATTCGCTACAGCGTGGAAGTGGGCGTGCAAATTATTTCAGTACTCGCGTAATCTTCGTTCGAATGTTGAGTGAATTTGAATAGTGCACGTCAAATTATATCGTATTGTATTGCATTTTCGGGTTACTAAGGATCAAAATAACAACTTCACGGATATACAATATTATTCATATTAGGAAAAGAAAATAAGTAATTGATAAGTGATGTTAAAATTTAATCCATTTTAGGCTAAAGAATAATTGTGACTTTCGTAGTGCCACCCGAGAATCACTGATCACTGCTCATGCCCACCACAATTAATTTTAGTGACCAATAACGACTGAGAACGCATAGGCCTAAGGCCAATTGCTAGGCCTACTGCAGGTTAACGTGATGTAAATCCTAGAAAATGTTCAGTGCTATACAAAAACCACGTCAGAGAGGCCAGGCGCTATCATATAAGATTGTTTTGTCAGTAGGCCTACTGTTTAGGTCAGAAGTCGAGGGGGTCAAGCCAATCAAACTTAGTCAATGCTGATTGGGTCAGATGGCGAAGAGTTCGCGAAGCGGGGCTGGAAGTATTAATAAAGTTGTGAATTTTGGTCATTTTGACTTTGAAGTGTATTCGCACTAAGAGTTTTAACAAACGGATCAAGTTATTTGGCGAATGAATCCCATAAACTCTCTGGGGACTTTAGAGAACTCCACGGCTGGTGTACTGTCAAAATATACACGATGCGTAGATTTCATATGCTTTTTAGCAGTGTATTGATAACAGTTACTATCCTATTTGTTCTGTAGCCTTGGCCTCGATCGTAGCCAGTCGTCTTTGCAATAGTATGTCGACCAGAAACTCCACTCGCGCCATACACAGCTGCTGCAGCTCGAAAAACTGCGCGCGAATCATCATGCAATTTCAAAATGGCCAAACTTATCTGCTGATATTTTCATTACTTTGTTGTCGTAGGCCCAATGCTATAGAATTTGATCTCGTATCGTGACGGTTTTGAGAGCGAAGTGGAGTAAGTTGCTCGTGTACGGTTCGAGAAGGGGAGTTATTCAAAAATAGGCCTTGGCTGTAGGCCTACTATTTTGAATAGGCCTATGTGCCTGATTTCTTGGTTGTAATGTAATGTAGGCTAATGTAATGTAAAACCTCGAAAATTTCTCAGCGTCCACAACAGCCACGCCAGGGAGATCAGCTTAAATTATTCACCGGCGCTATACCAAATCAAGTCCGCAATAGCCAAGCCTCTCGTTTATTTCCAGTGCTAGATCGGAGAGGCGTCAATCCCCCTGAATGATGGAGGCAAGCCTCCAGTTCCAAGTACCAGGAAGGCAAGATATTCTCCCTTTAAGACGCAACAAATTCCCCCCACCCTAGCTAAAATTGGAGGCATTTGCCTCCGGACCCCCTATCTGGACGCCCCTGCCAGATCGTTTATTGCGTAATAAGCCTACCTCTACGAGTTTATCCTACCATTTCTGCTAAAGCTTATGTAAGCCTACCCTGATAAAACGCATCTGGAAAATTAATTTAAAAAATAAGGCCAATTTAGAGAATTAGGCGTGCGTGCTGCTGTAGCTGATATGCCCGATCAGGGTTAATTTCAGTCGTGACAGTTATCTGATCTATCAGGTACGGCGATCCCGGGGATCGAGGGGTCAAGTCCCCCTTTTACCGAGAGGGGACACGTTATACGTTTGTCTCCCCACGTTTTTTACCCCTCCCATTGGGTGTATTCCCATCTGTCAAACGAGATCGCCGCCTCTGTGATCCATGCTACGGACTCATAAAAGCATCACCTCTTGAATTGTAGGTCCCATATACCGCGTCTACACTCAAAACTGAAAATACTTCGAACACGGAACAATTTCCGAAATATAATTCCCAGCTCTCAGGGCCTATCCTCCATGAAGCCGTCCTCCTAATTGAATACGTTAAAAATGAGGCGATATTATATAATACTCAGAATGAACGAACGAACGAATGAATGAATGAATATTTTAGCACGAAATCCTCGTCTGTAAGATTGACGGCGAGCAAAAATTGTCAATTCCGAACGACGTGCTGCATTAATTTCATCATAAAACTAATTATTCCCAGAATCACGGCAACTCACGGCATATAAAAAAAATCAAGAAATTCAGGACTTTCGTGACGTCGTGATTTTACTACCCCTAGTTATTATGACTATGAGACAACGATTTCGTAAAAATTGTCGTTTAGCGTCAACTGGTTCTTGTTCAATTGCTATTAGAGAATCCACAACCCGCTGCCTTTGATGGTCCAACGTGCGTTGACCGAACAAAAGTGAATGTTTACTATGGCATGAGGTTTATAACTTGCGTGTACTGTGTACAGATGAGTCTGCGCAGGAAGTTTTAAAACGATG
>OY365809.1:5355448-5742948 GCA_959347315.1 Bimastos eiseni | reverse complement strand
ACAAAACACCATGTGAATGTGTTCACCTTAGATTGCCAGAGTGTGGATGGTGTGAATATTTGACAGCTATCTACAAGCAAATAATGGCTCTAAATGAATAATTTTTAACAGACGTTAAGCTGGCTCTGAGTCAGAAATAAGTATGACGTGTGAGCAACTTCATTTTCTTAACTTTGGCATGCTAGGGCGGGTGGTCTGTCCTCTCCCTCGCTGTCACATATTCCCGCTGACAGTGTGTGGTCAATGTACTCATTTTGGCTGAGTTATTTAATAATTCAGATGGAGCAGATACCTTGAGACAAATTTATGCCCCTGGAGATTTGAACCTTTTAATTTGTCGATCGACAGTCCAATTTGATACTACGCTGTTGAAACAGATGATTCATGTATCAGCATTTTGAGTTGAATATTCAATGTTGTAAAAGAGGCAAAGGAGGGCGTGGAAAGGTTTTGTAATTACAGTGTTAAGTGGTGTTAAAGTTCACATGAAGATCTGGTTATGAAAATTTTTGCAGTACAGTGTATGCTGTGACTCGATGAGGATGTAGTAATTGACTAATTGTGACTGATTCGAATTAATTTGAAATCCGGACAAAAAGGTGATAAACAGATGGGTATGGGTGACATTTTGTTGACCTAATCCTGAACTTCGGTCTGCGTTGGCCCCTAATTGTGGATTGACCTCCCTCAGCTGGCCCTGCATCTCTTTAGTGACTTATATCTTGTCTCTTTTCTCTGAGTCCTTCCAACTTGGAGTGCCTCTGATTTGTCTGCACTGCGAGAAGCACTTTAGAAATACAATACGTTAAATACTTTACCCAGTTGTCTGTATAGGTAGGCATTACTAGTGTACTGATTAGACTTCTTTACAAGACATCAGTTGGTCAGATGAACACAGTGCACTTCTGAGGTTCCTAAAAGGTTCTATTGAAAGTATTTTCATACAGACATGCATACTTACTTACGTGCATACATACATATACATAAATACATGCATACATAGTTGCCTTCATACATATCTGTCAGTTTTTGTCTGTCTTTCTTTTTATCTCCCTGTCTATCTGTGTGTTTGTCTGAATGTCTGCCTGAGTGAATGTATACAATTATTTGTGTTTGTATTTCTGATGACAGCTGAAACTATGAACTCTCGCAATGTTGTGGAAGAAAGAATATATCAGGTGTGAAGATGAATGATACAACAAAAACTCAAAAATGTGTGTTTTGGGGTTACATGAATATGAGTTTTTCATTGAATTATGAAGTTTATGTCTATTATGTTTTTTGTTGCAGTATGCACATTTGGGGTGGGATTACTCGAGCAGCTGGCTCAGATACACAACGAGTCTATCACGAACACGATGGATAGAGTCTGCAAGTTCTTTTTAAAACAACCAGATTATAGAAAAGCATGTGAAATGCTTGTCGATTTTGTTGGGCCTACTCTTATCGATCTGTGAGTGTCAATTTGTTGGGCCAACCTTTATTAATCTGTAATTTTGTTTTAGACATTCCTCTGTATGTACCATTTTGTTGGTCCAACCCTTATTTGCAAGTATTTATGTCACTTTGGTGGACCAACCCATGTTTTTTGTTGGGTCAACCCTGTTCTGTTGGTATTTGACTTAGTTTTATTATTATCCAGTCTGTTACCTTATAAGATATTTGCCAATTCAATATCCAGGATCTTTATAACACATATCCTCTGTTATAATCTAATTTATGCTTAAGGAATATAATTAGAACCTTTTATTCAGTTATTGTGTTTTTTTTATGTGAGTAGTCAAGTAATTCTTGTACTTAGGTAATTTTTATTTGCTATTATTGATCCTTGGTCATGCTACAGCAGTAAAGGTCTAAAGGAGTAGTCTTATTGCAATTATTGTCACTGCAATTTAAATTATTTAAAATTGTGTAATACAATCTCATGTTATCTCACATGATATAAAACAAAGCTACTATCTTGCCTTTGAAATTGAAGCCTTTCTTAGCTGCATCGTTTCTCCATCTAAATACACCTTCAAATCTTTTGTAAGAATTTCCCACATTCGTTTCCATTTTCCATGGGAACACAAATCGGCACAACTGCATCCATACTTTAGAGCTTCTTCTTCCTGTCATCTACTTACTCTGCACAATGCTAAAAGTAAAATATTAAATGTAACTGGATTGTGGTTGTAACAGCTTGGTTTTATTATTAAATGAATATTGATTTTAATTGAAATGTATCATGCCGCACAAGACAGTGTCATTCCAGTTCTGTTCAATTCAGTCTAACTCTGATGGTCCCTGAATTGTTATTCTTTGATAAGCATCTGCTGGAAAGTATGTTGTTTCCGGTTCACTCACAGCTGCCGGTCCATCTTTTGTTCGCAACTCTTCTACCGAGACTGACTTGCGCTGCATACTGAAAACTTACTTATCTACTTCCAATCTACTAATGGTTCTTAATGTTTATTTGCCAAGCCTTGAAGTGCACTTCTGAACTCTATAACACTTAGGATAGGTCAAGTTAGAGTTGTATTGTCTCATCATAATGTGTTGTTCATTGGAGCCTGTGGCACTGGCTCTTGTTTAGTGGAACCTGTGCGGCAAGATTGAAGAATCACGTTCAGCATTTTTAGACAATGATATTAAGCATCTGTTTCCAGTTTTGTTGTCTGGAACATAAAAGTCTCATATAATTCTTTCATTCACTTGTGAATCTGTTGTACTTACGTTTCAAACTCTTCCTCTTTGATGCGTTAGTGGCAGTTTGCCCAGCTAAAATGACTACACGTTTCAACGTGTTTTTTAGGGTTTATTTTCACTATACGCCAGATGTGATATGTGCCAAGATTGGTTTGTGCCCAATGTCTGCAAAGAAAGGCATTCCCAAATGTCATCTGTTTCCTCTTCCATCGGCGGTAGGTGCTTGATGTCGTTAATTGTAAGCAATATACTCTGCACAACATTAATATTCCCATCATCGTCTCTTGTTCTTTTCATGCCTCAGAACTCACTAATGTTTTTATCATTGAACTTATGTAATAATGGTTTTTGAGCTTATTTTGTCACTGTCTATTAAATGTGTGCATCTAACTTCATCATCGTGTGGTTGTTGACTAGCAACTACAACTGAGATTCACATTTTATTTTCTATGTAACAGTTTTATGTTATAATGGCAATAATACAATGAAATGCAACTAATGCACAATGTCATATCATCTCTATAGAATGGATAGACACTTGAAGCTTTTTATTGTATTGTACACTGTGTCCGGATGAAAAGTAGTACCCAACAAAAAGTGTCACAACTCGTTCAAAATTGTAAGTATTTGCCTGAAATTTTAAACTCAACAACAGTGACCATATTTACACGAGATCCCAAAGCCGTTTGGAAATATTCATGAAGTTGTCAAATTTATGAGCGATTGTGATGGAACACTGAAAAATTAAAGTTTCCAACATAGGCCCTTACATAAGAAGTGAAGTTCGGCTACAGCTGGTGTTCAAAATATCCTCCTCGTTCACGGACACACGACCGTAGACGTGGACGCCACTGTTTTATGGCCCGGTCGATGATAACGTGGTCAAGGAGCTGCCACTCCTCAACCAGACGTGCCCTCAGGTGATCGATGTCACGAATACGGGAACAATAAACGCGCTCCTCCAGTACACTCCAGATTTGATAGTCAACTGGATTGAGGTCTGGACTGTTGGGTGGCCACAGCTGCGGTGATATGAAGTCGGGTGTCTCCCGGGACAGTAGAGCAATGGTCTCACGTGCTCGGTGCGCAGGGGCACTGTCTTGTTGGAATGTGAAGTAGCCGCCAGACACGTGCTTGATGGCAGGAAGCATATGCTGAGCGAGCAACACATCGCGATAGTACGCCCCATTCACCTTCACACCCGGCTCAATGAAGATCAAATCAGTGCACCCTAGGGTTGACATGCCGACTGAGACCATTAGTGACTTTGAAAAGTGTGAACGTGTTTTGAGGAGACGTTCAGCTGGCATATTTTTCTTCCGCGTTCCATCCGCCGCATAAACGCGATCGTTCTGGAGGTTGACAGGAGGAGCGACGGTAAAAACTTTTTCGTCTGTAAACCATATGAATGGAACTGTGTGTTCGGCGTATTTCTTTAGCAGCTGCTTCGCGCGTACAAGACGTGTCAGTTTTTTTGCTCTTGTTAGCTCTTGTGCTCGCCTCTTCCTAAAACAAACCAGTTTCAAGTCCTTGGAAATGATTTCGTGAACCGCGGTCTTCGGAATCCCAATATCCCTCGAAATCTGACGCACTGTTCTATGGGTTCCTGGTGCATTTTCTTGACTTAATGCCAGCCTTTCAACCAACTCAACGTTTTCAACAGTGCGTGTCGTGCGTTTTTGGCCACTGCCAGGTTTTCGCTCCACTGTGCCCATTTCATCGATCTTCTTCAATAACTTAATCACAGACGAAAGACACCAGCCTTTATTCAAAAATTCCTTCAGAAACCTTGTGACGTATATCATTGATGACGACGTCACAGCATCGGCGTAAGTAAGGGCCTATGTTGGAAACTTTAATTTTTTCAGTGTTCCATCGCAATCGCTCATAAATTTGACAATTTCACGAATATTTCCAAACGGCTTTGGGATCTCGTGTAAATATGGTCACTGTTGTTGAGTTTAAAATTTCCGGCAAATACTTACAGTTTTGAACGAGTTGTGACACTTTTTGTTGGGTACTACTATTCATCCGGACACAGTGTATTTACACATTTCAATAGCTCCTCTTCCAGTACAACCTAATCAGAGGCGATTCCCATGCGAAAAGTCCCATTGAAAAAATAAATCTTCAGAATACCAACGGAATCATAAGCACCCCTAATTAAAATAAAATGTGCCTTAGTACACAAAATTGCAATATAAATCAATTTTATAAATCAGTTCATTCTTTGATTAAATATTTCTTAAATTGTTTTAAAAATCATTTTGTTCTGTAATTGGTTTAATCATCAATGAGTTTATTCTTAAGTCAGTTGTCAATTTGTAAGCAGCACTTAGAGAGGATTGAGGATCTCTGTTAGCATTTGACCGATCAGGTAGTCAGTTTCTTTGTTCCTTTCTGGTTAATAAGTTGATTCTGTACTATTTTATTTCATGCACATTTGATCATCTCTGTCAGGGTGATTTCCACAAACAGAAGACGAGGAAAAAGCCTACCAGTGTAAGAAATTACAGTTTAATATTTACTTTCAGGCACCTAACATGTAATTTAATATTATATGGCATTGATATAGCATCAGTTTAATGGAAAATAATCATCATCATGCCTAATTCTAATGCAGCCAATTACCTACACATTAATAAATCTTCCATCAGATTAAAACTGTTAAGGTAACTTTGAAACTGCCATAAACCAGTCAGGTATTATGTTTTACTAATCATGTAGTTTAGGGCAGCTCCTGTGTACCTTCAGGACTTATGTGAACATTTATTTTATTAATTTTATTTGTTGTAGGGTAATGTTACATTTCCACCCCTGTGCGAATGGCCAGGTGCTTCACTTGTCTGTGAGCTCCTTGAAAGGTGAATACGCAGAAAATTAAGACTTTGGTATAAATGTTCGAACTCACATTCTAGAACATAATATTATCACTCTTATGACAAAACAGCGTTTGGATTATTAATTAATTCATTATAGAATTATAGAATGTGAAATCGAAATGACTACAACTCTTGTGTTTGAAAATGACTACAGCTCTTCTGTTTGAAATTGACTACAACTCTTGTGTTTGAAAATGACTAAAACTCTTGTGTTTGGAAATGACTATAACTCTTTTGTTTGGAAATTACTATAACTCTTGTGTTCGGAAATGACTACAACTCTTGTGTTTGGCCCTAGGGTGGCACTTACAAGTTTGGAGTTTACAATTATGATTAGGTAAATTGGGATATTTATTGTTATATTACTTTACAGGTAGATTGGGATATTTAAGGTTATAATATCACTTTTCAATGAGCAACAATACATTGCTTTAAGAGATATTTTACGAAATCACTTAAGAGATATTTTACAAAAACAATGGATTCTAAAAAGCATATTTCTGGGGTTACTTTTTCAGGTCAAGAAACATGCATGATCCAATACTTGATTTGGATGATGATGGTTTCAGCACAAGAGAGGTTGTACATTTTGCTATCAATTAAACAGATTTTCATGAAAACAATTAAAATGAAATGACTACAACTCTTATGTATATTTGTTTCTGGAGTCTTTAGTAAGAATGACTTCCACACCTTATTGTAATGTTTCAATCAGGCCTACCAATCTACTGCTGTGAAATTTGTATAAGGCAGATAATAATTCTTTGTCGTTATGCTGGCCGATACATATTCAAACAACTTGTTAGGTTTGACCTAAATGTTGCAACAAAGAGTCATGTGAGTCTGTGCTCAGTGTTGTGTACTTATGGTCGCATGATGCTGAAGTCTTGTGAGAATTGAATCTGTTTGAACACTGTTATAGATAAAGCAGTGGTCGATTGTTTATTTTAACTCATGTTTTCACTTCTTTGACCACAATTTGAATCCTGGTTCATCACTTTCTATTGATAATAATTGTGGTCAATCATACAAAATGACAAGTTTTGCCATTACTGGTTGCTCTTAGCAGGAATTATCATATGGAGTGTAGTACAGCTACCATCCTTGCAGCTGTGTCTTTGTTATGCAGTATTAAATCATTTATGTAGCACCTTTATGATCTCCAAAGTGCAGAGTTTGTGTGATTTTAACAACTGCGATTTGCAGTAAACTAAGAATATTAGCTGAGACGAATCACATGAAACAGTGCATTTATAATTTGTGCTGTACATGTGACAGCTAGTCACTTTACTATGAGTATTATTTATGTACATGTATTCAGAGTTTCCCAACCTGGTTGCCACGTCACCAAAGGAAATGTGATATAGGCCATAAACTATTTTTAGAACTCAAGATGATGTAGAAATCATCATAACACTGCAGTTAAAAAAAGGAGCATTGCTCATTTTTTAATTAATGAACTGACGGGTAGGAAAATTACTGAAATTAAGGCCTGTGCCATTATATTAACGGTGCCTTGCTTTGAAAAAGGTTGAGAACCACTATTAATTATTTGATTTCAATTAAATTTTAGACGTTTCGGGGATCTGCGTGGAGGGGCAAAGACTGCGATGATTGGGATGTCTACTTTCACCCTGGTCTCAAGTACGGTAATAGCAATGTTGATGCAGTTTTTGTAGGTGAAATTGTTAGAGACTTGTATTTTTCATTTAGTTTATGTAACTGCTTTTATTCATAAGATATTAGATGATGAAGATTAGGTTACCAGTCATGTTGGCTAATTTACATATTTTCCTGGTCACATTTTATGCTGAAATTGTTATGAATATATTAAGTTCATGACAGTTTCTAGTGAGTGGACATCTTTTCTATATGCACCAGAACTTTTTATAGCACATTTTGTCATTACTTGAATTTTTATTATGCAGTCTGGTATGTGAAGCATGAATTTAGTTTATCTTTAGAAAATGATGTTCTTTTAAGACATTCTTGATATGAGTTTATAGTAGTGTAGTTGCTAGAGTTTTCAACTATTTAATGAGGATGAATATGAAGAGCAGTCCCTTAAGCTAGCCTGTGAGGATGTCTTGGGTATGAATGTCTAGCATTGTTCGATTTGGTTCAGATACTTACATGTTGCATAGCTAACATGGACAATTGTTAGCGCCTAAGCATTTTATTATGCTGTACGTTGTAATATTATGTCCAAACAGGGGACTGATGCTTAAACCATGAACTGGTGGAACTTTTGACATTTTATGTATCTAATTTCATGTAGCCGGAGGTCGCATGATGATGAGAATTTCTGTGAATCTGAAGAACTCCGCACTATTTCAACGCCCTTGCAGCTGAAGCTGGAGGGTCCAACCCCTCTGACCTCCAGCAAATCAAACATGGAGTGCTAGCAACCTCAGTTCTTTTTGCCCTCTTTATACAGCAGCGGGTGTCCTCTACATCGCCATCTGCAAACAGTTTCTACCCTCCAGCGGTGTACAGTCATTGTACTCCTCTCGGTTGATTGGGAGTACAGGTTGTGCCGAGATCTCAGAACAAATTTCTGCCCTGACCGAGATTTGAACCAAGTTGATCTCTTGGTTGTCAGTCCATCATCGTATTCACTAGACTGTTGAGTGCCGAAAGCTCCTCCGTATGTATGAATACTGTATGGAAATGTTGTCTTTGTTTAGACCAGTGGACTCTGATCTAGAAAGAGACTCTAACTGCAATGGAATCTATGTAAGTAGTCTCCTGTTTGTATCGTAATCTCCTGTTTGTATCGTAATCTCCTGTTTGTATCGTAATCTCCTGTTTGTATCGTTTTACGTAACGATCAATCATCATATCTCGAAATATATGTTGCCCTATATTTACGAAGCCAAACACAGGGCACCAGCTTATTCACATGGACTGTGTTGTGGAGGGTGTTGTTTCCATTGAGAGTCTAAGTCTGGTTGCCTGGAGATCAGAGAGAGAGAGGAGTTGCAATTCCGATGCAGCATGTAGTAAGTGCCCCGTCAATTGTAGAAGTATAGTCGTACACGAGCATCACACTATATATCATATCCATACCTCGAACAGACATGTCTATGGCACAGTGATTGATAGAAATTGACTTAACTGGAAGACTGCATGTATATTGTATGCAGCATTCCCACAGTTGGTTTATAAATCCAGTAGCAGCATTGGTCTGTAATCCAATGATTTGTGGTTTTGAACTTTGAACCTGTTGAGTAAACTCTGTGTATATCCCTAGACTTGAACATCTTGGACCTGACATTCAGATTGACGATCTTGCATTTGTACTAAGTGCAATAAGTGGATTAATTAATTAATTAAAAGTTTCTTCTGTTTATGTGTTGCTAGGGTATTAATCACGAGACTGGTGAGCCGTACGAGAAAGCCTTCTGTGAGAATTCCCAACCCCGAGGTCTCATGGTCATCGGAGACTCAGTCGGGGCACACTTCCACATTCCTCAACAATGGGTCGACCCAAGACAACTCGATTCTGTGAGATTCCTTTGTATAATTTGATTCAACGATGAAGTTAGGAAGGGTAAAGTAATGGGATGCGAGGTCAAGTGGTTTTATGGTAAGGTATCTGGTAAATGTCTCGGTGTCCCAGGTTGGGGTGTGCCAACCTGTATTGTTTGATAAACCAATAGAGATAGAAGGTGAAATAGGACGAGGTAAGGTAAATTATGATAAGGCAAGATTAGTAAAGGTTGAGTAAGTTAGGGAAAGGTATGGTCATTGGTCATTTACTGCACACCTCTGTTAATAGTGCATCTGGGTTGCACAGTCTAGTGTTTAGTTGTGGGAATTCTACATAGCAGAGGTTGGGGTTTCCTAGATTAACTCTTGGGGTTCTTTGGCTGCCTATTGAGGTTCCTTTGGCTGCCATTTTGAGTTCCATTGGGTGCCTGTTGTGATTCCCTTGGCCAACTCTAGAGAGCCCCTTGACTGCCTCTTGGGCTTGACTTGAGCAGTTGGTCTTTTCTTAGCAATGTTCAGTGGTGAGCATCTGTGTCTGTCATGCAGCTGACAGATTTAAAATTAAATTAAATTAAATGGGGAGTAACAATTTTTTCTCGCCTCACATTCATTTTCTTGCCCTATAACATATTTTTAATACAAAATGTTTTTTAATAACCATTTTATTTTGTTGTCCTATTAGTGGTTTAGTTACTTGGTATCAATGAGCTGTTTGTGTGATTTCTGTTGTTTTGTGTGTTTGTTGAATAGAAAGCTTTAATGCATTTACCATTCATACTCGCAAATAATTTGGATTGGCCAATGACTTCCTTCACTACAGGTCGGATTAATTTAATAAACACATGCTCATTATACTTATTTAATATTTATCTATGTCAGTGGTTTATGTTCAACATTCATTTAATATGCACACACAACTTTCTGTTATATGTTATTTTATTGTTAATTTAACATTATGTATATATAGGTTAAATGTTAATATATAATGTATATTTAATTTTAACTTGATATATATATATATGTTATTTTAATGTTTAATTAATGCATGTGTACAATATATATTATGAATTTTTTAATACATGTGTCACATTATTTATGTTCTTTTGTCTTCTTGCCTTGTGTAGTATAAGAAGCAAACTTAGATCACATTCCTTCAATGTGGAATGACCTGCCCTTATTTATCTTGCATAAATTATACAATTATTTATTTGTATGACGAATGTGCAGTTGTCACGTGGTCAGTGTTGAGTAGCCAGGGTTTCAGATTCCTTAAAGCAAGCGAGATGTGTCCAGTTCTATTCCACTTACAGTTCCCCAATGAACATCACTGAAAAGTTAATGGCTATATAATGTTTATGGGGAGATGAGCGGTTGAGGGAGAGGACTGACCTGAATCATGGGACGCAGCAGCCTGTTGGTTAGAGTGCTCACCTTGTTATGTGAAGAGTGCTAGTTTGAGTCTTGTATGAGACAGTCACTGTGTTAGGACCTTGAGCAAGTCCTTTACTCACAATTGCTCAGACCCATAAATTGATGTCGCCTGGCCATTAGAAAGTGACGATGCTTAATAAATTTTTTCACATAATGAGATAAACAATGACTCCGAGCAGAGGCCAAGAAAATGTTTGCGGCTGCCTCTTGTGTTGACTTTAGAACCTGATGTGCTTATCTTGCGTGAAAGCCTTCACACACTGCAGATAATTGGAAAAATTTGCAACAAAGTTAACATAGTGCCATTCCTAAAGTATTATTTTAAACTTTATTTAGTTAACATTGTCATGGCAGATGCAATATATTTAAAATACCACCTTATTCAGTGTCATCAAGATTCCTTTTCCTCAGATAAAATACTACTCTTATCATACACAGAACTGATAACTGTGATGCTTAAACTGTATTGCATCTTAAACTTGTGCTACATAATGCATTCTTATCGTTACTTTGCAACAGGTTTTATGAATCTGACATGGTCGGTGGTGGATGGTTACACCATTTCCCTTTATGACTTCCTGAAGCAAAGAAATCGTTGCAACCACAGAGACTATCACAACTTTGGCTTCAATGGTCATTGCCTTTTCTGCTGTTATTCAACATCAATTTTCTTTCATAGAGTAAAGCATGGATGCCTTTAAGTGTCCCCAGCATCCCATGATTCCACTTCAAGTGAAGTGGCTTCATGTCCTTTTTATTAATTAAATTTGTAATGAGTGCAAGGTCACACCGAAATGTGGATCTGACACTGAATTACTGAATGTGCAGTTCAAGAACTGAAACATGGTTTAAATTTATTGTTTAAGTTTTTAACATTGTCAATTTTATTGTTTTTTGGTTTAAATTAGACTGCAAACAAAGTGCAAAATATTTTTTATTGTACTGATTGATAGGAAGCGATATTAGATAGGTGTACTGTTTTTGTTAAAACTGTATAGACTGAATTCGACTATGCATTGCATTTCTTGTTGATATAATACTATGCATGTGTACTATGTAGTGAACTTAGTTCATAAATTTTTGGGTTTTCATACGTTACGTTACGTGACGCTATCTTTTGTGCTTTTGTGTTTCTGAAGGTGCTGGCTCAGATAGTCCTTTGACCTATTTGAATGACAGGTTGGATTCTCATCATGTTCATAATATTTGCAAAATTTTTAATTCTACATACATAATTAATTAGCAACTTCAAGCATCGACCATTGGCACACCATTGGGTCAACCTCTAGTTGATTCATCCATTGAGACAGAGGCTCAGTTTCTATGCTGTGCTGTTGCCAAGTATAGGTGTGAATGGTACACTAACATGTGTGGTATTGTATCCTGTGTAAAGTTTGTACTTAGACATTTATATAGCACCTTTTGTCAATCTGTCGAGATGGTGTCTGTTAAGAATGATAACAGCTGAATGACTCCTTCATATATATATAATATTACATATATAATATTATATATAAAAAGAGATATATATATATATAAATATGTATATATAAGAGTACAATTAGGCTCTTGATATATTTATCAATGTGTTGTGTTGTCTGTATATTGTAGCACAATTCGAAACCAGAAATCTGACATTCCTCTTCTGCTCATTTATGAATTTGTTGGCAACGATGTATGCAATTCGTAAGCATCTCCTGTTGTTCTTTTTCATGATCATTTGCGTTGCTGACGGTGGCCATAATTGCCATGACAACAATCTGGCAACAATGTAGTTGTGATCAGAATAGGTTGTCATTTTAATACTGTATTGCCTGAGTTGCAAATTTACGACTACTTTGAAGTAAATTTTTATCCCGACAATGGAGTTATGTAAGAGTACTCTTGCGTATATATTATGTATGTACAAATTGTACATAGGTTATTATGTATGTATTGCATATATGTAATTATGCATGTATCTATGAATGTATGTATACATCAATGTATGTCTTTTATGCAATTGATGATTATATTTGTTTTAAAATGTTCATGTAAATTCTACTTTGAATAGCCAAATAAACTAAAATAATGAAAGAAATAATAAAAAAATGTAAATGATGAATGTATGGATATATAGATATATCTATGGATGGATATATAGATATATCTATGGATGGATATATAGATATATCTATGGATGGATATATAGATATATCTATGGATGGATATATAGATATATCTATGGATGGATATATAGATATATCTATGGATGGATATATTTATATATTTGTTAATGTATGTATAATATTTGAATGTTTTTTGTATGTGTCTCAAATGATTCACATGATGTCTTTTGAGCAATTCTGTAGGCAGGTCAATGGGTTTGTCTCCGTAGAAATAATGCAGGAATGGCTGGAAAAACAGTCACTGGTGGACCCTCACATACATGTAGAACCGAACTGACAGAATTTCATCCGGAGATGACAAGAGTGATTGTTAACGTCTTATGTTACACTTGCATTGTTCATTGTCACGTGCTGTATGATGATTTGCAGTCACGAAGACCCTCTGGCAAACATGACGACTCCGAAACAAATGAGAAAGAATATCATTCGAACCTTCGAGATTCTGGTCAGTTTCTCTAAATGAAAATTTTCTTTTTTACATCATATGTCATGTAATGTAATTTAATCAAGCATTTATATAGCACTCCATCAATGTATGTATGTATGTGTGTACAATTACATGTATATTTCTACTCAGTGGCATTGTATGCCCTGGCCTAAATGATGTCACATGATCAAATATAAAGCATATCAGTTAGCAAAAGCTCTTCACAGTAAGCGGAAGAGTCACCAGTGGTGGGCCCACGCAGGCCCACGGAACCAACCAACGGACTTCCGACGACAGCTGACGGATGGCATGTGTGTCATGTTTGGATATAATACATGTAGGTATAGTGTTTCCTTCTGCATTGTTGAATGTCAATCTGCATTTGACTTGTATTTTGTGCTGTTCTGTTTTATTGTAAGTTACGAATAAAACCAGTTGGTTATGGTTATGAAGAGTTTTTTGTCACCTATTTAACAGTGGCCCAAGTGGGATGCGGTGTGTCCTGTACCTCAAGCCACCGTATAGCGACCTTGAACAAGTTTCTCACCCATAATTGTCTGTAAGGAAGGCAACTGGAATCCATCTGACGCATCTCATCCCTGGGTGGAATATGAGCCAATGTATCTGCCTTCCAGTTCATCATCAACAGTGATGGTCCAGAGACAACAACAGTTCAGTTTCCAAGTCCAGGTCATTGATTGAAGGAGTGACCCATTGGTTAAGTTGCTTGCAGAAGATAATGAGTAGAGAATGATGGTAGACTTGATTTGATGTAGAGCTGGGACTGGTCTTTATCTTCATCTTAATTAAGTGACTGGTCTAAAACTACTTGCACTAATGTCTTCGACACTTACGAGCGATATTGATACTTGTGCTATCAGTGCCAATGTATAATAGCACAATAGCTTGTGCTATTAATATTAATACCTGTACTATTAGTATATAATTGATACTTACTGCTTACAAGTGTGTGTTAGTGGCATTTTAACCACTCTGTGTGATAATAAAGTTCATTAGGGTCGCCCTCCTCCCTTATCCAGGCTTGGGACTGACACTGCCTGAGTTCTGGCATTGGCGGATTTACAGCTTACAAGTGCTATTGATACTGGTACCTAACCTATTGGTATTAATATTCATAATATTGGTTGTGGTTCTTGCGCTATTGGCATTGCTGCTACTACAACTGGGTTTGGTACTTACGGTTTGCTGCTATCGTGCATTGTGTAGGATAAACTCCTTCCAGCTGGCAGCCATATTCTGATGACTGGATTGGCCAATGGAAGCGTCCTTTACGAGGCATTGAAGGATAGGATTTATCCTCTTGGCCGACTGAAGAAGGACATTCACTACCCGGATTTCTACACCTTCCTCACCTGCATTGGGGTGTGTATACCTATTAGCTGTTCACTTTGGTGTTAATTTGTCCTCTTTGTTAAAACTCATTGTTATTATGATTATGCTCAGTTTTGAATTTTATAACAGGAATAGTTTGATTTAATTAATTTATGTTTAATTATCAGCTGTGATGTAGCAATCTTATTGCTGTTGTGACTGGTTCAAATTACTCAATTACTATTACCATAGTACTTCTATGACTACTGATATTAGCGATGTTCTTTTGTCGGTAGCCATGACTTCAGACATAAATAACATTTTAGGTGATGATAATTTGCTGAGATATTGTTTTTGTGTGTCTTTAGTCTTAATATTTGGGCCGTGTACACCTACTAGAAGCACTTTAAAGCTGGGCGGTTATACTCTGGGTTAACTTTGAGCACCTCTGAGTAGAAGATACCTTAAAGATGCTTGCATACAATTTGAATTCTCATTCTAATCTTCAAGGCTCAGCAGGTCTAGCTTCAAAATAATACTTCGGCCTCATTCCGCTTCCTCCAACCATCCACTTCGCTTATCCAATAGACTTGACCTCTTGGTTCCTAGTAACTCAGTCTCGGTCCTTTGCTTCAATTGGTCCCTCTCTCTCTAATGCACAATATCTTTTTCTGTTTGCTCTAAAATTCTGTCTAATAGTCTCTGGTCCTCTTTCGCTTTCCTTAAAGCCTGCTTCTTCTTGCTGGTCTTGCACACTGGCAGTGCCTCTGAACGCTTCACCGTTATCATGGCCTAAGAGATTTTATTTTACTATTATTTTACTAATTTTATATGTGTGTATTAAATATGAGATTTGTATTCTAGTAATTTTATGTAAATACAATAGAGATGCATTTCATAAGTATTTTGAATGAATAAATAATATAATGTGATTGAATGAAGTTCTCATCCCTTTGAGTAATTTTAGGTTTTTTATTCCAGGTCAATCCATGCAGTGGTTGGTTAACGACCAATGACACGCTCCGTGAGCTAACCACTAAGGTTTCTTTCAGCAGTAATCCATTTTAATAAACTAAAAAATTACCATTTCATTTCTGTAAACATTTCTGGTTTATTTCCTTCAGCATGTGTGTTGTATATATTGGAGAAAATTGTTATACAATTTTTGAATCTAGCACATGATATTACATGATAGATGAAGATATGAGAACATTGGAGAGTTGTTCCTTAGCAGCTTCTTTATTATGGCCTATAAGAGATTTATATTTTTTAAATTTTATGCGTCTGTTAGGTCTACTTTCATGTCCTTGTGCAACTGGTTATGTTTGTCTGGAAATGTAGGAAGTTTTCTACAGTTAACTTCTTCCGTCATCTTCATATAATAGGCCTAGAAATATAACATGTACTGCTTCTAGTTGTCTTGATTGTTGTCTATGCTTTGCTATTTTATAATGCTTTTGTTACTTTTTTTATTATTTCTTGCAACGGTGTTGTTAGGCTTTGAAATTCTTTACATATTAATTACTGTTGTTACTGTGTGAATTGTGTTTATTCAATTAGCCAAGTGTGTATGGTACCTGTGTCGTGGGAACTGGGAAATCTCTTCAGGAATAATACTTTTTTTTATTTTTTTAAAATTTCAAACTGAAAGGCCAAAGTGTGATTACAAACATAGTACGAACGAGTGATTACAAGTTTTATTACAGGAGTTGAATTTAAGGCAAAGTGCCAATTACATTATACATCTGACTTAACCAATGCCATGTCGCCACCTTATGGGGGGATACGGGAATTGAACTCGGTTCCTCAACTCTGTGCCCCAGTGTGTTATTTCAATGGACCCTCTGCAAATAGTTTGGAAGGAATTATTTCTCGGTGCTAGCTATTTTCAATCTGATGTTGCTTTTGTGAAGCGAGCCTTTGAGCTGAATGACGTCATCAGAGGCGTAGCCAAAGAATCCCAACATCGATACGCACATTTCGACATCGAATACCTGGAATGTCCATTCTCAAAAAGTAAGGTTTTGGAATTTTATTTAAACATGAAATATTCATTTATCTTCTTGGTTAGATTAATGAAGCAATGAAATTTGAAGTAGCACCTTTTCAAGAAATCTACTAAGAGACGCTCTTTGTGCTAGACTTCATGATCTTAAATGTCATTTTGTCCACATTGACCATCTGGATCTCTCAAATTTCTCGGTTGCCAATGCGAAGCCTTGTAATTTTCTGCCCAGTTAGTTACAGTGCTTAACATGTTATAAGTAGTGAATAATGTAAAGAACTGGTGATAACCCCATGGTGAAGTTACCCATAGAAAGTGGTTAGGCTGGTCAGAGTACAGCAGGCGATGAGGTGGTAAGGGAGAGAGAGGTCTTATCACCGAACCATATCTTCCATGATTACAAAAATTTAATTTTCAACACTATGTGCTGTTGGTTGTCTTTTCGAGATTATCTCGAGGTTGGCAGAGCAGCAGAGGCTTTGGATAATGTAAGTGATGAGGCAGCTGTTTAGGTATCTATGTATTTGAAAGGACTTTATAAAAGTTTCCATTGTGTTGTGACCTTGGTCCTTGGAACCCTGCAATTAGACCAGATCATGTGTTGTGTTCCATTGCATCTCATGGGTCGTTTGTTTGCTGGTTGTTTCAGTTATAGAGAGGTGGATACACGAACATGGTAAGGAGAATGTCTGGCAACTGATTGAACCAACGGATGGATTTCATCCAAATCAGGTCAGCGTCTGCTGGAGAGACTGGTTATCTACGTAATCTTTAGATTTCACAAAGGAATTAAGTTATTGCATCAACCGGGTCATTTGCAGTTAAAACAAAATCGATATATGGGTAATGTGAAAACCAATTTTAGGATCAGGCAGACACCCAGGTGACAATGGTGGATGATGGTGTGTAGAATTTAAGTAGCAAGAGAGATGAGATGATGCAGAACGGTCCTGAGCTCTAGTATATACCATGTTCCTGCCTTCCAGGTAAGTTGCTATTGAGTTGCAATTGCTACTTCAATTCTACACACCATCCACCATTGCCATCTGGGTGCCTGCCTGGGTGTTGGCTGCAGCCTGGCCGAGAGCGCCTCTGAGTAGGGATCTTGAAGGGGCGCTATAAAAATTTTCGGAATGAATGAATGATCTAATTGATTATCAATTATTGTTTCTCTTATGTTTAAGCTCTCTCTTCCTTCAGGAGCGACACAAAACTCTCTGTTCTTATATGCGTAGGATTTGCATTTCTGTGTGACCGCATGTCGTTAAATATTTTTGTCATAATGATACATTCTCACATAAATATAAATATACAATTGATTGCTTATCAATCAATTGATTGAATGATGTACATAATGCATGAATGCAGATGGATTCATGCATTATGTACATACATATACAATTATACATAGATGCATATACGTATAAATATATGAATACATAGTGATACATATGTATACATTTGCTTCATACATGAAATGTTTGTTCCAGCTTGCACACAGCATCATTGCCAAGTTCGTGTGGCAGTACATGGAGCGTCATCTACCTCACTTCATCGGACCGGTGAACCCTTACAATTCACTCATAGTGGACACGTTTAGAGATCAAGGCGGCTACTGAGCCAGTTACAAAGGCCTCCTCATTGTCTTTTCTGCATTGTTTCATCATGTGGCTCAACATCTCTTTAGTCCTTGTGTATGCATGTGTGTATATATATATATATATATATATATATATATATATATATGCAATTATGCATGTCTGTATATTTTGTTTATGTGTATGCATGTATGTGTGCATATGTTTACATGTGTGTATGTAATGTATTATATGTGTTTACAATACATGTATATATCTATTCTTGTTGACCATACAGACTGAAGTCTGTTTTGGTGCTTTTAAATCCAATGTTCTTATCTGCCGAGGATCATATTAGATTTAAATAGAGAGTGCGGTTATTATTAAAATATTCGCTTACTGGTATGAATAAGGCATACACAGTAACGTAAATCTGAATTTATTAATGCCAGGCTGTTATTAATTCCTAATGGATTTATTATAGTTATTTATAATTAAATTTCTAATGTGCGCACGGTCACGCCGAAATGTGAATCTGAGGTGTGGATAGGCGGCCGTCATGTGGTTATCAATTGGTTATTTTATGTTGCTCCTGTTGGTCTGCTCATTACCTTTATACGCGGTGGGATATTCGTTGATGTATACATAATCAAAGTTCATTATTCTATATTTAGAAATTCATAACAGAATGCCAATCACACGGCACCAGCTTATTTGCAAGTTTTGTGTCAGTTGTAACATTTACAATACTTACAGTGTGTTATTGCACGTGAAAAAGTTTGTGTTGGCTTGTTCACAAATGCTGCGCAGATTCCCAGGAGTGTTATTCTAGTCTAAAGGAATCTCATAACTTTCTCAATCAATTTAACACTGACACTATAGAAGTTAATTATTATTATTATAACTATTATTATTATTTTTTCTTCATCACACATGTTGACCCATGCCCTTAGGCAGAGACTTGGTCCTGGGTGTGGGGGACAGGTATAAAAAATTTGGGTTTTCAGAGGATAAGTGGAAAAAATTTCAATTCCCAAACATATGCAGAAGAGAATGAACAATGGAAACACTGTAGACATTTATAATAATTATGAAATATTCATGAAATATTGGTGATGTAGACAGCACCATTATCTCCACCTGAAATGTTTAAGGGGGACTGTCCCCTCCTGTCCCACCTAAGTCTCTGCCCCTACCCATGCACTCTCCAGCCATCAACACATTCCATGCCTCAGATTCACATCCCTTCTTGCCTTAGATTTGCATTTCTGTATGACCTGCTGATTTTTAAATTTTAATTTTAATGGGCTTGAAATTAACACAGCTGATATTCATTACAGTTGAGGCTTTTTGTGAATAAATTTATGAAATGCAGATTTTAAGAAGGTTAATCTCAGAAGGATCATGTTTTAGTGGTGTGTTACTGACAATGCGGGTAGGGCAGGTTGCCCACAGTTATCATTTTCTTGTAAGGGAGCACTGTATCATTACGTAGTGCTCGAGGGTTGGTAGGTGGTGTCCTTGAAAACGTTACGAAACGTTAGGTGGGTGGGTGTTGTCTAACGCTTTTATAAAAGAATTTTAATTAGCATCGAATGAAACTTAGTGTTAGTCATGGTGCTATAGAAGTTCAAACTTATTTATTAAATATTACCTGCCATTGATTTTAAAACCTGAGTAGAAATTGAGATTGCACTAATTTAATTTTGCTATGGTACATTAAAGTGCATTTTTTTTTAATTTAATGAAATGAAAATAAATCGTACGGCATATAAATGCGGTTTTGCAAAGTAAAAAAACTGATTTTTCTAACAATAAATATGTAGTGCTTTTGTAACTTTACGAAGCATTATCGGATAGGGCTGGGTCAAAATCAGTCATTTTCGGCATCAGATAATAATTATGCTATCCCCTAACAGAGTAGGTAACGTAAAGAACCATTTATGCAGAAAAATACGTTTTGTTAATGGATCTGAATTGATTAAGTTTGGATGAACTCTGTATTCAGATTTTTACTCTTAAAACGATCTGTTTTATTCAGTGTTTCTATTCATACTGATACGCATTGTCAGCAGTACCTTTCCAGCACATTTAAATTGGACCCATGAGGATTCGATCAATATGGGTTGCATTATTCCATATGGGCATATTGGTCCTTCATGGGTCTCTTCTGGGCAAACTGGAAATCTGTGCTATGCTGAAGTTTAGTTTTTATAAATGGCATGCATGCATATACAAGATATTGGTTTATCGATGCTTCTATTGTGTTGTGTTATGGTACATGATACATTTTTTCAGTATTTACATATTATCTATTCAATCTCATCTCAAGGATTCAACTGGACACTTGTATTAGTTAGAACAGTCTCAATCAATGGTCACTGTTATGCTGTGTGCAGATCAAGGTTCAAATCCTACGGAGTAAGCAATGACGAAGCAAAACAGGGACAGGTTTTTAGTTGCAACCCAATGCGTCAAATGCAAATATTCACCAAAAGGGTTCATGGGAGGAGATCTGGAATTAGTGCAGAGGTTCATTGGAAGGGTTCCTTGATCACTGGAAGAGTTTTTTAATCACTGAAAGAGTTCCTTAATCACTGGAAGAGTTCCTTAATCACTGGAAGAGTTCCTTAATCACTGGACTGATGCAGTGGAAGAGTTCCAGAACACAGTCAGCAGGTGAAATAAAAACATGGCTCTAAAGGACCAATCTTGTCTTTGTATTACTAATTCATGGCCTATTTGACCTCCTTTAATAGGTTTTTAATAATGCGTTTTCATAATTAAATACAGTTCACTTGATATTTGCCTTGTGCATTTTTATAATGGGTGTACAGAAATTCAATATTTGAACTATTATAAAATATGAGGAGACAAGATAGTGACATGTGCCAGAGTGAAAAACCTTATTGCTGCCCTATGTAGTGACTGGTTCTTTGGTTGTGACTTGAAGATTTTTACGATAGCCTTTTGTTCACAAATATAAGATTTGCCTCAAATCATAAGAATCACATTTATTCACAGCACTTGCAGAAAACACTGTCACACTTAAATATATTTACAGATCACTGTGAGTGCACAGTAAATTGCTAAAGGTAATTCATAAGGTGTTACAATTTCAAACATTAATGTCAAAAACAGCTTGCTAGAGGTGAAAGTTCTACTTGAGACCAGAAGAAGGCGACAATAAAAAAAGAGGCAATGGGAAAGCAGAGAAAGAAAGGGGCAGAATAACAGACTACTTATAGCAAGCATGCAGCTGTGCACTTCAAAGCACCTCTAAAGCGTTACTCTAAAACTGAACACAAGGCATCAGCTAACTCACAAGTGCTAGGTTGTGTCAGACGAGTTGTACAGAGTTGCCAGAACAGACTGCTCAATCAGCCTGACATTGGCAGTGACCACTGTTAATAAGACTCCTCAATTTGGGTTAGCTCATTAACTGTCAACGTAGACATTCCTCTACAGCAACCGTTTTAATATATTAATCGGAGTTCTCGAAGAAAGCTTACACAACTGTACGAATAGCGATAGAGAAATATACAACACTGAGAAAACGAATGATGTCACAGGGCGAATTAAGCTTAGGCCATTCTGGTGACATTTCTCTATCAACACCAAGCTTGAATTACAGCACATACACCATAGAACTGTGACTTGCCTGCTGTGTGCCTTGCAATAAATCACTTGACCCATCCCTGAATCGCAGGCATTTTACCCATTTCCAAAATATGTCATAGTTCACTCTGTTATAATGGCAAAGTTCAACGACTAGCTGAAAAGCATCTTTAAATGTGCAAGATTTCTTTTTATGCTAAATTGTTTAACTTTTTTCACTATAATTATTAACTATGACATTTCTTACAGCAGTATTATGCTGCAGAATATCCACTACCAGCATTGCATTAAACATTAAATTTTTTGATTCACTATGTCCATAGCCTTTACCGCGTTTGCATAATTATTCATTCAAGATACATTATTGATGAGTTACACCATGTAGTGATTACATGTTACATGTAATTATGCATTCAAGATACACTATGATCCTGTTACACTATGTAGTGATTACATATTACATGTAACTATGCATTAAAGATACATTATGATCCAGTTACACTATGTAGTGATTACATATTACATGTAATTATGCATTCAAGATACACTATGATCCTGTTACACTATGTAGTGATTACATATTACATGTAACTATGCATTAAAGATACATTATGCTCCAGTTACACTATGTAGTGATTATATATTACATGTAATTATGCATTCAAGATACACTATGATCCAGTTACACTATGTAGTGATTACATAAGCAAATTATATCCAAGTAACATACTTTCCCAGACAAACTATGTCACTTTAACAGTTTCTCCCCAGGCACACCACGATGTCCCCAGGAGTATCCAAGCCCTGGAGTGGTTTCCTCAACCGAGAGGCAGAGGAACAATGAGGCTGCTACCTGTTACCTCCTGCCAAGTGCACTGAGCTCGTCTGCTCGTGCGGTCAAAGGTGGTCACTGAAGCATCGGAGGACACCATCAGGTGGTCAGCAAATATTGACGCTGATGAGATGACGTGGTTACGCTTGATTGGAGCCCACCACGGTGGTCGGGCACCAGATCCAACACCTGCACCGGATTTAAAAACAAATACTTGTGTGAACACTAAGACAAGTTCATATGTAACGGGACTATGTAGTCTACAAACATTCCTGTGCCTGAACTTAAAATTAGAATAATAACAATGGTCTAAACTTTCATAATAATAGGCCTAAATTACTAATTATCATTATTAGTACACCTTTATGTCTAGTTGAAAACCCAAATAGCTCGTATTTAAAGCATAAGGAATATACGGTAATTTACACTGATGAATGTCAATACAGGTGATCGTAAATTATTATTTATTTCTGACAACATGAAATACAGAAACCAATTGATCGTAGTAATTTAGATTAAGTCAGTGAATGCAAGCACGTGCCATCAATCAGCGAAACTTTTCCTGAGGAGAGTTCGATCACTAGAAGGTTAGATTGGGAGAAGGAAACCGCAAAGACGCTGTATCCGATTCCAGAATCGGAAGAAATGAACTCCAGATGGCCAATTTCGGTGTCCAGGTATTCATCGAATCTATGCTCCAGTTTTCCTGCACAGAAATTAAAAGCAGTTAGAATTTAAACGTGTTGTGTCGGAGTGCCTCGTTTTTAAGTTTGGCAGAGGCACATAGATGTGAAATAGAATCTATCCAAAAATGTCTATGACATATAAGAGCCACAGCTGTAAGAGAACGATCATGAATTATTAATTTTTATTATTGTTTTTTGGAACTGCATTAAACTTGAAAGTTACCTCTATCTGCATTAAACTTGAAAGTTATCTTTATCTGCATTGGACTTAAAAGTTAACTTTATCTGCATTAAGTTTGAGAGTTACCTTCATCGCTGACTTTATAAGCGGACACAGTCTTTCCGTTTCCTGCCAGCACGACGGCGTGTCGAGCGTCTGGAGAGACGTAGAGCCTTCCACCAACGTCAGACTTTTCCAGCACAGCATCCATCACGTAATCAAGAATGAGGAGAAAGTCGGGAGCAGAAACGGCATTTGGATCTTGACAACTGACCATCACATAGCCACCTAGTGAGTAAACAAAAATTCAAATGGCTCCATCTATTTGGCCTGCGACCTAAGTGTGCTCAAATGTGCTATCTTTAGCTTTAGTGACTGGGCTGTGAGCACTCCTGCCTAGGTTACTGGAAGGGGTGCTATATAAGTCCCAGGAATGAATTAATTAATGTCAACATTCAGTTAAAGTCAGTCACAGTTGTGCCAGAATGCACCGCTATGAATATTTATCAATGATGCATGGATGTACGTATTATTGTAAAATCTTAACTTCTAAAGCACCACTCGAAAGCCAAGCACAGGGTATCAGCTTAATGATGAGAGCTGCATCAAGTGAAAGGCTGTCCAAAGGGTAGTCAGAACGTGGTCCTAGTCTGGTTGCCAGTGGTCAGAGTATCTGTTAAGATAGGTGTTATTTGGGTCGAGAATCGGAAGGTGGAGGATCAGCTGAGTTGGGGTGTAAGTTCTTAAACAGGCAAGACTTCAGTTTTGAGTGGTAAGTCCAAGGGGCGATAGATAGAGGGACCTGAGGCAGATAATGATGGTGGGTGATTGGTAATGATGGTGGAGGCCTATGTCTACCATATAAATCATGCACTCAAAATGTCTAAACTGCTATTCTAAAGTTAAGTCAGAATGAACACTGCTTTTGCTTGAATGGTTATCCAGAGATGCCATGCAAAGATCCAGGAGGATGGAAGATTTGATAGATCATGATGGGAATTCTTGAAGAGGTGGGAAGAGTTTCTATAGCTCATTTTTGCACCTCTCAAAGTGATGTACTCAATAAGCATAAGTGGTGATGATGTAAACAAATCCATGTAATACTCAGTCAACTGGAAAAGCCACCACACACATACAGCTCAGCCAATCAAAGATAATTGTATGTGGTGATACATTACCTAATCGTAATTTAACACTGTTGGCTTACAATACATTAGAGGGTATGGGGTTTGTAAAGATGGGAACAGCACTTAGGCCACATTACCTACCGATTGGTATGAATGCTGCATCTTTCGGAATGCAATGATGATCGCTGAGGTCAATTCTATCGACATATTTCAGAGTCAGGAGGTCCAGCTTCTTAAGAACCAGTTGGTCATTGTAGGTTGAATATCCATATATGAAATCGTCTTTCAGATTGGTCAGAGTCGGAAGAAACAAGTCATCAAACTACAGAAATAATAGAATGGGTTATTACATGTCCATCAGAATTCCAGTAGCAGTCATTCACGTAACACCTATGTAACATTTATGTAACACTCACATAACACTTATGTAACACTCACGTAACACTTACGTAGCACTCACGTAACACTTACGTAAGACTTACCGGTATGTAATGCTTGTGTAATATTTGTGTAACACTTGTGTAGCACTTACATAACACAATGTAATAGTGACCTCTATCATAAATTATTTTGTTTCATTCCGAAAGGTCAAGTCTCATCTAACCGTGAAGTCGTTGCCAATGGGATCGAGATGTGAGTCATCTGGTTGGATGTGAACCTGATGATGACGCTTTACTTTGCCCGCATCACGTAACACGACTGCTGTCTTAGAGGCATCCCTTGTCATCTCGGTCAAGCAGATGACCCACAACTGGTCGAGATGATCGATGTAATCCAACGAAACAGGATGACCTTCCATCAAGATTACCTGGATAGTGTAATTCAATTACATGCAAATCACAGCAGTGTGTGACAATGTAATAAGCTTAAAATTAATGCAAAACACTGCTACTTCTTTTTAGTTAATTTATAGAAGAGCAGTTCCTTAGCCTAGCTGCTGTGAGATGCAGTGACATGAAATGTAAGTGATTGCATTTTCTAAGCCTCTGCATTTGATATTACGCATAGCGCAGAGCAATGTTCCTTCCTTCCCTCTAAGCTGTGTGCGCATGCACGAGCTGTAGAGCCAGCACACACAATATTTTGCTAAAATAACGAGTTACGATTTCTTTTTATGAAACCATGTAAATCGAGTCTCCTAGTCGGCTGCGGCCTACCTTACTCCGTAAACTTTGGATGGCTGATCCATCTCTTCATTTATCTTTAGACAAGGGACTTTTCTTAAGTTTTCAGAGCATATCACCATTGGCATTTAGATATCTTAGTTTATATATCATTGCAATCAGCCAGAACCTGTGCACAAAGTGTGAACCATTTATAAAATGTTACACACACACACAATTTCTTGTGCACACAATCTAAAAAAAATAGAGGGACCATTGGCGCATAGTCAAGCAGACATGCAACACACCATCATACACCCTGATACATACCTCGACGGGATTAAATCGATCCTTGAGGTCGATAACAAGAACCCTTTTCATATTTGGCTGAGTGACATAGACAAAGAGACCGCCAACAACCGTAGCATCGCCCCACGAACAGCTGTCATTCAACGGACAGATGGTTCCAAGGTCGAGTGGACCAAGCTCAGGAAAGGCGTTCGACAGGAGGAATTCATTGGAGACTTCGTGCTTGACGTGACACTGAATGACTTCGTACACCGTATAACCACGATCGTGAAAGACGACGAACAACTCCGACATAGTATCTTCATCTATGAATGCAACAGAAATTGAATCAACCATTACTATGCACGTTGTTTTTAAATCAAATTAATTGTTACAACATAATCGTAACATCTTTGTTAAATTTAAAACTGACAAATTGCAGTACGATTACAAGTACAGTATGAACGTATGATTACAAGTTATCACAGGAGTCATATTTAACTGAAGGTAGACATGCAAGGCTCCATTACTCTACATATCCAATTAACTAATTACGCCATGTAGCGAAAGAAGGACTAGTCAACCTTAAGGGGGATACAGAAATCGAACTTGCTTCCTCAGAACTGCAAGTTAGTGTCTCATCCATTGCTCTATGAACTATAATGATTATATAGATATAATGTTTTATGAACTCTACAGCCAGCACTGTCACACAGAAGCAGTTATATGTTTAGGTTTGAAAGGACATCACAGTTTTCCATCCTATCCTGCTGGTGTCATTTTTTTTATGCACAACCTTTTACTTAAAACTAGAAACAAATGTTACTCCACTAACAGAAAGTTGGACCTTTTGCATCACTCGTCTCCACAGCGACTGAAATGGAATGACTTTCCGATCCAGTTGGATTTCGAGCAAAACAATCAAAAGAGCCGGACTTCTCAACCGACTGCAGCTCCAGCATAGTATTGTTGCCTAAAAAACACCGAGGTAAGACTTTAGATATTGTCCTTCAGTATGCGAGTCACAAACTGTTACAAAAGCTGTAATTGTAATCTGACATTTACAAAGTGCCACTTTACAAAAGGAATTCATCAGTGGCACTCCTTAACAAACAAGTTTAATTGTGATCAAATAAAAACTCAACCCTGGATAGCGAGTGCTCTATTGGTTGGGTTCTACATGTGCGAAGGAGACAGCAAATGGTTACTTTTCCGGCTGAGTATTATTTCCTCATAGCTGACTTATTGAAGGTACTGCTTATAGTCAAGACGATGAAACCATAATCTTTGAGATTAGTGAGCAGAGCTTCTACAGGAACTGAGGAACTGCCATTCTCAAAGAACACCAGTTAGGATGGCACTTTTGAGACATTTCAGAGTTGTCATTTTAACTGTCAAGATTAGATTGCTACATGTTATTACATACGACTCCATGGATAGCAGTCCAATTAGAATGAACACGTTCTAAATATACAAAAATAATAAAAACAATAATTATAATAATAATAATAATAGAATATTAACAATAGAAGCAATAATAATAAAAATAATAAATTTAACAATAATAATAATAATAATAGAAATAACAATAATATCAGTAATAATAAAAATAATAATAAGGCCATTCCAGACAACCAACATTTTAGGTTAGTTTTATAGTCCCCGAGGGATCATATGTACCTCGGGGCAAAAAATAAATAAATAAATAATAATAATAATAGCGACACTCAAACAAAGCTGAGGTATCGGTGAATGTTTAACGCGAAGCAAAGTCGTTGTCCACACCAAAAGCGAAGTCCAAAAATGTCATTGTCCATGGCTTCAAACACAGAATCTTCTTTCAAACATTAAACTCTGACTTTCAGAGTTTTAAAGTCATCTGACTGAACTCACGAAGCAGAACATAGCGGCCACTTGCTCCATCCTTGGACACTGAGTGACCATCCAATGGTTGACCGTTGTGCTGCCAGGAGATCGTTGGCTGTGGCATTCCATCAGCATGGCACTTAAGTGTCACGGTGGCACCAGGATGGCTAAAGTGGCGCCGTGGATAAACAGACACTTGAGGTGGAGCTAAAAACAATATTGACACAGAGTGGCATTTCACCAACCAAAACATACAAAGTAGGTCATGATGATACAACTGCGTTTAAAAACCATTTAGTTGCCCCAAACTGATTAGTGTTAACTTTATCCACTAAACTTGGAAAGTAAACCAGACCATAAAAACCTGGAAAATTACAAAGGTAGGTAATCAAAACTGGAAAACTAGAAGGATAAAATTATTTACAAATTTTTACACAGCTAGAAAAACACCAAGAAAAGTGAGAAAAGAAGATAAAAAAATTATTAACAAAATTTGTTTCCATTTAATGAAAAACTGAAACTAGAAAGAGAAAAAAACGAAAAATGACAAAAAGAAAAAAAATGAAAAAGAAAAGGTCAATGAAGAGAGTGAGAAAATCAAAATTGATATTTACAAAATTATCAAAAACTAAAGAAAACCTAAGATCAAAAACCTATGAACCAAATGGAAAAGGTTATTGTCAAATTAAAATTTCTCTGCTTCGTAAATCCACAGCATTGTTTAATCAGCGAATTAAAGTATGGATTAGGACTACATGTCTTACTTGTAAACTTCTTCATACATTAATCAATACTCGTTATGTCTATGAAGTTATTTTGTGTAAGAGGAGATACGAACCTTGAACAATGAGGTGATGTCTTTGAATAGCCTTGCCAGTTGTTGAATTGTTGCAAGTGTAGTTACCCATCAAGTGTAGGGCAAGATTGCCAATGTACAAGGACCCATCATCATATAACTGAAATTTCATGTAAGAAAACTCTAACTGATTGATCAGATAATTATTAAGCAAGATAAGGTAGTTATCATTTGAGCAAAAACAGAAAGTAAATGAGACAGAATGATCAACACGATTTCGACATCATTAAGAGTGAGTAAGATACAATGTACGCCAGTGAAGATCCGCCATTGCTCATACTCTGACAGTGCCAGTCCCAAGCCAGGATAAAAAGGGAGGGCGACGTTAATGATGCTTGATATCACAAAGAGTCGCCAAACTGAAATTAACATATGCCAGTGATAACCTGATTTCTTGTGTGTGATGCCAAGAAATTCTGGAGCTTAACAATCACACAACATTACCATTGCTAGGCACACTTCAGTGTCGATTAAGAGTGGCCTTCAACGATACAAATCCACAGAGTAGTGTGAACAGTGTACACAGCAGAGTTTTTTTAATAATAATAAAACATATGTTAAAATAATCGCAACTTCAAGTGAACTCCTGTGCTAGAATAGCGAGACCCCAATCAAAGGGAATGGAAACACTGGTGGAATCCAATGAAAGTGTATGTGGTGTGTGTTGGCAGAATGCTCCTGAATGATGAGCAGATGAAAGCATATATACCATGTTGCATTTGGGGAAGTATGAGACATTTGAGCAATAGCATATACAATGATGAATAACCTCATATGTAATGATGTTGATTGTGCTGATTATGGTAATAATCTTGAGATTAAAAGACAACTGAGACAGTAAAGGAGATGGTTGAGTAAAACAGCGGTAGATGACTTTCTTTCGTCAGTATAGTGGCCTGGAATAACCTTTCTCACAAAAGTAGAGCCGAGTTAGCCATCCTGTGTCCTTCCCTGTTCCACTAGTGTTCGAAGACCAATCCTGTGAAAAAGAAGGTCCTCCTTGTCAGGTTCGCAGTGCCACTGAGGAGCCTTTGCTCGAAGTTGTGCTTTACATATGCTCATTTTATGTAAAGTGGTGGAGTACCTTTGAGTAGATATCATGAAGGGCACTATAAAAAGTCTTTGTTATTGATTGATTGACGGATTGATTGATTGATTGATTGATTAAATTGATGTTAACTACCTTAATTTCATCTGTAACTGAGTTGATCACTGAAACACCATTGCGCTTCCAAGTCAGTCCAGCACGAGCAGCACTTTGAAGGCTGCACTTCAGTTCAACGCTGTTGCCAACGGTGACCGTTGTCGTGAAAACAACCGAAGTATCTTCAGTGAACAATAAACAGCAACGTCTGACAATACACAACTTTTCCGACACAGTTCGCGAATCAATGCGTCATCAGTTGACACTAATCAATCTATTGCCAGATAAAATTCAGCTCCAAAGCAGAATCACCTCTCAGTAGAAGCCAATGTAGTGATCTGATCATACAAAAACTGGGGTCTGAGACTATGTCTTCATGTGATGCCTCCCCCTTTTGGAATCGATGTTCCAGAGCAGTTTTTTCATCAAAAATAAGATGACATGAATTAAGAAAGACAATGCTATGCAGATACAAAAACCAAATTGGAAGAGAAAAGCAACTGAATATCATTACTGATCTATCAGCATGTATCACAACTTGTTTACCCAAAAACAAAACTATTTAAAAATAACAGGTAACTCACCTTGTTCGTAACAAAACTATTATACAAAAATACAGGAGAAATCAACTTCTTCAAAACAATAAAATAATAAGAATGAACAGGCAAATCACTTTCTTTGAAAAAAAATAAACAGATACAAAAAAACATCTTCATCAAAGCAAAACTATAATAATAAACACCTTCTTCTTCATCGCGAGAGTCTTTCTTGCACGTATTCCCCGTCTGGTCAACACCAATGTGTCGATGCTGAAGACAGGCGGTTCTATGGAGTTCGCAGTGGTTGCGGTAGAGCAGACCATCGGATCCACACGTCTCTCGTTTCCTCGCTGGACAACTCTCACGACAGATGCACTTTGGTCGGTCCCTCAAAATCCGGCAAACGCGACCAGCTGGGCAGAAGATGTTATCACACGATGAAGCTAAAGACGAAACAGTTGAACTGCATCTTATCGTGTGAACTGCAATACTTGATGAATGGAAGTCTTGAAACTCTATCCTGACAGAAATTGCTAAAGGGGTTCAAAGGTGTCCACCAGATCTCATTTGCAGAGTAGGTATCTTGATAAGGTGCTATATAACTACTAGATTACATTACATATGCAGACTTTACTCATGCTAACTAAGCTATATAGAAGAGAATGGGCAGTCAATTCATTAGTCATTCATTAAGTACACAACCCTGATAGTATGATTTTCTGAACCTCAGCAAATTAGAGTGCTTGGACAGTCCCTGTGTCCAGCAGTTAAATTCATCCCGATCCTGTTAAATCTCAGACCTCCCTCCCCCTGCAGCCAGATTCTCTGCTTCATCGCCTGGCAACCGGGCTTGTAATCACTGGATAAACCTATCTGACATGACCTGGTGCTCCCGAATAAGCTGGTGCCCTACACTCATCTTTCGAGTAGTGCTTTCATAACTTGTAATTACGATGAGTTGTACAGTAAGTGGTTGCGTACCGCAATGATCACCTTCCACGATGTTTTCATCCTACGTCACCTCGAGACCAAGACCATGGAAGACCGACAGCAAGCACCAGTCTTTGACCACCCATCCAATATAGTTGACTACTTATTCTTTGCAACTATCATAGCAGCAGGTTGCAGATTAAAGTTGTAATGTGAAATTTCAGATGCTGGAGTTATCAAAGCTCTCAACATGCATTGAACAGTTAAGAAAACTGAAATAGTTGAGTTGGTATCCTTAGATATTAAACACTCAAATGAATTAACCAGTTTTTGGCTGGCTTGTGGAGGATGGCTGGTGCCGCATGTGATCTGATGTCTGACCAACTGTTGTCGTTTTGGTTGTTGTTTTAGTTGTCGTACGATCGAAGTCCTTCTGAAGCTCCTCCGGCGTTTTTGTCTGGAACGAGATTCTACTCAGTCCGTCAAAGTCGAACTCTGGAAACATTCCGAGTCTCTCTGACTCATCAAAACTGTAATCTCCGATGAGATCGTCAGTAAATGGAACAGATCTATGGACATCCTACAGAAGAAATATCCCTCAGGTTGCACTTTACAAAACTAATACAGTCCATGCATGTGTGCATATGTATGTATGGAATGAGTGTGTATGTTCAGGTATGTAAGTAAGTATGTACATATGTATGATTTTATATGTTATGATTCGAGGTAGAGGTTAACACAGTAATCATAATCGCAATTGCAAACTCCGAATTTCTAAATTACCACTTGAAGGCTGTGCACAGGGCACCAGCTTATTCACCAGCACTGTGTTGTGCTAGAAGGATAGTCCAGAGGTATTCAAAATGAGGTCAAAGTATGGTTTCCAGGCAGCCAGAGAGAGGGGGTTGGAGGAGCTGCTAAGGCAGGTGTTGACCACCACACCTCACCAGAAACTATTCAAATTCAAGATATTATGTTTACTAATTGATTTTGTGTAGTTATGTCTGATGAGATTAGTCTGCCACATTCAAAATGAAATGTGAAGAGTTTCTCATTTCCCTTTCACAAAAACTGACAGCAACTCTTGCCTGGACATACACACATTCAAGCGCCTCTGAGTAGATGTCTTGAAGGGGCGCAATAACAAGTCTTTTTCATTGATTGATCGATCGATCGATCGATTGATTGACAGTTCAAGCTCAGCTATAAAATGATCAAGACTCTAATGTGATGTAATGTAACCAAGCATTTATATAGCGCCCTAACAAAAAGAGTGCACTAAAAGTGACTGAGTGCATGCAGCTCGTCTTTAAAGTGTTAAAGAATTAACCTACAGATATCAGTGGGAGGATCAGACCAAGATTTAGAGGAAATCTAAACTCAGTATACACAATAAGTGGCACTTACTGATGGATAAGCTGCACTTCCAGTGATCAGAACAAACCCTAGGATCACCAAAAGACTTGATTGAAAGACCGATTGAATGATTGGCCAAAACAATGAGCATGATAGACTCATTCTGAAAGGGCTCTGCAAAGATAATGAAACAATTAACGCATAATTGAAGAAATAAACAACGCAACTTTTTTCATCTTCAGCTACAAATATTTTCCTTTTACCTTTGTTTTCAATTTACATTTCTATGTATTTATTTGATATTTTATGATATTCTCAAGGGCGAATGGTAGAGTGGGTAGTTTTTCTTGGGTGATGTGACCAGGGCCAAACCAAGCTATAATTTCCACATTTGTGCCCAGGGCCACGGCCCCACTGCCTCACCCCCATCGGTAAAGCCCTGATGCTGACACACACCATCAAGATGACAAAATTCCACTAGAAATTAAACATATACATATATATGTATATATATATGCATAATTCAATGTATGTATTTATGTGCCTACAGGCTACACCAATTAGGACATATCTCAATCAGTGCACTGAATAAGCTAATGGTGTTCAAAATTTATCCTGTAAGGTCTGTTTTTCATAGTTCAAAGATTCATGGGTTTGGCAAAATAAATGACTGTTTTAACGTCATGAAGACAACCTTAATTTATAAACGTGCCTTGAAAAGAGAATGAGATGTCCTGAAGAATCACCAGCGCTGTCTGAAATAAACTTACGCACTGCCACAGCCAATAATTAATGGAACGCCTCCAAAATTAATCGTCAAGTAGCCTATAGATCGTACGCATTTCTCACCAAGGATTTTATTGTAGGTCATTTTCGCTCATTTTTTAAATGTAAGCCATATGCCCCAATACCGGCGCTATAGAAATTCTATCACACAGTCGACATAGATTACGCTTTAAGCGCCCAGGAATCCATCATGATCGAAATATAATTAATCCAAGCGGGCCCTGCATATATAATTAGTCTGATAAATAGCGGGCAGCCTTCCGCACAATAGCGAATCACCAGCGCATTCAAAGCTATGCCGTGCCTAGTGGCTGTGGCTTAAATTAAGCTTCGATGATTACATTTTCTGCAAAATCAAACCAAAGAAGGTAAATTAATCGCATAAAGGCGATACGCTGTAACTCACGTCGTTTCTCCGGTCAGTCAAGCATGTCATTAATAATTCATCCATGACGTCAGTAGGCAACCTTCGTTGCCCGTACGCGATGCTTTAGCGCAAGAATTGGAAAATCGTCTGACTGTAAATAACATTATGTGAGTGCCGCATTGAAGTGACTCTGTTCACCGAATGCTAGGCTTATTTATGAAGTACGTCCTGAATCATTAAGTACGCTGGATCTATCATATATGCCAGCATGGTGCGGCATTGGTGCACATATTCTCAAATATGAGACCATAATATGGCATAGAGCCCACATATGTGCTTCATCTTATTTCCATCGATAAACTGGTAAATGTTGATTGTAAAATGCGGAATTCTGGTCATTTATGCACACCGAAATTCCTCAATCACAAATTCCGAAATTTCGAACCTGAAATAATAATTTTGCTTCTGACTGGTAGTCATGCAATGTGGTTCGCAGAGCCTCGTAGCCTACGGTTTCATTGCTGTATCTGATAACTGATAAAATGCTTAGGCCTATGTGTGAGAAATAGTTATAGATGCCACCAAAATCAGATGATTGAGAGAAGTGGGAATTTCATTCCACAGAAAAGGACAATACCGGCCTTCGTTGCTACCATTCCTCTGACCCTCTGGAAAATTAATTCAGACTTCCTTCGTACAGCCCCTAGCTATGACTTGACGCAGCTCGTAAATAAGCTGTTGCCCTGCGCTTGGTTTGCGAGTGGTGCTTCAGAAATTTAGAGATTACGATTATGTAGCGCTTCCTTAACAAAATTCACGGTCGTCGCAGAGGCATCACTCACGTTTCAGCAAATTAACTCCTCTATTGCATTCGGTATGGGAGTCAATTTATCCTAGGAAGAATTATCTCCTCTGGATCAATTTGCCCTAGGTAGAATTAACTACCTTATTGCATTAGATATGGGAATATATTTATCCTAGGAAGAACTAACTCCACGGGAGTGCCTATTCACCAGCGGGAGTGTGTATGTCCTAGGTGCAATGGACTCCACTACTCAATTGTTCCTAGGAAGATTAACTCCCGGGTCAATATATCCTAGAATAAATTGACCCGGGAGTGTTTAAAAGGGAGGAGTGTATTTGGCCTACTACACCGGTACGCTTCACGTAAGCGGCGATCTACTGTTTTGCAGAACAAGCAAATGTGCACTGTGCGCGTCGAATTTAATCGGAGGGACAGTTGCACTAAGCACGCGAATAATCACCGTTGACAAGCGCAACGCACAGAATGTAGAAAGTGGAGAGGCGAAAAGGAAAAAATTGCAAACTGCTCTTTTGGCTGTGCTTGCAAAGCAGACATCGTAGCAGCAACACCCACCATTAAGAGCAAGAATGGTCGTTGATTATACTCAAGTAATTGACTTATTTATTGTGTAACAATTTGACCGCGAATACGCCGCGAATTCTATGTTTTTTGGACCGCAAAAAATTTACAGCCCTAACCATAGTCCACGATTTCGTCAGCTATCTCACCGACTACTTGCTGGTCATTTTAAGGCATACCTAATATCATCCCATATGTGGAAGAAAATTGTCTCCTAATGTTTCAGTAGAAGCACAACCAACCAGAAAACAAACAATAACAACTTTTCTAACACCTGGATTTGGACTTGAAACCAGTTGGCTCCATTCAAAAACTGATCAAAAACCCGAGTTAACTCAGTAACACTGGCCAAATCAACTAATTTTGATCATTCATTATAGTCAAACAGCGAAACTTTCAGCTAGAGCGGAAAATCACACAAAGAAAAATAGATCATTAAGTAATAAATTTATAAATTTCTTGGAAAACAGTGACAATGCCAACTAACATCACTTTGAAATTAGTTCTCCATAAAAATTTACAACTTCATTTACAAATAGTTCTTGTGATATAAGGTTATATATGTAAAATGTTAAGCTAAAATGTAAACATGCAAATAGTAATTCCGTGACACAATAAAATGTTACTAGACATAATCAAGAACGATTTCAGATTAAGCACCGTAATTCACAAGATCCAATCAATGAAAGAGAAGAAGCACCAAATACTGAAATGCTTCAAATGTTACCTCAACTAATTGATAACAAAACCATTATAACCTTTCAAGTGAACTTTGATCCCAACATGGCAATAAAATTAACACTCGGGCTGTTTACAGGATATGTGTAATTCAGCTGTAATGTAGGCACAACAGGCTGCATAAGAATTAATTCATGACAACGCTACTTATACACTGCATTAATTCCTCGACCGATGACTAAGCGTCTCACTTCACTCGTTCCGGCTCCAATCTCATATAGCTTGGCATCTCGGAGGAGTCTTCCAGTTGGATACTCATTGATGTATCCATTTCCACCTGCAACAGCAAATACAATTAGCTCAGGTGAAAGCGCTAATTACTTCCTTCATTTCGCAAGAGAAGCAGAATCATTTAGTTGTTTGTGAGGCACCCTTGTAGCTGTATGGCGGCATTACGACGCCATATAAATTGTTGTTATCATTGTCATCATTAGTATAGACATGCTTAGAACACATGAGGAAGAACTCATTCTGTTGTATAAGAAAACACACCTTTATTACTTCTCTCATCATTACCTAACTTGATTTCCAAGGTTGTCTTCGTATATTCAGATGCAACTCCACCCTTCAACTTTTACACTTTCCCTCCACATTTAGCAAACCACATCGTTTGCATGCAAGTACGTACGTATTCAATGCATTCTGAGTGGCTCGCACTGTATGCAATCATTACCCCTGCTGTCAGTTTCCAGCTTTCACCCATCCAACGACAAAAGACACTTTAGCCATAGAGTACGGCATAGAAGTATTAACCAACAACAATAAGACCTACACAATTAACTATCACCACTTCTGTGATTGCACCTGGTAGCAGCATGTTTACTAGATTTATTCCTTCAATAAATGCATATTTTGATATGATATGCATTCTAAGTGCATACTAAACTCATCAAAATCTCCTTGACACTTAAAAGCACTAGAGATTTGGAGAGTTCTGTCAGTTTGCAAATTAATGACCTGACAATTGGATGCTGCTGACCATGGGCGGCGATCCCGGGGACGGGGTCGAGGGGGACAAGTTCCCTCACCTTTCACAGAGAGGGGACATGTCACATATCTTACCCCTCTCATTAGGTGTCCCCCCACCTCTCAAAACAAGATCGCCGCCCCTCCTGCTGACTAACAAAACAAATGAATGTGATAGCTTTTTGTTTCGTTGAGAATGGTTAGCAATTTTTATGACATTATATTGATCACAAACACTGAAAAGCTTGCTTCTTTCTGGTTTTGTAACAGAAGCAAAAACAAGACATGGCAGGCTCTCTCCTGTGTATTACTGAAGAAAGCAAGACCAGCAGCTGAAAGATAACTATCCTTGCAACATTCTGATAAAAGCAACTGGAAAGTTGAATGAAGAAACTTGAAAAACAAACCAAGGATCTGAATGGCGTCTAGAGCACAAAGTGTCGCCATTTCAGCCGTATACAGAATGACGGAAGCACAATCCTAAAGGCAGACATAAATTCAGAGTCTTTATCACTTCCAACATACCAAATTTTATCAATCAACTAAGACTAATAGTGACCAATCAGCCACCTTCTGTAATGATAGTCGACTTACATGGAAGTTAGGTTATACCTAACTCGATGTTGCTAAATGGCACAAAAGTCAATCTGATAAACTTGTTCAACCAGATGAAATGGTAATTTAGTATTGTATTTTTCGATTTATAACTGCCTCTCACAGAATAACTACTCAGTGAACTGGCAGTATATAAACAGCTGGTTATGTGGTAATAAACTGATCCAGTGAGAGAACTAAATGGCTTAACAAGGATTGTGGGGTAAGTCATTCCACATAGAAGGGCCTACGATGGCAAAGGCAGTGTTAGGTCATAGCAAGCAGTCCTTGCCAGGGGAACAAGAAGATCAAGTTGATCTGCAGACCAAAGTTGGTGGAAAGAGACAGCAGGTTTATGCGTTTGCGCATCAAACCACTTCCACTATTTCAATTTACTCATTAAATCATCCGTAGATTTACATAGCACCTGTCTAAAGCGATTACATAAGGTGAAATTGCATCTATAAGGAGCTATTTCAATATATAAAAGCAGAAATTTGGCCATCAGTAAATGAATTATAACCAAAATCAATGCAGACTTTCAGTTATCTGAGCATGATTGTTCATTCAATTGTTTGCAACTCACTAAAACACCATTGAGGTCAGTGTATGACAGAGCATTTATCAGGTATTTAAAAGTCCTGCATTAAGCATAGAAAAATAAAATAATGCACCTCTGAATAAGTAATATGTAATCAGTTGTCCTACCATGGAAGCGAGGTGACCCTTGTCCAATGCACGTGCAACGTTGTATAGGTATGCGCGTGACGTGTTCAACCTGACATACATGTCGGCCATCTTGGCCTGAAGCATCTGAAATACAGTCACAGAAGGATAGGTTTGATTAAAAAGCAACACGCTCGTTATAAGCCATGCAGCTGCAGAGCCAAACAGAATAGCCCGTATGTACAAAACTCCATGATTGAAACTTCTTCCATTGCTGTGTAGTACTAAGCAAAAGGCAGGAACTCAGTTTTGGGTGGATTCAACAGCACTCAATTTTCTGTCACCCATGCCCCTACATGGCTAAAGGCTCAAGACAACTTTTTCATTAAGGTGATACTCTGGCGGTTAAAGTACTCAAATAAGATTTCAAACTAGGAAATATTGTCTGTTGGGCATATGAATTAAAACTTGATTATGCCAGCTTTCTGGTGTACTAGTATGTAGGTATGGTTGTTTGGTATATATGTCTTATATGGGTATTTGCACACTTTGTGTATGTTTAATATTGGTACCTTTTGTTTGTTTAATATTGGTACCTTTTGTTTGTTTAATATTGATGCCTTTTGTTTGTTTAATATTGGTACCTTTTGTTTAATATTGGTACCTTTTGTTTAATATTGGTACCTTTTGTTTGTTTAATATTGGTACCTTTTGTTTGTTTAATATTGGTACCTTTGACACAAATCTCAAAGGCATTACAACAAGGGCAAAGATCAAAATTGGAACATGTAAGAAAAAGGTTCAACTGTTACTTGAGCTTCAGGCGACAGAAGAGTTACACTAATCAGTGAAATCTTGATCTAGAAAGTATTGTCAAAGGTAGAACAAAAAGCTGATAAAAACTTCCTTGCAGTCAGATCGTATGAGACAATATCACAAAGTGGTGAAATACAAGTGCTCAATCAAATATGACTCGGCTAATTACCTGGAAAGTACCAATCTTTTGGCCAAACTGCTCCCGCTCATGGGCATATTTGAAAGCAACATCACAACAAGCTTGCATTATGCTGAAACAAATGTAATATTAAGTTATTACAATAAATAGGAATCTACTCAATACCAGTAGGTGACTGCAAATTAACTTCTACAAAATATCCCAAACAAATGTGATGAACAGATGACTACATGTAATTTGAATTTAATTGTCTGAGAGTTAGGTGACATCACGTCCTACTGCAGCTCATGTCTACCATTGCCCTCCAGGGAATGAAAGACACAAGTCGACCTTTGGAAGGTAGATGGAATTGATCTGATTTTTGTGTTGGAGTGTTGCCATTGCTCATGGGGTCTCACACTCGTGCACGTGGGTTTGTCTCTGGAACAATCTGCTGTGGAACAATCTGACACTGGTCTCATAATCTCTAGCATCCTTAACAGCACAGGAAACGTTTCTGCTAGTCTTAAAGATAAATTTGTTCAGGGATTCATAGATAGCCATGCCAGACTACCCTTGTCAACTACCTAAAGCGCACTATGCAAGTTTTAATTTACCTACATATATACTTACATATTTTTGGTAATCAATAAAGTAACTAAGTACTACTACTGCTACTATTTTGTTCACTGTGCCTCCCAGTATGTTTTCAGAAGCCATACCCAACAGGTCCACCCGCTAGAATGAGTCGTTCAATGTCAAGGCCACTGAAAAGGACATAAGCGCCTTTATTCAGAGGACCAAGGACATTCGAGTCTAAAACAACAACAGCACGTTGATCAGATAAGGTATGGTAATTGAAGTTCAGGTAGGGCAGTGCAGATGAGGTATGGTAAGGTAATTGAAGCTCTGGTATGGTAACTGTAAGGTACCACTTAGGATATGCCTTGATAAAATTTATGTAGTGTGCTTGTAAAATGACAATATGCCACGAATTCTATGTTAAAATGTCTCAAACATAAAAAGTGACAGGGCAATTATAGGCAATTTATATAGCGCCAATTTATATATTTCTTAAGGAGAAACTCGTCAGAGTCGCTTCTGACCTAATGACAGAAAACCAGGATCAAACAATCCTGAACTCACTAATGTAATTAAGATGTCATTAGGCCAAACTGTTACTACCAAGGGAATAAATTATAAAATAAACATTCTAACTTTGCAACGAACATTCAAATATAGCATAATGGCATCATGTGACATCACTTAGTAATTAACACAATCTCTTGGTATCAAATTCTTAGCAGTTTTTTTTATCCATGTTTAAAAAGTAAAATTGAAAAACTAACCAGGAATTTTACAGTTTTCAAAAACTAGTTCACCAGTGTCAGAGCCTCTCATTCCAAGTTTGTCAAGTTTTTGAGAGGTGCTAAATCCGTCCATACCCTACAAGACAAAAACACAGAAAACAAACATCGCAGATGCAGCCCTGCAAATATTCACATACACCTCAAACTGCAAAATGTCCTTTGAAAAATTTCTCATAATGTCATCAAGATGAAATCAAACATATGGCAAGGTCAAACAGATCTCAGCTGCACAATATGGAAAAATTGGTAATGGTATGCTGCCATAGCTCAGCCATTTGGGTAATTTGAGTTACAGTTATGCCATGACTTTGCCTTTCAGTCCTGTCTTTTCATATTTTTCATAAAAAGAGTAAATTTAGAATGGACACAAGACCCTAGGTTATCCCTAGGTTAGCACAACTTAAGGTGCCTATGCCAAAAACAAGGCCATGATGAGGTCAGTATCCAGATCGGCCCATAAGAGAACAGAGATCTATCTATCAAAGAATATCAAACAGCCAGACAGCACTATTTATGAACCCTTCTAAACACTGCACACGTGGCTATTACACTGACCTAAATATTTTTGAGGGTAGGTTGCAAAAGAACATAGTTGAACAGCTACATACAAGTATACTACAAAACAAATTAAGTTAGCTTACTGAGAAAATTAGCCATTCAGTACGATTGAGCTTAGCTTAATAGTAACATAATGTTGCCCAATTAAATTATTAATTTGAAGATCAATAATCCAAAACAATGAATTTTCCATTTGGTACAACACTAGCACAAAGTTCACATAACGATGATATAGGGTAGTCAAATGGTTAATTAAAATGTCATCAATGGCTACTAACCTTTTCAACGAGAAAAGCGGTTATTCCATGTTGAGGCTTTGCTGCTGAAGGATTTGTCTTTGCATAGACGATGATAACGTCAGCTATGGGACCATTCGTTATCCAGAACTTCGTTCCATTTAAAACATAATGATCCCCTAGAAATAAAACCCAGCATTGCAATCGTAACTTCCAGGCTTCATATTAAATCAACAAAATACGCCAATTATTGAAAGCTTATGAATTTTTTGGCTGCAAGAACTGAATGAAAACCAGAGACTATTTATAGAAAGATAACCATTTAACCTGCAGTTCCTAAGTGTGACATCAGAAACAACAGAGTCAGAGTGGTTTGAATCAATAACACTGACCTAATAATTAAGCAAAATTTAAATTAGTAATTGCTTGACCTGACCTTGTCTGTCTGCTCTTGTTTTCATGGAGACGACATCGGAACCCGCGCTGTGCTCAGACATCGCCAAGGCGCCAATGAACTCACCGGAACACAGCTAATAAAGACAGCACCATAGACTATAGAAGACAAACAAGAGCTCATCAAAACTGATCCTCCAATAATAGCACACTCGACTGCAATATAAAGAACGACATTAGCAAGACAAATCAGTGGCAACTTATAAAATTGATTTTAATTGATTTCATTGTAAAAATTAATCACAACCAGCTTAATAACAACATAGATGTATGTAATATTACTTGATTACACTGATGGGTTCCCTTGTCCCTTAGTCTGCTCTGATAATTCATCCATCATGCATTCCAAATAAATACTTTTAAGGACCTTTCAGTAGTAATAAAATGACAGCCATGGGCGTTTAACCTCCTGACCTTTGTGAGGAACTTCTTTTTCTGTTCATCTGTACCATGCCTAGTGATCTGATTCACACAGAGGTTGGAATGCGCTCCGTAGCTAAGTGCAATAGACGAACACGCCCTTGACAACTCCTCCATCACAATGACGTGGTCGAGGTAATGCGCTCCAGTACCTCCAAACTCAACTGTAAATATCAACACATGTTGCTAATATACACCAAGACCTATTAATATAACACTTCATTAGTATGCGATTTCTCACATAATGCGGTCACACGCATGGATTCCAACGTTAACTTACTGCAACTTTATAAATTTATCTTCATAACATACATTGTTATAAAAAATATAACCTACAATGGCTCAACACTCAGGTTACGTGAATTTCCATTCTAGAATTCAAATCTCAACAATTATTTTAAGCTGGTATTTATTTAGTCAATTGCTTTCCAAGATATATCAGAAAAATCGAAAACCAGTCAAAAAGAATTCAGTTTGATAAGTTCTGGTTTAACATTTACTAGATATGTGACTGACATTCATTCTCAGTATAACAACTTTTAATTTGAAAGTCTGCATGCCAATCTCAAATACATAAAGCATAACTGATGGCACAAAAGCAAGTTGACAAATGAAATCTTACAATACAACTGAAATTTGATACTGCCATTTTTATAATCCGCTCAGAAGTGCACACACGCTCTGATGGCACAATTGCAGTTGTAATGCAGAGCACCTGTGCGCGATGGACTTGCTCAAGGTCCCTACACAGTGACTTCTCGAACGAGGATCGAACCCACTCACATAGCGCACACTGAGCGTCATGGGTCGACCACTCTAACCAATCGGCCACCGTGCCACATCTTAGATAGAAAGTGAAAATGACAAACAACTGAACAGAGACACAATGATACAGTCCACAAACCAAAAGAACTCGTTCATCAAGAACGCTTTAGTTCTTAAGTAATAACAGCAAAACACAATCACATGACTGAGTTAAATAATGAAAAGTCTGAGAAATGAGGACTGAATTGAAGCATTGACCTTAGCCAGACTTCAATGTATTATAAATTTAAGACCAACTTTAAAAACTCATTTGCTGAACTGGAAGCCAGAGCATAGCTATAAAAGTATTGGCATCAAATGTCCATATTTTGATGTGTTACCATAATTATGATTTTAGTGAGAGCTCTTTTTTAACTTTCAGCTTCCTTGAGTTTGTGATACAATCCAGAGGTGTGCCACAGTAATAAGAAAATATCAATATCAGCGACAATCACTTTAGATACGTTCTGCTTATGTTTCAGCACCAGTAAATTATATAAATGGCTATCATTTCATATTATAGTGATATGTTGTTGAGTTCAATTTCTTAACACTTGAATGCAAACATTTTGTAGGTACCACTATGTGCTGTAATGTAATGTATCGACAACACAATAACTGAAGGCTGATGGTTAATTGCACCTGCTGTGTGCTAACACTCCATGTTATATTAAAATAGTTCATTGGCTGCAAAAACTTAGCTCACCTGGGGCAGTGATTCCAAGCAAACCAAGGTCACCACACTGCTTCCAGAATTTCTTAAATTACACAGAAAAAAGCAAAATCATGCAAAATTCAAATGGGAATTTTCCCTAGTCAAAGAGTCAGCAACATTTCATCAACTTTGGGAACAGCAAAAAATAATCCACATGTTTACATCTTACAGACTGCACAGGTATATAATATATATATATATATACATATATATACATCTATATATATATATATATTTATTTATTCATTTATATATATATATATATATAAAACATATGACAATTGAAACATATCTCTAAATATTTAGATCACCAAGGAGCATCATTAACATCTTGGTATGTGGCTGGTCAATAAAAATGTCCAGTAAGAGACATGTATGCATGACACCCATACAATACAGTTTCCATGTAGCTAATTCTCTTCAGAGCCTCTTGGAATGGATAAGACGTAGTAAGAAGGAAGTGGTGAAGTTTGTCTTGAATATTTTAAGACAGGGCTCCAATATATCTAGTGCATTTCACCATGCACAGCTGAAAATTTAATCTACATGTACCTTGACATCCTTGAACACATTTTCACGATCGATTTCGGTAGCTTTTGGCGCCAACTCCTTCTGGGCAAACTGAAATACTGTCTGCCGCAGCTGAAATACCAAACAAGGTCTGTTAAAATTTAGCATACTGATGATGCTTCTGCATATGAAAGCAGAAATGACAGAACCACTGGATTTAGAAAAGACGTGAAAAACTCAATATTATTAAAATCAAAATTAAATTTGAATATGGGTCTTTTTAGCAAAGTTCATTTTTGGATGTATTCTGCACATTCCTCAGTAAAGGAATTCACAGCTTGCTCTATGTGCTGATAATTGTTGGCAAAGCAATGACTCAAGACTGATGAGAAGTTGTTTACTTAATGTGACATAATAGAACAAGATGAAAGCTAAGAATCTGCTAGAGTGCCTAACTTGATTTTCTTCATCTCATTTTTCAACAGCAACTGATATGTTATATATAGAAGCCCTCCGCTGACGACATTTTGTCGGCCAACTCAGCTTATATTCGAATTCACTAGACCCTCTGGTGGTGAGGTTGACTACAGGTAAATAACTAACAAAAATCTACCACATAACTACCCCATTGCTTAACTAAAGACATAATACTAAACATTTAGTCAAAAAACCCAACCATCAAATCAGCAATGAAATTCTACCAGTCATATTTGCACTCTATAAAACTAGGGTGCAGATTTTGAAACTAATAATTCTCTGCATATTTATTGTGAGCTATGAGAGAGATATGTGGGAACTACTGCAGTCAGTGCTGACAATTGAAGGGCGGTGAGATTCGACATGCAACTTATGTAACGCAGTCAATTGTACAATTTCTCAGCCCTCTGTAAACATCTGAGCTGTTTTATAGAATTCATGCATCCAACCCAAATACATATAACCTTGGCTATTGCTCTTAAACTGAAGCCGGAGCCCGAATTCTTGCAACCAAACGGTTCTCGTCAGTCCAATCATAATCTTTAACTACAACATCTCAGATAGCATCGAACCCACGAAGATGAGAAGACCTCTGTCAAGTTGGTTTGATATTCACATTTGGATATTGGATATTCGGTATGGAAAGCCCCATGTCAAGTTCATATATAACAATTATTAATAATTCCACAATCCACATTTTTACACACATTGTTCAAGCAAAAACACCATCATCAAACAGTAACAGACCTAGGCTATCATAAAATAAATAGAAACTGATTTAATGAGGTGGGTAAGTGGGTCAGATTTGGGTTGAAACATGGGGGAAAGCCATATTCACACATTATCACACTATAGTTGCTGAAACAATGTGTGTTTTTCTTCTAATCATGAGTAACAGACCTAGGCTATCATAAAATAATCAGAAACTGATTTAGTGAGGTGGGCAAGTGGGTCATTTTATGATAGCCTAGTTCTGTTACTCATGATTAGAAGAAAAACACTCATTGATCCAGCAACTATAGTGTGATGTGTAAATGGCTTTTCCTCGTGTTTTGACCTAAATCTGACTGACCCACTTACCCACCTCATTAAATCAGTTTATCATCATTTTATGATAGCGTAGGTCTGTTACTCACGATAACAAGTAAAAAACCCAAATTGATTCACCAACTATAGTGTACGTGATGTGTGAAAATGGCTTTTCCCCATGTTTTGACCAAAAGCTGACCCACTTACCCACCTCATTAAATCAGTTTATCATTATTTTATGATGGCCTAGCTGAGTTACTCATGATAGGAAGAAAAACACACATTGTTTCAGCAACTAAAGTGAAATAATGTGTGAAATTATCTTTTCTCCGTGTTTCGACCCAAATCTGACCCACCTCATTAAATCAGTTTCTGATTATTTTATGATAGCCTATCTGTGTTACTCGTGATTACGAAAAATACTCATTGATTCAGCAACTATAGTGTGTGTTATCCCGGGTTTTGACCACAATATGACCCACTTACCACCTCATTAAACCAGTTTCTCATTACTTTATGATAGCTTAGGTCTGTTACTGTTGAATGGTGGTGTTTTTGCTAGAACAATGTGTGTAGAAATGCGGAATTATTAATAATTGTTATATATGAATTTGACATGAGGCTTTGCATACTGAATATCCAATATCCGAATGTGAATATCAAACCAACTTGACGGAGGTGATGAGGAGCAGAAAGTAAGAAACTAGGTCAACTTGTTCGCAAACCGATGCTCATATGCCACGGGAAACGGGCTCACGCATAGACAACCTCTATGACTCGACGCAGCGTTCGTTAATAAGCTGGTGTCCTGCGCAAAGCTTTCGAGCGGCGCTTCAGAAATTTGAGTTTACGATTACGACTTCGATTTCTGTGGGGTGTATAAGAAAAGTCGTATGAACCTGCTTCTGCTCGTCTGTCAACCCGTAAACATCGTCTTGTATGGGGTAATAGTTACTAAGGGCTCGCTTGTTGTTAACTAGATTTATCCGGGCTAATCGCAAAAGATTGCTTCCTGTGCGAGCAAAGGTTTGACATCCCAGACCAAGAGCCGCCATCGTCACCAAATGAACATCCGTAGAGGCGCAGACTATAATTGATTGAGGTCATGAGAGGGTGTATTATTCGTAATCGTAATCGTAATCGTAAACTCCAAATTTCTAAAGCGCCACTTTAAAGCTAAGCGCAGGGCACCAGCTTATTCACGAGCGCTGTGTCAAATCCAAGGGGTGTCCAAAGGATAGTCCGTGGGCGGTCAGAGTTCGGTTACCAGGAAGTCAGCAGGGAGGCAGAGTAGCTGTTAAGGAGGTGTCGCTTTGGTCGAGGATTGACAGATGGGATGTCAAGTAGTGAGTCTAAGAGTTCTTGAAAAGGTGGGATTTAAGTTTAGAATGGAAAGCCCGGGGTGTGATGGACAGAGGCGCTAGGGACAGATGATGCTGCATGACGGGAAATGATGGTGAAGGAACTGAGAAGGCACGAAATTCAGGAGGTAGGTCGTTCCAGAGACTAGGTGCGGCGTTTGATATTGCGAGATTGGAGAACTTGAGATGAGATGTGATCGGAGGTCGAGTGAGGGTGAGGCAAGAGGACAATCGGGAAGAGCGGGTTGGCTGGATGGTGAAGAGTTCGCGAAGATATTTGGGCTGTGAATATTGTATGGAGTTGTAAGTTAATGATAAGATTTTGAAGTAAATGCGCTCTGGGATTTTTAGCCAGTGAAGTGACCTGAAGATTGGGGTGATGTGATGATGCTTGGGTGTTCTGGTGACGGCTCTGGCTAATGAGCTTTGAATTAGTTGTAAACGTTTGATTTGTGCGGCTTCAAGGTTGAGGAAGAAGGAGTTGCAGTAGTCGAGCTTGGAGTGGACGATGGAGGTAGCAATGGTGGAAGCAGTTTTGAAGTCGAGCATGGATGCGGCGGAGGTCGCGAATGTTCATGAAACAGGAGCGAGAGAGGTTAGAGATGTGATTGGAGAAAGAGAGATGAGGATCAAAGGTGACGCCTAGATATCGGACTGAGGCATCCGAGGTGAAGGGAAGTGATGAAGTTAGTGGGTAAGTGAATTGCAGAGTCGGGTATTTTCTTGATTTGGTCAGGGAGGCCTATGAGGATAAATTCTGTCTTGGAAGGGTTGAGGCACAGGAGGTTAGATGACCTCCATTCGGAGACTAAGTTTACTACATTCAGTAGTTGTGCAATGGAGGTGGAGAAAGAGGTTGGGAAGAAGGATATGTCGAGTGGAGTGTCATCTGCATACAGGTGATGGTCGACAATATCCATGTGTTATTTACTCGTTGGTGGACTATTTGTCTTCATAGACAAAGTAAGTAAGTTGGCAGTAAGAGGCTGTTATAATAATAATAATAATAATAATAATAATAATAATAATAATTATTATTATTATTATTATTATTATTATAAAATATAAATATTATAATAATAATAATTATTATTATTATTTTTTTTTATTGGGCTTCTGCATTATTATACTTAATAAATGTTGACTTTAAGTGTAACCTATATACTTTAGTAAAATTATATAAATAAGGCATTGGTAATTTTAGTTTGTCGATGTTGTAGGCAGTCAACTTAATTATGGTGTCGATATTTTTACCAGTCTGTTCTGATATTTCAAGTGCTTTCAGAAAAGCATCACTCTTTATGTGCAAATAGTTTTTTCCGCAAACTAGACTGTTGAGCTTCTATAATGAATTAGTGTTACCGTTAGGAAATAGCCTATAGAACATTCGTGCCATGGTTTAGATTTTAGACATTTAGATTGTTTTCACTAAATATTCCGATATTGTTCGATTTGCTTTCTGAGCAAGCTTTCTGAAAGCTTTATTTTTTACAATCAGCCACTCATTGTATTGTTCAAAACGGCCGCGCTGATTTTTGTTCCAACAGGCTGGCAAATCGTCTTCCTTATCATTTTTACGATATCAATGATAATTAAAGATTCTTCGAGAACATATTCACGTTGATTTCCTTGAAGTTCTTCACCAACTCACCAATAACATAATGTTATTGAATTGAGCACTGGCCATACCTAGACGTTTAACTCACTGTTTTTGAAGGTTCATCCGGATTACCAGTGTTAACCATCACTTAAAATTGGCCGCTTTTACAACAAATTCGTTAAAATAATTGTGGTTAATTACCAAATATTTCATTTCTGAATCTGATTATTTTTTCTTGAAAATGAGAACACAAATACGCATTCATCCTTATGGTCTATTATTTATTTTTAGACATGACGTCGTCAGATAACGAAGATGGCGTCAAATCAAATCAAATCAAATCAAAGAAATTTATTTGGCTGATCAGAATTATATATAACAGCTTACAGCGAATCCACAACAAAATATTAAATAAGTCTAATCCTAGATGAGAGACGAGAGAAGGAGTCATGGAGTGCGCAGGGAGGATGAGATTAGCCCAGGAGACCCAATTAGGGACCAAAGGTCCCGCAAATTAGGGCCACCTAGTAGGATAGGTTAAAAATAAAAGTGAGAGCCGGTAAGAGAAGATTATAGGGAGAAGATAATAGATTCAACGGTGTGTAAACATAAAACTTAACTAGTCTTAACTAACAAAATGTAGCTAGCAGGTGAAGAGGTAGGTACAACAATAAACGCAACAAAGGATTAAATGATACGTGTTATGTAGAGAAAAATACATTCACGTAGCCAAGTAAAAAACAATTTTTCCAGAGCGCCAGAGTTGCTCAGTACCCGAGCCAAGATTGAACCAGTACATTAATTTATTTTATTTTAACACTCAATCAATCCAAAGATTGATTGATATATTCATTTGACCCACACCTTATCACTCCCTAACCCCTCTGAGTTAAGGATCCCTTCAATTGTCCTTATTTTGGTCGAGAATATGGGCAATCATTTTGTCTCTAAAGGATTTAATGCTGCATGACAAGTAAATGGTGGCTGGAATAGCTTTAAAAATTCTGGCACCTTGGCATTTAATAGATACTAATCTAGCATTAGTTCTGGCATAGGGAACCATTAAGACGTGAGGACTTCTTATGGCGTGGTGTATGGAGCTCATGTTATAGCAAAAGTATTGGTGAAATATATTAGGTAAGTTTTTTCGACTATTTCGAAACATAAAAATGGCTATTTATAATTTATAGATCTGGATAATTTATAGAAGCCTATTCGTTTTAAATACTTCGCTTGTGTGAGCATTAAATGGCAACCCGGCCATAAATCTTATAGCTTTTTTCTGCATGATGGATAATTTATTGAGACTGGATGTGTATGCCGAGGCCCAGATTATAGTACAGTAGGTGAGGTAAACGAACGAAAATAACGCAAATCGAGTAGGGAAGAGTGAGACTCTGCAGCTGTTTGCCATCTCGTTATATGCTCGATTATTGACCTCTTGCAAGTTTAAATTTATAATCTATGTCAGAAAGTGGACTTTGTAATCAGAATTTTTAATAATGTCCACTTGGAACAAGCTGAGCAGCAGAATGGCCACAAATGGCATTTTAATTTTCACGCGACGAAAAGGAACGGCGTTCTGATGCGTTCCATCATATTTGGCGAAACGGAACGGTAATACTGTTGCATTTTACGAACCGGAACGGCGTTCCGGTGCGTTCCGGTCCATTTGAGCCCTGACCATTGATGCCTAACTGCTCTCATTCTAATTTTTTCAGGGTATGGCGTGTCTCAGCACCGATACCTATACACATGATACATTGCCTTATAAAGAGTCACAAACTTTGAATACGCTTGAAAGTAGATTGTCTGTATTAACAGGTTTGTTTCATTACTGCAAATATTTAAGCACAGGTGTCACAGGTTCCTATTTGAATGTATTAGTTATATCTTTGACCAAAGAGCTATGAGTTCTGTTCAGCAGGCCTTATTGGTACCAGTAGGAAGCGAGTTGCACTAATCTATGCCAGGAGAGCAGCGGACAAGAATTGATTTAAGCTATTGATTAGAATTCTCTGTTGAATACATGTGGTAACTGCTTATGATCATATTAAATTTTGTACATTATTCAACTGTGGTTAATGGATCGATCCTTAGATTATCCTGTCTGCTTGTACATATGATGAACATGAATATAATAAGATATATCAATTTCCAACAAATTTTGAGTTTATTGATGGCTGAAAAGCGTTTTGTACTTGCCTTTGTTCTAATTTTCTAATGTTCTAATTTCCTATGCTTAGGTGTTGCAAAACCAAACAGTTATCATGCTTCATTATGGGCCATGTTGATCGTGCTGCATCGCCATAACCATCTAGCGAACTGTTAGTTATTATTAGTCACATTTTACAGCCAAGTGAACCCACCAGGTATATCTGGCCTATTTGATACAGACTGTCTATCTTGCGCCATGATCCTTAGAATGGAACAGAGCTTTAGCTTCCCAATCAGTTCGTCAATCTGTCACCCAATTGATATCAAAATTAAAAACCCTTCTATTTCCTTCTGCGTTACGGTTATAGGAATGTAGCGAAACGCGCTCTCGTGAAAGATTTGTTTTTTAACGAGCGATAGATTTTCAATTGTATTGCATAATAGTAATAGTATAAAGACTGTCTATTTGATTCGGTTTTACTGACACTGCACTCTTCTCTAGATTCAGTCCTAAGCCTACCTATCTTCCCGCTCTCAGTTGAAACACCGGAAACTCCATATCAATCATGCCCTCGATCACCTCTGTGGTGTTTCGCAAATTTATGCTCTGGACCCTCTTTGCTCTACCAAAACGACACTTAACCTCAATCCTTGATATTAATTTTACTCTGCCTCGCTGCTGGTCGACCTTCTGGAAACCAGACTCTGACCTCCCACGGACTATTCTTTGGACAATCCATCTGATTTGATACAGCATTCGTGAATAAGCTGATGCCCTGAGTTTGGCTTTCGAGCGGCGCTTTAGAAGTCTGGAGATTACGATTACGATGTACCTACGACACCGACAAAAATCGCTTTCAAACCATTCAGAATGGCCTCGCCCGTGCTGTTACTAGGGCTGCTGCTAACGAGTAGTTTTTGAGTCGAGTACTCAGTCAAGTAGCTTAACGAGTACTCAATTACTGGTTAATAGGGCCTACCGAAAATGCTTAATATAAGCTGCATGGTTTCCGCTATGGACTATAGATCGATTCAGTTGACCATAGCATATAGTTCTAACTAAAGTTCTGGCGCACCAATAAAGTTAAATCTCCAATGTAACAACTAACAACTTAGTAACAAGCTACCGAACAGCCAAAGAAATAGGACATTTTTTGTTTTTTTTCTTACTCAAATAAATAAAATATAGGCTACAGAAAGACGTATGGAACCGGAAATTGCAATTTTCCGACCGGAAGTGGAAGCATGCGAGTTCTTGAGTACAAAAATTACTTGAATAACTTTTGGAGTCGAGTACTCGCGAGTACTCGGGCTCTCGCGGCAGCCTTTGCTGTCATTGAGGCTGGTGATGTCAAAAAGATCATTATGACTCTAGCCTATCTATGGTACCTGAAATGTATACGTGTAGCCTATAATTTTTATATGAGACTTATAAGAAGGAAGTTTTAGCCTTGAGGTTTGACCTATGATGTGAAGGACATTGCAGGCTAGATCAAGTGTGCTGTCAATATTACAGCTGGACCTTGACAGGCTCTGCCAGCCAGCCGTTATATAATTAACGTTTTTAATATGATACCCTGCGTGGCCGAGTGACTAGATATATCTGTATGATTCTGATCGGCTAGCTGACTGCCTGCATCAATTATAATACTTTTGTAGCTATCTGTAGGACCGATGGTAAAGATACGACTCTGCCGTCTTTGTCTATAGTAGGCCTACATTCGTTTATAATTGGAAATTTGCAATTGGATTTTTATGGGCACCAAGGAACAAAAATCCCAGCTGGCCCTTAGAAATCACAAGTGGTTGTTTTTCATGAGCCCGAAGAAACTAGCCTACATTCCCGGCATTTGAATGATGAACCAGCTATCAAAATAACTATAATTCAGCTTAGGTATTGTGTATTCAGTTTAGATACTGTGTGTGACCCAGCGTCAATTATTGAGTTTAACTTAGATTGGATGTACTGAAAGGCAGACAATTAAAGTGGTCACCTTAATAATCATAGAGCCAATTGACGTGGGTCCCATTGCATAAAATTCAAGTATTGGTGACTGACAATTCAATCTCGTATACTATTAGATAGAGCCCTTGTCGCCTTTATAAATAGCCACGCTACAGCTACAATAAAGACGTCTATGATTGAGCCCATAAGGCATGGAAAAGGTTGCAAGCCCTATATCATCATGTCAACGTCGTTGCGAACGGTGCACGTGGAAGCTGTGGTCGGTGTATATGTACTGGTGGCTCAGTCATTATAGGCGATCCTGATGCTTTGACTTGTCGACGCTGACAGTCTGAGCCGGGTCATATTAACGGGCTAGTTCACGTGGACTAGCCGTAGTTCGCGGTTTAACAACGCAGCAGCAGGGCACAGCCATCTAAACCACTGCAGCCTAAGTCGGATACTCAGAAGCAGAAGCCCACACGTAGCAAATCTAAACATTCATTGCCAACGCCAATTATAAGTCATTTCCTGTGAACAATTATAACGCATTTTAGAGGATAAGCAACTGCAATTATTCATAATGCACGCGTTGGGAACGAAGTCAACGTTTAGCACTTTAGCTGCAGATAAATGGTGTGCCGGAATATTGACAGATCCTATATCTAAACGTCGAGTTCAATACACCGACAGCGCAGTGCCCGTGTACTGGATGTACTGCGCAAAGCCAAGTTCTTATGTACTTTCCGGTCCTTGACCTTTCTTTTGTTGACAAATATTGACGTTTGAGCCCGCCTCTTTCGCATGCAATAGGTGGATATTTATAACTCCAGTCTATGATTGGTTATCCATATTTCTGACCCAAATATTGATGACGCTTGATTGGTTCGCTTCGATCGCTTACCTCATTCGGTTGATATTGGGTCTTCTTTGTGAGCTATCATATGAGCCGTGGAGTAAAGAAAGCGATTTGACTTAGATTTTCGGTTTAGCAGATGCAGGCATTTTCGGCTAAATGATGGAATTAAGGAACAGGAGCATGACTTGTCTTGTGACTTTACCCGATTCTGTTGTGCTGGCCGTGGACGTGGATAGAAATTCCGAGGGTATGGAAGTCCTCACGAAGGTATGTATCATTAACCACGTTGTCAATGTTCAGAGCAGGTGCTAAACGGTTGACAGGCTGTTTTCGATTCTTTCATTTTCTAAAAACACGACTGGACAAAATAACGGCAATAATAATAATGTATGCAATATTACTTGATTTTAATGACGTAGCTAAATTTTAAAAGAGTTCGTTTGTTTTCTTTCCTCCGTGAGGTTCCAACTTCATCGCCACAATCACCAGCAGGCTCTCCGCTCAAAGCTGTATAGTCTTACCAGCGCCAATATATATGAAACTAATTTTCATTTTCAGAAATTAATCTTAAGAACTTGTTTTTGCATGGATTGTGCTGTCAATATATTTAACAATGCGGATTTTCCTTATCATTTGCCATTTGATTACACTGCTGTTACTACCATGGTCCACGCCTTTGTCACAAGCCGACTTGACCATTGCTGCTCTGTCCTGGTTGACCTGTCCAGAGTGCTGATAGACCATCTTGACCGGGTTTTTCTCTCTGCGGCCCGTCTCATTTGGCGCTTTACTAAATGTGTAGGGGCACGGGTAAAATGCTGATTGGTCAGCATTTTACCAAGCACACAATCAGCTAGGTGAATGGTATAATGCTGATTGGTAAAATGCTGATTTGTAAAATTAACAGAGTGTTTATGAAGCCTGTAAGCCTTATTATTGTAAATCAGCAAAGAAAGAAAATTTGGCAGTGATCTATGTGACAGAATTTATTTCCAGATAAAACCTTAATTTAGCTTAGTAAATTTCCTGTAACATAATTCTTTTCTTTAGTCTAGCTTCCATTTAAGCATGATTCTTTTAATCAAACTCGACAACTTATGACACTTCTTATGCACACACAAATACTCGATTGTTGTCCATTCAATGTACCGGATCCCATTTATGGAATCTTCTCCCAATATATTCAACACCAGCCAAATATTAGATTATTTAAGAATAAACTTGGGCTGTGTTTGCGTGAAGACACCTCTAGAGCATCCAGGATCATCCAAGCAAACAAACTCACACTAAATCCACAACTCACTGTTTTCACCATCATGGGCACTCAGGAATCGACTCTTTCCAACAACCACTTGTTCGTATCCAGCAAAGTCACATTACTATCACAGTATTGCAGCAAGAATGGCAATCGGTGTAACTGACACCATAACCAAATGAATTTCTGTATATTGTTGATGTTAACAGAAAACATTAACAGAAAACAATAGGCCTATATATATATAGGCCTACTTTCATGATATGTGCAAATGAAAGTTGTTCAATAGTTTCTTCAGATTTGATATGTGCAAATAAAAGTTGTTCAAAAGTTTCTTCATATTGTTGTTTGTAAAAACGAAAATCAGCAATTTCCGATCAGCATTTTACTTACCCCGATCAGCATCTCAGCATTTTACCCGTGTCCAATGTGTAGAGCTTCAGCTGCTAACACTTTGGCCTCTCAACACACGGAAAAATTACTCTTGCAGCCAAAATTCTTTGTATTTGTCTAGAAACGACACCAACCCTTACCCTGACACTAAACGACCCCTATGACACCTCACCTAACCCCTAACTGACCATTACGATGCCTGACCATAACGACTGTCATGATGCATATTAAAGATCTAGGTGATTTTAACAGTGCGCATGAACCAAAGGTTGTGCATGCGCTGAGGTCTTCACTCGCTGTATTTTGTAGTATTTGGCTGTAGAAGTGAAATTTTTGTTTGTATTGTGGGCTAACTTTCAGTTGTGGGAGAGTTATCTTTTCTATATACACTCCTGTCTTGGACTACATGCAGGATTCTTTGCACTGGCTTCCCATCTTGCAGCACATCAGCTATTGAATAGCTGTGATTGTCTGACAATGCCCTCTTGGTTCTACCCCCTATCATTCTGCGGGAGCTCTGCTGTCCTGTTTCCGTCAAGCACTTCGTTCTTCCTCTTTGCTAGGGGTTAAGTTTTTGGGGAAATGTGGACGCTTATGGAACATGGGATTGCCGAATAGATGTTTTTGTGCTGTAATCTTGGAGGAAACTTCCGTTTTGTTCCTATCTGGGAGATCAAATGGGTGGGGTCTTGCCTGCAGGTTGTATTTTGTTTCCAGTCTCTCGTGGCACAACAGGTGCAGAACATGTCACTGATCCCTGATGAGGGTATCGTTGAGCCCTTATTTCTATTGAACTAATTTTAACATTATTTAGAATGTTTGTGCTGTTGAGTTTAAGATTTGCTGAAGTGACCTATCTTCTTTTCTCACTCCCGTAGATTTGTGGCAGGAACCGAGTTTGTGTTTAACTAATTGTCATTGAAGTCCTATTTCAGTTCATTACCTATTTTCAATATTTCTCTTTATCTATTCCATGAGAGCGATATTGCATGGATATAAAGTAAGTTAGGGTCTCTTGCTTTCAACATATCTGTGTTTTTTTATGCATGTATTATCATTATATCTAAATTTTTATGTACCAATATTTGAGTATTTATGTATATGTAATATATTAAGTCACAAAGATAGTTCCTTCTGATTACCTCACAAAGCCATGGAACATTTGGGTATATAACCAGGTTGAACAACCGCCTGTTTTCATTTTGACTCTCTCTTGATTTATTACATGAGGAGACATCAAGTGGTTATTATGCCTGAACCCTGGATTCGTGGACTAGAGACCCTTTTGTGTTATTGCTTTACCTGGGATTTTATTATTGCTTCACCTGGGAGTTCGTCACCTCGAGTAGTCTGCGTCAGGTGAGCGAATGCGTGGGCAATGACTGAACATCTAGGCCGTGCTTCTTGGAACAGAGCCCCACACAATATGATGAGACCAGTGTCCATTAGAGAGTCATAGCCACAAAGGATCTGGGTAGCTTGCTCGGTCATTGCAAACAAACTCTCCACTTAGCAGTCCGTATTTTTAATCAAAAACTCATCTGCTTGATTGGGTGGTTTTATTTTTGGATTCAGCTGTGTCTGATTAGTTTTATATTAAGCGGATTATGTCGGCTTAAGTCCTGCTCTGTCCTGGATCTCTTGGTTGGGGATTGCCACCTCCTGCTCTGGTCTCATGGTTTAATTTCAAGAGCTTTTGCAAACTGTGACACAGAAATTAAGAAGGTTTACATTTCAGACATCGATACACGAACCAGGGCTGTATGATAAGTTGATCACGCATTGCAGGTACTTGATACATCATGTCCATGTATTTTATGGCCATTTTCTTGCATTGTTGAACACGAAGTGGCAGAATTGTTAACTATTACATCAACGATAACAATAATATCTTTGTTTTAATTTCAGACTGACCAGCCACAGTATCATTACAAGTATATTATGAGGTTATGAAAGTCCCATTCTGACACACTGCTATGCTGCAGCAGCATGCCTTCTCTGTTGTGGGTCCTTCCACTTGGAATGGGCTTCCTCTGGACCTCAGGTGTTTACCTAGGAACTCATCTTCTTTCTACTCTACTCTTGGATCTGTTCTCTTTAGCCGTGGTTGGACTGGGAGTGCCTCTGAGTATATTTCTTGAAAAGGGCTATATAAATAAGTTTCATTGATTGAATGATGACACGTTATTACGGGAGTCAAATTTGCTGTAGGCCGTCTTCTGAAAGAACGGGGTGGGGGTATGGGAGTTTTCGCTTGCTCATCAATGTGTTATCCATTACTCTGCGGCCCCCCAATTACATTACATTACTATATTAGCTGTTAAAACAGCATGTCATGATTTCTATCATACCAGCATTTCTGCCCTTCAATTCAGACAGTACACAAAACAAGAAGCCGTGCAGTCAGAGCTTTTAAAAGTTGAGAATTGATTTTCTATCAGCATTGATTAAATTTGTCGATATATGCGTGCAGACATTTGTATGTGTGTGTGTGTGTTTCAAGGTCTGTGCTAATCTTCATATACTTGAAGTGGATTTCTTTGGTCTCCTCTACTATGGATCAAAGGGAGAAGAGCTCTGGCTTAATCTACGCAACCGCCTTACAGCAGAGCTGTGTGGGTCCCCACCCTACCGACTTAACCTCTGTGTAAAGTTCTTTGTCGAACCCCACTTCATTCAGCAGGAGGTTACAAGGTATATTTTGCCCTACATATTTTTATGTATGCCTTGTTTTCCAGTTCTAAGTGAAGTTGCTGAAATCAGTTGTGCAGATTTAGACCTGTGTTAATGAAGTCTAGTTATGTATATTGAATGTTAAAGCAATGCCATTATGCAGATTAGATGCTAATGCTATTCATTTATGCATATGACATGCTAATGATATTAAGTTATGCAGATTAAATATAGCAATATTTAGCTTATCTTGCACTTCATTGAGATGTGGTTTTTTCTGTAGGTTGATTTTATTTGTTAATCTAAACATTCAATAAGTAAGATGATTTTATGGAATCAGATTTTTCTGCGAGGCTCTTTAAAGTTAACTTTAAGAGGAAATTTTGGTTGTACTGGTAATGCACCTTTAACTTTGTCTGTAGATAAATGTGAGATCTAACATTAACCATGCCATTGTTAAATTCAGTTGAAGCCTGGCATAATATGGTTTGCATTCTCCATGTTTTTATTTTTATAGGCAACAGTTTTTTCTCAACGCTAAGCAGCAGTTTCTAAGTGGAAAACTAAGATTTCTGCCCGAGAACGAGATTTTCAATCTTTCGGCACTTCTAGTTCTTATACATCAAATTGAATTTTCAAAGCCTTCCAAGTCCATCTTAACATCTTCTACAGACAATGAACAGTTTCTGCCACCAGGGTACCAGTCTGACACATGCAGGAACTTGGCGATGGTTCAGTGTGCAAAATTAGGGGTGCTAGGCGAAGAGGCAGCTAAATGCCGGTTCTTGAAAGCAGCCTCTTCTTCAATTTTCTTTGGAATACATCTTCACGAAGCCAGAGACGATGGTGGAAAAGTCATTCACGTTGGAGTAGGTGGCGATGGAATCACAGAATATGGAGAAGAGTGGAAGCTTAATAAAAGGTATGTTGATGAATAGTGTTCCCTCTAAGCTGTATGTGCGTGCGTGCGCTCACATGCAGTAAAACCAGCACACACAAGACTTTAGTGTGTGAATTGTTTCTCTCTAGAAAAAATAATTGTAAGTCACTATTTAGCTGGGCATAATAGAAAATTGTGAATAAATTGAAAGCTAATTACAATTATGTACAATACTTCGTTTTCCACGCATCCTCTGCTCTAAGACACATTTTAGACTTGTAAGTGACTTTTCTTATATCGCATACAGATCGGACCTGTGCACAGAAGTGCAGAAGTGTAAACCATTTATTAAATGTCTCAAAAAAGTTTGAGGGAACATTGTAGATGAGACACCGATTTATTAATGAAACCTTTTGCCAAGATAGATCTCTGGCATTGGAGTGCAGGACTAGTTATATCAGACAGATGTATGGCCTTTCTAGGTGTGACCAAATTAACCGTAGATGACAGTTTTTACGTACGTTGACAACCAACAGCAAATGTTTGAGCATTGTAGCCATTATTTTTGTGTTGATTGGATATTTACTATAATGGTGCATTTAGTAAATTAACCATTCTAATGGAACATTCACAGTCATGCTTGCCAATTCCCCCATACTACTACCCAATTACTTTGACCCCTTTTTGCTCCCTTTATCTCGAGTTGCCACTATTGAATAATGACTGGAAGACATAATGGTTTGAGTAATGACTTTTACAGGCACACATTTTGCCCAGTTATTGACCCACAGACTAAACATAGTTCACAATTTATGACATCTAGGCATGTGTGTGGTATTGCACCAGATGATAAAACATGTCCTTGTCCAGACCAGTGTCAAGATATGATGATAAAATGTGTCTTTGTGACTCAATATAGATATCATTGTCTGCTTAGTTTTTTAACAGAGCATGCCTGTGGTGTTGATAGCTATGCCGGTTGTTAGCGAGGTTAGGAGATAAAATATCTCAGTGAGCTTCTAGTCTGAAGTCCTTGAATGAATCATTTAAAGGTCCAAAAAGGTTGATTTCTATATATTTAAACAGTTTTAAAGTTTCTACCCTGGATCCCAATTTGAATGGTTCATTTAAAGAGTCCATGGTTGATATAGGATTTGCCAATGAAACTAAGAGACGTCTGGTAAACAGCTTGTTTGCTGAACTTTACTATAGCTATTTTTTCATGCTGTACATGTACAGAGTGGACTCATTTGAAAGCCTACAACATGAATGCCTGAGAAATACCGAGTAAAGAGTAATTGCTGTGAAATGCTTTGTGCGTCTGGTTTTTGTTGTGGTTTTTATTCGAGGCTTTGTCCTTGTAGCAGCTTCTTTATCTGGCTTGTTTCATTGTTAAACGACATTAGAAGGCTTTGTGTTTAAGAATGGGACAAGGACTTTCAAATTCAGACCCTGATGCTAGTAGGACTAGTATAGTTTGATAACCAAGTTTGCACTGGAGCATAGAACTTCATATTTTATCTCAGAATGCTGTTGCTTGAATGAATGAATTAATTAATTAAAGAAATTGAGATTAATTTCTTACATTATCTTACATACCATTTTGTGGTAATTGCTGTTTCCATCAATTTTACCTTGTTCTCTGTAATTGCTACTCTTGTCTTCTATGAAGAATTAATTTTTGCTATTAACTATTGCAGCTGTCACGATTATCCATCATCATATTTGTTATTATCGATTATGTCTTTGCCTGTCATTTGTTGATAATGTTATCAATCATGTTCTGCTGTGCAGTCTTTGATGTTTTCTTTACCCTTGTGTTATCAAAGCATTTCTACAAACTCTGTTGGCCTTCAGATTTCGACTAAAGATCTTTTTTTATATAATCATTTCCTGTGTAGGATCTCTCCACTTCGTCTTAGACTCCCGTCTTGACTTTCGACCACACACACATCCTGGAATTTGACTTGCATTGTGATATTGCGTAGAGGTTACAATTGACAGACACCTTGCACATTTTGACATTGGCACTTTAGAAGTGCTTAGATCAGATTAATTGGTAGAATTATTAGGGATGAACCGAAACACGGCTTAGAACTCAGCTCGGCCGGAGTTTCAAAGTACTTGGCATAAACTTGGATTCGGACAAATAATGGGTCCGAGTTTTCATCTTTCCGATTTTCTATTTCGAAAACGAAAATTGACCTACCGTAACTTAAAACACAAATACTGTCGCTATTAGTACTTACTAGTTAGTTTTTCCTATTGTTAACTTAGGCAAAACTAATAAATTCCTAAAAGTTGTGCAAACCGCCAAATTAAAAATCATGAGAATGAGACTTATTACGTATTCTAATTTTGGATTGTGCAAAACTCTATGCTTAACTAGACAAGATTTTCAAACTCAATTCATCCCTAAGAATTATAATTCTGTTTGTGTTTCTATGATTGATGATTGTTATCTTATTAGCAATCTTTATTTTCATTTAATTCATTGGTTGCTATTTGCATTGCAGTTGGACTTGGTCAGCCGTTCAATCGGCGACCCACAATGCCTTATGCGTCATCCTCAACACAATCCAAGATAACGGCTCAACAGTGACACATTCCCTCAAACTTTCCAACAAGTCTGCAGCCAACGCTCTTTACCGTGACATGACGGAAATGCATTCATTCTACCACTGTGACACCATTGGAAGCCTAGTCATGGAGCAGTACTGTCTAGACCTAAAGGGAACCATCATTTCATTCGTCAACAAAAACACTTGTCTCGGTCAGTAGATGCATATTATGGTTATCAGTCTTTCATCGCTTCTTTTGTCTCAAAATTCACAAAAGACTGGTAATTTATTCTGTAGTTCATTTGCGGCAATGGTAAAGTCTCGTAGTGTTTATCGATGGATTGTAAGAGTAACAATTTATTTAGGAGGGATGTAGGATGCTTTACAATTTCCTTTCTTTCTGCTGACTTCTTTTATTCTACAAGTACTGTTGAGACAATTATAGATAGATCTTTTGTTTTGTGTAGACCTTTAAACATCTGTGTGATTCATCAAATAGCTGAGATTTTTTGTTTGTGGGATTCACCACATTGTAGTTTATAAGCCCCATGAATCTAGGTAAGATTTAAACAGTTTCAGTTCACGACCATCATTTTCCTCTAGACCAAGTTTTAGTGTTCTTTTCTCCCTGTATCTCCTTTGCTCTCCTTATCTCATTTTCTCCCCTTATCTCATTTTCTCCCCTTATCTCATTTTCTCCCCTTATCTCATTTTCTCCCCTTATCTCATTTTCTCCCTGGTCTCTTAATAGCTAAATCTTGATAAATACATGTTCTTTTCACAGCGTGGTTGCCATAATAATTATTATGCTCTCTTCTTTTCATATCAAAATGTTTTCTTCATTTGTGGTAGGTAAAAGATATGTCTTTGATATACAACGTACATTACAAGAGGCCTATGATTACATTCGTCGAATTCTTTACACGGCAGAGACAAGGTCTTGTCCTCCAAATCCTGTTGCAGATGATGCTCTGGCATCTGTGATAAACAATTCAGGATTTCCACTGCCAGAATCTCATCTGTCTTGTTCATCTGCTTGCCAGGTAAATATAAAGCAACTATATATATATATGTCTAATGAAGGCTGCATGATTGCCTACCGACATGTTTGATTATGTACCTTGTTGCTCAATTTGCCTTTGAGTACATATTCATACTATGTCTATGGCTTTAAAGAATGATATAATGTAAAAGTTATTTATTACCGTATGCATAATATAGTTTGTAATGATAAATATTTTTTTAAATCCGTTTATGATGATAGCGTGTGCTATCTATTGGAAATTGTTGCGTTATGACAATTATTTATATGAATAAACGAAAATACAATACAATGTTGAATCTTATTGACACAGATACAGACAATATGTTAAAAATAGCTTTTGGGTTGATGTAACATTTGAAGTGTCGCCAATCGGTGCTCTTTAAATATGTGATTACGTTACATTACATCCTCAGTTTGCATGACAACACAGTACTATAACTGATATAGCTGAAGGCATATGTCATGACAAATGAACCAGGTCTTTGTTTGCTTTTTAATGCATCTGTTGCAGTAATTGTAGTTTGTAGCTTCTATGGAGTGGAGGCCTAATGCGCAAGGCAGCAATGAAGGCATACAAAGACCAAACTGTAATCTGATTAATACCACTTGATCACTTTATAAGTCTCAGAGAGGCAGTCTATGGAGGACACTAGATAAGCAATTTGAATAAACTCTGGCTAAGTTGAGAATTAAATGACATAATCGACTTTTTTGGCTTCAGCAAATGTGTGTAAAAATTGCTCCAAACTGCGCTATATATCATCTCGTCGGGTCACAAAGATGGATCTCCTAAGCGAATAATTTGTCGATCAACTGCATTGTTGGTTTCTATTTCTTTCAGGCAGCAAAGCAGCTCAGCGACATTCGCGACAGCCTTGCCTGTCACATCTGCATCGACGCAGATATCAACACCGCGTTCGTTCCGTGCGGTCACGTAGTCTGCTGCACCGCCTGTGCCAAGCGATTAGACTGCTGTCCTATATGCAAGTGTACGATCGATATGGTTCAGCCTGTTTTCCTGCCTTACACAAGACCTGTGTTTGCGAACGATAATCTGATGATGTGCAAATGAGGAGTGGTTTCAACGCTGGATTTTCGGTAGTTTTACGGGTTGAGGCATTCAATGTGACTGTTGCGTATTTTGTCGAAGATATCGATTGTATTAACGTTTGTTACGTTTTGATCAGTGTTTTGCATTGTTTGATATAAATGTTTAGTAAATGTGCTACAGAATTCTGTGATAATCATGACCAGTGTTGTTTTTTTTATTCCATTAACGAGAAAGCACTGATATTGGTGATTTATTGTATTTCCCTAAATTTAATCATGATCTAATAACTTGGGCTAGAAACTTTTCAAGTGTTAAGATTTGTTTTCTTTAATCTTATACAGGGAACAACTGATAAAAATTTTCTTTCCACACTATTTTACGTCAAAAATGGAGTGTGTTTCTTACATATGGATGTCTTCGCTACTCGCTGAATTCTCACGTCAATTTATTAACATGATGGTCATGATTAGCTAGGTTTTCTGGCATAATCCAAATGATCAAGTGTCCTTCTATATGTTGTGGTATGAATTGCCAATCTTTGTACAATTAACAATGTATATTTTGAGATATTATCGTTAAGTATGCTGTATAAACTGCAGATATTTTAAGTTAATTGCTTTCTGAGTCAGTGTGTGATTTAAGTTTTGTTTTTTGGAGACATGGCGGAATCAAAAATTGAGATTAGGTTAGAGTGATTATGGGAAAAAATTAAAAATTGAATCTGTTTTGAAAGTTAAATAATTTCATCATTTGGTTCTAGGTTGTGCAGTCTAAAAGCAAATTTAATTTCAAACAGTGTTACCACTGAGTGTTTAAGCTGGTAGATAGTTTTATTTCAGTGGCTGCTAATTTGTGGTGTGCTCCGAATATGTGATTTATTCTGAGGTCTTGTTAATTGCTTTTGATTCAGTTTATGGCTATGAACGATTGAAATTGAAAGCTGGTAGATTTTAATCATTGTGCGACATTCTGAAATCTTCTGGATGAGCCTGGTGGTAGCCAGGGAAAAGACCGTTAATGGTGGGCTTTGAACGTTTTTGGAATCAAAAGATATGCTTGGTTATCTGGCCATTTAAAAAGATTTTACCAGAGGAAGGAAAGGGAGATTCTTCTATGACTAACCGTGAATGGAATTTGTTTTGAACGTTTATAATTGCTTGTGTTCATTTGACCTCTTCTGGAATTGAAACGCATTCATCATTTTTTTAGAGGTGTCCATGGTATGTATGTACATGGGAAGCCAAGAGTTTGTATCTGACGGCTTGCATAGGCATAGCTTGTGGTGATTGATGTAATCATAACGTGTATACTCGTGGTATACATTCAAGATACTAATTTACATCTTTATTTTACTCTGAACCCCTTGGTGTTTTTGGTTGACAAGCCTTCCCTCAGAACTATCCGCCCCAAGACTATCCGCCCCAAGACTGTCCGCCCCAAGTGTTGCAGACAGGGTTGGGAGCTTCACGTTGAGAGGATGATGGCATGTGTTGTATGTTGATAGACTGTGATAGATGACGATAGACAATGTAAGCAGAATTATGTGATCTCTTGTACACGTCTTTAAATGCTTTATAATATTATCTGCAATTCATTTCTTTATATCTGTCTTTGTTTTCCGGATGTTAATAATTATTAAAGATCTGTACAAATGACTTTGTACTTGTTGTCTCATTTCTTTATGTGTATCTGTGGCTTTTGCAATTGTTTCTCCTAACTTTCTTTTTATCAGCCAGTTTTTGTAGCATGCTCTAATTCAAACTTTCCCATCTTCTTAAACACTGCTACCATAATTAGCGCCTGCCATCATTATTACAAAAAGTTATTATGTCTACATGTATTTTAAACCGTTATAGCCCAAGGCTTCTGCACTCAAGTGTACAAGAGTCTGTAGCATAATTTAATCATTGTTATCAATTAGAAGTCTAGTGTTTTTTATCGAAACTGACTTGCGACTTAACCAGTCACTAGTAACCTACATCAAATCTTAGAGGTAGAGAAGAGTTCAGCCATGAATGGAAAGCATGTTCATTGCGGCGAACAAAATATCGCCACATTATTCAGGCCTAACATTTAAGCAGCAGCCGAAGAAGCGAATGGTAGATAAGATTTGTAAACTGGACTCAAGATAAGACAATTCGGAAACAGCTTAAAATCCACGCTGTGTCAGGAAAGACGAAACCAAATCAACCTAAGAGTCGACATAACATTTTTAGCAGTCTATTGTGTAAATCAGATATTTGCGAACTTCCAAATATTTGATAAACTATCTGTGCATTGCTCTTACTAAGGTGTGCCTTGTTTGGCAAATTATTTTGATATTCTAGACTAAATTTAAAACATATTCTTTAAAATTATAACTGAAAGTAAAATGATAAATTAAATATATTATTTAAAATACGTGGGCTACAACTTTGTAGGGTTTCGATTGGTTTCATTAAACGTAGGCGTATACATTGGACAAAGTTATAGGCCTGAATTAACAAACAACCATACGAACTGAACATAAAAGGCTACATTCTTAATAGGTGGCCAATACCTTATTTAATATGTCTGCCTGTGTCTGTACGTTTTAAAATAGTAATCAATATCGTGCAACCTTGTGAATTTCTAAGTTTTATATTACAACAGGATTGAAGATATTCTATTATAACTAAGCGTAGCCTTTAAAATGAACTCATGCGCGCACCGCCCAATAAACCGATTAACAGACCCACGAGCGCACTGCCGCATCAACCGATCAACAGACACGCGCACACCGCCGCATCAACCGATCAATTGACCCACGCGCACACAGCCGCATCAACCGATCAATTGACCCACGTGCACACCGCCACATCAACCGATCAATTGACCCACGCGCACACCGCCGCATCAAGCGATCAATTGACCCACGCGCACACCGCCGCATCAACCGATCAATTGACCCACGTGCACACCGCCACATCAACCGATCAATTGACCCACGCGCACACCGCCACATCAACCGATCAATTGACCCACGCGCACACCGCCACATCAACCGATCAAGTGACCCACGCGCACACCGCCACATCAACCGATCAATTGACCCACGCGCACACCGCCGCATCAACCGATCAATTGACCCATGAGCACACCGCCGCATCAACAGATCAATTGACCCACGCGCACACCGCCACATCAACCGATCAATTGACCCACGCGCACACAGCCGCATCAACCGATCAATTGACCCACGCGCACACAGCCGCATCAACCGATCAATTGACCCACGCGCACACAGCCGCATCAACCGATCAATTGACCCACGCGCACACCGCCGCATCAACCGATCATTTGACCCACGCGCACACCGCCGCATCAACAGATCAATTGACCCACGCGCACACCGCCGCATCAAGCGATCAATTGACCCACGCGCACACCGCCACATCAACCGATCAATTGACCCACGTGCACACCGCCACATCAACCGATCAATTGACCCACGCGCACACCGCCGCATCAACAGATCAATTGACCCACGCGCACACAGCCGCATCAACCGATCAATTGACCCACGCGCACACAGCCGCATCAACCGATCAATTGACCCACGCACACACAGCCGCATCAAACGATCAATTGACCCACGCGCACACCGCCGCATCAACCGATCAATTGACCCACGCGCACACAGCCGCATCAACCGATCAATTGACCCACCTGCACACCGCCGCATCAACCGATCAATTGACCCACGCGCACACAGCCGCATCAACCGATCAATTGACCCACGCGCACACCGCCGCATCAAGCGATCAATTGACCCACGCGCACACCACCACATCAACCGATCAATTGACCCACGCGCACACCGCCACATCAACCGATCAAGTGACCCACGCGCACACCGCCACATCAACCGATCAATTGACCCACGCGCACACCGCCGCATCAACCGATCAATTGACCCATGAGCACACCGCCGCATCAACAGATCAATTGACCCACGCGCACACCGCCACATCAACCGATCAATTGACCCACGCGCACACAGCCGCATCAACCGATCAATTGACCCACGCGCACACAGCCGCATCAACCGATCAATTGACCCACGCGCACACAGCCGCATCAACCGATCAATTGACCCACGCGCACACCGCCGCATCAACCGATCAATTGACCCACGCGCACACCGCCGCATCAACAGATCAATTGACCCACCCGCACACCGCCGCATCAAGCGATCAATTGACCCACGTGCACACCGCCACATCAACCGATCAATTGACCCACGCGCACACCGCCGCATCAACAGATCAATTGACCCACGCGCACACCGCCGCATCAACCGATCAATTGACCCACGCGCACACAGCCGCATCAACCGATCAATTGACCCACGCGCACACAGCCGCATCAACCGATCAATTGACCCACGCACACACAGCCGCATCAAACGATCAATTGACCCACGCGCACACCGCCGCATCAACCGATCAATTGACCCACGCGCACACAGCCGCATCAACCGATCAATTGACCCACCTGCACACCGCCGCATCAACCGATCAATTGACCCACGCGCACACAGCCGCATCAACCGATCAATTGATCCACGCGCACACCGCCGCATCAACCGATCAATTGACCCACGCGCACACAGCCGCATCAACCGATCAATTGACCCACGCGCACACAGCCGCATCAACCGATCAATTGACCCACGTGCACACCGCCACATCAACCGATCAATTGACCCACGCGCACACCTCCCAAATAACCCACCTACAGACGCACGCGAGAGTAGACGCATATACTGGCCAATCGACCCACGCACGCTTGTTGAAAATTTATCAATTTGTTAACGTTGTAAGCTACGGTTGATAACTTTCGAAGGATATTTCTGTGCGGTGCCAAGATTATGTCCTGATCAAAAGACTCTTTTAGCCGCTAAATCAATAGAAGAAATCAGATAATAATAAAATATCCAATTACTGTTTACACGCTTAGCTTTCATGTTGAGGTAAGAAGAGGCATGCCACGTCTGATTCTTGCCTCGTCTTGAGAGTTATGCCGAGGCACTCGAGACGTCTTGCGTCATACGGGCTACGGGCCTGGTTGTCTGTTTGGTCTTATCACTCACCATGGTTTGGTTTTCTCTGCGTTGATCAATCAGTAAAATTGTTTAACTTTTTTAGTTTATATCGTGGACAGTAGCTCTACAGGAGGCCAACTTACGTTGTCAGTAAATCGGAGATAATTCGCCATCCCTTCATTTAATTTGATTCCTGCATGTCTCAGACTGAGGAACTTTACTGCTTCTGACAGAGTAACAAGAGGCCTATATATAAGGGATATTATGGGCTAACATTGACATGTCTGTCTATACTTGTCTGACCACGGGACAATTGATCTGGGACCGAAACTGTGCTTATTATATCGGCCTGTTAATTATGATCATGTCAATTTAATTTGCCTAAGCGCCTCTATAGGCCTACTCGAGATCTCATGCATGAATTATAAAAACTTTTCAAGCTATTTCATGTTTGAATTTGTTTCTTGGTTCTCCTGCGTCGCCATCGATCGGTTTCTTCTGGAGCGCCATAAACGGCGGAGGTGGGGTCGGAGAAACGATCGCCCTACAGTTCCACCACCTCCGCATTTACAAATTGACCACTGAGATAGGGAAAAGTATAATTAAATTACTAACTGGTGATTGTACGCTCATGTGGGGAATACAATCGGGGTTGAGGTCCCTACGTTGACCGATATGACCCATGCCAATAGCAGGTCACCTTATACCCCAAAGACAGGCAGCAAGCGCAGGCCTCGGCTGGTATGCACTCTGTGCTGGTGCCGCTGCTGCAGCCAATTGTTGTCGTTTCAGGCCGACCATCATCGGACCATGAGGAGGTCAGAGTTCACGATATTGGCCCAGGCTGCAAGGACCTAAGAAGGGCAAGGACAGTAACCTCCATTCGTCAGAAGAAGAACTAAAGCAAAGACAACAAGTAGCACGGACAAACGGAGGAAGCAAGAAACAAGGAAAGGAAAGGAAGGAAAACTTAGGATGAAAGAAGGAAGGAGAATGAAGGTGAAGAAGGAGTGAAGGACGAGAGAAATGATAAACGAAAAAATAATAGTCATAATGACAAAAAGAAGGAAGCAATAAAGTAAGGAAGGATGGAAGGACGGACTAATTTACTAAACTGAAAGGTTAAAGGTTGATCTAAAAAGTGGAAGGCAGAACTGAGGCAAAGAGAGAAGAAATAAGAGAAGAATGAAAAGATGTTCCTGCCTCCAGTGACATCTTGCGAACACATACTACTCTACCATCCAGTTTTAACAGCTGGCGAATTTATGGGTATTTAGCGCAGTTTCCTGCTATCTGGTGAATTATTAGATGCGTAATGACTAATGACTAAAAGACTTATGTAATAGGTGTCACTAAGGAAGTAGAGCGATTGGAGGAAGAGAACGAAGAACACTTTCCCCTTTCTCCTACTTAAGCCTTGGAACTAACCCTTGATTAGGTTTGAGGCCATGGCAGAAGTAAGCCAATAGACAATTGAGTTCTATAGGTTACAGTCCTACACCAACAGGCACTTTCCGAGAAACAGTCCGATACCGAATTGGCCTTATCAATGGCTTCTCAACAGAACGAACAGTTTGCGAGTGTGGCTGGATGGCCCACATCGAGCAAAATGTTAAGGTTCGAACCCATCGGACCGGAAGAGGAACAACCACTCGCTCCACAAGAAGGCTGCTCCAAGACAACGTTACTGATAGTGAGTGCCCAAAGCGGGAGTAGCAAGCCTTCATATTCTCATGGTGTTTCAATTTGTCCAAAGTGGGTCATCATTGATCACTGTGGTCAGTGAGAGTCTCATCAGTGTGAGATGCACGACACTTGGCTGAGATAAGGTGGCGACCTGCATGTTGATTTAGGGTTAAGAGATAGCGTTAGAGAGGTCTAGATGTTGTGTCACGTGGCTGTATGCGTGTATGTGATCTATCTAGAATCGGTTACAGTGGTGACGAGATATGATGCACTAAACAACCGGTCGTGTAAATTGCAGTACCGGTTGTATATGATTGCACAGTGCAGTCATATACAAGCTGCAAGAGATATAGTATGAAAAATTATAAAATATTAAATTGAATTCTTAACACTGCATTCATACATTCAAAGGGTTAGACTTATAGGGTGGACAGGAGAGGACGTTCCCTCCAAAATTTCTGTGGAGGGAATTGAGCTGCCTATATCCCCCAATATTTCATAAATATATCATGAATACAATAAATTTATACAGTTTTCGACTGTTCATCCTTTTTGCCACATCCGTGTGTTTGGCAATAAAAAAATTTACGACTTGTACCCCAATCCAAATTTTGTCAACCCGTTTCCCCCAAACCCAAAGCCAAGTCTCCTCCTGTGCTGCCACCTACCGAATACAGCTGTGATACTATTGCGCAGTCTGCGTTGCTATGCTATCAGAGAGTCTGAAATTTTCGTTACATTTCAAACTGACTAAATCGGAGCAGTAGGCCTATTCATTCTTTCGTTCATTCAAACATTAGACAGCGCCCTTTAAAACTAACTACTCAAAAGGTATATATATATCGATTGCATTGTAGGCAATATTTAATATATATATCAAGGTATTTCAACATCCATTTTGGTGACGATCAAGGCTCCATTCTTCGTCTCATTTGTTTATCATAATTATGTAGAGTAAACGCCGGTAATTATTTTTCAAATATCTCACTTGATTTCACCTGTTACCTCTCTCCACAGTACAGCATTACATCTAATTATTTGTATTGATATCGCCAGTTTGCAAGCCAGTTTGGGTATAAAGCGCAACCCCACCAAGAGTGGCAGAGGCAGCAGGGCATCCAAAGGACCTGGAGAATTTTAGGTTCCCGTGCCGTGGTCCGCAATCACACATGTAACTCACAATGACACTGTAAGCGATTTTTCTGCGTCTAAATCTAGACAAGTTGCCTTTTTAGAGATAGTTTATAGGCCGTTATTGCGCTGCCTATAGGGCTCAACATTTCTGGCGCTTCACCTTTCTGTGTAGTCATCGATATTGTTGCAATAAACATAGCGATGACACAAAAGTACAAAACATGTTGCAATTTTCGGTACAATTCTATTTGTAGAATACTGACCTACTTTATGATACAACATGTCTACAAAAGATTCCTCCTACATGATTTACATCCAATTCTATACAGTGTCTTTTGTATGACAAACAGTTCATATAACAATTACATGGTCCAAATTAATGTAACGTAACTAATTACACAGAAACTATTTTATAAAAACATCGAGGTGTTTAGGCCTACATATGCACGAAAGCCAACATAACATTCTTCATAAATTAATTCCGAGTTATCTGTAAAATTGGGTCGGTCCAATTATGTTATTATTCGATGCGATGTTAAGGGATTACGCGCTATATGCTTTCTGTGCACTTGCCCCAGAAAACAAAATTGCAAAATTAGGCCTAGCTAAACCTGATATCCAAAGTCACGCATTAAGTCTTACTTTACACTACAGTATATTACGAAAAAAATCGTAGGCTAATTATAAAGCCTCCTCTATCTATACATATAGAAGAAGGCTCATGTTTAACTATATATGTGGGTCTACAGTCCACAAAAATTTTTGATCGACTCGACCGATTGCTCCCAAATTTTGCACGAATAGGCCTACTGCTTAGCATGCTCCCGAGAAAAAACATAAGGGGTTTGCAATCAAAAAATGTTACCCCCTTCCCCATGCTCCTTCATAAGAAGGGATGTAGGTCTTCAATATATGTGCAGACTATGTGCGAAAAGTGACCAGTACCGTGGCTGTACACTGCAGCTCTCCGACGAATGAAAATTTACACATATTGTAAATGCATCCTTATAGGCGACCATGGGGAAGCAATGTTAAACACATTTTGAAACTGAAGGGATTACCTAACATAGTTCAACCCGGGCGAAGCCGGATATTTGAGCTAGTTCTTAATAAATGCTGAATTCACGCTAAGTTATAGCTACGACTTGAGATTTCAGAACTGGTACAGTAGAAATGAGATTTACGGGTTATTATATTAATAGGAGGTAATGCGAGGATATGAAACGAACGACAAACAAATTCTTTAAACGGTGGGCTGTGGGCATTGTTTTCTATATCAAACAGGCTAAACGTACACTCAACGCTTAGGTCCGTTGATTGCAAGCAGTTCCTAATTCTAAGCGTTTACAATTTCATGCAAAATAACAAAATAATCAAACCATTGGAGCGAAATACACGGTCTCTTAGTGTCATAAACCGATTAGGCGTGTAGTCCATTAACTGTCTAAATTAAATTACACAAATGCCAGTTTTAGCCAGGGAACTGCAAGGCTGTGAGAGGCCCAATTCGATTCGAAAACGAATCGGACCGCAATAATAATTGTATTCGAAAAAGACGTCGTTTATTCGAAATATTTTCGAATCATGACCCTTAACAAGTATACACTTTACAGGCTTTGTTGCAAGCTAATAATGACCTTTTACTGCGCGAGAATTGGCTGCGGCACGCGACGACATTTAGCTCGTCAGCGAGTGACCGAGTGAGGCAAGGCAGGTTCAAAACTACAGAGTCATCTAGGCCTATACCGTAATTATTTATCTATCCTCTGGAAAACGAGCTGACATCTAGCGGACGTAGTTGAGAAATGCAATTAGATCAAACTTGGAGATCATGTGTTACGTTGCAAAGCTTAAGACTAATTCGACGCATGTCTCCTCTAATGGCCACAACGGCGTTTCTGTTCAAAGAAACGCCAATCATCGAAAGAATAACTTATTTCGTTTGGTTGCCCACATGTTAGTCAAGGTGGATCATGGAATAAATGTGCTGCCATTTTGTAGCGGCACAGTCAGATCGCAGTTGTATTCATAGCAAAACTCAAGATTTGACGATACACAGGCGCTATATAAATTTACAGATTCATGTATGCAAGAGGTCGTGAAACACAAACTGTAAACACATGTTTGAGTCGCGTATAAGGGCTACATGTTTATATTGCTGTACAATAATATTCTACCATGATTATAGCAATTTTAACAAACACAGATACACGCACACGGTGAGCAGTTTCCGCTATCGTCCGATTAGTTCTAGGTATAATTAATTACTTGGTGTCTGCTGAAGCGTGAGACGACTATTTATATCTACTGGAAAATTTCCAAGGCTTTTGTTGAGGTGTTAGTGACGTCATCAGCTCCACTGGATGGAGGATTGGATTGAAAGCAACGACAAAGGTAGAGAAAAGAGGAGAGAGATAGACAGACAGACTGAGAAAACATACAGACAGACAGACAGAGACAGGCAGACAGACTGAAAGAGAGCAAAATGTATGACATCAAGTGAACTTAGTGGTGGAGTTATATAAGAATGGATGGATGGATGGATGGATGGATGGATGGATGGATGGATGGGAGAAACGAAATAAATAATAGGATACAGGAGGGCAGATGGATATGTGCACCATTTGTGAGGTCACGGAAGGTCACGGGAGGTCATGCCCTGAATGACTGACTGATTGAAGTTTAAGCAACAGGTGAAAGACTTCATGGAAGGTGAAGAAAAATAGTCATGGGAAAAGGAAGAAAAGAACTGCAAGGAAGAGTGGGAGATGGGGAAGAGGAGCGAAGACAATGGTTGATCACTGAAGTCGAATAGAAGCCTCCTCTTCTGACGATGGAATTGGAATGACTGAGTTTCTACTGGAATGAATCCTCCGTCCATCGCTCCATGCTTTGCCTCAACAACTTCACTTGGCCTGAAAACAACAGACGCGCACCTGAGTTCTTTACATCAGTTTTTTAAGTATACTAATTTCCTTCGTTCATCCACACTCATAATAATAACTATTTACCTATGGACAATTTTAGACATACGTGCATATAAAATTATACATAAAAATAAGCTGTCAAAATGCACTGGCTGAATATAATTATGATGATTGGTGTGATGGATTGACTGATTGACTAACTGATTGATTGATTGATCAATTGATTAATTGGTTGACTAGTTGAGTGATTACAGTGATTAGTTGACTGACTCATTGATTGACTGATTGATTGATTGGATAAAACACAAGATGACCGAACATACTGACACTAGTGACGCTAACCATAGCTCATTGGTATCGTATACATAATTACAGGCGTATGACTTAGGATGTAGATGTAGCCTATGTATGCTGTAGATTGCATTGAAAGTGTAATTTTATAGTAGATTGTTTGACCTGGTGGTAGATTTGCGATGGTCGCTTGCTTTCGTATGAACTCTAAGCACTGTTCCTTCGTCAGACCAAACGCTCTCATGTTGCTTGTAAATGTCCTATAAAACAACCAAGTTACAATGGCGCTCCTACACACAACTCACAGTACTCTGCTTCTGCTTCGGATTTAGACCTCGACTCTCCCCATTGGATCATGCGTTGTGATTGGAACTTCAATTATTCAAAAGTGCCTCTGATTGGGTTGTACTATATGAGAGGTGCCTTAAAGATCCATAAACACAATACAATAGTCGATGTAACCAAAGACAGAAGTCTTGGACACTATTATCGTGTCGTATCTTTAGATTTAGATATCGCCTCTCACGGAAAACTAATCAGAGGCCCACAAGAGTCCTTGCATTAGAATACATTGAGGTTCCACATCCCGCTGACCCACTATGAGTGATGCCATAAGCGGAACTAATTGCCACCTGAATAAATAGAGTTTCTTTCCCATAGAAGAAACGAGAGATTCAACAGTCTCATATGGCGCATAGAGAAGTCTTCTAATGCACTTATGGATGCAAGGTTATCAAAATATAAAAGAACAGATTTTAACCGGTTTGGGAATAAGTTTGGAAGCATGCGCTCTCTGTTTGAACCACACAAAAGTAACTGTTACGTACGAGTAGAATTATTGCACTGAACGAGTACAGGTCGACTTCAGTTGACTTGAAGAATTTCTGCCGTCTTCGGCTTCCTATAAATCGTGTGTACGGTTTCAAGTCACAACACTCTGGCGCCAACTGGAAAATCTTTATTGTCTCCATTAAAGTGTGTGTGTTTGTGTTGGTTGTTTAACGACGCTATGCGATAAAAAAAGACGATCAGCCTCACCCTCGTCTTTCTCCATGGGTTGGGACTGGCATTAGCACAGGTGAGGCTGTAGCTAAGTCTATGCGTTGTTTAAGATTTGGTTGCTTACCCCAGCTGCCCAAATGTGATGTTCTCTTGAAAGCTGCGATCATCTCTCTTCTCTTCCTTTCTCTCGCTACTGTACAGAACCATAAGAACAGCTCAGAACAGAACTATTAGACGCAAGGTTGAAACTCTATTGAAATCATGCAAAACGTAAAGTTCGTTACGATGACCTCGAATAATCACTCGATCACATCAATATGGCCTACTGGATGCATTTTTATTCATTCATTACGAAGATTTATATAGCGCATCTTCAAGGTTACTACCCAGGATCGCTAGACCCCAGCACGACTTAAAGGGACAGTTTTAAGGCGAGTACGTAGGCCTATAAAAAGAGTGAGAGTGGACCCTGGGGAACAAGCGCAGCGCAAATGGAAGCCTGTTCCAGAGCGAGGGGCCAGCCACCGAGAAGGGGCGATTTTGTTTAGTAGTTGTGCGGGCAAATAGGACGATGGACAAAATGATTAGTACAATGATGATGTACCACCAATGCCAACCAATAAAACGACCAGTGCATAGGACACACGCGCAGTCTGTGCAGATACTGACTGGCGTCGACTCTGCTGGTTTTCAATTAGGAGAGTCTGAACGGGTGAGATCTTTCACCACCGCTCGTTCGTTTTACAGCAAGGACTGTAGCATACTAGTACTAGTCAGAGAATTAGATCTCTAAAAATGTGAATACCTAACGTGGTCACAGTGGTCAGTATAATCTGCATAACCACCGAGAACTGTAAGACGCAGCTGCAGGTACTAAGGACTTGTGAGCAAAAGACGTGGGACACTGACGACGGTGCTATGGTTGCATGGAAGGAGGGATGGATAAATGGGTGAATAAATGAATAGATGAATGGTTGAATGAATGAATGGATAAATAGATTAGTCGACGGATGGATTGATGGATTGATTGATAAATAGATGGATGAATGGTTGAATGAATGAATGGATGGATTGATGAATGGATGACTAGATTAGTCGATGGATGGGTTGATGGATTGATGAATAGATGGATGAATGGACTGAGGGATGGATGGATGGATGGGTATAAGTTGATGAATGAATTAACGAATAGGTGAAAAGTGAATGGGTGGATGAATGGGTAGATGGATGACTGGATGGATGAGTGAATGAATGAATGGGTGGATGAATTAATTGATCGATGGATGCATGGAGGGATTAATGGATGGTTGGAAGAATAGCCTAATAGATGAATGAATGAATAGATGGATGAGTCGTGAGAGGACTGGCGCACCTCGTGGCAAGGGGTTTCGAGGCTCTTTCCTGCTGAACAGCGTAGAAGAAAGCTGCGTTCCAAAATCGAGGCGAATGCCAGATCGGTTGATCCTTCAGGAAACTGTAGAGCAACTGCTTCGTCGTTCGACCGTTCGATGACCCGTGACCAGCAGCTGAACCATAGCGAATTTAGACATCAATACATGCAATCATTGAACGTCATTTCACAATGAACGTATGCCACCGTCAACAATAATATACAATAAGTGAACGAAAAAACATAAGAAGTGCGCAACTGCACACCAATATACAATAAGTGTACACCAATATACAATATATGTACACCAATATACAATAAGTGTACACCAATATACAATAAGTGTACACCAATATACGATAAGTGTACACCAATATACGATAAGTGTACACCAATATACAATAAGTGCACACCAATATACAATAAGTGTACGCCAGTATACAAGAGGTGTGCGCCAATGCACAACAATTTAAATTTCAATACAGAAGAACCAACGAAGCAGGTGAAATTATCATTCTTTTAGTCTATACACGAGGCAAGGGAATTAATCCCAGACAGAAAAACGATGCACCGAAACAATAGAATTAAAAAGTTAACCACCACAAATTGTCACGTCATAGCACACAAATTAACATGTCGACACGCAAGACAGAACAAACACAAACATTTGATGTTCTAAATAAGAGAACGAATTGGTTCGTAGATAGACGACGACCCATTGCCACAGTTCATCTTCTAAAAGTTCGATCTGTCGGTCTATAGATAGGCCGCACTAGAAATTTTCATACGAGCAAATGCTCATGCCCATCTTCGCTAAGGTGGCTGTGCAAATCGTTTGCATGCAGTCGATACAAAATGGGGCATTACTCAAGCAACTCTATGTTAGTACTGTGGAGCAGATATAAATAATAATAATTACCTACCTATAGACATACATGCATATGAACATACACACATACGTACTTTTATGCATACGCATGCAAAGCACAGATATACAAGTATACATGTCATTAATAATGCAAATAGGCTTGCATACATACACGTATACAGGTAAATGGAGATTGAAGCAACCACTGGAAAGGAAGAAGATGATCGCTGGAAAGGAGTCAATGCAGTGATAGAGGCGCTTTGAAATCATATAGAGCAAAGTGATTCGATACGAAAGGCATCAATTATTATTCAAGACATCGAAAGGAACTTTATGGTAGAATTTCTTCAGTAGTTGTGGATTTGCGGAATAGCTTGGATGACATAGATAAGTAGGCTATTGTTTCAGTGGACGTTGTGTCTATGTTGGCTTAGTGAAACGGTATAGACTGACCCAATAACGTCGATTGTCGCTGGTTGTTCGTACATGTATACAACCTGACATCCACACATTGGAATAGGTTTGAACCGAAAGCTACGGCCTAAACAACTTCGTTACTAAGAAATTAATTGAACTGAACGCCTATAGAACTGTCAATCAACGCCATTTTAGGTCATCCTTGAGCTGTTCTTGATGCAGGAATTGTGCCTAGTACACCTCCTTCTCCAGATGGTCTCCACTCTTCCATGGCATACGCCTGACAAAATGAAAGCTTTCTCGGCATTAAATTGTCCATTATTTCGTCATTTCTCTACAGTATAATCGCTGACGTGTTGACGTGTAAAGCAGTTGTATAGCAACGGGTGCTAATACCGGCATCTAATGACTTCCTGTGTCATTGACGTCTTGACATACATGTCCTCATCTCCTTTCCTGCTTTCTATTGGTCGATGGTATCTATAGCGACGCGACGTCACGTCTCTTATTCCCGAGGCGTTGACAAGGACAATGTATCCAGTTACTGCATTGGCGGTTGCTAGGATACACAAATAGGTTGCCAAGATTCGAGTTGGAAGTCATGTCGGAAGTGATTTGCTAATTGTTGGCGAAAGCTTTTCAGTCGTCTACACCTCATTATTATTATTATTATCATTATGTTCCCTTTTAGCTTTGCCGACAGAGGTTTACGACCCAAGCAGCCAATTATGAGAACGGCACTAAGCGTGGCCGAGACCGAGAAATTAGGAATCGGCTTTGCACCTTGATGGCCAGGGTTTAAATCTAAGAAGGGAGACGATAGGGAGGGCAGAGATGGAGACAGGCAGCCGACCTTAGTTTTACCTAACAAGCAACAAATGGTCATTTTACCCATGCAGAAAGACTTATTTTGCAAACTAATGTTCAGAGTGACAGACGCCTTGCGCGGGATACATGCAAGTTACAATGTTATGAGTCCTATGATCATTATATATATATATAAATATTGTAAGCCTATATATGTATACATTATATTTATTGGTTATATGTATCTAATGTATATAAATATTAATTATTTTGGGATAATGTGGAGAAAAAAATCTCTAACTGAATTTTCACCCTGGGTGGAACCTGAACCCCTACATCTAGATTGACTGTCCATCACACAAATCGACGTGCATCGATCCCCTAAGTGAACGTACAAATGAACATAAAAGAAGTGAATACACTCCATGCATACATGTGACGATGGCCTTACCTTCGCAGTGGAATGTGAAGCACATGTTCATCAGAGTCTTTGCTGGTCCGTAGTCGTCAGCCTCATTACACTCGAACAGAACGATGATGAAGTACTGAACGAGAGCGTAGAACGTCTCCTCGCTCACTCGCTTGTTATTCACGCGCTACATAAGCAACACAGATAACAACAACCGACATACTTATTAATCGAGCAGGACTCAGGCCGACCTTATCACCGACGTAAAGCTCGACTATAATGTCATGCAGGTAACGCCCTGAATGGTTGGCTCAGGTAAATAGCGTGATAGAAATAATTGGCAAATATAATTGCAGCAGTATAATACATAGTAAAATGCATACATTACAAAACTAATATACTAATTACATTACAAAACTAATATACTAATTACATTACAAAACTAGTATACTAATGTACACACAGTTACAAATGATCTCTAATCGCTCGGACGATTCTCTGTAGTAAGTCCATGAATACTGAATACATGTAGGTTGTCTAGCAACCTGGTCCATGAACTTGGAATCTTTTGTTTTTCTGTGTTGCCATTGGTATCGCTATAGGGCAAGTCAGGAACAGCTCTTGAAGGGCTCTGATTAAGTATGCAATAACTAGAACACTGCACCCGTACATACATAATACATACATATATAAGTAAGTAAGTATGTACTTTATTGAACCGTCTGCAAACGCACTGCGGGAACATTAGATATGAACAATCAATATAATTAATCATAATAAGCAATTACAAAACAGACGTTCTTAAAGTTGTGAGAGAAATGAGTAAGCAAGCAATATGATCGTCATAGGAATAGAGTCATTTGTATAACATTCGGGCGATAAAACCACAACGGGTCAGTTCGTCAGCGGGATCTCTCGATTGTGCCATCGAGGACGAAGTGAATAGGTAACACTTCTTAAAACATGAAGAACATGCTCAGACGCATTTTTATACGTCATACATACGTCATACATACATGTATATGTATAGTGTGTGCACACATATTTACATACATATATCTTACATAAAATATACATTAACTATATTATGTTCGGATGTTTCTTTCGTGTGAACTTCCTATGTTATTGAATCTGAGGCTCGATATGAACTACGAACTAATTATTCTGCTTTATAATTAATTCACGATTGATTGGAGCGATGCTGTATTTCCAGTCAATCTCAATCACATTATCAATTTCATACTCCAGTCTCATGATCCGAAGAACCACGGTGAAAGAACTGAATGTTCAGAAATCTATTCAGCTGTGTGATTTTAACATATGGCCAACACATTTATTCTCGTCTGTAGATTAATGTTCTAACCACAACAGTTTTATTACAATTTATGATCGTTCTCATTGGTTTAATGCAATAATTATTTAAACTAATGTAATATATCAAGATTCTATTTCTGTTGCCCTAGTCTGATTTAAAGACCTATTATATAGCGCCACGATCGTGGTCGATAAAGCGTCGATCGATTAATAATAGATTCGATGTGAAATCAATAAATTCATTGGATACGAATTCGGGTGAAATTGACAATGTCAGAAATAGCAATGTCTCAGAAAATTCAACGATAGCCTAATGATCGATGTTGAGTAAGAGAGCGATTAAGGTCACGAATTAACGAATGCAGTCAGCCATTAATGAATTCGATCACCTAATGGTGATGATGATAATGATGTTGTTGAAAATGTTGTTTTTGTTGTTGTTGTTGTTGCTGCTGCTGCTGATAATGATGACGATGATGATGATAATAGTAATAATGATGTAATAATGATGATGTCATTGTTGTTATTGACGATGATGGTGATGATAATGGTGAAAATGATGATGATACTGATAATGATGCTGATGCTGACGATGATAATAATGATAATAGTGGTGATGATGATGTTGTTGTTCTATTTGTTGTTGTTGATGATGATGATGATGATGATGATGATAATGATAATGATGACGACAATCATCGATCATTGCGATGCAGCGGGGTAACACAACTCAAGCGATTCAGAATACGTCAGCTGTCGATCGACCGTTTATTCAATTTTCGGATGGAGTTTGTAAAATAACTATTTTGTCTAAACTGTTGTTTTGCTCCATAGTGACCTTCGATTGATGCACTAGAGACCCTATTTTTATTCACATTTCTCTTCTCTGTAGCATATTCCAGTTGCTGAAGGGCGCCATAGAAATCTAGACTGATTGATTGAGTGTGCCACAAAATTTCCAAGAGACGAGACTAGAAAACAGTTTCACGTCATTGGCCATACACTGTACATCCGGCCAGACAGAAATAACTCCTATCACTGGCCACGCAGCTCAGTGTTGGAAACTTCCTGCTACATCGCATTTACAAAACACTCGTGTTTTTACCGCTATTTATTATTCATGGCAGCCGATTATTATGCTATGTGGAGTCTCTGACTTGCATACAAAATGGAGACTATCATTTGGGTGAATTTAATAGGGAGGAGGATGTTACCCATCAGTTCAGGCTACCCTTAAATATCCTGAAAGGATGTCTCTCTTTGGCTTCCCACCCACATATCACGTCATTACTGTACCATATAGTATAAAGTATTAAATGGTTTAACAATGCAGATAGAAATAAGTTAACATCTTAAATAATCATCGACTTTGATTTAATCACCTACAAAGTAAAGTCTCCCATGAGCACTATTTCAACGGAGGATGAAACATTTTCTCCTCAGAGAATTTGGTTTAGAAAACATGTGTATAAGCTGCGGTGGCGAATTTATTCTGAAACAAGTCCACCGGGGTAGAATCTGTTCCGAAAAAGGTTTAAGGGAAACTGTTTAGGACGCCAGTTACATGTAGGGCCTAGGTCTATATCAGCAAACCGCTTTTCTCGACTATTGACCTAGACTTATAGCTGCAGTTTGGAACCGACATAATATGTTAAAAGACAAGTGTTTATTTTACTAATCGCATCATTATTACTATTATTATTGCCATTAAATAGCAACGAAAATAGTAACAATGACTGAATTATTATTATTAGTATTGTTATTATTATTATTATTATTATCATTATTATTACAAATTATTATATTATGAAGATTCACGAAACGCAATTTCATATATATAACTAAATATATGCTTAAAGTGATACGTCGTAATCATTGTATAGCAAATGTTTCTTTTTACTGTAAATACCGACGGGCGGAGACTTAGGGGGGGGGGAACAGCGGGGGACGGTCCCCCAAAAGTTGAGGTGAGGGGGACGGAGAAGCCTATATCCCCCAAATTTCAGGCGATTGAACGTGTGTTTGCTGTTGTCTTTCTCATGTCTGAGGCTGGTTCGTAGTGTGCCTGCCTGTCCTAGTTTGCGGGTTGTCTCTGGTCAGTGAGTGTCTCATCATCGTGAGGTACAAGACACCAGACCGAGAGATAAGAGGCCGACCTGCAAGTCAATTTAAGGTTCAGAGGTCGTGACCTCGCCTGGGTTTCGATGCTGTGTCTGGGACACATTTGCCTAGCTGTGTGTCGGCTCTCTAGTATCGGTTACACAGCGGTGATGCTTGCTTGAGGTATGGTGGACTAAGCAACCGACGATGCAATCATATACATGCTGCAAGAGAGGGTATGATAAATTATAATGTTATTGAATTAAAGTCTTGACCAAATATTTTTAGACCTGCATAACATACATGCTTAAATTCACACAGACCAAACTATCTTTTAAAATAACTTTCAGAACTGATTATGCCTAATCTGCATGATGAAGGTTGAAATTGTTATATTATACTTTTAAGGAGTAGGGCTATCCTTCGAACAATGGGATAAGGCGACCCTTCACGGCCACCGTTGCTTCATCTGCTATCAACTCTTTTCACTTTGTTCCTAAGAGTTTATGTGGTTAAATCCTTATCCATAAGTTTACTCATTTTATTTCATTTAGCGTCTTTGAATATTTGAGTGATTTTTTCTAGCGGCAGCGTTGGTTTTTTGTGAAAAATGAAGCGAGATCATTATAGTATTCAACAAACGATCTAATACTAGAGGAGGTAAGCGTTATCTGTAGCATAATGTAAATGTAAAACCATTTGGACTTGTATCCCATTTGCGACGGAATAACCGTGAATATAGCGCGTATACGGTATTGTGGCAGTGGTCTTGGTCTCGAGGCGGTCTCGAGACCCGAAAACTGCGGTCTTGGTCTTGGTCTCGAAGGCTTCGGTCTTGGTCTTGGTCTTGGACCATCGGTCTTGGTCTCGAATGCGTCGGTCTTGGTCTTGGTCTTAAAGGAATGGTCTTGGGATTGGTCTTCATCTTAGGCTAGCGTTCTTGGTCATTTGTCGTATCAGAGTAATTTCTTTGATATTTGTCGGTTATTGTCGATTAGAGACACCGGTGTTTAGAGCATCTATATATATATATATATATATATATATATATATATATATATATATATATATATATATATACATGTTACTGTGGGCAAAAACTGCATTTGCAACGGAACCAGCATTTCAAAATTTGCTTTCACAAATTTCAAGATTCTGGAACAATCTAATAATTGTGTGGTCAGCCTCGTGTAGTCACTAGTACCCTACAATTCCGAGTACAAGTAGACCTACATCATACAAACGGAATGTTAATCTACTTGTTTTAAAGTATTTAGTATTTAAATCATATACTGCAACTTCTATAAGTAATTTATAGTGTTATATTCTCCGGCCGAAGCCAAGGGCTGAACCCGCAAAAGTTCAGAGTGGCCGGTTTACTGTTTCTGGACCATTATTAAGATTAGTATTCTTCAACAAAAAATTAATGTTTTAAACGTGGCATTCCGTTTTAGCGTCTTAATAGATTGAATTGTATATAAAAAAGAGCATCGGTCTTGGTCTTGGTCTCGGACCCTCGGTCTTGGTCTTGGTCTCGGACCACCCGGTCTTGCTTGGTCTTGGACCTCTCGGTCTTGGTCTCGGTCTTGGTCTCGAGGTTTTGGTCTCGTGCCCAACACTGGCAGTGACTAATTTAGTCATAGGCTCGGGCCAACTTACCTTCATCTCTCCTGGTTGCATGCCAAAATCTGACCACCTATCATGGTTGGCTAAAGTTTAGTATTGCCAAGGTTTTTTATCATTATTATTTTAATGTGTTAGGCTTGCCAGTTACGGCGCTGTGCATTGCATGGCTAGTGCTCTCATTGAAGAATATTGGCCTATTTACTTAGTTCTATTTTAAGTATCGATAAAAAAATGCTCATCACATTTCAACTCTCTGGATCTACGCTCAACTGTGCTCCCCAAGCATTGATGTTCTGACCATCTAAACCATCATTTAGTACGTAGTGGTCGATTGGCTGGAGTGGGAGAGACGTAGGGACCTACAGCATACACAAGCCATGGGAGACTACCACTGACATTCACTTTTAGATTTATTTTTATTTTATTAATCGAGATCAAACTTAAATTATCATCTCCCTTGAGCTATTCATTGTTAAATACACTCAGCAGAACAGCAAACAAATGTAAATGAAAACGCTTTTATAGCGTCGACCCATCTTATTTTTCAATAAGAGTCTGATCTGGTGAGATCCTTCATCGTCGCTCGTCCTTTTGAATGGATGCCACGCCATCATTATACACTTGCCTTGTTCAAAATGAGATGTGTAACGTAATGGACGCCCTGCGCGGCTGCCGACGGTTAAATTCGACTTCTGTAGTAAGGTTTTTTTTATATTAAATTAATAATAAAAATAATAATTACTTAGGGTTCCAATGCAAGGACCTTACTAAACCAAGATTTAAATCTCTCATCGATAAGCGAACCGCAGTAATAATAAGATATTCGTTATTTAGAAATAACAATATATGACAATAACACAGAAATGCTTAGGCCTGCAAGAGTGACAATGAACAATAGTAGACCAGTTGCTAAAATAAATTTAAAAAACTAGTAAATGTTTCTGTATAATGATCTGGGGATAAATTTACAGTCATCATTGGTTGGCAGAACATTGTGTGCTCTTAGTTGGTGACTGGCGTGGGTACGGAGTGAAGGTAGGAGGCAGGAGTTGGTTAAAACATGCTCGGGGTTATGTAAAATGGAAAAGATGAGACGCGGCCTATTTTTGCTGCATCCATGATTGGGATTTAAAATTTCTTCCGACCTGTCCTCTCCCCCAAACCCGCGACCAAGTCTCCGCCTATGTAAATACCGCTCATAAATATGTAACGCCAAAACTCAACTCTCGGCCTCGTCTGCCATCTTCCTCTGATTTAATTATAGCCGAATTATTGATTTCGACCTTGAACCAAACTCAGCGTCACAGACCGACCCTCAGCAACCTTTATTTTCTCAGATCGTTTTCACACCCACGTGACTCTTGGAGTCTGGTGTTTAACTAGGATACGGTGTCTAAGATACGTCATGCGTTATACCCTATCAATCAGACTTGACACAGCAAATCTACAGGTAAACTTAAATGTAATAATATTAATGGATTCTGTGAAACATTAAATAAATAGCTACCATGCATCAACTATCAATTGAAAACCTCGTTCCTCACGCATAGGGTCCAATAAACACACGATTATGGTACCCTGCTCTGAAATATAGTTAAGCCGATTCGAAGCAATTTTCTGACTACCAAGAGACTTAAATCGTTGGCATTTCTTGCTTATACTCATCAGCTGAAAGCCAATTTTTATAGCGCAGTCGTTTTGCATGCTGATGACGACCCGATCGTGAGGCTTAGAACAAGGCCCTTGCTAAAATCCGTTGCGTTGAGCCACGAGCTTACGTTGAAGCCGAGTTGTTCGCGTTCAATTACGCTCCACAGCAGTCCATGCATACGAATAGGAAAGCCACTGATGCTAATCTTGGCACAGGCGTCAACCTAGACCGAATGGAAATCTATCGATCCATCTGTCCGCTTTAGGGTTGTAACATAACATTGAGATCGATACGTCGACCCCAAAGCACTTAGAGGTATGCACGGTGTATGAGCAGAGGGCGCAGCCAAGAAAATACACGGGAAAGAATCGATATAATGGAAGAACTTCCGAAAGTAACTCTATGGGTAATTATATAATAGCACAGCTAACACCGCATTTATATAGCGCCTCCAGAGGCCATTAGCAAACTTTACGTTCAGCGCTGAGAAACGGCTAAATGTACGATTATGTTTTAAAATGTTTATAGTAGGGCCTAATGCGTTTTTATTTTTTATTATTCTGAAAATTGATATTGCCCTTCTTCCAACACTTTTTCTCAGAAGTGCACACGCCTCGACGGCGCAATTGCAGTTGTACAGTAGAGCAATTGTGCGCGAACGACTTGCTCAAGGTCCCTAAACGTGACGCCTCGGGCGAGGGACGAATCCGCACACTCAGCGCAGAGTGAGCGTTACGGGCGTTGTCTGTCTATTTGTCCGTCTGCCTGTCTGTAAGTCTGTCTCTCTCTATGTTCTTATCTCTGCGGTCTTGAATATTTATCCACTTTATATGTTGTCCACTCCAGTATATACTCCTGTCCTCTCATGTCCAGTCCTCTTTTTATCAGTTTTGTACTGTCCTCTCTGGTCCTGTCTTCTCGTCTACTCTCTCTCTATTTCTCGTCTCTCAATTTCCTCTCCTTTTACCATAGTTGCATGTATGTAGGCCCTATGCCTGTCTGCGTCTATTTATAACAAAATAACGACTATCTCTACATGCAAATACAACACACTTACACTAGAAGAGCGGACTATATAATAATAATAATAATAATAATAATAATAATAATAATAATAATAATAATAATAATAATAATAAAATAGACGAGAGAAGCGATAGACGTCTCGTCGTCTGCATTAATCCGATGACGATCTATTTGCAGAATCCGACTCACTGATCATCATTTGTTCGGAATCTGTCAATGTTCAGGAGAACACACTGTCCTCCATCATACGACTAACCTCTTCACCCGTCTGTCTTCTGTCCGCCTGTCTATTTTTTCTTGACACTAATTAATTGTTCGCCTTGACAGCTGCCGTCCTCTCCTCTCTGCTCGATCTTGACGTATTAAGCGTCAAAAAGACTGTATTCAGAGGCCATCCATGCACAGGCATGTATGGCCTCTGCAGCTGCTGTCTGCATTTATTTATAGAATCTTACTGGTCTGCTGCAACGATCCAGGAGCTTATGCGTTGTCAAAGGTATTCAGGTTCCTTTCTCAAAACCAAGACGTGACAGAGACTATATGACAACACGCCAACTGGTCAAGAGCCATCCCACAGTTGACTACTGTTTAATTTCGAAATCGCAGCCGTTAAATTATATAGCGCACTAAGAGACAAAAATACCGCGCGGTATAATTATAGCCCTAGCACAGAACCACCTACAGCTATCATGCGCTGGTGCTGACCGAATGGACAATAATGTCTATTCACACTATTCACTGACTATTCTTAACAGCCTTCATAATCACATAAGCTGTGCATAAGACGCTGAAGACGCCTTCAATGCGACAGAAAGTCACGAACTGTATACACGCGAGTACGCGACCATCTTAAGGATCTCAAGCGCTGGAACCTGACAATTGGATGTCAGAGACAGACAGACAGACAGACAGACAGACAGACAGACAGACAGACAGGCAGACTGTGACAGACAGACAGACAGACTGTGACAGACAGACAGACAGACTGTGACAGACAGACTGTGACAGACAGACTGTGACAGACAGACTGTAACAGACACACAGACATAAAGAGATATATACACGCAGAAAGACAGACACACATGCATACACACTGACAGACGCATATCGACAAATAGACAGACAGGCAGAAAGACAAATAGCTATACACACAGAGACAGAAATAAATATACATAAAAAGAGACAGACATACACAGACACAAACAGACCGACGCACACATAAAGACAGGCATACAGGAACACAGACGGACACACATAAACAGATACGCATCCAATACCACCGGCATTACAGGATCCATAAACAGATAGACACACACAAATGCACATACATACACAGACACAGACACATACTGGCATACACACAGACACGGACAGACAGACACATCGACGGGTAGGGATATATATATATATATATATATATATATAATCAATTAATCTTATTAGTAGCCGTCCAATTCTCCCAATTGTTCGTTCGTTCATGCAAGTCACCTCGTGGGAGGATATGGGGAGGAGGGGCAGACAAAAGGGTTCACCACACAAGAAAAAGAAGAAGACGATGACGAAGAAGATAATGGTGAAGAAGAATAATAATAAGAAGAGGAGGAGGAAGAAGAGGAGGAGGAGGAAAGAAAGAGAAGAAGAAGAGGAGGAGAAGGAGGAGGATGAGAAAGAAGAATAAGAGATGAGGATGAGGAGGAGAAAGAAAGAAGAAGAGGAGGAAGAAGAAGAAGAAGAGAAAGAAGAAGAAGAAGAGAAAGAAGAAGAAGAAGAAGACGGAAGACGGTTCATTGACCATCCTTCTGTTATGAGACAATGGACGACAGAAAGGACCTTGTATCGATCGATGGAAGGGAGGATGGATGAAAGGATTGATTGATGCATGAATGGCTTGACGGATGGATTAGTTAATGGAATAGATGGACGGAAGGAAGGTTGGACGGAAGGATGGATTACGGAAGGACGTAAGGCCTATTGGATGAAAGGTTCTAAATACGGATGGTTGTGGATGGATTGATAGCTGGAAGGACGAATGGATAGATGTATGGATGCATGAATGGATGGATGGATGGATGTATGAGATGGTTTGGGTGGACCGTGGAAGAGATTGCGTATGGGTTGATGACTGGATGTATGTGTGGAGCAATTGTGGATGTAAAAATGTGAGTCTATACATGTATATCGGAGGGCAAATGAATGGACAGATAGGTCTTCCGTTGGGGATTATAAATGAAACGATCTGTGACTAAGACCGAGGAAGCAGGCTTTGGATGTCGTACCTCGGCATAGACGGTGGGAAAACGAGAAGAGAGAGTTGAGCGCTGTATGAGGATTAGGATTGAAAGAGAGATTTAAGCATGATCTACAGTGAAACCATTAGGTCTGTTGGGGTACGAAGCTGGAGTTGAGACGCCGACACCGTGAAGACGGCACAAAGCCGTGACTGGAAGACAGAGAGAGAGAGAGAGAGAGAGAGAGAGAGAGAGAGAGAGAGAGAGAGAGAGAGAGAGAGAGAGAGAGAGAGAGAGACACCTTTCGCTCCCTCTGTCTTATGGGTGACCTCAGCATTCAACTCATCAATCGGTGTTGCCTCCTCGTTGATCAAAATGCTTGATAAACATATATGGGGTTATAAAAAAACTAGATGAAAATAACGACCATATAAGTAAAAAAATTATACACGGTGATTCATTAAAAAACGTACCCCTAGATATTTAATTGTAACTCCGTCAAATATCGGTTTATGTCAAAAAAATTTTAAGTGAACATAGAGGAATCAGTTCTGAATAGGAAGAAAGTTACAGTTTATGTTCAAATTGACCCCCTCGGGCAGTAACACACGCGCGAAGACGCCTACGCCACTGCCTGACTGACTCATCAATGATGCGCTGATCCATTTCATCCCATACCTCCACAATTCGGTGACGCAACTCGTCGACATCATGTATTCGATTTCTGTAGACTTTTTCCTGCATGACGCTCCATATCTTATAGTCCACTGGATTCAAATCAGGGCTATTAGGTGGCCAGTAATTAGGCGGGATGAAATCAGGTGTTTCAGTTTCGAGTAACGCAACGGTCTCCCGAGCTCTGTGCGCAGGAGCGCTATCCTGCTGGAAGATGAAATACTCCGTTATCTCACGAATGTCAGGCAAGAGACCCTGCATTAGTAGAACATCTCTGTAATATTGTCCATTAATCTTAACACCTGGTTCGATGAAATGGATGTTCGTACGACCGAGTGCAGATACCCCGACAGATACCATAAGGGACTTGCTGAAAGTTGGTCGAGTCCGCAAAAGACGATTTGCTGGAACGTCTCTCTTCCTTGTACCGGCTGAGACATAAATACGATCATTCTGACTGTTACTGGGTGCTGCCACAGTAAACAATTTCTCATCAGTAAACCAAATGAAATTCACTAAGCTTGCAGGATACAACCTCAGTAGCTGACGGGAACGTGTCAATCTTGCTTGCTTGTTGGCTGCTGTGAGTTCTTGAGCGTGTCGTTTCTTTAAACATCGCAAATGTAAATCATTCTTGACAATTCTCCAAACTGATGTCTGACTGATTCCTATTTCTCGAGCAATTTGTCTCTGTGTGCGATGCGTTTGCGGCATATCTTCCTGGCTGAGCACCAGCGATTCAACCTTTTCAGCATTGTCGGTTGTTGCTGCCGTACGCGGGCGGCCGCTGCCTGGTCGACGATGGAAAGACCCAGTTTTGTCGATCTTTGAAAGTAACGCATTTAATCCACCAAGAGTCCACTCTTTATCAGGAAATTTCTTTAGAAAACGTTTTGCACTGTACTTTTTATTCTTTCGTAAGAATGTAACAAATTGTTTATCCTCTTCGGTAAACACCATTTTTTCGCGATATTTTCGTGACGTCATTAGTTTCGTCAATCGCGTTACGTCATTTTAGCTTGGTGTGTCAAATGATTTATGTAGCACTTGAATAGAATATCAAGCATCATTATTCTGAAATTTCATTAAAATTAATGGTCATTTACCTGAGTTATGCTAACCTATGTAAGGTACGTTTTTTAATGAATCACCGTGTAGTGAGGATGTTTATGATGACGACGCTTGATGATACTGCTAGTGACCCTGGAAATGGCATTGCACTGATTTCAGCACAATATGGTATTTTCTGGCATACTGGCAAAGCAGTCCTCGGTGGCATAGTATACAGTAAACCGACCTAACTATTGACCCTAATTGAATAGGCGTACATCATGTACTGTGATGGTCGGCACTACTAATAAAATCTGTGGTGTTCGTCACAATCTCTGTTTGATACTGTGCTCATATATTTGATGCGACATGACAGCCAGAGGAGGAGACTTAGGGGAGACAAGAGCTATGGACGGTCTCTCGAAAATTTCAGGTGAAGGGGATAGAGCTGCTTATATCCCTCCAATATTTCCTAAATGCTTCATAAATATTATAAACTTTTACAGTGTTTCCACTGTTTATTCTTTTTTCCTGCATTCATGCATGTCTGAGTCACGTACACACGTCAGACGGCCATTATACATTGAAAGCTACAAATATATCCAAATGAAACTAAATTGCCTCATATACATCGCGCTACTGATGGGGGTTTCCGCCGCATTATTGCCAGCAACAAATCTTCTTGGTTCACCTCGGTTTCTTTCTTCATCCAACCTTCAATTCATCCTTCAGTTCATCAATCAATTAAGGCCCTAATGAAACTCACCTATACCTACAGATTTACCAATCATTTCAGAGGCAGTTTAAACATCAATTCCCCATCTCACCCCCGCATTCCGTACCTCACCTCGGAATTCCAAACTCCACCCCAGAATCCCACATCCCACCCCAGGATACACAATGTCACCACATAATTCCCCATCCCAGCTCTGAAATCTCCTTGTATTCCATAATCCCACTCTCGCCCCAGAAATCATCACCCCAGAATTCCCCATCCGATTTCCATCCACACCGTACTGTTGTGAAATGGTCAAGGAAAGTCGCCTTTCACCGCTCCTCCCTCTATCGATTGGCTGACCTCAGCATTCAACTCATCGATCGGCGCTTCCTCCTCTGCTCCACCCTCCTCCATCTCCCTCCCTAATCCGATGCCACAGCAGCAGCAGCAGCAGCCTTCGTCCATCAGTCTCCCTATAAAGAACAGACGCAGCAGCGCCTGCTTACCCCTGTGCTGCTGCTGCAGTCACAACCTATCTGAACATAATGCTGCATTCCGTTTGGCTTCGGAAACTGCGAATTAGTTAATATTAGGCAAACCGTCATTATCTTGCTGACGCAACTGCTAACGGTTTATGGGACCCTACGAGCAGTTCCTTTCCGTGGCGATTGGTGTGGAAGGCATATAAAGAGGTTTGACCCTACTTTAGAGTGTGTATTGCCTTTGCAAAACTGCGAACAATGCCCAGAAAATCATGGACCTAAATCAATTACCGCGGAACTCGTCAATACGATTAGGCATCGGCCTTGAAATGTGAGTCGCATACCGTGGTCGTTGAAGTAGGATGCAGCTTGTCACGGTCACTGCTGTAATGCACAACCGTCTCAAATTATTACCTTTAGGAAACTCATTAGGCCTACCTTCTTTTCCTTTGTTTTTTCGTGCGCAATAATGGAAATACGTAAGCCTATACATTTTCTAATCAACCACATTTCAATCATTTTTAAGTGAATAAACACAGCGCATCAAAGCACACAATATTAGCGGAAACACCTGTAAAGACCACGTGACAACTAGCACCATCTATAACTATAGCATCAATTTTGATAGCCCCATTTGTCGAAGTGATAGTTCATTGGTCGCTGTATCTATTCCAATTGTTAACTTCTGTCACGCTGCAGTGTAGAATGCACTAAGGCATTAAGCGGTTAGAAAAAACTTCTGCCAATTGTTTCTATTCTTTTTCTGCTCTGTAGTTGCCATCTGTGTCACGCTTCCCTTTATATCTTTATTGCTATTCTTATTAATTTTATCTCATTATCATGCTCATTATTGTTTTGATTTGTTATAGGTCTTTTGTTTTCACGATGGAGACTGTTGTTTTTGTTCTTGCTTTAGTCTTATTACCGTTTTAAATTTGTATTATTATTATTGTTATTATTGTCATTGTTGTTATTGTCGCTGATGTTGTTTCTGTCCGCAGTTAAACAATTATTATTATTATTATTACTGGTGTTTTGTGGATATTCATATTGTCATTTGCGATCGGGGTACTTTCATTACTATTCTGTCCGAATCGTATCTCCATAATATGGTCTTTTAAGCCACAATGTCATAACAATAATATTATGGTCTTAGAGCAACTTCTTCATTCTCTCATTTGGCAGCTGCTCATAAATAGCACAGAATGAATTTCTGCCGAAATGTCCAGATGTGTCAACTGCAGGCAAATCAGAGTCGCTATTTGCAAGTCATCATCATTCGTTGCTGTGGAAAATACAAACAGACTCTGACGAAACCTACTTTCGTCAGAATCATTTTTATCGAGGACGAGTGTGACGAATTTGGTCATAACTGATTTTCATATACCGTCAACATAATAGCTTCTTAGCTCTACGGCCGACCGTTCTAACCAATCGGCCACAAAGCCACACAACTGCATGGCGAGTTACATGTAGGCCTATACTGGAATTTAATTAGTATAAGTTTTGACGTGAACTCGTAGTTAAATCTTGCGTTTACGTTATTGCTTGTTTGAATTTGAATCGCCAGACATATACAGACTCTGTGTAGCCTATCATCTGGTGAATCAAATAAAAATAAGCAATAAGGTAAACGCAAGATTTAACTACAAAGGTCTGTATTGCACCAACAAAACGTAAACAACAGTTTTTTGATTATAAACCCGACGATAACGGACTACAATACTGAGAGAATAAAAGTTTGACATTACATGAAATCTAGACTCCTCACCCGTATGAATCAATCGTTATTGTAGCAAAGTCTTTATTGTGGAAATACCCGAAAAACGAAAGAACGAACAGGTAGTAGTTGTTGAGCCGCATTTACATGAACTCACTAAAATGATAACTGATTGTGATGATTGTAGTGCCGACATGTTGGCTCGATTAACATTTCTATGTGTACAGATAAATTGAGATAATGTTATCAATGTTTGTTTGCTTCGAGAATGAAGTGGCCTACAGTCCAGATAGGTTGTGTGAATTTCTGATATTTTTGCTGCTGTCTGCCACTATTTTTCTCTGTTTGCGTGACACTGCTTTGACCTTATCAGTTGTCTTCTAATTAAATTAGATGTTTACTGTTTTTTCATTGTCTTGCGGATTAGATGAGAATTCTCATGTAATCTATAGATATATTATTTGAAACAGAACGCTGACATTTTGAATCATTTTATCTTGCTCCATGATTAAATTTATACAAAGCCTAACACATCGCATAAAGTCTCGTATGTGCTACAATTAAGGCCTCAGATAAATAACCTTTTGACTTTTATGATATCATCAGTTTTTTTTAGCTTTCTCGCCGAACAAACATGTTGCTGCTATTGTAGGACATATACCAAAGAAAGTTTCGACTTATAAATACATTGTCAGTTATAAAGATGCTCAAAAGTGTTTGTCGTTTTTCCAATTTCAGACAACAATCGTGTTAGTAGAAAATTCTTGGTTTAAATCTTTGGTTGTATACTTGGCCCATAATTATTATGTACAGCATCCTTGTACGAGAGACCTCAGGTTGTTATTCCTATTTTGATGGAGTCCATCTGCCTAACTGTGCACGAAAAATAATTGGTCGGGTCAGTGTGAGCAGGAACCACGTTTGCTTTTCTGAGATTTCTCCACATTAGCGATGGCACTATTTGCAAGGCATCGTAATATCAATGAGGAAACTTTACAGAGCCGAAAAGGAGAGCGCAGTTTGTACGAACCCAGAACTGCTATTTACTTAGCTTTGAACCCAACTAATGTTTAGCGACAAACGTGAAATTGGTGCTAAAAGTTTTTGATCAAGGCAGTGGCAGCTGTAAATCACGACGGTTTTCAGAATCTGGTTTATGTCCCTGGCACATAAAAATGTGTTACTATCATTTTGCGTCTATGGAAGGTTTTAAATGTAAGGTCAACAGATAATGGACGGCGTAAACGTGACATGAATTTGGACAAACCAGAAGCATCGTTGATGAACATGTTTTACATTTACTTCATGGTCACGGATGGCTCGTGAAAATCACGACAAGGTCACGGATGGCTCATGAAAATCACGACAAGGTCACGGATGGCTCGTGAAAATCACGACAAGGATGTGTCTGTCTGATGAAACTTTATTTGCTCTGAAACACGCAGCTCGGATTTTGTTGAACTGATTTGTCTAGTAGTATGAACGTGTGTTCTTTTTTGACTGGCAGCTTTCAAACAGACTGTTAGGAATGCAGTCTTAGTCAGTAAATGGCAGTTATCAGCCACATGTAGCTGCAAATGTTGTGTCCATCTAAGAAAATTAAGAAGTTGAAAAGAGTTAGTGTTCTACACATTTGGTAATTTCCTAAGTCTGTCACTTTGTCGGTCTTCTGTCTGCTTCTCTATTTTGACGGAGTGGTTACTATGCTGATTAATTATTTAAACTATCAAAATAACGGGTATCTGATCACATGACAAGTTGCATCAGCTACATGCACTAGGCCGGCATCTGTGACGCGACGAGTACGGCCTGCCAATATCCAGAGGGTCATCATGGACAGACCTTTTTGATACAGGATAAACCTGATAAGGAACGTCTCATGTTACGTAGCCATGTCGCTTTGACAAGGCGGCTTTGAGGAATGCCGCTCTGAAGAGGCCGCTTTGAGGAAGACCGCTTTGAGGAAGAAGGCAGCGTCGGAGATAGAGTGGACAGGCGCAATCAATAGTTTGTTGATTGAAGGATGGATTCCACCAGCTGTGGAATGTATTCGCGGAGACATTCACAGTGAGAATTATAATAAACGCATTAGAATCAACTATTCATGGGAATGATGGGATAAGACTGTCTGTCAAAACATGATAATCGCTAATTCCAGATTTCTAAGGCGCTATTCCAAGGCTGAGCGCAGCTTATTCACGAGCGCTACGTCGTATCATGGTAACTGTAGTTGGCCAAAGATCCAGTGAAGATTCCAGAGAAGCAATAGACAGGAGGGAGGGAGGGCCTCACATAGAACGAGTAAGCCTGGACGACAGAAGATTGACGGGATTAGAGTAATTATTTCTAAAGAGGTGAGACTTCAGTTTGGGAATTGAATAGATAGATAACAGCCTAATAGTGTTCGGATGTCCTTTCCTTAAGAATTCCCTTCTAACGGATTCGAAACGCACCAAACAACCAAGTTCACTGGACTTGTTTGTGCACGAATATATATATATATATATATGCACGTAATATGTATATTTGTTTGGAGGTGTGTGTGTGTGTTGTGTGTGTGTGCGTGTGTCCGATATAGAATGGCTTGGCATAAATCAGTGAAGACATATCTTGCGGCCCTAAATGTCAAAGATGGATGGCATTGCGTGCTTCGGTGCATACGTTGGCCATGGAAGAGGGAAGGGTGATGTTTTCTATTGCGTTTCACCCTTTTAAGCTGATTGATATTCTGTGTCTAGGTCAATCGATCGCGCGATCGATCCAATGACCAAAGGTCTTATCGTCCATAGACACAAAGACGGTCCTTAACGTAAACGACCCTTTCAGCGGACAAACGATGCAAACTAACTTCCTTTCTTACCGATTCTCTTTCTCTCTTTATTTATGGTTTCTCTTTTTAAAATTAATTCTTCTCTCTCTTCCTCACTATATTAGTATTTATGTTTTTTGGGATTGTCTTCCCTGTTTCTTTAATTAATTCTTCTCCTTTTTTCTCATTATTTCCATATTTCTATTTTTTGTAAATCGTCACCTTTCTTTCTCTAATTAAATCTGTTTCTTTTCCTCATTGTCTCCATGTTTCTGCTTTTTTCTTTGTCCTCTTTTAAGCCTTCCCTTTGTCCTTCTTCCTCTATTTTCGTCTTCCGTATCGTCTCCATTAATTCTTCATTACTGTTTTCTTACCTTCATTTCTCTATTTTGTCCTTCCTTTATTTCTTTCTCACTTTAGTTCGTTCTTTCACCCATGCTTCGTTCTTTTCTTCTTCATCAAACTTTTTTACTCCTCCTTTCTACCTTCCCTCCTTCCTATATTTCAATCATTGTTTAATTTTCCTTCAACATCTGTTTCCTCTTCATTTCTTCCTGCTTATACATACATGCATCAACCTATATATTGTTTCCTCTTCTCTTCCTTCTCTTTAACTCGTCCATTTATTCTAATTCCCTCCTTCCTTCCATTCCACTCCCACACTTCTAAATTCCCTTGATCCTTTCTCCTCTCATTTCCCCTTTCCGTTCCTCTTTGCTGACCAGGTGAATTAAACCCTGCGGTCAGATGTAGATTGGTGACGACGCGTGTGTGAATGCCGGCAGAACCGGTTGACCGCCATTCAGTTAGACAGATGGCGTCACATGTCAGCGCTTCAGCCGAAAGATCTAGTAGACCCCGAGGTAACATCAGGTGCCATAGAAAGGGAGACAGACCGAAAAGTAGATGGGAACAGACAAACAGATACAAACAGACGGAAAGACGCACACTCACGCAGGTGTGCAGACACATTAAGGAACATGTGTATATGTGTGTACAACAAACCAAACTGAAGAGACAATTAAGTGTCAATGCGCACCAAACAGAAGCACACACACAGTTACAAACAACATCACAACCACAAAGACAAACAAAGATACAGGCAATCCTTACTTTAAAAAATGCACAAACACACAATGAACACATATGCAGATACAAACAGACAGACAGACGGACAAACAGACGGACAGAAACACAGACATACAAAGTAATGAATATTCATCGGCTAAACATTCCCAAACGCCTGGTTGAAAACGTAATCAGCTATAATTGAATTCTGCGCCAACAGAACTCGTCGCACCTGAAACGGACGGGAACTCAATATACCATCACCACCCGACCAACGGTCACTGTCAGCAGCAGCAGCAGCAGCAGCAGCAGCAGCAGTATCTTCGGTCAATGACTGATGATGAAGTCTAGTCCTTGGCTCCAGTGATAAATACCATCATTTGTACCCAGACGTCGTTTCATTCGCCCTCTACCCTCTTCCGTAACCCCACCGCCTGGCCAACGACATATTCATCAATCTCGGTGTCTGCATGAAAATATACTGCACTTTCAACCATGCATTCGATGCATCGATTCACCAATAAATTAATATAATTTATATATCGATGAAGCATCCAATTCCAATAATTCCACTCATCCGTCCATCTATTCATTCATTCATTCACTCATTCATTCACTCGTTCATTAGTCCAATCATCATCATCATCATCATTCACCCGTTAATTCATTGATCCACGCATCCATGCAGCCAATCACTCATCAGCTTAGCCATTCATCCATTAAATCATTCATTCACTCAATAAATCATCTACGCCAAACAATAATTTACCCACACAGAACTTCATCCGTCCGCCTATGCGTTCGTTCTAGCGTGATTCTCCTTCCTCTATCTTCTGCCTTTGTTCCTTTTATCTGTCTTACCCTTCCTCCGGACGCATAATGTGCTAGAGCTAATTAAATGCAGACTCCGCCTGCAGCTGATACGAGATCGATGCGTCGATTGCTGGTGGCGAGTCTTCTGCCAACAAACGCAAGCTTAGCTATGACGTCAGAAGCAGCCATCTTGACCTTCACGTATACTCCGCGGAGACTAGCGCCTAGCACTCGCGCTGTATTTAGTGTTTACACGTCGCAGGTACTGCGCTATGTAAATCACTTGCCAACTGTCCAATAGCGGTTGAAATTTTAAAGGCTAAGCGCAGTTTGTGTAAACAGTGCGCTTCCAATAATGACGATGATGAATTTGATGATGGTGATAATGATGATGATAATGATGATGAGAATGTTAATGATAACAACATTGACAATAAACATTCAACGGTAATAATAATAATTAATATTTACACAATTTATACTTAACAGAATTGCAGTGTCATGGAAGTGCGCCAGTGTGTGTGTGAGTGTGTGTGTGTGTGTGTGCGTGCGTGTGTGCATATTTGTGAGCAAATGTGTGGGAGTATTGCCCTGTATACATTCTCTGCACTTAAACCTTTATCATCCCAAATACAGAAATTATTATGCAATCACTTCTTAATTTAGTAAGGATACAGATTACAATCTAAAAGGAAGGCAATCATTACAAAAGTAATTAATTTTTGTTTGATATATAAAATGCTGTTTGTGTTTTAAAAAAGTGGAAACCTGGGTTACTTTGAGTACATAAAAGCACCTATAGCATTGTAAAAATTCAATTTTTCAAAATAATGCAGCTATTCAAAGTACAAAAGTTACGATTCAGCAATGTTGATATTCCATTTAAATTCTGATAGGGAATACTGATAGGCTTATAAACATATAAATTAGCTAATCGATGTGCATTCTTAGGCGAACATTCTAATTGGAACACCAAGAAACTAATTGCAAAAACTGAAGGTTTTTTAGATCGCAAATATTGCAGCTGCAGCCATTGAAATTATCATCCTCTGAAAGTTAAGATATGTAGCCACGATTCGTAACCGATGACAGTTTCTTGACAGTCCTCAACTTCAACGCAATAGGCTCTGTAAGTCTAGCGCTCTGTACAACATAGCCAACCGGCACAACAGATAACCATGCTCTGTTGCTGGTCCAAGGTTCTGGAATTCATTACCACATGCAGCTCGGGTTGCTGAGTCCTTAGTTTCTTTTCGATCTCGACTTAAAACTCTTCTATTTACCCTTGCTTATCCTCCTTAGATTGTCTTTCTGTCTCTTAAGACTGACCTTGGATTTAACAAGATTTCGGATTGTTTTGGTGTGCCGTCGGTTGATGCCCTGGCAATTATGGCGGCGCTATAGAAGTCTTTTTAGTCATAGTCATGCTACACTGTACACATTATCGTCTACAAGAGGTACTAAGCATGCTAGACATAAATACTAATTACAGATGATTTCCCAGCATTTGATGTTCCATGCTGCAGCATTGTTCCCTGTATACAGCCAGCAAATTTTCTGCCAAAGAGTGGAAATGGAACAATACGAAATAATAATGACATCGAAACAAAACACTTAAGAAAACACTGGACCTACTGTAATGCGCTAAATAAAAGGCCAATGGCTGACATCGGTTGATTGTCTGATCGTCATTCATTGTCTCATATCTTTTGTCGTTTGGTTCAACGACAACATTTTTTACTTGTTTGCTCTATCATCATTTTTTTAATCGATTAGTGCTTATACATTGTGTTCTGAGCGACGTTGAAGCTAATTCCAGCTTCGAGTCACTTACGGCTTCTATCCGTTCTATTCTAATGCTTCACCAAACATGATCATCATTATGGCCTACACAAAATGGGAGACCACATTATGGAGGGATCAGAGAATAATAGGCGGAGTGATTGACAGAATCAATGCAATTATAGATGTCGTGATTATAGAGGTAAGGTTATGCAGGAAAATACCTACGTATCTTTCTCGTCTATTCGCATTCGCAGTTGTCTGCGTTATTTCCCTAAACAACTTCCGGTCTCGTGTCATTCTGTCTTCCTCCCTCTGTTTCCCTGCGCTTCTTTTACCAATTTCTCTGTTCCCTATAATACTTCAGTTTTTCAATTCCTCTGTTTTCCTATTCTTCTGTTTGAACTGTTTCCCTATTCATGTGTTTCCCTATTCCTGTGTTTCCTTATTCATTGGTTCCCCGTACTTCTATGCGTCTATATGTCTTCTAAGCAAATCCGATGTTTATACTAAACCAATTGAGTGGATGAGGTCGTCTGTTATGGTCGTCAGCGCATTGGCCATCGCAGTCCGTCGATATGAATACATATTATATGTAATTTATATATATATATATATATATGTATATATATATATATCTTACCTGCATTTTTGCCTATATATGTATATTACGTGCGTAGACGTAGCTGTGCCTTATATGTCTGTCTCTCTACCTGTTTGTCTGTATGTATACATGTATTATTGTATATGTATGTATGCATAAGCCTATATTCAATTGCATCCAGTATGTTCAGCCCAGAACCATAACAACATTGTTAAACGGCAACATAATAAGCAAATTGACGCTATAGAGCGGGGTACCCAAGAGAGACCAAAGTCCGGTTTAATTAGGGTCTCCCATCATCCCTTGGGTAGCTGAAATTGCAATTATTGGTGGAACACAGTCGAGAATGGATTTACGAGATATGAGTCAAATCAAGTCAGAGAAAAGAAATTTTAGAAATGGTCAGGATCGAAGGAGAAAAATAGTAGCAAACGAAAATGATCACATCAGAAAATAGAAAGACCTCAACTAATGATTGTAGATTCACATAAAAACCGTTTGTTTTGTTCATCAATGTAGGTATGAATTGATTTCTTAAACAAAACCTTGCTATAGGTAGATTATGGAGGTATATATTTAGGTCTATTATACATGTAGGCAAACTATTCCATATAGACGATGCAGTACATTTAATGGAAAACATTCGGGACAGCGCAAGTCTGTAAGCAGATTTATTACGTATAATAGATTATTATGTTTATAATATATACGTAATACGTACGTATATAGTTAAACATCATGTACTGTATAACAACATGAAATCTCATGTAAATAATTATATAGGCCTATGTACACATGTATTCATATATGCATGCAAAACCTTGCTTATGGTTATGCAACGATGTTGGCAAATGTGTTTGTATATTCGAATGTAAGTATGAATGTATGCTTACTTGTTTATTTGTCCTCCGTTTTTCTATTTGTCTTACTTACTGACTGCGCAACAGTTTGCATATGTAGGCTTATGCATGTGTACGTCAGTATGTAAGTATGTATATAAGCTGAGCGTTGTCGCAGTTTAATCGCGGATGAATACACAGACGTCGTCATGACAACAATTGTGCGCACACTGATACCGGTTTACACAGCGATGATCGTAATAGGAAACGGCGCCGACTGCATTATAGGCTATGCCCTATGTGTTGCCTCCCTTTCCTATCATTTCTTTCCTCGGCCTCTCTTTCATTATTCAGTATCTGCTTCCTTTGCGTAAGCGGGACTATTGACTCCGTCCGAGACATTAATTCCGAAAATGTCAGCGTTTTTGACGCATCTATTATTATCCGCCAAAAGACTCGCTTTCACATCACATTCTGCTGCAACGGCTAATACTAGACCTAATGCGTCATTGAAAATGACAGATTTCTAATAGCCACAAATTATCCACTGCCAAAGTCTCACACGCAGGCAGCTCATGCAAACAAAATTAAAGGATACGGCCGATTTTTAAAGATATATTATATAGCGGTATTCATGCTATTGTGTGAACTCCATAGATTTAATCAGAAGGAGGATATAGACTATTTCAATATTATAGGCCCTAATTTCGTTCTCAACTTACGATAAGCCATGCTTAACTTGGGCCGTAAATTAAGTTGAGCCATAAATTAAGATGAGCCATAAATTAAGTTGAGCCACAACTTAAGTTGAGTCATAACCTAAGTTGAGTCATAACTTAAGTTGAGTAACGTATATATATATCTTGATGCCATCTATTGTAGGTCTATTCTTGTAAACCTATACTTTTTGCATATCTATTACCTGTCAGGCTGTCACTCCAGGCACCAGCCATCGACTGGCCGTCCGCCAACCTTAGGCCATAAGCCTGGTTTTTAGATCGCCATCAGAGAGCCGAAGTATACTCAGTGGCCTCACCGGCGTCAACCATTTTTATCTGGCTGGCCATATCATGCGAATAAGCTGACTCTCTCGACTAAGCTCTTTGCCTTTGGGCGCTTAAGCAGTCCAGGGATTACGATATTTATTCCATAGAAAGAATCTCACCTGGCTATTGATGCATCTCGCAAACCAAAGTCTTCCAAATCCATTCTGTTTTAAAGAATCAAAAAAAACAATCTATTAGTATAATGGGTATCTCGAATTAACTAATAGTTACAACTAGTTCTACAACAAGAGACGTCGGACACGCTATAATAAATTTCAGGAAACCAGATCACAGTTTACAAATTGAATATCTTATAGGCCTAAATGTTGCAATGAATAGCCAATAATCAATCAATATTGGTATGAATTATATCAATATCGTTATCGATGGTAATATCAATAGTTCAATACTATCGATTATGGTGTTATTATAAGTTGTGCCCACCCCCACCCACCCACCCCCCATGTAAATACCTACTAAAAGTAAGTAAAAATGGCGGAGAGGCGAACAAGATGAAACCCAGAAAGATGATGTTGTATTGGATGAAAACAGATGGATTTGGAAAGGTTAATGAAGGTGCTCAACAGCAAGAGAGAGTAGTGACGACGTCGGACATTTGAACACGTCTAAGGAAGCAGAGAACCAAAAAAGAGATTACCAAGAAAAGCCTACAGCCAACCAATCACTTTGGAGCATCTACTTGTCATTATTTGTAGGTGTATTCTATGGAACTTGAATGCACATCTGGAAAGGCTTATCCTCATCATGATCTGATAGGGTTAAAGTGATGCGGAATGTCAGAGAAAGAATTAAATAAAAAGAAGAGAAAGACGAGAGCATTGAATTTGCTCTCTTTGATTAAACCAGATTGTAGGAAACCATCCTGCGTGCACACGGTTCCTTTGAAACGTTTGACAGAAAGATTAAATAAAGGCTGACAAACTAAGGGATATATATTTATGTGAAAAAATCTAGATTAAAGAAAACTTCTGATTGAAACTTCCTGACTCTGTTCTTTGTTCAGTTCAAGTGTTGTGCGTTTAATCGAATTTGGCTATAGGAGAACAAAGATTAAATAATGATAGTGTGAATTGTGTTCAAGATATGCAAGCTGCAATTTTTACGGGAGATCGAAGATTGTCTTTACAATGTTTGTCATTCTTATTTGGGGCTGGGGCGATAGTTGAATGGTAACTCGCTGGTACACGATGGTTAGAAGGACGCTGGTTCGCTACGCTCTAACCCAAGAAAGACAAGTTTTAAGATGAAACAAATTAAGGCCGTGAATTGTTGTTTTCAGCAATTTTTTATTAGGCTAACAGGACGTTCGGAACTGGCATTTTGGCTCACTGGCTTACAGTGGTTTGTCAGTTTGTTTCTCATTAGACGAAGATATATAAAGTTATGTATCACCCCAGCGTCAAAAGTTTCATAGATAAGAACTGGGCGTTACAGGTAAAGATGGTCTACAACATTACATAAACTAGGGGGCCAAAGTACTATGCCGAACGTTGCCTCTTACACTTGTTAGAGGCCTCTTACACCTCTTACACAACTTACGTTGTTTTTATCTTTGTTCTTTATTACATTGATTAGAGCTAAGTAAATGCAAAAGTGGTTTGAAGCAGGACGTTACTGATATTCATAAATTGTGATGTTAACGTTCTTCCTTGTTTGCTACATTGTTTGGTCGGAATGTGACAATTGAAAGCGTGATTTCGGACACCATGCATTACAAAGTGCTATGGTTAATTTTGAGATATTGTGGCGTTCTGCCGCCCGAGCGCCTGCCTAACGCTAACGGACGATGTCGACTCCAGCTTGCGAACATGTCTTTAGTCGCCCGAGTCACTTCGCTGTCAAATCTCAATGCCAAATGGTTACTCTCTATATCTACCAGGATGTTCGCTCTCACCAGTAAAGATTAAAGATGGGCTTCTTCTCCAAGCGAGGTAACACGGCTCGAATCAGTAACGAGGTCTGACTCTGCCTATTCCGCGGGAGGAGTATCTATGACCAACGTAGGTAGCCAACAGTAATTTTTACGCATCGATCAATTCTTCGTGTACTGGTCTACTTGTTATCTCTAACCTGGGTTTTCGACTGCCCAGACTTTCACGTGCTTCTTGGTCAATTTCCGTGTGCGGCATACCGGCCTCACACGCATAAGTTATCATGCACACGATTGACCGTCCTCTGTGTTGGCAATTGTCCGCCAACACCGTAATATATTCTGATACTCGGGAAACCGGGAGGTGTAGGTACTGTAGGTAACAAACAAGAGTACCTATCGAACGACCATAAAGATATCAAGAAGAATTACTTGACTTGAAACCTGAAGGTATCAATCGGCATCAGTGTTTTCTCTTGTTTGTCACGTGCTCTTCTAACGTGTTCACTCTCCACGTGTAATTCCAGCGGGTCCTTCGGGAATTTCCCCGATGTTTCTATCGAACGTATCCACTGTGAAACTTTCCCCGTATATGCCAACGCTCCACCGGCAGCTCTCTCGGTTTGTACGGCTGCTACTCCGGGAATCTACCCGGTTTGTATCTCTTGCGGCCATCCGAATTTTCATGTCTCCGACAACCTGCGGAAACTTGCAGGAGTAGCTATGACCGAACTAGGTAGCCAACAAGTATATTTCTTGGCCTGCATGCATCTGTCATATACTTTAGTATCCGATCACCCAGACTCTCACATGTCTGTAACTCTCATCGACTGCGTTTATTCCTACCATCGTAGGAACATATTTGCATTCGTCACCTAGAGCTCTGACCAACGGTAATGCACCAACTCTCGTTTCTCAGACTCGATTCTCTCACAGGCAACTGAGGTAAGTGTCACCACGTTACCTCTATGTTTCACACAGACCTGTATTATTATAATCACTTTCTCTGAAGCAATTGTACTCTGGAACGAACCACTGGCAGATCTTTCGAGGAAGTCCTCGAAAAGAGATTATGTAGTTAGATCTACAAGAAGAAATTAGTAGACGCCTCGCGGGGAAACCGCGAGCCAAGATATTGCAACTAGACACACAAGTGAATAGATGTCTGGAAAACGAGAGGAGTAAGAGTGACCGACATAAGTAGCCAACAAGAAGATTTACCGAAAGATCGTAAGACAACAAAGAAGACATACTGCGGGGACACCGCAAGTACAGATATTACGCTTAGTAACTCAAGTAAAGATACGCGGGGAAACCGCGACCAGAGACATTGCGATCAGACACGCAAATCAACAGATTGCTGGTAAACGGGAGGAGTAAGGATGACCACGCTAGGTAGCCAAGTATAGATATTTACGGAAAACCGTAAATAGAAAAGAATATGCGGAGACGCCCGCAATTGATCAGGTTTTCGGCACCAAAGGGAACTTACCCGGTATCGAACGCACCAATGGGGTCACCCTCCCCGTATTTATCGAAGGTATTCATGTTTCCAGTATTTGTCAACGACTTCTCCGGTAGCTCTCAGTCTGTTTCCAACGGCTTCACGGGGCCGCCCTCCCCATCTTTTAACCAACGTGTACACTGGGGAATTCTTCCCGTAAATTGTCTCAACGGTCGCCGTAATCTGTCTCGCTATTTTCGATCAACTCCGCTTGGGATTTTCCCGACATATTGTATCAACGGCCACCGAGACCTCTCTCGATGTAACGCTCGGTTGCTCGGGGTATTACCCGATCTCTATTTCTAACGGCCACCGACGAGGTCACGTATCCGACAACCTGCTGAAAATATTGAGGAGTAACTATGACCGATCTAGGTAGCCAACAAGAATATTTCTCGGCCACCAGAACTCCCACGGTCTTTTCCCAGTCTATCTCTCTGTCGGCCGCCGAGGCCTCTCTCGATATATGCGGTCGGTCTCTTCTGGGACTCACCCAGTCTGTACCACTCACGGCCATCAACGGGGTCACCATCTTCCCCGTATTTCCGAACAGAACTGTCATTCATTCATTTATTTCTCTCGATCGGGTCTTTATGCACTCTCGAACGGTACTCAGGCCTGTGAGCATTTCTCACGACGGTCTTTCTCTGTCAGCCTGTTGACTCCTACGATCAGGGCACGGTCCATCTTGCGATCGACGGCAGAGGGGCCCACCCCACCAGATCAGCGAAAAGCAGCACCGGCCTGACCGCGAGAGCGGCTGTCACTAGAGGTAGCATTTTTATAGCAACACGATCTCTGGAGCGGTACGAGAACCACTCTACGTATGAAACAGTACGAACCACTGCTCCACATATATAGCGATGCACCGCATGTCAGGCTATACTCAAGCCAATTCATGCGTCTGCAAGCTATGCACTCGATTAAAAACCGCCGATCGGTCTTCCTTCCTATACGCAACACTGTAAAAAAAATAGACGTAAAATAACGCTATGGCGAGCCGATTATTTAAATAAATCATTCATTCAAGCCTTGTGGCCTGTCCGCCACACTATTAGGCTGTAAATTTCTGTTATCCCTAACCAGGTACCGATCGATGCATCTACGTCAATAGACCTGGTTCATTCTCTTGGCAATATATATACCTCTTTGTAGGCCTTGAAACCACGAGTCTTAAGGATCGCGTGTACAGAAACCGCCTCTAACACAGCTTCCGCTGCTTCTATTCATGAGCAGCAACGATTCCATCTGCGCCGAATGAGTGAGAGCTAGGATAGTCGATAGTGGTGATAGCCAACCAGCTTAAGTGCAGTCGATGTAGTGCAAGTGCAAATGCTCAAGTGCAGCGCCATTTGCCAAGCCATTGACGACATGAAGTGCAATCCGAGATGACATTCCTATTTACGAAAACATCGACCGTGCCTTCTGCTGTTCTATCTTATATAACACGTTCATTCAATACAATGCAATGTAAATCTCGTGGAACTTTTCAGACCCTCGCAAAGGCCGCTCTCTGTGTGTCCCTCTCTCACTCTCTCTGTCCGTCCGTCTGTCTCTGTCTCTCTCCATCTGTCTGTCTCTCTCTGTCTCTGTCTGTCTGTCTGTCTGTCTGTCTGTCTCTCTCTCTCTCTCTCAGTCTACCTCAACTCTACGAACCCTCCTCATAAGGGCCTCGACATCAATTCCAGAATGGGGTGAGGTGGGGTCAACCGTCAATGACGATCCAGAAATTATGAAAGGGAAGAGATCACTTAATCAAGGTCGTACGAACCTTTTCGACCAGAACTTTATGACAACCTTGGATATTAAATTTATACAACCGACAACCTTTCTGTTGTAGGAACTTAATTATTTCTTTGCTTTAGAATTTATGCCTTTTGTTTCTCGAAATTTTATTGCCTTTCAGTTTTATCTTTCAGTCATAAATGACATTCCACTTCTTACGATTGAGCGAATGACTTTCCCGACTTCTATTAGTCAACTAATTTCCCGCCACAGCAGAAATCCAGCACTCTTATCCAAATTCTAACTCTGGTGCATAAAACTTCAACATTTCACGCCATAAATCGGGGTCGGTAAAATCACTGATGGGCGGTGGACCCAAATTTTCAGAGGAGTTCATGGCTTCTCTGCTCTTTGAGACACCATAGCTTGTTGTTGAAAAAAGGCAATTGGCAAAACATATCTCAGTGGTTATAATAATAATACTAGTTTAATTTCAAACTGAAAACCGCTGTATGATTTACAAGCGCAGCATATAATGAGTAGTCTGTGTTTTCTCCACCCTTGCAAACCGCACCAAGTAATCATACTCCAACTTCGTATGCAAGTTTATAAGTAAATTATAACATGAAAATACACTCAACGCCCGCTTATCTGAGCCGACTGGGCTCTTGTTCGCCGCTCCCTCACTGCTATTATCCAGCGCTTGCTTTCTCTGTTGCTTTCCCTGTTATTTTATTTGAGGTTTCCTATGACTCTTCACTTGGTGCCTTGTTCCCAGGGGCGGCGATTCCGTGGGGAGGGGGAGAGGAGGGCCAAGCTCCCCACGTTTTACAGAGAGGGGAAATGTTATACGTTTGTCTCCCAACATTTTCTACCCCTCTCTTTGAGTGTCCCCCCTACCTGTCAAACGAGATCGCCGCCTCTGCTTGTTCCTTTGCCAACACGTATTTTATTCCGACCTTAATATTGTTCTCTTTAGCTAGGATTGAGTCACGACTCACAAGTGCCTCTGAGTGTGGACAACCTTGAAAGGGCGCTACATAGATATCCCAAAGAATTCGATAAAAGACTACTATGCAAATTGTTTGTTAATGATAGCGAAAACGTAGGCCCCACAGTGTATTCGTTTATGTCGTGAATAGCAAAAATGAAAGCCCGCTGAATTGTGCCATTATTCTGTTTCTCCTTAGCCACCGTTTTATAAAACAATTTTAAATAGTATTGTACCGACGCTAGTGGGTGCATTTTATGGACTCTACCCATTAAACACTCGAAGTAACAGTTGTATTATAAAACATCAGATACAGCATTACCACAAACCAGTCAACTCAAAACCAATCCAAAACCTTTCGCAAAATCTCTGCCTCAACCCGACTCACTCCCTGACCCTTGGGTTCATCCGACCCATAGACAACTCTGATGAAAGCAGTTGATCCAATGACCATGCATGTCTTCGTCTCGAGACAGTCGTTGTATTCGTGATAGACGTCGTTCAGCCCGTTAAAGCAATTGCACAGCGCTAAATCGATTTATGTCTGGTCGCTGTCTCCTAGCGCTACATAATTGCATTCCTAAGCAAATGAAATAAGATAATAGACGATGAGAGAAGTGAACGAACGTCAACTCAAAGACCTGTAGCGAACCAAAGATATATTGAATGAAGTAGATTGACATTTGGTGGAGTTGTCTGTAATCAATGACAATCAACCGTTCTGTTTGTAACAGCGAATTGAAACGAAATAGCGAATCAGCTGTTATGGATAGATGGATGGATGGATGGATGGACGGACGGACGGACGGATGGATGGACGGATAGATGGATGGATGGATGGATTGATGAAAATGAATACAATACAACTGAAATTTGACATCACCCTTCTTCCAACATTTTTGTCTCAGAAGTGCACGCGCCTCGACGGCACAACTGCACAGCACTTGTGCGCGAAGGACTTGCTCAAGGTCCCTATACAGTGACGCCTCGGGCGAGGGTCGAACCCGCTCACTCAGCGCACACTGAACGTTACAGGCCGACCGCCCTAACCAATCGGCCACCGTTGGTTGGATATGATTTCTGGGTGGATGGATGGATGTTTCGTTGAATGGATGGAAGGATGGATGGATAAATGGATGGACGGATAGAGAGGAGACTGCCTGGTGGGTGAGTTGGAACAAAACAAATTGACAGAAGGCTGGACTAACTGATATGAAAGATTCCAGATATGACAGATCACTATGGCAACGTGGAGTTAGCACTTCGTCGATGGAATAAAAAAGCATGGAAAATATAACCGCCGGCAGCCAACGCGTTCTCCAATTGGCCTTGCGGGAGGTTGAAAAGGAATCGACCTCTGGGTCACTGACCTTCGGGTCGACTTCGTGCCAAGTGCCAGTGTTTGTATCGCGTGCCACACCTTCTGTCGGCGGCGACGAGATGGAGCCAGTGAAGCGCTGCTGATGCAATTGTTGTGAGATATCATCGTCGCCCGATGGTCCAGCGCAGACGGTGGCACCCACCGTCTGCGCTGGACCATCGGGCGACGATGATGTGCTGCCAGAAAGGTGAGTAAGCTGGTGTCCAGTTTCAGGCGAGTGACTGATCGGGTGGAATTGGTGATGGGTGGTTTCCAGTAGGGATGTTCTGGGTTGGTCTAATGTCCGGTCTTAGGTGGCGCTGGTGCTGGAGATTATGGAGTGGACGTTTTGTCGTCGCAGTCAACATGTTATCATGTTGCGCCGGCGTTTATTAAGGAGTGGGTTAAGAAGCAAGAGTCCAGTGGTTGGTGTGCTGGAGTTCAACAGGAGAGATAGGAGTTTAAATTCCCTTCAGTGCACTGGTCAGCTACCTATCCAACTCTATTAGTATATATAGAAGATACCCACCACGTGTTACCAGAGAGACGATAAGATGACCGGAATGAATTGAATTTAATAAAAAGTCATGTCACTCACCTAAAACACACACTCCTATCCTCACAGCCCTCATACCTCCGTCAGCTGCTCCAGGTCCAGCCACTTCGTTCAACCCCGTTCCTGTTCCACCGTAACAGTGCTCCATCCTTCCGTCACCTTATTACTAACATTTTGCAAATCGCTCGAAAGAAATTGCTGTTCACAACCTTTTTAGAAATATTCCTTCCTTTATCCCCACGACATTTATCCGATCCATCCTACGAACTCACGAAAACCTCGCCTCTTGCTATCTCCCCGCTATCAGGTCTTTCACTCAAAAACCGAAAACCACGACTTCTGCTTTTCACAAATCCTATCCTGATTCCTCTTCTTCCCCCGACTTCCATCACTGTTTCAACCCTAAATACGATCCACATTTCATTTAGCCGTCTGACTGTCTGCCTGCTTGACTCTCTGGAAATTAGCCTCAATATGCCGAAGTTAAGAAAATGGAGTCGCTGAAACTTCATACCTCCAATTGCTGTTTCTCGGAACTAGCTTAAGGGACTGCTCTTCTTTTGATCGGAGTTGGTTAGAATCCAGGTGGATGGACTGACCGATAAATTCATTATCTGAAGCACAACATCTTGCGGGAAATTGCCTCGCTTCTCTCTTTTCGCGGCAGACATATGGCGCTGTTGATCTGAGACTCGATTTGTCAAAAGGGATCGAGGGTCAGACTCGAGAATTGGACATTAGCACCGGAATCCATTGCGGATATATTTTAATTGGCTGAATATTTATGTGACTTCATCTCTTTATAAATCTTGCTTTTGTCTGACATTTTGTCTGCTTGCTTGTCTCTGTCTAGACCTATCTGTCTCTTTGCTTGTTGTCTCCTTGCCTCTGTGTTTCTGTCAATCTGTTTGTCTGTCTGTCTGTCTGCTTGCTTGCCTCTGTCTGTTTGTCCATCTGTCTGGCTTTCTGCCGGCTTTGTAAATAAGTTGATTGATGAAAGACACTCCAAAAGACGGTGACCGTTATGACGAGCGAGAACTACTGAGAAAGACAAAGGCAGAGACAGGTAGACTGAGAGAAGGATGGATGACAGGACGGTGAGGGGTGAAATGGATGGTTGGGATATGTCTGTACCCGCTGAGACTGTGTATCTGTATGTATTGCTGTTACTCTGCGTCATAGTGTGTGTGTGTGTATGTGTGTCTGTGTGGGTGAGTATGTGTCTGTGTGTGTGCGTGCGTGTGGGTATTTGTGTGTGTGTGTCTGTGCATATGTGCGTGTGTCCTGTGTCTCCTGTGTCTCCTTGTGCTTCTGTCTCTTTATTTCTGTCACTCTATGTCTGTGTTGTATCTGTGCGTTTGTCTGCGTCTCTGTCTGTGTTCGTCTTTTTTCAGCTGAATTTCTCCTTTAGATTAAAAATTGCGGATTGACATTCGAGGCCACCGTCAGCAACTGATGCCGAGAGCAGAATGAAAAAGGAGCAGCTACAGTAAATAGATTAGTTTTGCCTGTGTCTGTCTCTGTCTCTCTATCCCATCTGTTTCATCTTCGTCTGTGTCTGCCTGTCTCTGTGTGAGTCTATCCGTATAATTGCCTGTCTCTTTCTGTTCTACGTTAAATGTTTCTGCCTCTGTAGCGACGTTCCGAGGCACCAGTCGATAAAAGAAGACTATTTCAATGGAGTATGAAACAGACAAGGACAGCTGTGAAGGAGTTGACCAACAGGAAATGGCAAAAGGCGAGAGGATAAAGTGATAAGGAAGTTGAGAGTTGATGAAGACACGACCAGAATGAGTTTATCTCAAACAGAACCACTGAGCAAATGAGCAGATCCAAAAACTCAGTTACATACAGATACGTACTGTCAAGGAACTGACAGAAAGAAAAGGCCAACACACTCTTCCGATTAGAGAGGTCGATGAATAGATAAGAAAGGTTTAAGCAGAGCAGATCAAGCAGCGTATGAGTACATAGGCGAAAACATCTGATGAAAATATCTTCAACTGTTCAGAGTAAAGAGTGCAAAAACTACTCCAAATGGGTAATAAGGTTCCGCCGTTGATCATAAGCTTATTCAACTAACATATTGATTGCGAAAATTAGAAGGTAGGGAGATAGGGATAATAAGGTCTTCTTTGATTTTATTGATGCGAGCTTTTTGTAACAGTATGTTATGGAGCCAACCAGAGGAGACAACATTATGGTCAACGTGATAACGTTAGATGAATATATTTAGAGAATGTAACTGTGATGGAGGGGTATATTATTAACTCTATAGTGATCATCAGGTTGTCATATGGAAATTAGTCATAGAGCACACCCACAAAAAGTCAGAGCCCAAGTGAAAAGACCGAACTTCTTTAAATAGACAAGGAATTTGTGAAGAAAAGGCTGAAAAAAGGGACTGGAAAGTGCATTAAGGGGTATGAGAGTGAATGAGTCTTGGAAGAATTTAATGAAGTTATGATTATGGAGGATAACATACCCAATTGCAAAAGAAATGAGACTTTGAATATCCCCCGAGGTTCAAAAGAAATTGCTGCAAATATCAAAATCTGGAAGAATTTTCATAAATCGAAAAAGGAAGCAAAGAACGGACTGGATTGTAAGAATGCAGCAAGACTTGAGAATTTAAACTTCAAGTGAGCGAACTAAAGTAACATTTACTATAATGCAAACAGGGAAGCAATAAATGGATTCGTGAGCATTGAGGTCTTCGATTTCACAGATCGTCCTCTCGCTTTAAATAGTCTATCTACGACTCTATCCGTTGGTCGGTGAATGAATTTATTGAGCTACACATGTAGATTTATCAACGTGTTTCCAAATATATAGTATCATTCAGGGCCGCACCGAGGGGGGCCAGCGGGGCCTAGGCCCAGGGTGCAAATGTGGAAAGGGCGCAAATTTCAGGATGGAATAACTTATTATTCCATAAAATCCACTAGTCTCAAACTGTGGGGCGCCATATTGATGCTCCGCACAGAGCGCAATTAACTATAGGCGCAGGGCGCAATTATAGATCGGTACGGCCCTGGTTTCATTAGGCCTACTCCGATTATCATTAATTGATTAACGAGAGCTGTTATTTACAGGCACGTATTGTTATAAGGATTCCTTTGTATTTTGCGGTTGTCCAAGCATCAGAAGCCACACGATCATAATGCTCCAAGTTGTTACTGATTCGATAGCCACAGGTCAGTGCTTCTCAGTCAAACTATTTTGTGTTAAATAAGATGAGGAAGGCACACACGTATATAATCAAGCAGGCTGCACCTTCTGCAAGTAAGTGTGACGTGAATTTACGGTCTGACAATTGTATTGGAGTCTACAACGTTAAACCTGGGAGGCAAAATTAATCAGACTTTTGGCTTGATTTTGTCTGGCGTGCAATAAACTTGTAGATATAAGCAAAGAATTCATGACCAAGAACCGCAAGATGTATATTATACATGTAGGCATTAAAGTTAATCATAATTAACATTAACTAGTGGAAGATTTAACAATCGATGATCAAGCAGTTGGTATACAGAGTTTATGTAGCGCCAAAGACCACAGGACCTCAGTTCAGTACCCGCACACATACATGTATAGTTTGAGACCAAATGTTTTCGATGAAGAGCAAAGCGCCTCTGCTTTGCTACGTGAAAGTTGAATCCGTCGATGGCAATAATACAATTTCACTCTTCGCTTGCATCAACTTATCAGCAGCTAAGATGCGCCGCTTGAATGTAATAGCTGGAATTCTATATGACAATAAAGTACGAAGAAACGAAGATCACGTAACAGGAAACTAATTCAATTGTCGACTCGGAATTCATCGTTTTTTCTCTGAAACTTTATTCATATACACATCGAATGTTATTCTCCCAAATTTACAGGTCAACGTGTGCTATTGTAAGTAGAATTAAGCGTATTAGTACCACCAATAACAGTTAGGCTTTAGTTTGATCCTTGTTGGAGCAACAACAATTAACTCAATAATAATCTAAATAATTTATGACAATGTTACACTGGCTATATATTGGTATTTTTCGTATAGCCTTCTTGTATATATATATATATCATTGCTCTATAGATAAAGCCAACGTAAGAATTGTTTGCACTATAATTAAATATATACATAAATAAGTCTGTTGCTTTGGATACGTGAGCGATGCGTTCTGCTTAGGCTTCGCAGAGATAATGCACGCACCTGCTGTCGGAAGCTTATATGCCTGATTGGGTGCACAATAAATAATTGATGGTGCGCCGTCATGCGCACCTGCAGCTTAATTGCAGGCTTAACCCCGGATATCAGCGACCGACATCAAAGCGATGCAGATTTATTTCTCATCCGTTCTGTTTCGCCGTCTTCAATGTCAGACTTTCGCTCAACTGAACGCAGCTATGATTTCCTTAGGCATCGCTTCGTTAAGTTTCGGTACTTCTTTTATCGAAGTTACTAGACAAAGCTATATTATCGCCAACGAATGTAATCAATGCATATGAGCAGGCTGAACCATTTTTATGGTGACAGGGTCTATAGATACAAACGGAGATGTGGCCTAGGGGCTGGATATTCCAGAAGGTGGCAAATCATCGAAATAAAAGTATAAATAAATTGAAAGATTTTTTTAAAATTTAGGCATAAAGGCGAGCGAATTGTAATTTTTGATTTTTTCATTCCATAGTTCTTCATTATTCTCCACGGCGATATTAGTGCACATTATCAAAGGCCTTTGGCATGTCAATGAGAGTTGAGCAATGACATAACATACAATAACGTAACAAGGGCTTAAGGTGGTTGAGAAGACATGTAGTCTGTGTTAGAACCACCGCAAGTTAATGCTTATCTCTCATATAGCTACCTTTTAAAAGCTGTGATAGTGTCTACTGAGACCTTTCCATCATCATTAATCGTTGATATAACATTACATTCCAATTATAAATGACTGTCGTAAGCTGGTCAGTCACGTAATGAAAGTGATAATTTAGGAAAACGACTTTTTTGATTCTAAGAATTTTATATTGTGGGCTTGTTGTCATTTTTAATGAGTAGGCTGTACATGGAGCCCCTTTCTTGCTTCTCATAAATAATGCCCGACAAACAGTAATGAGGATACAACTGAATATATTTTAGGCGCCGAAATAAATCTTATAAGTTTATTAATCAAAGCTAAAAGTAAAATTAATAATTTTAACCCACATTATTGCGCCCCTTCCTTTGTCTTCTGGGGACGCATGTCTGCCCTGGCCCTACGACGCTAATAAGATAATAATTATAAGCCTATAGGCCTACCTAATGACGTTGAAGCGGTTGGAATCACCGCATTACGTAAGTCACGGTAAGCGCTAACTAGCATAATAATAATTATAGTCAATATATATATATATGTACATGAATGAGTGGTAAGTAGCATATAATTATAGCATATAATTATAGCCAATATGTATGCACATGTATATAGGTCTCTGAATGGACGCCTTCAAAACCTGACGTTATTCTTAATAACCCGCAAATTCCGAATAACTCCATGCATGCAGTCAGTCATAAAGCGGGTAACGTGTAATCACCGGATGGTATACACAGAGAATTGGAGGAACAGCCGCCGTCAAAAATGCAATTCCCGGCGTTTAATGTGTCAATTGTCGTTTTCCGACCACCAGATGGCGTGACCTGACCTAACAGATAGCGTTAATGGGACGTCATCATTGCACGAGCTGCGATTATAAAAAGTACAACAGGAAACGTTGTTGACAATGAACGATCTGCTCGAACTAGCAGCGAAAATAGGCCTGGCCTACACAGTATCAATAACCAGAGACTTTAGGTATCAATAGCTCGAACAGAAAGTATCAATAGACCTAACTGGGAATAAAGTAGCAATAATTATGTCAGAACGAAGTAACAATAATAACAATAATAACATCTGCATGTTAATAATAATAATAGTAACAGCAATAATAATAAATAATAATAATAAATAATAATAATAAATAATAATAATAAATAATAATAATAAATAATAATAATAAATAATAATAATAAATAATAATAATAAATAATAATAATAAATAATAATAATAAATACTACTAATAAATAATAATAATAATAAATAATAATAATAAATAATAATAATAAATAATAATAATAAATAATAATAATAAATAATAATAATAAATAATAATAATAAATAATAATAGTAATAATAACAATAACATTGGTGGCGATAAGCGCGAGGCTTCTTTGCTTTTCCAGCGTTTATCTATCTGTATTGAACGCTGTAATCTTGTGACCTTCCAGGGCGTGCACCTCTCCCTCGCCCCCAGAAGACGAGGCCTGACCATCCGGAAAACGATCTTAACAGTGAAACAATCTCTTAATCCTCGGGGAATGAAGTACCTCAGGGCAAAAAAAAAATAACAATAATAACAATAAATAATTAAATAAAAATACCCCACAAGTGTCACTTCTTTCGCGGAGTGCAGTAGGCATTATAGAGCAAAGGTGCAATTAAGTTCTGGAGCCGTGGGCTCTTTAGTTGCATTAATACGTGTCACATGATTGTGTCTGTTGTGTCACCCTCTTTAATGGCTCCAGTAAATAAATCTTGCTTACTCTGATGATACAATAAATTATTTAAGTGCTCCACAAGATTATTTGTGAAACAGTGCTGTTGCAAGTGTATTACTTTTGATCATCTCATCTAGAATAAGACCAGTGTTGACGTAACCTATGCATGTACACCGGACCCTTGCGAAGGGAAACAGACTACAGACCGACCAAACAAAGCCTAATAATATTCAAAACCGAAATAGATCAGTCTGTTATGTTGATCAGCGGTAATACTAAAATAAACAGATCAGGATGAAACAAACCACGAATGCCAGAACAATCCGACATCATCGTAATCATTATTAAAATTATATTCGTTTATTGAGTTAACAACAGACAAAACGCTGTAGGTGTAAGCAGAGAACTAGGCTCTACAGAAAAGTGATAGCTTAATAAGATTTGAAAAATTGCATAACAGCTTCAGCTAAATAATTCAATTGCATATCAGTTTTGGGAGGTTAAAGAGGTTAAAAATAAAGTACATCCCTAAGAAAAAGGGGTGAAATATTGGCTTGGGATTTGGAAAAAGACATCCAAGTAAATTAGTTTAATCTTACAGAACGGCTCTTTAAAAAAAAGCTAAAGAAGTGTCGGTCTCACTAGCAATTGTTTTCGTAGAAGGAGAGTTTGAGTAACGCAATTGAGAGCGTTTAAGTCTGTTTATCGAGATTTTTAACATCATTTAGTCAATAATCTCTACGATTTTATTAACGTCTGACGAGTTTCTGTGATGACGCTGTGTAAATTGCTGATTTCAATATTACAATTACATGAAACGTTTCGAATTTCCATCTTAGTTCCATAAGAACTCACCTTTGAGTGTCACGCTAGGGGCGCTAGAGGAGTTCTCATATATTACATTAGATTAGGTCTGTAGGACTAATTAATATTCTTACCTGGCATAATTCTCCAAACTTTGCTTTGTCTCGCGCTGTGATTTCAGAGCTGAAAGAAAAAATAAGCAGCAGTGAAACCGTAGTTGCGGCAGCTAGACGGCACCTTCTATATTTATGTAGCGGCATCATTTAGGCTAGTATACATATTACTAAGGCTGATCCATGGTCAATGTAGTGACGCTGTGTAATATCACGCCAGATGCCAGAGTGACGATCAGCACGTCGTTTTTCTTCTGCTATTATTCTAGACCACTAATAAGCCTACATGTAATGTAATGTAGTGTAAATCCTCGAAAATTTCTCAGCGCCCACAAAAAGCCACGTCAGGGAGACCAGCTTATTCACCGGCGCCCATTTCTCGCCAATTAAACTTTGACGCTGGGGCGATACCGTAGGCCGGACCATAATCGTAGTCGTAAGTTCCAAACTTATAAAGCGCCACTCAAAAGCCAAATGTCGTGTTGCCTTAGTTTTAAAAAATGTCGAAAGTCACGATAATTCATAGCATTTTTGAAATTATCGGCTTCTTTGGAAATTGACGGCCTTTTGTGAAATCCATGGCATTTTTGGAAATTCATGGCATTTTTGGAAATTCACGGCATTCGGTGACCGGTTGGTTAGAGCGCTCGGCCCGCAGCGCTCAGTGTGCGGGTTTGACCTTCGTCATAGGCGTCACTGTGTAGGGACCTTAAGCAAGTCTTCCGCGCACAATTGCTCTGCAGTACAACTACAGTTGCGCAGTCGAGGCATGTGTGCACTGCAGAGGAAAAAATTTTGAAAGAAGCCTTAACGAAGGTTAAAATCAAATTTCAGTTGTATTGTATTGCATTGTATTGTATTGTAAATGTCTAAAATCACAGGTTCCGTGACTTGGTGAATGTCGACTTTTAACCCAAGTTGTAAGCCAATGCAATTTGTTTCTGTTGGACTTTCTGTTGGCGAATCGCTCTTTCATCCTAGCTGGACTGCTGAGGGACTTCTGTTTCTGACGGTACTCTTTCAAATTTCTGTTTTCCTGCGGGCTTTTCGCACTGGGACTCAGCTGGGAGCGCCTCTGATTAGGTTCCACTGTGTGAATCGTCTTATAAATCAGTAAATATAACATAAATACAATACAATTTCATGGTTAAATATTTTTTTTTTAAATCCATCTGCCATAGACTTATAGTACTGTCACGATAGGCCTACTCGTACATCGGCTTAATTAACATCCAATTTTACTGTGGAATTGGATAGAATTTCGACAGTGATGTTATTTATTTACGTTGGAAACTATTGATCTGGTTTCTTGCCGACACTATATTGATTATCGTGCTCCACGGATGCATTTCTCCAGCGCGCGCTACGTCAAGTCGTGGAGCGAGGTTAAGCAGGATATACGCAATGGAAAGGGAAATCGATGTTGGGTCAGGTTAAGTGTCAGGTCAGAGGTTAGAGGTCAGACAAGTTCACAGACAGAAGGCTACGGTAGATGGCGTTTGAATTATTGGTGCGACACGAATTATTAGAACTGGTTAAAAAGTGTATGACCTGTGCTTGGTTTTCGAGTGGCACCTTAGAAGTCTGGAATCGAAGATTGCGATTTCGAAGATAGGATTTTACCGTGTCGGCTTTATAACTTTCATTGAAAGGTCTGTGCAGTGATTACAGAGTGGACCACGTTATTCAAGTAGGCCTAATAACTATAGCACTCCTATAACTTATTTCTGTTTAGCGTATTGTTCTAAATTGTGGTTCAACTTAGCTAGTGAACACATGGGCGTACATAGGAATTTGGGGAGGGGTAAAGTTTTAAATAATTATTTTTCATACGGGGATTAGAGAGAGTACCGAAAGCAAACGCTCACGTCACCCTCGGCGTTCGTTCTACCGACAGAGGGAGATAACGAGTAGGCAATTGGCATGATATACTGATATAGGACCTGTTGTCAACGTTCTGCATGAGACCCCGTTATCAGCAGTCGTTAAACGTTTGCATACATAACAAAACTACAAACTTTAAAAATAAACCATGGTCACGGACTAAACAATTGAGTGTTTTTGTCTCCATAAAAATCGTGTTGTAATGATCACGATCATAATCAAATGCCTTATCTTTTAAATATTAGTAATATCCGATTTGGGGAGGGGCAAATGCTCCTACTGAATGTAGCTGCGCAATGATGACCTCAATGAGCGAATTTAAACGACGTGCCATTGTTATGACGATGGAGTATACATGGGCTGATGGGGGGAGGTGGTGGGCGTTGAATTGCGGAAGACACAGAGGTAAGAGTTGTAAATTAATATGCAAAACTGAACGATTTTGCAGACCACCCAAAGACTAAACAACACTTTTATCAGAATTCCATTAACACAGGACCATACGGTCACTGGAGGAAACGCACACATTTACAACTGCCAAAAAATTCAATTGTACCATTCTCCAAGATTGTCATGCAAACACTTCCACTACAAAGTCGTTCTGTATATAATAGACTTCGGTTTAATCGATAAAATTCTGTTATTTTCTCGAAACGTGGACACAATCATCCAACAGGAAACGTTGTTACAATCCGAGAAATCATATGGAGGGCAGGTAAAGGAATAGAGGTCGTTGGGGCATTGAGACACGCCAAATCAACAAGACAGACACAAGGACAAACATACAAAAGACGGAAGATATTTAGAGGGGGAAAGAACAAGACATGCATACATAAATTATATCAAGGCAGACAAAATAATGATAGGGTAGATAAGATATGGATGTATGTCAAACAGAAGTAAACACAAGAAGACAACACACATACAAACGGACTGACAAGATATAAAGCCAGGGCGAAAAAGAAGATAAAGCGCTGGGAGACAAATAGAATGAGCGCATAACAATGGACCGACGAACCGCACAAAAGTCTTCATATTAATGGTCAACAGACAGACAGACACACAGACAGACCGGCAGCAAACAGACACACAGGTACAAAGACTTACAGACAGACAGAATGACTGACCGACTGATAGCAAGAGGAGATGGTAGTTGCAAAGAGTCCAAAATGAAGAAGACAGAGGTAAACAAGAAGGGATCATTGAAATGAATAAACCATGTGGGCTTTGTACAGCAGCTGTCCACATAGCTCCACACATCCTGTGTAACAGTGACGAGGGTGTTCCTCGATCCTTTCGTCCCCAGGGAACCCAACAAATTGCGCATCAGTACACAGACGACTATGTGTGGGGTATGGATGGAGTTGGGGAAGCGGCAGCTGCTTGTCCCATCGGAGCGATTAATTAGTGCCCATCCACCAGACAGTCGATGGCTTGGCAAATACATTAGCAGAAAACGAGGATCCTGTATACAATACGCTCAGACGTCATATGATGACGCGTGTCACGTGTCTGACCTCGATACATATAATCAAAGCTCGTCTGTCTTCGGGAAGTCCCGACTAGCCATGCGTCACGTACAGAGAGAAAATGCGCTAAAGGAGTCTTCGCTTAAGTGTCACAGCCTTCAACCAACGGTGGCAAATTGTCGGCTGCTGTTACAGTGCCGTTCATTCCTGAAAGTGTAGGATATTAAGTCTGGTCTATTGTATTACCCTCTCAGACGTCATAGATCTGCAGCGGCGCGTGTCACATGTCTGAAGCAACGTCACATGACGTCACTTATCACTAATCATACATTTATCTCAATCTTAGATTGCAAGTTGTAGAAACGTGTTTTATGTACGCTGCTTAATGTTTTCATGGAGACGGTTCAAGGCCCTTACTACATTTAAAATTGCATTACATATAACAGAAAATTACTGGATCAAATAAATCATTTTGAGATCAAACATCATTTTGGAATTTCACATCATACAATTTAGTGTTCTGATTAGAGACGATTTTCGATGGAACAGAAGGCTAAGGGCTAGTGCCCTGGTTCAAATCACATTCTCTGTTAGACATATTCATTGATTGCATTTTCCATCATTGGCATCATCATCTGCGTCAACCATTTCGTTTGATCTTATCACACGACATTATTTCACGTCACAGCACATTACTTGGATAAGCATCGTGAAAGTCAATTGCAAAACAGACAGCCAAAAGTAGTAGACAAATTGCAATTGTAATTAAAGATTTATCTATATAGCTTAAAGAGAGACTCAACAAAGGCGCTATATAAAAAATGGCAGAATCAAAATTACAACTCATAGATGAATCAGCTTCGCTCGTGTGAACTGAATCCTTCCCTTGCAACAGTCTCTGAATTTGCTAACATAGCAGATGCCAACTTCCTTTTCTCCATTTTACACAATCCCTGGCACACAACCGTGTTCTCTCATCCAAAGACGACTCTCAATTTACATGCATAACCACATCATTATAATTGTAAAAAATTACTTCATGGTTTGTTGCTTTTCAAATATAAGTATACTTCTATTGTCCACTGTAACTAATGCAGCATGACTGACAGTGTACAATAGAAAACAATCTGACAAAAACGCAGAAATGTTTGCATGAGTCATGCTAACATTCCTGCGTTTTTGTCAGTTTGTTTCCTGTCTATATAAACGAATATCATGATAACTTATTATAATTACAATTGCTTGAACTTTGAACTTACGTGGGGTCAAAGATCTTCTGCACGAAGTACTTCATGAATTTGATGCACTCTGCCGACACCGAATCCATTCCTTCGTCGTCTGCTCCTCCCCCGGAACAACCCCACGATTGGTCGGAGTTCCTCGACCCGGACTTGAGCATCATCCCTCCTCCTCCTGCTCCACCGGTGGCAGTGGAGTGGTCGGCGTCCTCATCCAGTTGGTCCTCTTCATCCAGTTGATCATCGCATCCCTCCGTTCCCTCTGAGTCCCCATCGCTGTCCGTTGCCTGGCGGCGTCGCTCTGGGATGATCTGAGGGTCTGGCAGGGACGCCCCTGACGTGGGGGTCATAGCCAGGAGATCCCGATTGGGGGTGGACAGCGATGGTACGGCGACGCTGCCCCTGCCTCCTCCGTCGTCTGGTCTGCCGCGGACGTTGGTCGGAATGCCCGGCAGGAGACTAGGAACCCCCGCATCGGATGAGGTCGCTGGAGGGGGTGCCGAGCTGTTCCACGCCTCCGATGGCTCAGAGCGTCTCTGCGTCGGAGCCACTTTGACTCCACATCCCCCGGTCTCTTCAGGGACCAACGGGGCATCACCCCCTCCTCCTCCTCCTACGGTTGGTGGGCCCCCGCTGCCCCCGGTCGCGTAGTCCGGTTCGACTGCGCTGGGGTCGTAGTCGTCCATGAATGGATTCGTGTTTCTCCGCTTCAACGGTGGCTTCGCGTCGATCTTCCTTCGCTGCTTTCCATCGGCAAAGTCCGGCTCCGACTCCGCTGACGGTGGAGGTGGTGGTGGTCGATCGTCGCCCGTCTGAACTAGGCTTCCAATCGGAACTGTGTTCTGTCTCGACACCCTGCCCCCTCCTCCTCCGTCGACGAACTGCTTCACCGTTCCATTGGCATCCACGTCCGATCTCTGCCTCGTCACCGGAGCAGGGGGCTTCGGCGGCCTCGGTTTCGCCCTGACCGGCTGAGAGGGATGAGGAGGAATATGAGGAGGCCCGTCCTTCTGGGGCTGCTGCTGGGGTGGCTCGGCTGTCCCTGCCACCGTTCCTCCTCCTCCTCCTCCTCCCTCTGCCTCTTCGCTTCCACCGACGATGTTTACCACCTGGTCGAAAGTGGACGTGATTCCTCCGATCAGTCCTCTCTTAGCTCCCATCACTGATCCGAAGATCCGTGAAGAGCCCTCCGTCAAACTGGACTTGATCGATCGAGTCGTCTCCTCGAGAGCCTCGCGAGATGTCTGGCGACCGAAGGGCATCGCCATTCTTAGGATGAAGACGGTGCAACCTGTCAACAATGTACAAGCAGGAAACAACTAAATCTCGACTTTAAGCGTAATAAGTTTCTTTGCGTCTCAAGGTTCGCGAACAAAACCATATGGACATTTTTGCAAGACATTCTCATGGAAATTTCTACGTCAACGTGACTATTTTGAGCACACAATTTGCTTTCTATATTTATATTTTTACATTTTTAGTTCCAAGTAACTAAATTCACATACATCGGTCGTTGGCTGCTACTCGTTGGATATAAGAAACAAAATATTCAAATTTTTTATTTTTTTATTTTTGTAGCGACTGTTGTTAAGAAACAAATAAACAGAAAGGAGCGGATGCGTAATGGCAGGGCTGTTAATATCGCGATAAAGTATCGCGATACTTTGTTGTCGGCGATCGTTTTTGCAATAGACCTATCGCAGCGTGTATCGCGATAGTTTTATTTGGTCGGTATCGCGTGTGTATCGCGATACTTTTTTTTAGCCAATCATCAATACGCGATACCAATACTTTTTCACCGTAATAAAAACTGTAAAATTTCTCTTCCGCTTGAAATATTTGCGATCAAGATAATTAATGGTGAGCAATAAATCATCACGCTCAGAAAATTGTCTCTTGTTGCAATCTACGATCTATGGTGTGAATGGAAGGAATCTATAAATAGGGAAACGACCGGATATATACGCACATCCTTGAGTAGTAAAGTCAGCCAATTATCCATCTTCTTTTCCTAGGCCCTTGAGCCGGCAATGAACGAATCCCAAGGTCCTGGACACGGGGCCAGTGATGTCGCAGGACTCGCCGTTTACTTCCCAGCTTACTGCTTGGTGACAGAGGCGCGTGTGCGCAAACAACTTACCCAGGGTCGTTACACGGAGTCTAATCCACAACCGCATGCTACGCGAGCAAGCGTATTACCGATAGGCCATCGTGTAACACGCTTGAGTAGTACACAATTTGAAATGATGGTTTTCTACGTATGGCAAAATGGTAGATTGAGGCACTTTCATAATGCACATATGTAAAAATAATAATTGTAGTAATTCTGATTTTTTTAATATAAAAAAATGATTATTGTAATTATACTTGTGGCGTTCTGCCGCCCGAGCGCCTGCCTAGCTCTCGGACGGTGTCAACTCCAGCTTGCTGACACGTCTGGAGTCGCCCGAGTCACTTATCAAATCTCAATGCCAAATGGTTGCTCTCTATATCTACCAGGATGATCACTCTCATCAGTATAGATTAAGGATGGGCCTCTTCTCCAAGAAAGGTAGCACTGTTCGAATTAGTCACGAGGTCTGACTTTACCTACTCCGCAGTCGCCGGATGGGCAACGTTCTGAGGATGGCCGTACTCAAAACAGGGTTCGTAATCATACCGGCAGGAGTCTTACTCATCTTGTCTACCTTCCTAGCCACTAGCCTCTTCTTCCTCTCTACCTGATGTCGTATCATTCAGCAACTTGTGACTCTGAAATTATCGCCAATAAGAGACACCAAACGTTCTCTTAAGCTACGAGGTTCAGATTGATATACTTGAAACAAATCCTAAAGTCATATCGACCTAGACAATTATCTGTATCTAAATTCAACGTCTTGTACTCTAGACATTACTGTTCGCAACTCTCTAAACTCTGTCGTCCTAGACACTACCAGTCTCACAGCAATGCGTCATATCATGCTAGACACTAATGACACTGGCATGGTATTCACGGACTCTGATAGTGAAGGTCTTCTGTCTATAACCTTCGCTATCTGCACACAGATCTTCGATCCGACCTACGCACGAGGGGCCCCGACCTCGCACTTCAGTCAGCTCTCGGAACTGTGTGTGATGACAAGCAAATATGTATTCACCTGGGTATCCAACTACCCAAACGTACGCGTATCGATCAATTCGGTCAGACACTCAAGTAGAGATACACTTCGGGAGAACGGGAGGAGTAATTATGACCAACGTGGGTAACAAACAAGAGTACTTATCGAAAGATAGGTAGATAGCCAAATATATATATTAACACCACCAAGTATATATATTAACACCATCAAGAAGAGTTATTTGAGTGGTAACCTGAAGATATCAATTGGCACCAGTGTTTTCTCTTGTTTGTAACGTGCTCTTCTAACGTGTTTACTCTTCACGTGTAATTCCAGCGGGTCCTTCGGGAATTTCCCGGTATTTCTATTGAACGGCCACCCGAACTCCACGGTCTGTACCACTCTCGGCCACCGGGGCCTCTCTGACTATATGCCATCGCTAATCCTGGGACTTACCCAGTCTGTATCTATCACGGCCACCCGAATGTTAACGATCTCGGCTACCAGAACTCTCACGTGTCCGACAACTCAAGTGCTGCTGGAAACCCGCGAGAGTAAGTATGACCAACCTAGATAGCCAAGTATATATATTAACGAAACCGTACATGGAAAAGAATATGCGGAAACACCCGCAATTATTGAGGTCTTCGGCACCAGTCACGACCATTTATTGTAATCGTCGAACGCACCAATGGGATCACCTTGCCAATATTTATCGATCGTATCAACTGGGGTCACCTTCCAGCGTGACCCCAGTTCAATTGTTCAGATCAGCGATCACCTTCCCCGTATTTTATCGAACGCATCCACTGGGGAACTTTCCCCGTATGTGCCAACGCTCCACCGGCAGCTCTCTCTGTCTGTACGGTTGCTACTCCGGGAATCTACCCGGATTGTATCTCTTGCGGGCTACCCGAACTTTCGGCCACAAGAACTTCTACGATTGAGGTAACCCGAATTTTCACGTCTCCGACAACCTGCCGGCAGGAGTAGCTATGACCAAACTAGGTAGCAAACAAGTATATTTCTCGGCCTGCTTTCATCTGTTATATACTTTTGTATCCGATCACCCAGACTCTCACATCTCTGTAACTCTCATGGACTACATTTATTTCTCACATCGTAGGATTATTTATGTACTCGTCACCTAGAGCTCTGACCAACGGTAATGCACTAACTCTCGTAAACTTCGTTTCTCAGACTCGATTCTCTGACAGGCACCTGAGGTAAGTGTCACCACGTTACCTCCATGTTTCACACAGACCTGTATTATTACAATCACTTCTCGGAAGCAATTATACTCTGTCTCTTACACTGGAACGAACCACGGGCAGATCCTCTGAGGAAGTCCTCGAAAAGAAATTATGTAGTTAGATTTACAAGAAAAAATTCTGCGGCTATTCCCGCAAGTAGAAACCTCGCGGGGAAACCGCGAGCCAAGATATTGCAATTAGACACACAAGTAAATAGATTTATGGAAAATCAGAGGAGTAACCGTAACCGACATAGGTAGCCAACAAGAATATTTATCGAAAGACCGTAAGAAGACATACTGCGGGACACCGCAAGTACAGATATTACGCTTAGTGCCTCAAGTTAAGATACGCGGGGAAACTGCGATCAAAGACATTGCGATCAGACACGCAAATCGACAGAATGCTGGTAAACGAGGGGAGTAAGTATGACCACGTTAGGTAGCCAAGTATAGATATTTACGGAAAACCGTAAATAGTAAAGAATATGCGGAGACGCCCGCAATTGATGAGGTTTTCGGCACCAATGGGAACTTTCCCTGTATCGAACGCACCAATGGGGTCACCCTCCCCGTATTTATCGAACGTATTTACGTTTCCCAGTATGGGTTAACGGCTTCACGGTAGCTCTCTCGATCTGAATTCAACGGCTTCACGGGGTCGCCCTCCCCGTCTTATAACCAACGTGTTCACTGGAGAACTCTTCTCGTATATTGTCTCAACGGCCGCCGTAATCTGTCTCAGTATTTATGATCGACTACGCTTGGGATTTACCCGGTATATTGTATCAACGGCCACCGAGGCCTCTCTCGATATAAACGTTCGGTTCCTCGGGGTTTTATCCGATCTCTATTTCTCACAGCCGCCGACGGGTCACCATCTTCCCCGTATTCCCATACAGAACTGTCATTCATTCATTCCCAACGATCGGGTCTTTTACGCACTCTCGAACGGCACCCAGACCTGTGAGCATTTCTCACGATCGGTCTTTCCTCTGTCAGTCAGCTTGTTGACTCCTACGATCAGCGCACGGTCCGTCTTGCGATCGACGGCAGAGGGGCCCACCCCGCCAGATCAGAGAAAAGCAGCACCGGACTGACCGCGAGAGCGGCTGTCACTAGAGGTCGTATTTATGTGGCAACACGATCCCTGGAGCGGTACGAGAACCACTCTACGTATGAAGCAGTACGAACCACTGCTCCACATATATAGCAATGCACCGTATGTCAGGCTATACTCAAGCCAATTCATGCGTCTGCACGTTATGCACTCAATTAAAAACTGCCGATCGGTCTTCCTTCCTATACGCAACACTGTAAGAAAATACGCGTTAAAATAACGCTATGGCGAGCCGATTATTTATAAAAATTCCTTTATCCAAGCCTTGTGGCCTGTCCGCCACATACTGATCTTTGATAAGTGAAAATAATAAGTGTAATTATACAGATTTTTTATATTAAAATTATCTTGTAATTATACTCCTTTTTCTTTAGCACATGTTTTGTGTGAATTAACATGAAACTTGCTCGTCGAAAAGTATTGGTGAAAGTATTGGTATTGGTATTGCAATACTTTTAAGAAAAAGTATTGGTATTGGTATTGCAATACTTTTTATGATGAAGTATTGGTATTAGTATTGCAATACTTTTTTTCAGTATTGTTAACAACCCCGCGCAATGGTAATCGTAATGTCTAGTTTTAGAACCGTTGATCGATAAAGTGGTCCCTTGATGCGGCGGGCCAATCCTTCTCGAAGTTGCAGGGTTCGTAGGCCTATACATGGGGGCCTTAATGCCTATTCAAAAAGGCAGTGCTTGTGAAGGATATCACCCAAGCGATTCAATTGAAATTAACAGGGTCGAAGCAACACTGTTGTTATACAAAGTCTTATGTATTACGTCTGCCTATTGTCTAGTGAACACAATAACCCATAATCACGGTCTGGCAGGCGTGCCTTTGTTTTGTGTTTAGGTCTGAATCCGTCGATAATTGCGCGTGCGCCAAATAATCTTTCGAATGTCAGTAAGCAATTGACAAATAGTCATTGTTGCATTGGCCCGTGTTAGTAATCCCTAATGAAAAAGAATAATTTGGCGAGCTCTATTGTACACGATTCATAAATTCGTAATCACTTCATCAGTATGATTGCTTGCAGGTTGATATGATCCATTATTGAGGCCATTATATTAGCCATAAAACTCCGCCACCGCTCGTATGCTAGGAGTGCCAGTTCCAAGCCTGGATAAAGGAGCAGGGCGACGCTTATGATCTTGGTTAGCAACATTCAGCATTTGTCCGACATTATTTCTACACGATATAAACAGAATTTAGTTCAATTTACCTACCTAAATTGCGATAATCCTCAGAATATTATTCAGATGCTCTAAAGTTCTAAACCATAGAAGAGACTGGCAGATAACAACAACTCCACCTCTTCTATTTTCCTGACAGATCCTTCAGGTTATACCCAAAACGGCGAAGACAATCCGCTTATGACGTTATTAAATGTGTCTATATCTCCGAATATTGATTTACTGAAATGCAGCGTAAATTTCCGAATGTACTGGCGCTACACAAAGCCTGGGTAACAGAGAGATCAGATTATTCGACACGGCGCCGATTCAATGTGATTTGACAACAGGCAGTTTGAATGAAGTCCGTGTAGAAGTTTCTTTTATTCTGCGATGCAACATGTATAAACTGCCCTAGTATAGCTTGTATAAACTGACCTAGTGTAGCTTGTAATAACTGATCTAGTATAGCTTGTAATAACTGACCTAGTATAGGTTAGCGGCGAACGTAAATCTACCTTTAAAAAATCAAGACGTCTCCAGATTAGACATAGACCCTAGGTTTAATTCGGTGGCGCTCCAAAATATATGCAGACGAGTCAAAGCTTACGAAATAATCCTGAGCAGGCTTTGACTTTGATTCTCAGACCAGAACAGAAGACTTCAATGTGGACGTCTGTGTGAAGCCTTAACGGGAGCCGTCATAAATGCACTGGAACACAAGCGATCGATAGCTCCTCGGAAATCCAATGTCGATATAGAATCTAGAATTAGATGCACGCGATTTCCAACAGTGGTTTATGCAGCTCCAGTGTTTGGCGACCACACGAAGAACGTAAAGTAAGGTAGGATATGGTATACGCTCTTGAGTAACGTACGACTCTTATCTCTCCGTCTAGTGCGTAGTTGAGACGACACGTTGCGATCCCAGAGGCCGTTACAAGCGCCAGAGCGTCGACTCTCATCTGCATGCGATGACCAACGACCAGCATCTAAGCAGCAGCAGCAGCCCGGCGGAGAAGCTCCCTCCCTCCTTCCTTATATGGATGGCCTCGGTGTAGAAGCAATGATGAAGGGAGCGTCGACTGCATGTGGTCGTCGAAGATACGCAATAACTGCTTATTATCAGTGTGAAAGATGCGTCGGTTGGTCTCTGCCTGGTCGCTACTCTTATTTCGTTTCTGTCTTCGCGCGACTGATCTCGCTTCTTTGGCTGCAGCGTCCTCTGAATCTCATTTTAAGGTTTCTATGCCCTAAGCTTCTAATTCTACTCAGTCTGTTCTTACTGATTCTGTTGCACGTCATCCCTTAGTCTCTGATTCTATTCGTTCCGATTCCAATACTTCTAATTCTACAGCTATTGATACTTTCGCCTCTGATTCTATTCCTCTATTACCGTAGCAGTTTGTTCGCTCCACTCTATAATCTATATATAGACTAATTGCCTTTGATTATGTTTCTTCCTGCTCTATTTCATTTTGATTCTACTTCTCCTATTGTTGTAGACCTCTATGCTATTCTATTTTGAGTAATTCGATACGGTTTATTGTTTGCTTTCCATTTCTACCGTGTTCCTCTTTCTGCAAAGACGTGGAAAGCAGTACGAGGATAACGATTGGGAGTAAGCTTTCCGCGTCTTCATTGTCTTGCATAATGTGTCATATGCGATATCACCTGAGGATGGGCTTAGTAACAGCATCCTATCACTTATAGGCCTGTGAAGAGCGCAGAGCTGTTGTGTCACCAATCTGCCATTCGGTGACTTGAACATCAGACACCTATATCACCTTGAGATGTACCGGACCCTTCAGGGCAAATAAGGTCTTAACGTCATCGCAAGAGGCTAAGGCAAGTATAATTGCGGCTCTACGTGATGGCTTGAATTGATTTTGGTGCTTCAAAAATTCCGCCACTGTTTGCACCCTGCAGGTATCAGTCCAAAGCCTGGTTTAAGGAGGAGGGCGACGCTAATGATCTTTGTTATCACAGTGTCGTTAAACTGCAACTATGTAGGGCCTACTACTACTTGACACTCGAAAACCTGCCGCATACTGTAATGGATTAAGAAATCTGAACGTGCGTGTGTGCGCTTATGTGTGTGCGTGGGTGCGTGTGCGTATGTGTACTGTGTAGATGTAGATGTGTGTATGTGTGTGATTAAAAATTGGCCTGAATTTAATACAGCGATAGAAGGAGGCGCCACATAAATTGCCCATCATATAAAGGAGGCTCTTGATTAGACGGTAGACTCGTGAAGCAGCCATCAAGCAAGCGCAATAAAAAAAATAATACACCATGCGCGCATAAACTACGGCAATACAAGTTCTAGCCGCCACCTAAAAATAGGCCTGGCAAAGAATGCGACCGCCACATAAATACTGAGCGTCCAATGCAACTGCAAGTGAACCAGCGTGCACTACATCATTATGTGTAGGCGTGTGCGTGTGCGACTGTGCGTGCATGCGTGTGCATGACCTGGCTGCTATACTGTACATTGCTGACCTACTGATGACTCACTATTCCAAAATCGATCATTCGCCTACATTCGTCGCTAGGTGGCTCCCTGCGCTGCATGTATCGAAGCGCATGCGCGCGCGCGGGCTTGAGCGAATTCGTCTAACTTGTGGGATGGGAAGCTTTGCCGCCTTAAGACGACAGCAGACGAAGGAGAGGATTGGACGCTATGACTGCTGACTCGAATTGTCCCATTGGCAATCTGGTACAGGCAGCAGTTTCCAACGAATTACGGTTTACAACGTAAACCAGTGAGTAGGAGAAGTGTCTACACTGGGTTTATGTTTGGCTTCATTCACCTATATGTTGGTCTACACAAAGTCGTACTAACTGAAATACTGCTCGTCTACTTACATACTTACTACTTTACACTGTTGATTACGATTACGCACTGAAGTAGCACAAAATTGCTCACTTATATATATATATATATACATATATCTTTCATCCATCCATTAATCGATCTTTGAGTCTATTTTCTCTCAGTCCATCTTTCCATCAACCCATCGACCATCCATCCGTCGATCCATTCATGTAATGAATATTTCTTCCTTCCTTCTTTCCTACTTTATTTTTTCAATCTATTCATCAATCAATCAATCAGTCAATCCGCCAGCCAGCCATCCTTCCTACTTTCTTCCCTTCCTATTTCAATCCACCAATTCATCCATCCATCAATCCATTTATCCATCCATCCATCCATCCTTCCGTTCTCCTATCAATCAATCAATCCCCCTATCTCTCTCTCTATTCTGAGTCTTCTCCCTCTCTTCCTGCCTTCTTTCCGTCCGTCCGTCGATCCGTTGTGCGTCAGTAATAGGAAGCGGAGGGCAGGTGACAAACCCGTCTCTCCCTCCCTGTTATATGATGCAGATGAAGGCGTCGTTGAAGCGAAGACGTGTGGACCCCAGAGGGGACCATTGAATCCATTTGGATATTTGACTAAGAGAGCCAAGACACGAAGGAGGACTGGATGATGAAGGACATAATTATGAGCCAACGAAGTAGAAGAGGATGAGAGTTAGAGGGACAACAGAAGGACAAAAACAGACACGGATGATAGGGAGACCAATGGAGACATATAAGGAGACGAGAAGAAGCGGATCAGTTGCAGAGGTAGACGAGGAAAATGAGGATCGTAACTGTAATCGCAATATGAGTTTCAAATAGCGCCGCTACAGAATAATTTGACAGATAAAGTATAGAACGATTAGGTAATGGAGAGATTAGAGGAAGAGACAGCCTTGCTACAATTGATTGATATAACAGGAAACACCGCGGGCTTGGACACACATTCTGAATAGGGGGTCTGCTGCTGATGGTACTGGAGTGATGCACGCTGGGGAAGACAAAAAAGAATTAAGGAAAAGATTGAACACCATGACCTGGATAATGGAGTCCTTATGTAGCTACGAATTGGAAAGCGAGCGACAGAGAGAGAGAGAGAGACAGAGAGAGACAGAGAGACAGAGAGAGAGAGAGAGAGAGAGAGAGAGAGAGAGAGAGAGAAAGAGAGAGAGAGAGAGAGAGAGAGAGAGCTGGAAAGAAAGGAGAGAGGCACAAGAATTGCCCATGTCAGAGACATGCTCATCAGCGGAAGACTGAAGGGAAAGAAGAATATTATTCGCCAGTAAGTAGCTATCTATATAGCGCATCGTATCCGGCCGCCATTTGAATATTCATCTTTGTTTTTCTGCCGCACGATTGCAACGAAACAAAGTTCATATAAAAGAATTGTCGTCAATCACCGTCACTATTGAAACAGGAATCTGGATTTAACAGGCAATAAAGGACGTCTGGAAAATTAATTTAAGAATCTAAGTTCTTACATTCTTACAGAGGCGCATTCTCCAGAATACAGATCAATTGAAGATGAGAAAGGCAATTAAGTTCAATTCGTCTGCGTTTCCTGGAAGTCTGCTACAGATGAGGAGGCAGGATAACGGAGAAGGACGACGAAGACGAATAGAAGAAGAGTTTGAGGCGAACAGAAAGAAAGACAAAAGAGAAGAAAGAGGAAGAAGTTAGAACAGAGAGAGAGAGAGAGAGAGAGAGAGAGAGAGAGAGAGAGAGAGAGAGAGAGAGAGAGAGAGAGAGAGAGAGAGAGAGAGAGAGAGAGAGAGAGAGAGCAGGCAGAGGAATGAAAGTGGCGAAAGAAATGGATGATGAGGTCGGGTGCTGGTCGGGTCGGGGGCGAATTGTTTATGAGAATTGACATGTAATGTCATGCAGATACATATATAGCTAGGTAGAAAGACAGACAGCCAGAAATCAAGAGGCAGAGATAGACGGACAGAGAACAGGCAGGCAGACAGACAAACAGACAGACAGACAAGCACAGATAGATTGCATCGTGAGTGTCTAATTTTGCCTGGAGTCTAAAGGTTCCCCGACTTACAGCTGCGTTTGTTACGACTATCATATCGCTATAATAACGGTCGACCGTCCACCGCTTAAAAGAATCGGACTGAAAGGAGCCGAGAGACGGAATCTTGTCCTTCGCACCAGGTGTTCATGACAACGCTTTTATTGAAGACACGACAGTACTACGCTGTGACCACCACACGTAGGTCTACGGTTTTGCATGTGAGTGCAAACACAGCATACGAACACGTAGGCACAGTCTCACAGACACACTTATTTGTGTATACAATAATACGCTTAGATGTACATGTGTACGAAAATACAAGACCGATGCTTTCGAGACCAAGACCAAGACCAAGACCGCTGTTTTCCGATCTCGAGACCGCCTCGAGACCAAGACCGCGGTCTCGAGACCACATTCCTGCTACACTCTCGTCAACAGTTAGCCTAGTTAGAACTGTATGTGGCATGCAATGGGGATACACCGCAGCTACAAATTTCTCAAAAACGTTGTCAAAATACAAATGAACTACTCTGGCAGGATTCATAGACAAAACTGCTACATCTGACAATCTTTCATCGTGCGCTGTTGTTCTAATTAGTTTGTCTTTACCAGTTTGAGAAAACTGAATTCTATGTAAAAATTTATCTGACTCTTCCCGTTGTATTCTGCTTCGGCTGAGAGAAGCTTCAGTACATTGAAGTTCGTCAGTTTTTTGCGATCAACAATAACAAACGAACTCCTATTAGGATTGGCATTAATTTCAATCGAATGCCATCTTGCAGATGACATTGACTTTGAATCAACGATAAATCGTTTTACTTCAATGAAATCAGGCAGACAGTATTTTAGCATAAACTAGCAAGTGGCTGACCCCTGCCCTGTGACGGATTAACTCAAGCCAGAAGGTGAGATATAGGCCTATAGCAAATTTCTTGCTTAGATGAACATAAATACTGTAGGCCCTTATTGGCGTAAATTTACGTGTCTTAAGCAGATACGTAATTTTTAATTATCTGCTTAGATGATTAATTCTGTTTGACGTGTTGGGCGACTTAATTAGGATTGACTTACTAAACTAGTCAATTTGGAGGCGCCACAGAGCCCCTTGAAATTTTGTTCGCCCCCGCAGCAAAACCTAAATCCGCCACTGAAACTCAGGGTAACGCAAGACATGGATATTACCAAATGCTTCTAACCTCACCTCTGTCACCTTCTCATCACGGCGACTCTTGATTTCTGCAGGCGACAGCTTGGGTTGACAGGTGACACTTCGCCAGCCACTTCGCCAGCCACTTGCCATAGGCCTATATATATGGCGGCGACTTTGCCCTCATAAGGTTCTTGCGTTGGAAGACGATTGAACGATGTCTTTTGCTCAGAATTAATTGCGGCATCAGGCATGGGTTGTTCATGAAATAACGTCCCATTTCAAAGATCCCTGCATTGGAAGACGATTGAGCATTGTCTGTCTTGTTATACTGTGCCATATTATTCACGATTTAATCAATCAACTTCCTTACTTACATGATCATAGACGTAATACTATTAAGCGCTTCACAAATTAACCTAAACCACCGCAATGGTATTCGCGTTCCATGGTTTCAACTTACAGTCTAAGGGCTGTTAAGTTGAAACTTTCGATAATAATTCGATGTTTTACAATTGGGTTAACCTCATAGGGGCCTACCCGTCGGCGAAGATTCCATTGATACACTGTTGGCGCAGTAGAAATCGGAAGAAATTTGATGAAACACGTACGCAATTTCTGTGAAATTTTCGAGGAAGCTGAAATGTGTCCTTCTCAAAATTGAGATCTAAGATGGTGTCTATGACAACGGTTGAAGATAATAGACTGCGATGACGCAATCGTTGCGTAAATTGGACTTAGGCAATGTTCCAACGTTTGTTATTATAGATTAGAGCCTAATTCATTAATTTGTTAATTCATTTTATAGCGCTACTTCAAGGAACCTAAGCAGAGGCGCACAATCATTTGGTCACAGCCTACATTAACTGTCTCTCTGAACGTGTGTAAGTCTGTATCCTGCTCTATCTACAAGGTCTACAAATTGTTGAAATTGAACAAATTTGGATACTCGGACTGAGGATAAAGATGGAAGTGGTTCTCACACGGAAGCAATTCTCCTGAATCATGGTTAAGTTACGTTATGTTTAAGGAGCTATAGCCGCTGTCACAGAGACTGTAGTTTGACACACCTACGTAAGGGTCTTATAGTCTGGGTGTAATGCGAAAACGAGAGCAAACAGTTTGGCTATTGCGATGGGTTGTGGTGGGGTTGAGAGTAATAGTAACTGAAAGTTTTCACGATATCAGATAATTTGAATTGTCACTTAATAGGCTGTCTAATTAGGCTAATATCAAAGATGTCAAAGTCGTAGACTACACGACTATACGAGTCTATGACTCTAAGATCTTTGCTAATATACATGTATGCCTTGTAGCCATTTTAACTACATGCGTCACAAAATTACTAATGAAACAAGCCCCAGGCGCCACTCTTCTACCGGAAACAAAATTAGCACATCAACGTAAACATGTATAATTAGGCCTATACACACACAGGCCTACACGCACACATCCACATATACATAGGCACACACGCCGACATACAAGCAGTCAGACATTCATATTTGCTACACACATGCAGACATACATTGTGTCAACAGATATGCTAAGCAGGGAATGTTGTATTGTATTGTATTAGGCGGATTGTACTGATGACGAGAGCAGAAATCTATGCCAATGCCTATCTTTTGATTTTAGTTTTAACCGCTGGAGCGCCTGTGAACAAGTTGGTTCCCTCGGCTTCTCATTTTCGGATGGTGTGTGAATCTAAAAATTACTATTACGATAGGACTGCTAGTGTAGCTTTCAACAAAAGACACGCCTGGCTCAACTTATGCTACGTTAAAGAGAGCATACAGTAGGTCCTATAATCATGCTGTTCCTAAGGACGCCGCGGTTCTATCACACAAAGCAAACGATACCGTCAGTTAATATACTCTCGGTTTTGTTATGGCGCTAAATATTGTCTACTCGGTCCTATTTCAGTTCCATTAACGACCGTCTTCTGTCTGTTCCGTTGAGCTCATAATGTGCTACGGAACCTTATAAAGCGGATTCATTTTCACTTCCACATCGACTCAACTGTCAATGGTATTTTAGAGAATTTTGACGGATAGGAGAGTAACCCCGCTGAATATATGTAATTATAAATATTATGTATATATATACATACATATATATACATACATGTGTACGATACAGCTACATGTAAATATATTATATATATAAATATATATATAATCAGAATATGAGCTTCATATATATATGACCTTTTTGGCCTATACGTCATGCAGGCTCTTACTGAAGATTACTATCTATGAGTGTAGGACACATGCCACCCCCGGACAATTGCCCCTCCCGACTAGGACAATTGCCCCCTCCCCCAATGTAGGCCATAAGCTCACCCAAATTACATATGCATGCTTGTATGTGTGTACATATGATGCATGATTGTATGCACAATATGTATGTGTGCATGGATGTGTCCATGTCGGCTACGTGTTACTAAACCTGTTTATATATCTATTTTTAGAGGGTTGGCATATTGTTTTTGTTTCAACACTCTGTTAATTGCTCTCCGTGTTCGGTTCCAATACCTGCAAAGTTTGCTGACGAATCAAGAAGTCAATTTGATACCACGTGATATATAATGGCTGCTGTAAATAACGAGTGCTTTTATGGGGTAATATGAGGTGTGCATGTTAGAAGTCTTCGTTTTATAGGCACACATTTATGAGATTTTCATTTATAGAGGTCTTCACACACTCTCAGAGAGATGATTATCGCGTGTCACACTCACAGACTGTTAATCAACTATAACCATAGCCTACTTACTAGCTGACCTTCACCGCTTATAATCCGAGATTATCATCTATGTAGAGATAATCACCCACTCTCGCGCTTATTTACGGGAGATGATTATCACGTGTCACTGACGGTTTGCTAACCAACAGTAGCTGCTTACTGGCTGACCTTCACCGCTTATTAAGGCGTGTCACGGACTGTATGGGGTATTTATGCATCCAGCAAGATAAATAAAGATTCAGAACTGGACTCGCTTTGTCGCCTGTACGACACGATAATTAGTTGCTTGTTTTCATATATTTTACATAATGGCAGTTAAATATATAACTTGTCATCATCTGTTCATACTTCACACGAGGGGAGCAATTGTCCGAGGGGGCTGTTATTTTATTACAATGCATTCGTGAATACATATTGGACCTTTTCCAAGCGTTCTTGGATCTGTTTCCAGCTAGATCTGAATGTTTATATATAAAACAAAACAGTGCAAAGTTTAAATCTTTTTACATTTTTAATATATTAGACTCGTTTGCATAAAACTAAAGACGTGACAAGAAATCATAGCCATTCTTTGTTAAATGCCTCCTTCATCTCCGGACGCCCATGTATGAGGACCATATTATATTGAGATGCATGAGCCAAAGACGGACCATCAGGGTTGTCTCTGAAATCTGTGAAGAACTTTTTGAAAACAATCCAGCAAATATACAGTAGTCTCGCGTGATTTACCCTAAAACCATTTATTCGCTACATCAAACTTAACAATTAATAAAACTATACGAACGCCGGGTAAACTCCACTGAAGTTTGAAGTAATCTCTCTTCAATTTATTCTACAAGCCTCTTGACCACACATGCTTTAAATGTTCCTGCTCTAGGAGAGCTTAGTCCCAATCATTATCCTCATACTGATCCTCCTGTTCGTTATGGTTGTCCGCCTCGTCCACTCTGTCCGCCTGTGCCCCATTTTCCACTGGATGTGGCATGAAACGAATGTCTGCCAGTAGGTCGGACAGAGCACGGGTCAGAGCACGAACTCCGTCGGGAAGTCTCGTGTTTGTCCACTGACCGCCGACCGCTCCTTCTGTCGGCTCGGGAGCTGGCTCCTGCAACGACGTTTTTTATATATTTCATCTATCTAATACACATAAAACGTGCAAGAACAGTAGGAAGCGAGATTGATTCCCGCAACCCCTAAGGTTGACCAGACTTCCACAAGCTAGGTAGAGGCGTCGCTTAAATCAGATGAAGAAAGAGAGTAGCGCCTAACATGACTGCCATTATGCCATACAGTTGAATTTTACTCCTGTAATAACTTGTCATCATATAGCTGTGTCAGTTGGAACATAATTAAACAGAGGTAATTATTATTGTTATTGATGATGAATATTTGATTAGATTAGTACCAACTGCTCACTTACCAGAGGATCAAAAGAGGGCCACAGTGACTGGATGAACGTAGACAGAGGATTACCCGACTGCTGCGCTCGAGTAGGTCTGAAATAACATCATACACAAGTGCTGTGACAACATATCAGAATGACACTAATTATGAAACACCTAATGACAGCAGAAGAATCAACACAGCTAACTTCTATCAACGTTTCCATTAGTTTATTGCCGCTACAATAAAAATAACAGCAGAAGATACTTAAATCTGCTGCAATTAGAAGGCAGGTAAAAGTAGCCTCATGGTTGCAAAACAGATGGAGTAAACATCCTTAAAGGAAGAATACATGCTCACATAGCAGTCTAGATGTGATCAAATTACAATATTTAACACTACATTCTTTAACAGTGCACAGAGAGGGCTGTGCTGTTAGTCGTGCACCATATGAGCGTGACTATCACCCAAATATGAGTGACAGATCAGCTGTGGTCAATTTCCCTGTAATCATTGCTGATAACTTTATTTGCTCTTAGTGAACTCTAATATCACTTAGGTGCAGGGGTCTTAGCAGCGCGATAAAGTATCACAATACTTGGCATCGCCGATACTTTCGTCAGTATCGCAGCGAGAATCGTAATAATTTTATTTTGCTCGCATCGCATGTGTATCGCAATACTTTTCTTTATTCTGTCAGCGATACTCGATACCAATACTTTTCCCACTGTAATTTATAAGAGTTCTCTTCTGCTTGATTAAATATATATATAAGTCGCGATCAAGAAATGTCACAAGTCAATCGTTATGCTTTGAAAGGCTTTGCTTTAGGCCAGATCAACTTTGATGTGAACAGGTGGAATAAATTTATAAATAGGGAAATGACGGAAGTAGGCCTATTTCCTTTTGCGATCAGTGGTTGAAGTGGCTTGCCTAATTAAAATTTGAGTGCTTGCGTAGCTAGTTGATAGTGAAAATGAATAGGACAGAGGAAACGAGGTTTTCCGATGCGATATCAGAGCATTAAAATAGATTATGATTGACCCAGGTGATTCCATGTGAAATTCCCTAGATCTATGGGTCCATGAATTATAATTCATGCTACGATCAAATTCAGCAAGCATATCGAAAAGTATTGGTATTGCAATACTTTTCACAAAAAGTATTGGTATTGGTAACGCAATACTTTTTATTAGGAAGTATTGGTATTGCAATACTTTTTTCCAGTGTTGTTAACAGCCCTGCTTAGGTGAGTGACAGGTACTTAGATGGCATTTACTTACTCATGTGCATATCTAAATACATCAGATTATTACAACAGTGAGCATACCAAGATTTATGCACGTATGGTAGGACTATTTGCAAAACAAATGTTCAACTGCCAAATAACAACACTTGCATAGAAAAATTGTCATACCTTGGTGGACGATCATACGAAGAGATCGCATCCAGCGGAGGCAACGGATCGTGGCTCAGAATTGGCGTAAGACTCACCTCCTATAATTGAAGCCACACTAACATTTAGTTGCAATCAAACACTTGAACTCATGCCTTGAATTGTACCTAAATAAAGTCTGAGTTAGTATGCGTTTAATAGAACCTAACCTTGTAGCTCCTAGGGCATCTTTACAACAAATCACCTCAGTATTTGCATCAATGCATGGTGTACCACAAATCCAATATCAGTATTCCAATATGACAACAACAACAACATAATGGGCAAACCAAACACCAACACTGGCATCACATGATTTGAGAAAGAGGTGCAATATGTACAACTGTTTAACAGATGTATGTGTGGGAAGGATAAGCGATAAGTCAATAAACTCTGGATCAGAGTTGTTCTCTTCTCACTCCTCGTCAGTACCTTGTACATCCAGGGAAGCTAATGATCCAACCTAGCAGATCGAATTCATCAGAGCAGCTCGGAACCACAGCCGGCTAGTGACTTCCAAGCCATCCATGAGCATCCTCCAACTAGTGGAGGACTGCACAACATCAAGATTTCAGGGCAGTCTCCAGGTCCTTCACAGGGTTGAGGAAGCTGGAAGGGCCTGGCTTAGCAAGTCACGCATTCGCAAATAATAATAAACTCTGGAATGCGAAATACATGCAGGGCAACACGGTAAAAAATAATTTAAATAGTTTCCGAGGGTTGACCTCTAAGTCGAGTCTGCTAGGACAGAAAGGAGTAAGCAGCATAAAGTCACTCAACAGAAGGCATGAAAGTGGTGTGCGAATAAACAGCTGTAGAAGTCTTGAAGGGTAGAAAATAAAGACACCAAAAAGTTACAGAAGATTACAACTACCCAGTAATAACTTCCTTTAAGTAAGTTATTTCAGATTCTATCTAGTTAATTATACAACTACCCGACATCAACATCTTTTTATTAAGTTCGTTATGATTATTTCCAGCTAATCATGCACATGCCCAACATTGTTTTTTCAGAAAGCTTGTTAGAAGCAACCAAATCATGACAGTCACTTACTCATGGAAGAGCAGAAATAGCTTCCAATGCCATTGCTACCATAACTCAAAATTCGCCACAGAATCTACTAATACACTGTTGAGGACATGACAGTCACTTACTCGTGGAAGAGCAGACATGGCTTCTTTTATATCCGAAATGATGATGTGACGATGAATGTTGCGTGGAGTACCGCGATACATACTCAGGCGCCTGTACAAAGCCATTCTTCCTTACAACATGCTAATATGCCATGCATATTGCATAACTAAGTGCATGATATAAGTATAATGTAATACAGTAACAAATTATAGTTCAATATTTCAACATTAAAAAAACCAACATCAAATTGCAACATAGCAGTACAGTAATTAATGTAATAATATTATTAAGTAACTGACAATAAATATAAATTAAACTAACAGTATCCTACTAAATCAGATTTTTAATTAAGAAGAGAAGAGCAGTCTCAACAGAAGATATGAAAGGGGGCAGACGTGGCTATGAAGTGTTAGCAATTTTCTACTTAGTCTTGGCAAATGAGGAAGTGGAGGTGGAGAGTCCTAACCCTCCCTTTCCATCTCATCAGTGTATAGTCATTTTACTCATTATAGCTTAGATGTCTAGAGGATGCACGTGGAGCAGAAATATGGAAAGGTTGCTATATCAAATTTCTACCCTCGTGGGAAATTGAACCCATGACCTCTCAGTCGACAGTCCAGCATGTTAACCAATTTGTAATTAACCTGATGATAAACAAACGTGAAGCAATTTACTAGTTAAATTAGAATTAAATAATTTTATTGGCCAATAAATTTAACATTAAATAATTTACTAATTAAATTAGTAGTACGATAACTAATGTTATCGTAAAACCTAAATGGATCTAACACAAAGTAATTTATCAATTAGATAAGAATTAAATCATTTTATTGGCCAATAATTTAAACGTTAAATAATTTATTTACTAATCAAATTAATAGTATAGTAACTAATGTAATTGGCCAAGCTTACTTAGCCGCACACTGTTCAACAACTGGTTCCTTGGCGTCAACACGTTCTAACACTTGTTTGACGTTTCTTTCCAGCCATCCCATCACTTCTGGTTCTTTCCAGCTGTAGTGACTTCTTCCAACGTAAAGCCGGATCAGTTGCTCCAGTTCAGCCGATTGACTAAAACATTATATCGTATAATAATCAAACAAAATTCTTCCATAGAATCTTTCCACCGATATCGTAACGTAATGCAATGGCTCCCAGAATGCAATATGTATGTAAATAGACAATTAAATGGTGTTTAGTGGTCATCTCTCAAATTCATCACCATACAATAAATTGACATGCCACGACTGAACATATCTTAAATGACATAAATCCTAAATAACACATGTAAAAGTATTTATGCTACAGCTCAAATTAGTACTATGTTAAGCAATGATGGCTATACACGTGGGCCACGATCAGGTTACTTCCTGATAACCTGGAATGGCTTATGAAGCTTGCAGCAGCTTCAGACATAATGCTTATAATAAATTCCAACTGACACAGTATGATCACATGTCATAGTATAAACGGATGACACCAGTCATAAGAGGAGTCAAATTGAACTGTATGGCATCCATGCAGATGTGACCACTTGTTGTCCTGCTACTCATTTTATCAACACCTTGCGAATGAAAGGCTGAGTCAACCTTTGGGAGGGTAGTGGAAATTTATCCTGCATCCTGATCTTTTGCATTTGTGCCAGACTGCTATACTATTCACCCAAATGCCCTCCCCCCACATAGATATATAGCACATAGAAAACTTTCCATTATACAAAGTTGTTGCTCCCATGTGAACAGTATCATGTGTACATGCTCCAATGTATCCTGCTAACAGAAGGAGATTAAGTCCTCTGCACTAGCCGTCAAAATAAGAACTAAGAAAACTATTTACAGAGGCATGTGAATAGGCATTCTACCTTCATCATTTACCATTAAATTTAAAAGAGGGACAGACAAAACATGTTGTTAGGCAATGAAACACCAGCACACCTCGTCTGTGCTTTGGTCGTGAAGAAGTCATGCTTCTGGACTGCTGAATCAGGAGCAACTGAACACTTGTCCAGCAGTGGAAAGAGAAGACCAGGAAACATGATGAGAGCCTTTTGAAGCTGAAAAGAAAACAGACAATTACTTTACATAATGAATAGTAACAAATAATAATAATACACAATTATAACAATGGTAAATAATGATGAGCATAGATGTGACTTGTTCGCTTACTTGTTCATCTGGAAAGCTAAATTTTATTAATTCAGTTGGTACACATTTTATACATCTAGCACGTGTCAATTCACCAGTATTATGCCACTTTTTAAGGATTGAACAAAAGGCCATTTTCACTTTTACTGCTAGAAAGTATGTATGGAAGTAAGCATCACACAATCTGATGCAGCTTCTTTTTCAACCCTCACAGAGGCACTGCTGTATTATGCAGGTATCTTAGCCTTTCTAAATCACTGTTCACGAATCGCAAAAAATGCCTCTTGCCAGCTTAACTGATGGAGTATCGTCCTAAAGAATGAAACCTATGCAAACGATGCAAGTAGCTGAGGAAGGTCTAGATAGATTTTAAATTATCATTATCATCATAATGATAATCATCATAGACATCAATGGTATTCATCAAAATGTACCACTGTCATCACCACCATCACCATCGTGGTGATGACACCACAGCCCCCACCACCTTGTTTTCATACCGAATCCATTAGTTAGAGAAGTTAAACTTTTACTGACCATTTCATCTGCCCTTTCCATGTTGTATTCACCATTAGTCGACATGTAGTACATGGCCAGTGGCACCGAGAATGCAAAATTCGGCAACAGCGATAGATTACGATGCAAATCCCACTCTTCAAACAAATTAACGAGGAAGACGTACTGCTCCGATCGAAGAGCATAGAAATCGATCATGAGCAGAACGCAGAGCGGATCGTTATCTGGATCAAAGCTAAAATCATAAATCACAAAACCTGCACTTTAAAAAAAATCTAAAGCAATACTCCAAAAAAGTTGATCGCATGGCAACAGGTCAATAAGGAACACTGGACAATGCTTCATAAATGAACAAGCTAAACCATATTAGAGATCTTCGCCTTAAACAAGAACTCCAACCGGCTTGGAGTGTCTGTTATGCACAGAAACATGATTCCGTAAATAAAGCTCTGCACCTTTAACAATACAACCATCAAAGTGACATAGTAGTCTTCAAAGTAGTCAGCAAAATCTCCATCTTTTAAGTTACAATAGCACGACAATCAGTTTTCACTTCCTAGTAGCTCAAATCCAATCTTAGACAAAATAGATTTTGAGTGGACAACAGCCAGCCAGCCATCCCATACAGACTTAATATCCAACATATACCGTACGAACATACATCATCTCAGTATCTTCTGCTAAACCAATAAACACCAATAGAGGTTAATGTCAGCATGATCAACTATCAAAACATTTAAAATGTATCAGTAAACTAAAGCAATGCCTGCCATTCCATAAGAACATAAAAGTAAAGCGCACATTATGTAAATACACTCATACATACTTACTAAAGCATTGATATGCGTTAATACACATACCTTAGGAGCAATTTACAGAATTCCAAAGCTGTCCTCCAACAGCCTCTTCGGCCAACAGAGGCAAGATGACGAAAGATTGCGAGGAAAAATGACCTAGAAAGCAAAACAATAGAACAAAATATTTAAATCAAGATATCTATATTTAGCAAATTTGCTTTGCTTAGTTTTGGCACATCTTGCCGTCCTGTTTCGTCAATTCTGATGGCAACAATCAGCAAGAATTTCACAAGCACCACAGAATCAAACTAAACGCATATAACAAGAGTTCAATCGATTAAAAGATTCTTGACAGATACCAAAAATACATTCACTGATATAAAAACGTTGACTTAACGTATCCACATGGCGTCTATTCACTAAAAGCTACTGCAACTCTGTAATTTAGCTAGCTGCAGTGGTACTAACAATAGACAATGTAATTTACACAATGCACTGGATGCCAATTATGATGTCACATATATGAACTTCTGCTAAATAATTATGACTACAATGGGAATCCTTAATATTATTTACAGAAATCAGAGAAGAATTTGTCATCTATGTGAAGGAGTGTCATCTGCGCACATAAATCCTGACAAAAGGGTTTCTCAGGACAATCATTGTAGGACAAATGCACCAACCTGTTTTCGTTTCGACGATAGTCAAGCCGGCTTGTGCCTTGTGTTAAGCTGAACATAGAATGGAAGCAGCTCTCGAACACATAGAGGACCCTCTCTGTTAACGGAAAATAATTACATCACGGTGTCTTATCTCTATAACAACCACAACAGTTGCCCCATCTACCCCCTGACTGCTACACATTTCTGTCTTAATCCACTGGTTTAAATATCATCACCACTGATGATGAGAATGGAAACAGGAGGATGACTTACCGATCATCTCACCAGCACCCTGTGCGTCTTCACTCATTCGGTAGATTTCACTCAGCTGCATAAGAGTGTCAATGTGAAACGGATATGACTCCAGAATGTTCTGCAAAGATTCATTCAAAAATCCTAAATAAATTAAAAAAATTTCCTGTATGATACTCGGTGCATCGGACGCCCCAAAATCAATGTTTAATTTGCCTCCACATGAATAAATGAAGGAATTATATCAGTAGATTCATGTGTGATATCTTATTACTTCAATCGAAGACTCAATTAGTCACTGATGGGAGTGGAGATGGACACCTGAGGACGAAAACCACATGACCCAGTGATTCACGAAGTAGGAAGTCCAAAGTAGTGGCTGGAAGAGTGAGATTGTTGAGGCTTTCCTTAATAGTACAGGCGTTTTATTGCAGACAGTTGGAGAGGCTGAGAGGCTAAAGGAAGACAAAGCTTCACAAAAACACTCAACTGTGTGATGCAAGCAGAGAGCTGTGATAGTCAAATGTTGATGCCAGGTTAGAATTAGTCACTTACTAAGTAACACAGACTGAGATAGATCTATATGATAAATTATAAAATAAAACAACTGTACAACAATTACTTATGGGCAATGAAAACAGTGTCATTGCTGTTGAAAGGTTCTTACTATGTGGGATGTAACTGTTAACCTACCTAGTCAATCAATCAATCTAATTTTTAGTAGCACCCTCAAGATCTTTAATCAGATTCACTACTGGTCAAGGTCAATCAGACAGAAAGAGAGCAGTCATAAGAGGCTGATAAAACAGAGAAATCATGACCTGAGAGAGAGAATGGACCAAACGAAGGCATGTGGTCAGCGGATTCTAATCACTTAGTCTTGACCATGACTATATTGTGAAACAATCGACTTTGCAACCACTGGTTGCCGACCAGTAGAAGACGAACGACATTTTAAACGAGACTTTACGTTCACAAACGATCGTCTTTGACTCACTGTTATGTTCCGAGGATTCAGAGATTCCACCGCATCGAGAAACTCGAACTGAATCTTCTGATAGGTTTTGCTGTGTTCAAACACAAAATACTGCAGCCCGTTCTTAGTCTCCACTAATCTCATCGACAAACCTAAAACAACAAACAACGTCAACTCCTGAGTATAGGAGTAAAGGAAGAACCTCCATCAAAAACAATAGCATCCAAGTCAACTAACACTTAATGTTATCAATCATATGTCAACTTACCAGGACAGTTTCCGGTTTTCAACCCAGGTCACAGAGTTTAAAAGGCCGGACATTAGCCACTCATGCATCTCTAAGCCAAATGTTTCTATTTATGTATATGTCACAGGCAATGTGTGAAACCAGGCATTTTGTAAAATGCCTGGTTCTCAGGCAATTTGTAAAATCCCTATATACTATAAGGTTAAGGTAAAGTATAGGGTTAGTGTAGGGCTGGCTAGGGTTTTACAAATTGCTTAGACATTTTACAAAATCCCTGGTTTCACACATTGCTTGTAACATATATATTTATGTATAAGTGTATGCATATATGTGGTGGATGCATAAATTTACATATAGAAGTAGGTATGTTGCAAATATCAGAACATTGATGTAGTGCCATTACAGACGTTTCTACATAGTTCGTGAGCCTCTTGTGCTATAAAAAAATAAAGTATCTTCTACCAATTCTGGTCATTGCTCCCCATTCGGGCTTCGGCTGCACGAGCCATGTTCGACGAGGTGGATGACCACGTTGCCTTCTCTGACTGAATCACAAACAACAACAAAATCATCTCAGATGATATATTATATTGAGACCATGTGACATACAGTCAACATCCAGAGCTGAAAGAAATCTCTATCCATGTTCTAAACAGCAATGTCGTAACTGTAACCACAAATTTATATAGCACCATGTCAGAAGTACTACCGCTTTAGTGATGAACCAGAAGCGAACAAAATGTGCCATATAAATTTGCAATTACCATTACCAGTACTGATTAAGTTTTGTTGTAAATGCAGAAGAACTTACAATATACAAAACATCAAGCATGCCATCATTTATGTATGTGTTTATGTATTTATGAAATTATGTATGCATGTATATAACTATTTATGTATATATGTTTGAAAATATGTGTATATATATATATATATATATATATATATATATATATTTATGCATACCTGTGTGTAAGTATGCTGCACTTATCTGAACATTTTTAGTAGTGTAACTAAGGACCTTCCTATATAAGTAGTGAGCTATTTATATACATAATAATGAAATGTGAGGTGGCAGAGGTTTTGTCGGCTCCTAGTTATTGAGATAAAGGCTGAAATAGGTGGGAGGGGTCAAAAACACAGAAAATCGTTTTATGGTATATTATTACATATAAATATGTCTTCTTTCAATATCTGAAACTAAAAATGTTGAATTCAAATATTTAGTTGGAGAAAAATGACTTTTAATGCATATGGTGTCTAGATTGCATTGCTAAAACATGCATGTTTTCAATGGTGAACGACCAAGATTTCATGTGCCAACCTGCCATTATTTGCAACGTAGCAAAGATTTTGATGCCGCATGTTTTATCTCATACAGAATACAACTCTTTATTGCCCAGCAGAGTTGTGGAGTAATCAAGTAATGGTTGCTAAGATATTTGATGACATGAATATTCTGAAACTTTGACTTCAATTTTCTCAGTTGCTAAGATTACACTAACGAAAGACTCAAACGAGTATAACCAAAGTTAGATAAAAGCTATTTCGATTCCTTAAAAAGGATTTTGAAGCAGATGCATTGTAGAATATGATTTAATAAAAAAGTCAAAAACGACAAGTGATTAGTTTTGACTTCCCGCCTCACAAATATCCTACAGATCTTTGAAATTCCTGCCCAGCTGAGTTTAAAAAACAATTTAACACTTCTAGTTAACCATTTCTGCATATTTTGCCAATCGATTCGATGTTACAGTTTACGTCATTCTAAATTACTCCCAACACCAAATAGGCAAGCACTCTAATTAATGTCCTCATTGAATGGTGCCATATAAATGTTCAAGTACAATTACGTAACCTGCTGTATCCTTTAGACAACAAGCGGTCTCCGTTGCACATAATTGGGATACTGTGCTTGAAGTATTGTCAAGTTTTACATACTTACGCTCTCTCCTGCTCCACCACTTTAGAACCAAAAATACGCTTGATTTCATTTTCGGGATTTAAATTTCTGAAAATAAAGCAGAAAACCGATTTATACAAATAACAAGCACAGAATAACTTATCGCAACATTGTGGCTTTATCGAAAGGAAATTGATAAAATTGAATTTATGACATCTTAAATGCAAATCATATAAAAGCTCTGTAGTTATAGAAGAGCCCATAAATTAGCTCATCACTCATTAACATCACCCAAACATTACATGTGTTAAATCTGGTAACAACAAAATGCAATCCTAAAAGGAAGAATACTGAAATATAAATGCAAAGGAATATATAATATATATATATATATTATATATTCCTTATATATATATATAATATATATCCTTATATAATATATATATATATATATATGTTGCCATGACCATGTAGCTGTTCATTTGCAGGTTTCAGTGGGCAAATGAGAGCATGAAAGCTCTCTTTACCCACAAAACATTTGATACGGGCAATAGTGGAACGTAAACCCTTAAGCAATGTCTTCATTTGAGAGAATTTTACATTATGGGTAAACAGCCAAGCATACTAACCATTTAGATAATTAATTAGACAACGCAGCATTGCATAAGAAGTTACAACGTAACCCTAGAAAGAAATTTGAGCGACAGCATAAGTAGATTTTCACCTGTGTTCAATCGATAATACAGGCTTCATGGCTTGACCTAGATTGGCTGGTGACCTGGTATTATTCTGAGCTCTCACTTGGTTCTGTTTGCCATACATCAGCTCATCGACTTGTCGAACGGTTGCTTCAATTTCGTCTTCCTGTACACAGCACAATGAATCCAAGAGTCCAAACAATAACACTAACAAATACAAAGTTATTAGGGCATCTGATCACTTATAAGGCACTTTCAAGAACCAATCACAAACTGATATATGGCCATCTGACAGATTCAAAACCATTCAACTGAATATGAGCGATAAATACAGATCTGTATGGCATCAATCCAGTAGAGGAAGCATTCAAACTTGTGGTCACATGCTTTGGAAAAGTGGTGATTGCCTGGAAAAGGGAGATTACCCAAGGCACAGATCCAGGATAAAAAGTTCAAAAACGATCTAAAATAAGACGGACTGAAAATATAAAGTCAATGGAGACAAGAGACAAATCTGATGAAAGAAAGTTCTTCTCATGGAGCAATCCTCAGCTGAGGGATAGTTGAAGATAAGACAAGAGATCTTCGAATCAATCAGACACTTTAAACGTCAACGACCATGTAACAATCAAACAAAAACAGAGATTGGGGCCCCTTTTTTCATTCTCCAGTATAACCTTTTACCCTTCCATCATTCCAATTCACTATTGCCCACCTGTTGATACAGAATTTCTGTTTTGTTTTCCTTCCCTTTGTGCTTGTTCTTCTTTTTCTTTTTCTTGGTCTTTACTGCTGCAACAACCTGCTTCTCAGGCTCCGCATTTGCCTCTTCGTCATCCTCGTCTGCTTCAGCTTCCTCACTGAGCTTCAACAGAAAAGTTGAACTTTAGATAATTATCCAACACAGGCAACATCATTGAAAGGAGTTCCGGACACGTAGGCCAGTGCTAGAGACCACTAAATGTTTGTGATTTGTAAAAATGAATTGAAAGATAAAGTCACTGGACTTGTACGGCGATTCGTTCAGAACTTGGTTCATCGTTTGACAGTGTGAACGCATGGCATACATATAGCAAACATGCGATTAGTCATCATGATTATTCCATAATCAAATGTGAATACAGCCAATACTTTCAGTGAATGCTATCATTGCTTTTGAGCTTAATGGTGCGGCCCAAGAGGGAGGTTGCAGGCATTAATTTTGTCATTTAAAGACATCGCAATGAGGTACCTTTTGACCAAGCATAAAACGGTTTTTGAATTTTAAAAATTTACAAATATTTACTATTTATTTTCACATTATTATTAGGGGGTCTCTTTATTTCCGGACAGTGTAGTAGTAGTAGTGGTTTCAGTTTAACGACGCTGTGTAATCGCAAAGATCATTGGCGTCGCCCTTCTACTTTATCAAGGCTTGGGAATCACTGTCTGCATGTGAACAGTGGAGGAATTAACTACTGGCAATATCTAAAGCAACACTAACCATGACCCTTACCCATTGTCTATAAACAACACCAACCCTAACCCTAATCCCAACCGACCCTTTCGATGCCTAACTTTTTTTCTGCTCAGCTTTTTGTCATGTGTACAACATGTGTCAAATATCTGATTGTACATGCCGTGCAATAGCAGGCGTTCATATTTTTCAAAGAAACTACTCACTTACTTACTTTAAACCTGTCTGTCACGTTAGGCAAGCATACTCAATTGTCACACTCAACTGAACGGCCTTTTCAGGGCAACTAAATACATAAGAAGTAATACGAAATGACTAAATTATAATTATTATTATATTGGTATTAATAATAATTATTATTTTATTGGTATCATTAGAACGTCATAGCACACATTTCCCTCCAGAGATTTGTAGTCGCGGAAAGCAATTGTTGGGACCATTTAGACGGTTGGGACGAAAACATTGCGAGAAAGTAAGAGAGAAATAAAACCCCTAGATGTAATCGATTGCCCATTTAGCTTCTCAATCATTCAGCTCAAAAATAAAGTATATACTACGTTACCAAAGCAAATAAGTTCTGTGGAGCAGATTTGTTTGACGACTTCGTTTTGATGGAAAGGGTATCGTTGGGATCGTCATCTTCAATATCCGCTATATCGCTCGAACCATCTGTGACTGGAACTTCGGATTCATTACAAAGTGTAACATCCACACAACCCTTATTATTCTGTAGCTTACGCAAAGCTCTACTAGACATTTTGTCAGTTAAAAAGTGCTCGGAAAATTGCAGAAGTCAATTACAACAGACAAACAAACGTTTTCTGACTTATGTTTTTACTTGCGCAACCACCGGAAATAACTAAAAGTAGATTTTAACTGAGCCCTCTCTTCATTGCGAAGTACGCATTAAAGAAACCATTCACATCATATCAAGCTTTCTTATGTTTAGTTTGAAACCTAACCTCGAAATTTTATATGTTTTGCATTTTAAAGCCAGCAGTTCTAAATTTATTGGAATTGTGACTTATCTCGATTATAAATTATGTCATTCTTCACGCGCTGAATTAATAAGATAGACCAATGGGAAGTAAACATAAATATTTCATGCAGGGCCTACTGCTCCATCGCAATTTTGATCCGATATGCGACGTACTGTGCGTAGGCTTAGACCAACGCTAAAGATTTCATAAAACGAATAAACAAAAAACCTTCTTGAGACATCTAGGTTTTTCACGCCCTGATCAATAAAAATAATAGTCTCTGCGAAGTAAAATCGGTGATCAATCGATCAATGAAACGTAATAGTAAAGATGATAGAGTCGTAGACTAAGAAGTGACACTTCCTATCTCCGCTGTGTATCTGAATATTCACGTCACCTACCTTGGAATCGATTGTTGTTGCTACGATACCACTAAGATACCACTTCCCCAGTCGCAACGTGGCGCGGCTGGCGTGGCGTCAACCGCGCCACGTAGCGAATGGAGAAGTGGTTTGTGTGCTCTGGCCACCACACAAACCAAATACACAGTGATAGGAAGCGCCCCTTCAAGATGCACTCCTGTTCCGATTGCGGCTAAAAAGAGCAGTTTTCAGTATTGGGTAGAATGCAAACGATGCCACAGTAAGAGTGACGGAGATCGGAGTTCGAAGAGGTATTTCGGATCGAGATAGCGTTTGAAGAAGAAATTTCATCTAATTTGCCAGCAGAACAGAGAGATCGAGCAATTATAAACGCTGTAGTGACGAGTTAATTGGGCCCTATGCATACGTGCACATGTAGGCATCTGCAAGCCTTTGGCGACGTAGCCTAACTAGAGCGAGTGCATATGGCGTCGTCTTGATCATCTAAGAATAAATTTTATCAGAAGAACAGAGAGATCGAGATTGAGATAATCTGCACTGAAACCTCCGGTTAAATGTATATACACACCTTTCAATGTAGCCTACTATAAATAGCACACGTTTATATCCTGGCTCCTGGTAGTGTAAATTTTCAATGGATTCGTCATCTTGTGAGGTGCTTGTACAAGTAGGCCTTCCGCATCGGTTGGAGTAGGGCCACACCTTTAAGGACCTCACGTACGGGCCGTGATAGCCCAGTTATTGAAATGAAAGGCAATCGGGGTGCGAACCAGGATCCTCACTCCCTGTGCCTGTTGAGCCCTTAACATACGTTCTTAAAAACAATATCATTATTATTATACGCACACCTTTGCTGTGTGTAGGTTTAAGCTAATGGAAAAGCGACGAGTTGAATGGATGAAGGTATTAGCGTTGAGCTTTGTCGGTCTTGAATGAGGTGATTGATCGAAGAAAGGAGACAAAAGATTAGCTAAATAATGACAATTAAGTGAAACAACCATGAATCTGTGAAGTTCCGTTTGGTGATCGTTTCAGAAGCAAGAACCGATTATTAGGACATGATCGGTAGCCATGTATGGTAAGTTCATTGAGCCGACATGGGCCCACATTGTGCGACTGGTGGCAACTGTTGACTAGCCAAGGGTTCAATGGAGGTTCAACGTAGGCTGCAACAAGGCTGGCTGAGATGGTGGGAAATGCACAAATATTCCTCACAGCATGTCAACATGGAGTTCATATTTCAATTATAGGCCTATATAATTTATATGCATAACATATATATATATATATATATATATATATATATATATATATATATATAAAGAGGTAGAAACAACAAATACAGGTCAATATTGACATGGTTGAGAACAAATTAGGTTGGAGTCAATAGTTATAGAATTGAATGACGATAATATGAAGTGAATGACTGATGGATGAGGAAATAGTTTGAGAAGATAAGGATACGAAGCCCTAATAGACAGACCTATCTATAGTCACCCGTTCTCACCGACAGTTAGATGATGCAGCATGAGCTGGCAGAGGTATACGCCCTATATACCCTGACCTGACCTTGGTGCGCACGGTTGATGACCTGTTCAAAAGACAATAACTCTCACATCGACTTTGTTTGGAAACGCGGCATCAATGACGTCCACAGTCAGAGGCTACATCATGAGCTTAGAACATAGGTGTTGTTCAATGTTCACAGCTGTCTTAATTAAATGGATTGTAAACTAATTATGACAATGGCACTGAATATTCGGCAGATGTTAGTCATAAGGGCAACAGCCTCAGTAGCAAAACTAAGGGAGAGAATCAGCATCCTTTTGGCGATCACTTACATATGCATAGGCCTAATGAGTATGGCTTCCGGCGCAGGTCATTATGTTGCGCGAGGGTTGATCGACATCCTTTCATGCTTTCATGCCACCGGATATATCTATTGTTAAATCTAAACAATTAGTAGGTTGTTTCGTTAATCTAGATACTTTTCGTTATATTTAGCTGTGCACGACTTATCGTGTGAATTTACAATTCGTAGGTAACTTTCCTTTATTTCCTTACCCATGTGCACTTAGGCCTACGCACATAAATTTCGCTAACTAATTAGGCCTAGCCTGCAACGCATCAACTCAATTGTGTCTACTGTTTAATATGAAATCCCTCATTGGCTTTAATTATAGGTATTTATGTAGATGTTAATGCATATATGGGTATGTACTGTATATTTATGACAAGTTTATGCATTGTATATATATATATATAATATATATGTGTGTGTGTGTGCGTGTGCGCGCGCGTGTGTGTAAACGCTAAGCGATATACAAAAGGGTTTAAATGAGACATTGTCTCTGGAAAACTCATAGGCCTAGTGTCTTTTCGAAGACTCTCTGTTAACCTTTCCCTAGGCCTAGACTCCATTGCCAGCAGATTTTCGCTAGTACCCTATAAAATCCTTCTCTTGACCCCCAGTTTCAAGAGCATGCCGACGCCCATGGTAGTCCATTAACAGACACGTATAGCCTACCTTCGCCAATATGCACTGTTTATTCAATTCTCCATTAGGCCTATTCCTATCTACCTGTCTATCTGTACGGTTCCGGTGCTAAATAATTGGCAGTCTAATTGGGTTGATTATATACAGCGACCAAATTAGATAACCTTATCGCATTCAAACCATTTATAACAACAAATGAGCAATTTACTGACGCCGACAATTTTCTACTTTTTTATTCTGCGTCGCACTGCAGCGAAAAAAATTGCGTCATTATTATTATAATAGCAATTAGCACTTGCTCCTCGTTTGTCAATGCGCAGACGCACGCGCGCACACACGCACACACACACACGCACACACGCACGCACACACACAAACACACAAACACACAAACACACACACGCACAAACACACACACGCACAAACACACACACGCACAAACACACACGCGCGCTTGCTTGCAGACGAGCACACAGCTCTAGCGAATACAGCTTTGTTAGTCTTTGTCTGAAATTGGTTCCCATTTTAGCATTATGGGCTTATTATTAATTTATTAATTGAATATAACAATAGGCTTACGCACATTATAGATATAATTATGGTCCACGTATCATCAGTTATTCACTATCTTAATATTATACATGCATAATTATAAGAAAGAGAATGATGTCTGTGCATAAATGTAGAGTAGGCCCATTTACATTGTCAGAGTGCTTCTAAGCGCACATCACGTGATCAAGGATTGACTGCTGTTAAAAATGAGGAAAGGTTAAAGTAGATGATTAACGATCGCCATAGATCATAGGGAATGTCGTAGGGTGGGCCCTATGCAGTTCATCGGGAAAACTTTTCAAGGCAGAGTCGCGAAGATGAAGGCGTAATTGGGTCAGTAGTCAGTGTAAAATATTAGGATTTACCAAAATTTAGGCATCTTCAACATTTGAACGGAAGGAGAGGCTGGATCACTGAATCTCTGCCGAAAGACCGTTCCAACTAATCTCAGACGATTAGCTCAAGGAAGACGGCGGTCTTCCGCTTTTGTAGGCATAGGCGCCAACTCCATAGGGGAAGCAGTCTCAAACGGAGACTTTCGTTTCTGTACTTACCGAGGTCTGGGGCGAAATTAGTTTCGACACCGTTCTTTTTTGAACATTCAACTCTTCCCCCATCGCACAAAATGTTCTTATTGACTTTTAATTAAAGAACAAGGAACGCCTCCATATGAACTGAAAGTCTGCTTTCAGCTGAAAGGGTTTGAGGATAAGGGTATTCTGGATCGGAAAGGCAGGATTGGATAGGCGATCTCCAGTACCGTTTGCTTACTGTCCTATGTCTGTGAGCGTTGGGTTCACGGTTCTCTTCCCGATGCTGGCTGATTTAAATCTTGGTCCATAGCACGGGCCGTAGGCTACTCAGCACACGGAACCTTAATTGGCGTAATTCCTTTTCATGCGGTCTTCTCTTCTTTCGCCTCCTCTTTGTCCCCATCCTCTTCATATCATGATCGCACTTTTTTCAGCCACAGTCTTCTTTCTCGTTCTCCTCCTCCTCCTCATCATCATCATCACCATTTTCTTCCATACTCTGTTTCTCCTTCCATTCTCCTCCACTTCCTTTCCCATCTTCCTATTCCACCTTGCATACCTGATCCTCACCCTCCTCTTGATCCTCCCAATCCTCGTCCACTTCCTCGTCCTCCTCCATTTCATCTAGCTACCCCGAATGAAAGACCCCGATGATTTTCTCTCGATGTTCACTCCTCGCTCAACCGAGTCTTTGATGCATGGTTTCCGGTGACACTCGAGGCATTAAACCATCGCACCCTTGCATCTGGGTTTCGGCTGTATATAAATCATGAACAACTCCTCCTAAAGATGTTTATTCTTTCCCATTACGTGATATAGGTATCGGATGCCTGCAGCCGTTGTCGTGCCAGATAAAATCTCCTTGTGCTCCAAATATACACCATGCAACTCGAGCCAGACGGCCGGTCTATGGAAAGCCAAATTAGAATTTATTCCGAATGTTCTCTGGAGTACAAGTACAACGCCGTTAGTTATTCATAAAGCAGAAGGCGTGGGCGAAATATTCACCAGTCACTTAGACTTAATTCGGCAGCTGTGTGATCTTTCCAGTGAAACCGATGACTAACGCCAAGTGAATGTTTGTGGCCATTTACGTCATAATTTTCATCCAATACTAGGCCTGCATACATTGAGTACTGGCTTATTGGCACGTTACTAATTAGGTTCTCATTTCTGCTACTACGGTTTCAAACTTTTATTTAATAATATTATTAATTTCACTAGTCTAGTATTTGATTGTATTTAGCATTTAGTCCAACCATTTTCGTGACGTGGATAAGTGCACGTCCTTCATGTCTTTTTGAATCTAGTAGGCCTACATTCATTTCATTTTCTAACCTTTGACTGGACTGTGTAATATTCCAAGAACAACAAAAATTATTTGACTTATCTACCTCTCCTTCTCCGATTCCACTCATCCACCATTCTGTGATCTGCATGCACAATCACTTCACCTCCATCATCACCATTACCAATCACTTCAAACAATTCCAACCGTAGCACCACATTGATCAATCCCTTGACCATCACCTCTCGCCCCGGAGCCTTACCTGCGCTAAAGGCGACCAAGTAATATGTGGCGCTTGTGGACTCGACCTCATTATACAATACGCCTTAATAAAACAGAGTTTTACTTAAAGGCGCGTAACAGAAACAGTTCATCAATCATAGTTTAGAAAAAGAAAATAAATGAGTTTTGAGACTTGAAAACTTCCATTAACCAAATTAGTCAGTGATTAAGCTGCTCTCTCTGGCACGGCCTTTGTGTGTGCTAAGACAATTAGGGACTTGGCCCTATATAAGCAGAGTCAGAGAATTCGAATTTTACAAATTTCAAAAATTCACAAATTATAACGAATGTTAAAACTGGAACGAATTTTAAACTTTAAACCACGCACCAACTTCAATATACGCAGTCAGTCAAAGTCACAGTTTGCAATCAAATACATATAATGGTTATATATAGGGGTTGGCGACGTTTAATGGTTGCCTCTGAATCTGAAGTTAACATTAAGTTCTCAAAAGAAGCTTATACAACAAATCAGGACGTGTTAACACTTATTGCTGCAGTTATTTGACTTATTTCTACTCTGCTTTTTGCAAAACTCCACTATAGACACAAAGAGGCCCGCAGTAGCCCAACGAATTTTTACAAATTTTTACGAATTTAAAAATAGGAAAAAATTCAACAAATCTTAAAATCGAAAGTCATATGCACGAATGTGTGAACTATATATATATATATATATATATATATATATATATATATATATATATATATATATATATCCCTACGTTTGCAAGAAATACACGAACTAACAATTTTGGCTTTGAGGATTTAGTTTTACAACGGATGACATGCAATCAATTAAGAGTGCAAGCAGTGGATGCGTGTTTAGGTTATTTGACACTTTAAAATCCACGAAAGACAACAATTAGAGCTTAGTTTTTTTTAAATTTTGGTACATGCGAAAGTCTCTTATTGTTTCTATATTTTACTTGCAAATAGGCTGCAAATAATCTACATCGCGGTGATTGCGACATGACATAAGCAGATGCGCTGCATCACGTAGGGCCTACAGCGCCCAAAGCTGAGTTAATAAAGAATTACGTTATTCTGTGTCGCGTTAGCCCTATAATTATCATGTTGCACATTTAGCAGTACTGAACTCCCAGACAATAAATTATGCCATATGTACCGCCCATTGGTCTATTGTGCATTCTGGAGCATAATACTGTGCAGTTTCTTCAAACCTACAGCTGGTCGCAGAGTAATAAATAAGCGACTATCTTCCCTCAGCTATGGTGCTGTGAAACTTACATCTACCTGGATTCAATGCTCAGGGATGCAAGTTCTTTAACCGAACAATTTATTACACCACACCTCGACAAAAGAACGACCTTCGCTCTGAATTCCGTAAATTATCTGTTCCAACCGTTATCTGCCTCCAGCCCTTTATCTATTCCCCCTCAGGATTTCCATTCTAAATTAAAGTCTCACCTATCTTGAAGAATTCCTTCCACGATCGATCCACTTCACAGCATTCCAATCTATCACGTCATAACGAAATATCCGCCTCAGCAGTTACTCTGCCTCCTCCTCCAATCTTCCTCCTACCTTCTGACCTTCTGCCCTTGAATCTACACTTTAAATAGGATTTTTGGACAACCTCCAGTCTACACGCAGCAGCGCTTGTGATCAAGCTGATGCTCTGCATGCATATACTTTTAAATATTGCTTTAGCTATTTCAACTTCGAATTGGTTCACAACACAGCGCCGTTTCAATTCGGATTCTGTACAATATAATTATTATATAGGTCTACTGGTAGGACAGCGATTTTTAACTTCAAAGCGACCATTCTCGACAGACTTTCAATTGGGTCGCAATAAACTGATTACTAAACCAGCAGTAGCCAACATTATGTGGATTGTGTACCCCACATTATTTATTTATTTTTATTCTGAAATTTGATATTGCCATAATCGCCCTTCTTCCAAAAATGTTTGCTCAGAAGTGCACACGCCTAGACGGCGCAACTGCAGATACAATGCAGAGCAATTGTACGCGAAGAACTTGCTCGAGGTCCCTACACAGTGACGCTTCGGACGAGGGTCGAACCGGCTCACTCAGCACATACGGACCGACTGCTCTAACCAATCGGCCACCGTCCGTACCAAACAAATGAACTTAACTGCATGGTCGTCGATTGTTAGTTGCTTTACTGTAAGTATGGCTAGTGTATGTCTAACGACACAATGCCATAACCCAGATACTTGTCGTCGCCCTCCTCCTTTCTCCAGGCTTGAGACTGACACTGTCAGAATACGACCTGAAGTCATGAAGTTCATACTGTTGTAGGAACTATAATATTATATGCCTTTTAATGCGGTAGCTAAGTGATGTGTTCACATCTATGCAGAAATAATTTGACTAAGTCTGTAGCATTCTCTGAGTAGTCACATCGAAGAGGCGCTATGTATGCACTAATTCTCGTAATGAATTCTAGAGTCTAGACCATGATTGTTTTTATCAACTGGAACGTCTGAAGAACATAGGCCTATGCATTGTAATTACGATGTCCTTCCTACTGGTCACGATCAATCTAATCATCGAATCGACAACTTCTCTACAGCAGCGTGCACCGAATATATGCCCAGAAGTGAAAAGATCTGAGGATGCTTTACACCCTGGCGCAGGCCTATATCTTACACCGTGCTTTACCACGAAACCATAAAAAGATCCCAGACGAGCTTCTCGTTTATATATATATATATGTATGTATATATATATATTTACACGCGTGTTGAACTCCACGCGTGTAACTTTATATATATAGGCCTATATACACATATATACATACATGTAGCTGTGAGCACTCTAGACCAGACAGTACAAAACTTTCATGTAATAGGCCTAAAACGATTAAAAAATCGTTGCGTAGGTGGGACCAATACGCCTAAGCCTAGTTAGAGGTATAGCTTATAAGCTATCGCCTACGGCTAGCTTACATGACAATAAGCGTCTTTCGGACTCCACTGTCGTTGGCGAGTCTTGTGTCTTATAAAGCAAACAAATCGTCCATGAGCCAACATGAAAAATAAATATCTGGCCAACCTAGAACCTAAAGGCCACGAATACAGTGGAGTTGAATAGAGTGTCATACACCCCCTCAGTGATTTTGGCTTCGTCCTGGCTATAGCCTAAGACTGACTTTGACTCTTGTTTACTGTCGACGTATTATGTTAAGTCTTGGCTGCTCTGGGTTTTACCGAGGTATCCTTACACTCTTCCGTGGAGGCTGAAACTAGATACACATACCGTACGCAGACATCCCTCTTGACCCCCCACGATGTTGTTAATTGCCTTCTCTGCGCGAGAGGCGGGACATAAAGGAGTATATTTAGGGTAGAGACGGAAGCAGACCGGCAGAGACATGGGGACAGACAGACAGACAGACAGAAGGGGACGCTGGGCATCCGGCGCCGGTCGGGTGCAATATGTTCTGTTTCGGCAGATATCAACATAATCTGTTGCTATAAGCCGTACTCACTGATGTAATGCCTATTTCGATGTCAGACGTTTATATAGAAATGCGCATCATATATATAATTTATCAACTGCATAGCCCAGGAAAAAAACGCGCGTATAGAAGGCCCTAAACGTATCCACAACAAAAGCGTGGAGAAACTGTAATTTTGGCCCTGCCATAAAAGCGATTCTGGTGCTTAGTAGACAGACTGAGCTGGAGTTTACGCAAAGCCCATATTTTGTCTAGATCTTATTGGTGAATTTCCCGACTATTGCCTGTTGTAATATCCGTGTTCCGTGCGGCCATAGACAGCATACAACTGTTGATGTAAGACGTGTAGACTGGCAGGCAGGCCTAGTACGTTCGTATAAACATTCACTGTGAGGCTTTGGCCCGTCATTATCTCTACGGACTGCAGCATCTATGAGAGTGGAATTAAAAGGTCAATCGAGATGTGGGACACTACCATCTGATTTACTCTCTGTGTACACTTGAACAAAGTCGTAATTCTGCGCAGTTAAAGCAGGATAATTCAGCGAAGTTATTAACGAAACATGGCTCGAAGTCGACGGATAGACCGATCGCCGACCGGTAAGTTAAACGATAATAGATTGGGGGTCGTTTAGAGTTGCAAATTTATTCGAAAGGCAATACTCACGCCAGCTGCGAAACTCAATATATAGGGCCTAGTCCCAGATAGGACTGCACGCGTTAGTGGTTTCATATCGCGTCCATTTACGACCTGATGCAAGTAGCGTGCTAACTTTTAAGCCCATCTGTTGGACCCAGTGTTCTCTCGGTGGAGCGTGTATTATGTGATCAAGAGATTTTGGTTTTGAGCTTGCTCAACGGAGTCCTTGTAATCTTGGATAAGTGATCACTTTACATCGGCTTAATTGTACGTCTGTGATTCTTGTTATCATGGTGTACAACAGTTAAGCTGAGAAATAACGGATGAAGCCCTGCGATGAGTTGAATGTCAATGCCTGTGACACTCATCCATTGCCCGATCGATATGGTAGAAGAGCGAGAAGTAAATAATCGGTTCCACTGAGCTACGTATGGTAATGACACATTACACTGTCTGTTTAGCAAACGGTAACAAGGCGTGACAGTTAACGTCTGATCTCTCGGTGTCGAAAGCAAGCCTATGTTTCTTATTTGCAGGTGACTCAACACTTCTGTTGTTGCTGTTGGTTGTCGTTGTTGCATCCGTTCTGTTGTCCTATCACCAGACAACAGCGGAGCAGAACCATGCGCCATTCTGTGAGTCTTTCAAATTGTCTCCATACAGAAGATCTTGAGATACGCATGACTGATTAACTAGTGGTTTGTTTATGGCGCATAACTTCAGACATCGTCCCTTTTCAAATGAATTCTTCATTGTAGTATGCCTATCCTTGTATTTTACCAGGCTTATAGGGTGAGGCCCGTAAAAGCACCGGTTACATGCAGACACCAGCTTACTTAACCCAGCGACACATTACAGTCAGGCTTCTGTAGACAAGAATACACAACAATGCTTAATGAACTCATAAGAATATCGTTTTTTGGCTTATGTGCTTTGAAACCACTTTCAACTGCTATATATAGTGGAGACGTAAATTAGCTGGCGCTCTGCCCTTTGCCTGGGAGACCCTAATACAGATTGAGTAATAACTGACTGCAGTATATGCCTATAGGTCTGTTCCGTATAGTGTGTGTCTCAGAGCAGTTGTGAAGCCCAATGCTGAGCGACGCTTTTATAGCCAGTAAAAAGTCATAACATAAAACGTGAGGCATCGTTGTGTATCAATATATATATATATATATTTATGTAGTAATTCCAGTTGAAAGCTGCTATTTAAAGCCAATAATACATTAGGGCACTGGTAAGGTGTATAGATAGGAGTATTCCAGAACTGGCAGAATCAGGAACATTTCTACGCAAACGCGTATATATACCCGGCTACATAGTCACGGGAGTGGGAAACATGAAGGAGCAGAAGAAAAAGACTCTTAAAGAAAGGAAGTAACATAAATTACATATTTTTGTATAAGAGGATGCTATACAAATATCAATGTACGTCAGACCACCAGGTGACTTTGGCATCAGCTGACATACGTTGGAATCATTTTGGGTTGGAATTACTTTTACAAGCCGAATAGATGCATTAATATCAGAGAGCGGAACCTTCGACTATTTAAGAGCAATAGTTGCGAACATGGGTGTAACAAGCAGGGGTAGGGGACACCGCTCCCCCCCCCGGTTTTAGTGCTCAGTGCCTCCATGTGCTCTCAAATTGGTTCTTTTTTATGTTTATCCAATGGCTTTTTAAGATTGCCTTTGTTAAAATAATTTGTGCCCCCCATTTTTAAAATCTCTGGGGGGGAGGGCAAAATTAAAAAAGTGGTGGGGCAAAAAAAATTTTGGCGCTAAGCGCAATATTTTAGAAATTATGCCCCTCCCTCACTTTTCTTCAACACCTTGTTACGCCTCTGGTTGCGAAGCAGTACGGAGTTTACAGTCGTTTCTTAAACTATCCTCTTTGAGATCATGACATGTAGGCTACAGTAATCAGAACCCGTGAACTTACGCTGCCATCTAAACCTATGGCATGCCTGCATCGGTCTGCAAGTTCACTAACTAGACATAATTGAACCCCAGCTATCGATCAAGCAAATGAGTCACGCATTCGGAACGTGACTTGTAACTATACCACATGGCCAAAAGTTTACCTTGTCAACCATGGTCACTAAGAACTTTCCATCTTTCGAGAAATTGAGCAAAATCGCGCAGTTACTGTAGCCTCCGATCAACTGCAGTCTCCTCAATTAAGATGCGTTCACCCTTGCAGGGCGGAACCAGAACACGTCAAAGAAAAAGTTTAGTAAAGCCGACCCCAGTCACTTCTCTCCCGTAGAGCCTGTTCGCTTCGATATTGAGTCTCTTTAATGTGTCTGAATTGATTGGCTGCGCTCTGTTGGATTTATGTGTCTGGTGTCTGGATTGCCTCTCATGATAGCCTTCATCCGCTTTTGAGACACCCACTGGCCAATAAGTAAGGGTCAGGCTGATTTTATGACCGCAGGTTCAGTGTAGGCCTATACGTTATATCAATGTACATGTACGCCTACACGTTTTCACACGGCTATTGCCATAATTGGCAACACCTCGACCATGCTAATTTTTCGATGAACTGCTTGAGTGAATCCTTGACCAACTCTACTACCCGTATGAATAGTTACATATATAGGCCTTGTGTTTTAACTGCGTCATTAGGTGTTTACAGTGGGTGTTTTTCAGGGCGACGGGGTCACTTTCTACCCGATATCGCACCCTGGTAGAGTTGGTTTGAGACTGCTTATGCCTCACGGGACTTCCCACATAAATTGCAGTTTACCTCCACACTGTTCCACCATTCACCACCCACAGTCGCGCTGTGCACATCATTATAGCTAATTGATATATAGTCTGTGGTCTAAGGTTAACAATATATATTATATATATATTATATGCCATATATTGTATATTATATAATATGTATTATTTAAGGTTGTTTTATAACATAATATTACATGTTTTGCATTATACTTGAGTGTATTACTTAGCGTAATAGTAAACTCCAAATTTCTAAAGCGCTTCTCAAAGACGCTCAGAGCACCAGATTATTCACCGGCGCTGCGTAAAATGGTCAGAGGGCTTGCCCAACGACGCAGCGTGAAGTTACGAGTCTTGTCGCCAGAGGGAGGCGTCAGTGGAGCCCTCTAACAACTTGCAACTCTCAGGTGTAGGCCCTATACGGCCTATGGCCTATACAATTAGAATGAGAGGGCGTTTGTCGGACTCAGAATGAAGTGTATGGGCTTATACACGATGCCATTGCAATCTTCTCTCAGTGCTGGAAGCCACCTGGAGACGGTTCCCGAAGACAGGCATCCACCAGCGTTCTTTCGTTGTGAGTCAGTCTGTCCGAACCCCTTTTGTCGAATAGAACAATAGGTCTTTGTGAAAAGCTGCCATCAACCGGGTTACACCGAATGCAACCGGAGGTAGTATGACTCTATGTAAACAGAGAGCCTCTGATTAAAGGCGCTTTATAAAGTCGTAAATCGAATGGAGTAGATCTTTAACAATTCCTCAATTGCTGGAACTCTGGCAGTGTCTAGTCTGGATGTAGGAGGAGAGCGACGCTAATGGTATTTATCATAACAGTGTCGTTAAAATGCAACCTCTACTTTAATTCTCCCATTGCATGCAATCTGGCAGTGACAGATCTAAATCTGAGTATAGGAGGACTCCTGGAGGAGGGCAACGCTAATAATGCTAATGATCTCTGTTAACAAATCAATCAATGAATCAATCAATATTTTTATTGCAACCAACCAACTGCAGTAACACAATTTTAAAGGTTCCATACAGTGACATTGGTAATAATTGGAGGCCCTGAAGGGATCTAGATCCCGCCAGTTAGGGTCACCAACAAAGTAGACCTTCTTACTAATTATTTCATTTCATTTTTTTTCATTTTCCGAAATTTGATACCGCCCTTTTTCCAACATCTTTTGGCTCAGAAGTGCATACACACGCCTCGCAATTGCAGTTGTACTGCAAAGCAGTGGTGCGCGAAGGACTTGCTCAAGGTCCCTACACAGTGACTGACGCCCCGGACGAGGCTCGAACCCTCGCGCTCAGCACACACTGAACGTTACGGGCTGACCGCTCTAACCGATCAGCCACTGTGCCACACCATATTTATACATAGCGTACATAGAACATGCATACAATCAAACATAAACCATGCATAAATTAGTAGGCTTATATACGTATAACCTCTGTTGTGAGGTCAGATTGATTCCAAAGAGCGGAAGAAGAGGAGCTGAGCGAAGTGGGACTGTGGGAGGGGTGTATCCATTAGCATCCGTTGTCTTACTCGAAGGACGTATCAACTGATAACGATATTATAAGTGGGGCCCATTATCATTACCATTCATTATGCTGTGAAGTGAAGTGGGTGATACGGACTGTTGCATGACGCCTCAGTTTGGATGATGGTGATATATTGGGTCTGCGTTCCAATTCGAAGACTGCATGCATCAGAACATGCATGCATCCTTAACTTAACCAAATAGCGAGATAGGGTAATTAGATATATAAACGAAAACATAGACGGCTTAATGGAGACAGTTATTTACATGCATTCATATATATATATATATATATATATATATATATATATATATATATATATATATATATATATATACTATAGGCCCTACATGTATGTAAGTAGGGTCACATGCGATTACGAACGTACATACACATATGCATACATAAATAAGCCTACATACATACATACATACATACATACATACATACATACATACATGCATACATGCATGCATACATACATACATGCATACATACATACATACATACACACATACACACGCACACAGTACTATTTTAAATAGTGAAGTAAACAGTTCTGAACTATTCAAAAACCACTTAAATGTCATTTTCTATTTAACGACAAACCTGGACTATGATGTATGGGAAAACATAGGTCTATGCAGCTCGTCGTTAAAGAATTAAATAATAGCCTATGCCTATCCAACGCTGGTTATTTAACATAGGCCTAACGTGCATGTAGCAAGGGTTTAAAGTGGTTCAGAAGACTTTTAGTCTGTGTTAAAACCACTGTATTTATAGGCTACACCCATATATATTTGGATCACGTTAGATTGATCTATCTACCTAAAAACATATCTGCGTTTTTAGATACTAAAAATTGAACAACTGTGGGCTATTTTAGCTGTTTGAAGCTGCTTCATGTGATACGCTTTGCGAAATAAATCACGCGATACCCGCAACAAGCCCAAAGTCTTCGCGCTATTGAATTACGATCGAAAGACAACCCAAACCAAACCTAACATGTCACAGATGACACACCGGAACTGGTGTCCTCGGGTCCAATATAGATGTAGCAGACGCAATTATATTACATTAGTTCAACATTTATTGTTTATTACAATTATTAAAAACTTTCAGGGTAAAGGTGTATTTTTGCGTATTTTATTATTTGACGTGAATGGATGTCCAGCTGTAGCTTAAATGGAGACGGGATCGATGAATAGGCCTATCTTGATTGATTGATTGATGCGCGAATGTCGTTACGATGGACGTGGAATCGATGTAAACAAGGCTGTGCACGCGCTCAGAAACCCGATAAGATGAAAAGAAATATATCCAAATGGAAGCTGGATTGATGAAAAGAAATATTCCTAAATGGAAGCTGGGTTGACGAAGAGAAATATGCATGAATGGAAGCTGGACCGATGAAAATATACATAATTATTACAAGTTCGATTGATGACAAAAGTCGTCGCGATGGAAGGTATTGGAATTTCTTATCAACATTTTGTTTAATTAAATACTCTAAAACACACATTTTTAAAATTATTTTCATCGTTCCAGCTTCCATTTAAGCATAATTATTAACATCAATCCAGTTTCTACTTACAAACTACATGATATAATTAAGGAAATAATTAAATATGCTAAAATACACTGCAAGCACACAAGGTAATAAAATGCGCTAAAATACCCTTTTACCACTTTCAGTAAAATCATTTTTGCTCAAATCAGGGGTAAGGGAGTAGCCTACATTTTAAAAGATGATTATACTCACTTGCTCATCTCGAGCTTGCAAGATATGTTCTTAATATCACTTTGTAGATCTGCCACACATAGTTTAATACTCATGGGAAAATTGCTTTAGTAGCTCAACTTGGCAATTGTAATCACTTACTGTCATAATATTTTCTGTGTTTTAGGTAAACTGGATGATTACAACTCGGTAAGAATTTGTAAACCCCATTTGCTTCTTGATGCATACAGGTATGCCCATACGTACAATACATACATGTAGCTAAAGCATGCTTTACACTGCAGATAACACATTTTGGAAGTTTTGACATTGAATATTGGAACATATAGTAGCAATTTTTAATGACCTGCGGTTACAATGTTGTGAGTCTTGTCATAGTCTATAGTGGCACATGTATACAATTTTTAAACCTGATGGTGAACAGCATGGACAGAAGAAGTGGTTTTGCTGTCTATTCCACAGGTAATGCAAATACAGAAAACCAACTTTTTTTTAAATTTATTGTTTACTTGATTTTGCCTTGATTTTTTTATTACTGATTTAACTGTTTTACTGATTATTTTTTCCACTTAGTTTTCAGATTTCGTTTCTTGTGTCGGGAATAGACGGACCAAACGATATGCCAATAATCACAACAGATACCTGACCAGAGGTAGACTATAAGTTTGGCATTGATCAGCCATTTCAAATCAGTGAACCAACTAACATGTATGGATAGGCTATATCAGTATCTTGTTAGATTTTGGTTTTGTGGTGGAAATTACCTACAAAACGGAGACCATGAAGGCATGTATTTTTCTTAATTAATGCAAATCTATGATGATTGCTCCAGACGCATTACCATTGGTTGATGTAGACGTTAGTACATTTAAACCTTGTGTGCCATGTGCTTTAGAAGCCTGCTGTAATGAATAACTTTACCATATGCTTTAGTTGTGTGCCATCGTTGGATTACTTTGCTATGTGCTTTAGAAGTGGACATGGGTGTATTTAAGAGGTTTACTGGTTCAAAACCTCAAATATATTCTTCACTGTTATTTTCCCCTCCCTAATAACTAACAACCCCACACAACAGTTTGTGTAACTAATCCCCTGGAATTGGGGATCGTGGTTAATTATACTAAGTGCCTTAGACACATGCCATGATGTACTGTTGAAGGAGCATGGGCCTAGTTATGGGGTTCATGGCCTCAAGCCCAAAAATGAATTCTTTACTGAAAATTATTTTTAACTAAAAATATGGAAAGACCGTGTCCAATGTAACCCCCAGCAAATTAAACACCCTTGCAATGTCTTCCTGGCCACAACCCTGGAAGTGGGGCCATAGTGTTTTATTTTAGTAAGTGCTTTACAAATGTGCTGTAATGGTTTCCTTTACTAAGAGCTTTAGAAGCGGGGCAAAGTAGTTCTCTGTAATTATTATATATGTGCTTTGAAGATGATGACCTTTTTTGCCAATTAACAGAGGATTATGGCGACCCATGCCACGCATACCTTGAACTCAATCAGCCAGAGCGCAGAGTGACGAACCGGATCACTCAGAATGCTCCGAACATGCTGTGCGACCGAGTCCTTCGTCGGAGGTGGTACAGGTTTTCTGGTCCAGCAGGCGGAGTTATGCCAGAGGTGTGCGTGGAAGAGTTCAGCTGCGGTACTCACTCGCCAATATGGTTGAATGGTAAGTACAAATCAATTTACACGAGCAAAAACATCTTGTCGTATTTACAGAGTGTAATGGATCAATTAGTCGGACATAAATAACCTTGCATATATACATGCTGACTTGATTTCTGGAATTAACCAATTGCAGTGTGCTTAACCAGTGAACACTGGCCACTAGGGTTCTGTAAATTGGCAGCCTGAGTCCAATTTTCAGTTATGTTTCTATTGACTTGTGGGATAGGCTGCATTGCTTACCTGGGAAGGTGCATCCAGGTTAAGGTCCTTTGCTGATGTATGGCTGTGCTGCATGCTGTTAGAGAGGTATATGTATTTTCTCTTTGCCTGGCTGTGGATCTCTTGGTACAAAGTGACTGAGTCGTTCCTCAGTCCCGTGCTTCTACAAAGCAACAGCGTACGTAGATTTCCATCATTGGTCCTTCGCATTGAATGTTCAGATAGCCTCGTGACCTGAGCTCCTTACCATTCTGCATCTCAATTCATGAGTTATTGAAGACTATTCTGTTCGATTGTGGTCCTGTGCTATCAGAGTGGGAGAGCCTCTCAGTATTTTATTTTAGATGTGCTGTATTTGCAGTTACAATTATGATGTCTTTTTGGTGAGCCTGACTGCCTCAAGTAAGTTTCAAGTTGAATAATGCAATGCACAATTGAATGTAATGACTTAATCAATGACTTTGTGTGGCCTTCGAAAATAATTAGACAAAACTCTTTGGGGGCAATACAGAATATGCTATAGAAACATTCTAGACACAGTCATGTCTGCTTTAGGTAGACATTACTGCTGAGGGTGCAAACTAATGGTGGCTGGTTCTTCTTGTAGGACAGCATCCAATTAGACATGGTGAGGTGGTTGATCGGGAGGTGTGTGCCAGTCTGTCTGGAAAGTGTTGCAGTCGAAGGTGGTACATAAGGGTGGCAAACTGTGGTGACTTCTACTCCTACCTTCTGACAGACACGCCTGGCTGTCACATGGCTTATTGTGCAGGTACAGGTTTACATTGGATTATATTCCATAAATTACCCTATGTCAACTCCTATCACATCCCATTATCATGCCATTTTATATTCAATATCATGTCGCAGAACTGAAAAGAAACTGATGAATTGCACTACAGTCAAACACGATTACGAAAACTCTGAGCATTTCTGAATGTTGGATGAGACCATAACAGGATGCACTAACAGTTTGGTAATCATCAACCTGTTGGCACCTGTGGTGGAAGATTTAATTGCTCTGCCGGAAGATTCAATTGCTGCTCCGGAAGATTTAATTACTGTGTCTATGTGGAAAGAATTTTCTCCCTGTGTGGTCTCATGAAGGCGGTACACAGAAATAGAATAAGCAAGAACCTGGATATGAGAGCTTTGGGATACTTAATAAAGAACTTGTGAATTATTTCATGCATCACTGGGGTATTGTTATGGCTGGGACATTCATTGATATGTAGGACATTAAACAATCATAACAGTTCTTCTACTTGTTGTCATCTCATATAATATAATCCCATCATACACTTTAGATTATGCAACATATACTAGATCAGCTCCTATCACATCCCATATCACGTCATATCATGTATCCCATGGTCACATTTCCATGTTACATATTATTTTCACAAATCCAAGATCAACTCCTGTCACACTCCATATCATGTCATTATGTTCTATCCCATGATTGCATTATATCACTTGTAAGATCATATCACTGCAAGATTCATAGCTGAGAAAAAGTAATTAAGACTTAGGCTTTGATGTGAGGAATGAATAAGCGCTCGTGAATAAGCTGGTGCCCTGCGCTTAGCTTTAAAGTGGTGCTTTAGAAATCTGGAGATTACGATTATGATGAATGAATGGATGAATGAATGGATGAATGAATTATCGAATTAACGTAAATTCAATCACTGCTTTCAGTGCCAGGTCTCAGTTTATCAGATAAGACACTAAATCATAATTACTAATGAACTAATTAATGATTAGCAACTTCTGTGATGTTGTTATCCAATGCACAAGGCATCAACTGATATTGGGAAGGCTATCCAATCCCTAGTCAGTATCAGGAAGTCAGAAATCAGGAAGTCAGAAGTTTGTCATATTAGGGCATTTGACTGCATTAACCATGAACTGATGTGGAAAACTCTAATAGATATGGGAATACCAAAACACTTGATACAACTACTAAAGGGATTGTACAAAGACCAAGAAGCGGTGATAAGAACAGAATTTGAAGACACAGACAAATTTAAAATCAAGAAAGGGGTGAGGCAAGGGTGCATCCTGTCCCCATTTCTTTTCAACCTGTATACAGAAAGGATAATGAGGAGGGCAGAAATGGAAGAGGCAACTGAAGGAGTAAAAGATAGCAGGAAGGACATTGAATAATCTAAGATATGCGGATGACACAACACTACTGACAGGGAAGAAAGCAGATCTGGAAAATCTGATAAGAAGACTGAAGAGAGAAAGTGAGAAGGCAGGCATATACTTCAACTTAAAGAAGACAAAGATAATGACAACAGCTGATTGGGACAGTTTTGAGATAGACGGAGAGGAAATAGAGGTGGTAACAAGCTTCATGTTCCTGGGATCATTAATAGAAAGAGAGGGAAAATGTGACTCGGAAATAAAGAGAAGGGTGGCGATAGGGAAAGCTGCAATGAACGGACTGGAAAAGATATGGAAAGACAAACATGTGAGCATAGACACAAAAAAAGATTAGTGAGAGCAATGATCTTCCCTACAGTACTATATGGCTGTGAGACATGGACAATGACAAAGAACATGGAGAAGAAGATCAATGCATGCGAAATGTGGATATGGAGGAAGATGCAGAGAATATCATGGGCGGAGAAGAAGACAAGCGAAGAGGTGCGCAGGAAGATTGGAGTCGAGAATGATGAGACGTTACAACAAACAGCGTTGAGAAGGAAGCTGGGATTTTTTGGACATGTTATGAGGTAAAATGGAATGGAAAAGGAAATTATGCTGGAATGTGGAGGAGGAAGGAAGAAAAGAGTGCACCCAATAAAAAAATGGATGGATGTGATACATGAAAAACTGAAATGAGCCTGAAGGAATTAAGAGACGCAACTTTGGAAAGAAAAAGATGGAGAGGATTGGTCATGGCGGTCGCTAGATTTCCAAGAAATGACAGCACAAGGTGACAAGGTGTGGCTGTATATGTTAACTTAATTTACATCTGTTCATAAGAATACTAATTATAGTCTGCTGTTCTCTAGGAAACGAGATGCCTTGTCCACCAGGTCAGAGTTCACCAACTGGGTTTTTTCCCGGATGCAGTGGTAAGTTCTCACATTGTCCATGCTGGAAAGTTCTACAAGTTAAAGTTGTATTTTGTAATTTACTTGATTATTGGCAACTGTAAAATCTGACGATTCAGTCTAAATTATTCATTTTAATTGTAAGAGAAGATTTGTAATTGATTCAGTAGTTGTAACACTTGACTGGCGCTGTAAATATTGAGCTGCATCTGTGAATTTCAACTTATAAATAATAATGTGTAATTGTAAGTCGTAACTGTGTAACTGCTTATTGTCAAATTGAGTTGTTGGACTACTTGGTCATTGTAGAGCATGATTTTTTACTGTTTGTTATAAAACATGACTTGTCAATGATAGCGATAAACCATATTTATTTCTATTAGGAATGAAGCAACAATTAAGGCCACATAATTAAATCCAGATTAACAAGGGCAACCAGTGGCTACTTGCTAATCTCTCTAAATTACTGCTCGTGTAGATAACTTTCCGACTCTTCCTGGCAAGGCTGTGCTTCGTTTGAGTCCTGACGAGTCGAGCGTAAAATTCTACTGTGATTACGAAGGAACGATTGCTCGACAGACAGTCATTGATGTCGACTGGTTTGTCCAAGGTTGGCTGTTCATCTCTCATGTTTATCGTTAAGTGTAAAAAATTTGTTCAGGAGAGGCTCATAAAATGGTCTGCCGATCTAACATGACGAAACCAAGATCAAAAAGAAAGGTATCTATACACTTGTGAAAAAAGACAGAGGCTAAGGAGTGCTATTGTTAAACAATCTGAATTGTTTGATTGTGTGCATTACTTAATTGATTCATTGTTGATATGATTGGTTACTTAATGAGTGCTTATTGTTGATGACTGATTTGCTAGTTCATTGATTTAGGATTTGATTGATATATCAAATATGACACATGTGTGGCACGGTGGCCGATTAGTTAGAGTGGACGGCCCGTTGCGCTCAGTGTGCGTTGAGTAAGCAGGTTCGACCCTCATCCAGGGTGTCACTGTATAAGGACCTTCAGCAAGTTCTTCTTGCGCAATTACTTTGCATTTCAACTGCAGTTGTGGCGTTGAGACGTATGTGCACTTTTGAGCACAACTTGTCTTGTAAAGCGCATTATATATATTTTGTCCAAAAAACCAAGCAGAAATCAAGGTTTTATTATCTGAATATTACGCTAAACCCGGGTTCACTGTTACTTTATCGAGAAATTTTACATTCTACAAACCAAATAATATTTATCCACAATCTGTGTGGACCTATTAGCAACAAAATGCTGCATGGATATCTTCATTTGTCCAAAAAACCAAGCAGAAATCAAGGTTTTAATATCTGTGAATATTATGCCGAACCCGGGTTCACCGTTACTTTATCGAGAAATTTTACATTCTACAAAGCAAATAATATTTATCCAGGGTCTCTGTGGACCTATTGGCAATAAAATGCTGCATGGATATCTTCATTTGTCCAAAAAACCAAGCAGAAATCAAGGTTTTAATATCTGTGAATATTACGCTGAACCTGGGTTCACCGTTACTTACTCGAGAAATTTGAGATTCTCCAAACCAAATAATATTTATCCACAGTCTGTGTCGACCTATTAGCAACAAAATGCTGCATGGATATCTTCATTTATTGTATTGTATTGTAATTATTGATTATGAGTGATTAATTAATCTTATCATGGGTTGTCTGATTGATTGTTTTGTTTTCAGGTGATAAGGCTGGTCAGAGGATGTATGGTGATGTTCCGGTTTGGACAGATGAAATGATCGAAAGGCGTCGATCCATTCTTACGGAAGGATACTGGATGGGGAAACTTGGATCATCTGTACGTTGATTCAAATTCCAGTCCATCTCTGCAATTAATTAGCTTTCAAGTATCAGTTGCCACAGGTTTTGATTCCATCAGATTTTCTTCAGCCTATCTTATATTGTTAAAGAACAAATTTCAAGTTTTATGTGGATAAAAAAGCCAATCCCTAGTCAGTGCCAAGATGACAGAAATCGGGAAATCAGCTGTATATTGTCTGTATATTAATTTAGTTTACATCTGCTAATAAGAATACTAATTATAATCTGATATGCTCTAGTTGTTTTTTAAATGTTGAATCCAGAGATGAGCATATTTGCGATAAGAGACTGATCTATTTAATTTCAGTTGCATATTTTGAAAAAAATGCAAATTTTTTATTTTATGTATTGAACACTGTTTTTCATTTCATTTTGGCCGGTAATGGCCAGGAAAAGAGAATTTTTGCGAAACTTTGTACCAATGGCTGTCTATCGGAGCTAAATGAAAGGACTACTCTACCTTTTCTACCAACTTTAATCATACAATATTTATGATCTTAAAGAAAATACAGTGTTGTGTGTCATTCATTCTAGCTGCTGTTTAAATAGAATTTATTTGTAATTTCAACAGTTTATGTAGTGCCGTTGAGCTTTGTCTTTTCTTGTAGATATTCTGTCGCATGCGAGCCAGATGGCGTGACGAGCAGGGTGTTCAGAGTCCACCAATTGAAAGTGAAAAGTTCTTTGCTGGCATTAAGGTAAAGTATGTTTCTATTGCTAGCATTAAGGCAAAGGCTGTTTTTATTTTAACATTTTGAAGGACTTTTTTTCTCTTGGTATTTAAATAAATGTACGTAGCATCTAATTAGAATAGATGCCATGCAATGTGGTAGGAATAACATCTACTCAGAAAGTCTTTTTGTTTATAAACAATGCCATAATCAATTCAGTTTCATAATCAATAGACTTGGAGGAAAGTCATGAATTAAGCAATAAGAGGAATAAAGATGAAGGATAAATTCATCTAATAATATGCAAATAATGATAATTATAATATAATTAATGAATGATAACAGCAATAGTCAGAGGCGGCCATCTCGTCTGAAAGGTGGGGGACACCTAATGAGAGGGGTAAGAAATGTGGGGGGCAGACGTATAACGTGTCTCCTCTTTGAAATGTGGGGGTAATTGACCCCCTTAACCCCCCGGGATCGCCGCCCCTTGAAAGGGTGATATTGCAAACTAATTCCAGTTATAATAGTAGTAGGATATTCATTGGCAATTTTAATTCTTTGTGTTAAGATTCTTCGTCGAACGTTGAATGTGAGTGAGTCTGGTGGAGAAGCCCACATCCAGCTCCAGTCAACCATTCCCATTAGCTGTCTTCCACAGTTTGAGGACGATTGTAAAGTAACCGTTGAGATGGCTCACGACTCCAACTGGCAAGAGAAGCAGTGCGTATGTAAGCCAACGTCACATCCTTTCTCTTCTCGCATATCTCGTGTTGTATTCTACATCTATTAATTTATGTAGCCTCTGGCAATGCTTGCAGCCTTACATGCATCATGTTAACACGTGTTTCATTAATAAGGGTTGCCAGTTTCCAGGATTAACGATGTTTATTTGTATTTGCTAATGATACCCACTAGGTGACTATAATGTCTTAAAACTGTGCTAGCTAAGTGTAAGCATTGCATTTACCAGGTAGCAATGAAGTATGCAGAGTCAAGTATAGAAGTAGATAACAACCACTTACTATCATCATCTGGATATTCAATATTTATAATTAGATGCATGTGTAATATTTATAATTAGATGCATGTGTAATTTGTGTGTATATGGAGATGCATCTTTCAATTTATATTATATCTCTTAAAAACCTTTCAATAGCCTTCAAATGAACATACAATAGATAATATCATACAGGCTGTCCTAACCACGCCATGCTGAAGTAATATTGATGCAGAGGTGTAATTGATGTGTGATAATCTCACCTTTCTTATTCTTTGTATCTGAAAATTTATATAGCTCCTATCGAGAACCATATGAATACATGCATATTTCAGTGTGTTTTGACTGTCGTATAATTATTGTTATTATTACTATTAAAAAAATTAAAATGCCATGCTCTAATGATCGGTCAATGGCTCTGAGTGAAACATTGACTGAACGATTTGATCAGGGTCTATATACATTTATTTATCAGTATTCTGAGAGTTAAAGGGCATGTGCCCCAATATGTCCCATTGTTGCTTGTGGAGGTGTTGTCATGTGTTTCGTGCTATTTTTTTATAGAGATTTACTTACTTAAGTGTTTCTACAAGCATCTCGCTGTGTCTTCCCATTTTAGCTGGGAAGATGCGACAGGTGGTTTTCGGAGACTGTCACATCAACTTCACTCCGTCTAACTGGAAGGAGGTCCACAACATCTCTGTCAAGGCCGTTCGTGACTTCTACAGCGACGGCAACAAGCTCATGAGGGTTGGCTTCAAACCCATATTTTCCACCATTGCCAGTGACTTCTGGAATGATTACCGACTGCCGGATATGGAAGTGGTTGCCATGGATTCTCCAGCTCACATGTGTTCGTCAACTGGTGACCCGCACTACACGACTTTCGATGGACTGCAAGTATCTCTTTGATAATGATTTGACAGTTTGACGGCGCTCAGAAAACAAGCACAGGGCACCAGCTTATTCACGAGTGTTGCGTCAAGTCATAGGGGTTGTTCAAAGGGTAGTCCGAAGGAGGTATTAGTCCAATTACCAAAGTCAGAGGAGACAGAGCAGCTGTACTGGTATTGTGGTGTCTGGTTGTTTGGCAGCTTAACTTGTATGTTCTTGGAGGTTGGTCCAAAGCTTTGGGATTAACTGTACAGTTTCACTGTTCTATTGCTGTATCACACCATAAAGGCTGAGAACTTTTGCAGTGAGTCCTTGAAAAAGATTATTTCATTTTGTGCAGTGTTAACTTTCAATTCTTCTTCCGTCTGGGTCTAACGTTGCTATTCTGAACACCTTAATGCGGCATTCTGTTCCGAGTCACTCTACTGTTTCTTAGAGTAAAACGGCTTAATCTCTTGATCATCCAGGCTGATTTCAATTAGAGGAAATGGCTGAGAGGGGAATAACCACTTCTTAATTTCAGGTACTACCACGTCTACCTAGAAGGAGAGTTCGTTCTGTACAAGAACACCAGGTTACCACTTCAGGTTATTACCATTTAAGTTTTTCTGTTGTAATTATTTCCTGTTATGTTGACTGTTACACCATGCTTTAGTTGTTGACATAATTAGGTTTGCTTAATGTAATTTTGGCAAAATATTTATTATATATCTGTTTTAAATTTAAGTTAGGGCAATATAAATGGTGTGTGGAATGCATACATGCAGTAGACATACATTTACATACTTACATTGAGTACACTGTGTCTATGTAACTTTGTATGTATGTCCATTTATTTGGGGACAGTAATTAGTTTGTATGTATTGTATGTTTGTATGTCAATTTCTGTGGGGAAAGTAATTAAGCTAGCATTTACTGCAGCTGTAGTTTATTGAGCTCTTTCAGTACCTTACCAAACCTTAAAAGTTCTGATCTCAACTCTTTGATTTATGTATTAAAGAAATTGTTAAATATTAGTTTTTGAGCTGCAACCAGAATATCCGTTGTACCTCCAACGACTCATTCCAAAGCTTTCAAAACTCCAGATAATATACGACCAAACTGTTTCGTAATTAAGATAAGAATTCAATTAAAAAATTAGTCCAGACAACTGTCACAACATATATACATACCTAAATGCATGCATTTGTGCATATATTGTATTGTAATTGAGCATTTATAAAGCTCCTCCAGTAGGGTGAACCGTTCAGGCAGCGTTGCCAGTGCAAAAGGCCCCGCAAAAAGAAGTAGGTTTGAGAAAAGCGAAGTAGGATGAGAAATAGAATTTTAGAGCGAACAGATGGCAAAAGTGCATTACACAGAGAGGGACCAATTGAAGCAAAAGATCGAGACTGAGCCATAGCTGTTCTAGTTCAAGAACCAAAAGGTCAAGTCTATTGGATGAGCGAAGTGCATATGCATCGCATAGTATACACATACATATATACATGCATATATGCTATACATTACATACTTAATTGCATATGCATTACATACGTAATTGCTTATGCGTATATAGACCCTTTAGGGTTCTCCCTTATTGTTGTCTGTCAAGCCACTATTATTTCTAACTTGTATCTTTCCATTGTTGATTATCAGCATTCAATAAAAGATCTTGGTTGGTTATGGTTATGGTTATATAGTGCATACATTCATACATACATACAGACTTACACAAATACATACTAATTGCATACATAAATACATACTAAGTACATGAATAAATACATACTAAGTACATACATACATACATACTAAGTACATACATACATACATACTTACTTACTAAGTACATACATACATACATACATACATACATACATACATACATACATACATACTAAGTACATACATACATACACACATACTAAGTACATACATAAATGCACACATGCATATGTAAATGTGTCAATTACTATTTTGAACCTTGATCAATCGAATTCCATCTGTGTAGATAAACACTCGTATGGAGCAGTGCGGAAAGGTCGTGAGCTGCAACTGTGGAGTGGCGGTCATGGCCGAAGATGACGTCATCGTGATTGACAGGTGTCATAGAGAGAAGAAGAACCGTGCTGAGGGAAAGAGTTTTCCAGATGGTTGGAATACTATCCACAGACATGCCCTCGAGCAGGGCGAGTCCTTTGTTGATGGACTGAAGCTTTTTGAACATGACGACGGCAGACGATATACAGTGAGTAATACTGCTTTTACCATGTCTCTACTTATCCCTCATCTGATGACTCTGGTATGGCCATTAGGATGGGAAGATAATTGAATGTTCCTGTTTTCTCATTTCTATTGGGGTACGAGACGAGGAGGATGACAAGAAACTGATCATATATTGTCAGGTTCCACATAAACCAAAAGAGGTTGTTGTGTACATTGAATATTCCTCGGTTGAAAGGTACATTGACCTTAGGAACACACCTCAGAGGATGTGATAAATGAGCAGTTACCTGAGCTTTGTAATCTTAACACCAGCAATCAATGTCTGAGTTTGTATTAATTCTGAGTATTCATAAGACACCCGTACAATACCCTTACAACATTTACATAGAGATGCTCCCACCTCAGCCCCAGAAAATAAGTCGAGTGCTGTGTACAATCTGCTTATAGCATGCATCCCTAATCAGAAAGACTTACAGATACATAGGGAGCTAGTCCACGGAGATGGCACAACCACCAGGAGGGTGTGACATTACAACCACTGATAGTTACTTATAAACTGAACCAAGGAAATCCTGGCTTCTGCAAAAGCAATTTAAAAAGGAAGAAACTAATATGCAGTTCTCAAAGCCGATATTGTTATGACACTTGAAAGAAGCCTCCAGAATTGCTTTTTGAGGGTCACTTACATATGTATTCAGTTTCGTTGCCCTAAATCACATTACATGAAAACATTGCATTACACAGTGGTGCCATCTAGTTAGCTGAGCTCTGCTTGCCTACTGATGATCATTTTCCTTAGAAGGAAGTTAATAAATACCATTTAAGCTAGTTCAACATAGATAGCACTTCGATGAGGTGTTTAATATCTAGGTAACTAACAAACTAACATTATTAGTCTGAAGAGTATCTTCTGAAATCAACAGCCGAGAGGAATGGCAGCCAAGATATGTGAATAATAATTACTGTGACTTTAATAATTATTGTGAGTTTAATAATTGTTTGAATTTGATAAAACATGAGAAGTGTGTGTCCTGCAGATTCAGCTCCCTACTGGGGCATACATTGACTTCCATGTGGGGGATAACTGGGTGAACATATTCCTGCATGGCTCCAGTGATGACTACAAATCGACCCTTGGCCTGTGTGGAACATTTGATGGCAATCAGAACAACGACTTCCTCTTCCCCGATGAAAGAACATATACGACGCCACGGGCTCACGAGGCCTGTGGTAACTCTTCTGATGTATGCAGATTTGCAGAGTCCTGGAGGTAAGTTAGAGCATCTGTTGTTGTTGCATCATCATCGTCATCTTCATCATCATCATTATCATATTACTCTTTACTCTTCAGGTTTGTACATTTCTTTCTCTCTCTGATGGTATCCAGGCCATTCTAGTATCCTTGTCTTGTTCTCCAAGATCTTGTCTGACATTTTCCGTCCAAGTATTTCATTGTCTTCCTTGACTCCTTATTCCCTCCGCTTAGCGATGTGACGTCCTTGTAGGTGATCCTCTGCAGTCCATTCTTACCAACAATGCATTTCTGTCTTCTTTTTCTAATCTTGTCGATCAGTGTTTCTCTCTGTACCAACCCTTTCCGGATTACCTCTTCATTGATCATATCTTGTCTGGTCCTCCTTGTATTCTTCTGAGCCAGCTCATTTCCACTTCCAGAATCCACTTTTCATGCTCCTTCCATAGGTACCACAAAACTTTGCTTCATATGTAAGTATTGGGGTGACAAATGCCCTATAATGGTTTTTGTTCTTGTTGATAGGCTGCTTGTCTTCCACATCTTACTTATTCTGCCAAGTATTGCTGAATCCACACTATGTATAAAAGCTTAACTGCACTTACTGTCAACAGCATAAGTTATCATGTAGTTTGAAATGCAACAGCTGATTGCAAACTCCTGGTCTTTAAATTTATTATTAGATGTCTAGATCTAATCCGAATCTAATCTAATAACTTCTAAGGTGCCCTAATTAAACGCTCATGGTTTAATTCTAGGGTTTAAGGGTAGAAAGCTTGTTTGAAATCCGACAAATCAGTGAAGCTGATTGAAGCTGATCAGACTGTGATAGGTTTAGCAAGTTGAACACATTTGCAAGGGAGACTCCAATTTGCTGATAACCAGTCTTTAATTTTTAGAGTTCCTGACTCTAAATCCTTGTTCAAGGAGGCTGTCGACATAGCACCAAATGGCCGCCGTCGACCGCTTGAAAACCATCGCTATTGCAAGTGCGAGGAAAAGTCGGGCAAATCAGCCGTCATCTGTAATTATCACTACGACCAACAAAACTGCGAACAGGAAGAGGAAACGAACAATGCAATCGAGAAGACAAATGACATCATGTATCGATCACGTCACCGAATGAAACGATCGGTGGTCTACAGCGATCAAGGATTGAACGACTATTTTGGCAGCTCATTTGTCTATAACAAAGAGTTTAAGGGACAGGTGTGTATGAATGGGAGTGTAGTATGATGACGATGATGATGAGTTGACGTAATGTAATGCAACGGAGCATTTATATAGCGTTCCTTCATGATATCTATTCAGAGTTGTTCTTGTTTTGATTGATTTTCTAGTTTATAGCTAATGATTTGCACACACATACATTTGAGGGGAACTCCGTTTCCATTATCATTCAGTAATAGCTTGCATGCAATGGTCTACTGGTGAAAAGTTCTGCAATTTAGAATATTCTTGTCATACAGATGAGCTGTTCATTTACATGAATCTATTAAATTGTGTAGGTTTGCAAGGAATGTCTTGAGTATTTTTTCGCAGGTGCTACATAATTATTTGGATAACTGCCTTTATGTAATTTTACTGTCATCTTGCGATATTCTTGATTGCAAAGTAATTTTAAATGACCTCAGTAGAGACACTATACACAGATCCAATTGAAGTGGTACTGCATGTACATTATGTGACACTCCTACGGACCACTTACCGAATCAATATATACAGGTTTCTACCTAATGTATAAGGATTAGGTTTATAGCCACTCCGAGTTAGAGTTAGAATTCATTAATGTCATTATTTTTAGCAGTATTAATGTGATAAATGTGAGGATAACTTCTGGCAATGCTGTTGAATTGCTCAATGGGGACATGTAAACAAGTACGTGACCTTTTATTTATTGTAATGTTTGTGACTGCATTGGCTAGATCCATAGTATCATGTGGATCATAATGGTTGTTTTAGTTTATTGGATATTCTTACTTCCAGGAACCAAAATGGCCGACTCCAAGTGGAATAACAGAATTGTATGCAAGGACTCTGTGCTACAACACTCTGGTGCAGAGCGAAGTTGGCCATATCTGTCATCGACACATCTATGACGAACTCAACAAAGTGATAGATGCTTGTGTTGTTGATATCAAAGTAAGTTTACGTATGATAAAAAAAGTAAGTAAGTATGTCCTTTATTGAGCTGCTTGCAAACGCACTGCGATTACACAACAGACATCGTATAGGTGCATATGATACATGATATATGATACATGATACATGATATATGATATATGATACATGATATATGATACATGATATATGATACATGATATATGATACATGTTAGTCATAATGATAGAGATAAACAGAGCAGTGAGAGGTGAGTTTTTTAATGTCCAGATATGTGTTCTGTAACCAGCAACTGTTAAGTATTAATGCTATTTCCTTCACATGTTGCCTACTTTCAGCTAAGGTTGTGACATAATTTTATATTGGCATATCTATTTTGTCCCAAGTTAGCTGAAGGAAATGCTGATTGTTGAATTGGTGGAACTACTAACATGTCAAGTTTATTAAAAACTGCCTGTACGGATTACTTGCAGATTGGATGAGGTTCCAAAACCCAGTATGAGCGTCTAGGATTTGGGTTTGAAAAGGCTTTGCAATCAAGAAAATTCTCCATCAGAACTTCAGATTATACAAATAACAAAACTGTTATTGCCTCATCTAACCTTAGTTTTCAGGATAATAAGCTCTGTCAGTTGCTCAAGTTCTTAACCAATTTCCTCTGTTTCCTAGTTGCTCACAGCTCATTCAGTAGGTATTTTTTTTGTTTTTTAAATATTTTGCCAATGCTGCAAACGCAACTAATAGGAAGATTGTCTGTGAAATCCGCACAGTATTCTTCATGTCACTGGCATCGTTTACCTGATTTTATTTAGTTTTCCCATTTTACATGGCTGACAATGCCTTCATCTGGCTTTTCGTGTTGTAGGTAACCGATAGCTTCAACTGGCTACAGTCGTCACTTGATACCATGGTTTCAAAGTGTGTGAATCGGATCCACGATGATGCATCGTTGTGGCAGAACAACCAACCTCCTCCGACCGAGGCAACGGGGAACTCGACAACAACCATGATGACCACCTTGATTACAACAAGGGGGCGCCCGTCGTCACATGCAGAGCACATACTAAACACAGTCTGCCCCACGGGGTGCTCTCATAAGGGTCACTGCATCCATCGCAAATGCCACTGCACCAAGGGATACACTGGGGTCGACTGTAGCATCCCGCTTGCTTCCCCTCCACAGGTCAGTCATCCACTTCGTCAGCCATAATTGAAAGGGCGTTATATAAATTTTATTCGGGAATGAATATTATGATGAATATAATTGTTTCTATTTATTTGGAAATGTATATAGTGCTGCCTGTGGAAAACTAACCATACCATGCTATCCAAAAATATGTTAAAGAACATTAAGAACTAAACATTCATTAGTTAGCAAACATTGTTCAGAAAACAGTCACCATTGGCAGATTCAGAATCTAATCTGTATTTATCTGTGTGATGATAGTTGTAGATTGTGGGGTATGTGTGGCCTACCTTGGGCATGTGGTGGGGAACGCTGGTGCCATGTAGCAAATAACAAGAGAACAAAAAACTGTTAATTGAGTTCTGTATGTAATGCTGTGCATGTGAGAAATGTGCTGGGGTTAAGTTCTCAGAAATTGGGGCTGATTGTTTTCGTGGTCTGTAACTAATGGGGAGCAAGAGAGGATATTCCTAGATGAGCCTTTTTGCCATACAGATGTTTTGCATTGGTCATTTCTAAGCATCAGCTGCATATGACCTGCAAAAAGTACTCTACTGGGATCATAGGTAATTGGTCATCATGACGCTTTGGAATGGACCACTCTGATGATGATGCTGACGACGATGATGATAATGATTAATAGTTTACTGATAATTCTGCTGCCATTATATTATGTATAGTTTGTTAATTTTATGCCTGCATCGCTTACTGACTGATTGTAGATAACTTTTCTGTCTGATGGTGCCCTTTGCGACGTAGAAATGCGACCATGTCATAAGATTTCAGTGTATGGGAGAAATTTCAGAAAGACCACACCAATTTACTGCCAGTTTCGTGAGGTATTTACTCAAATCGAGACGTTTATTTCCTGAGATATACTTGCTGCATGTGAGCATATTTCTTCGTATATGCTCTGTGTTTGCTGATTCAATTTTATTTGCTTGTTTGAAACATAAAGTCTATTCCAAGTCTAACACACCTTGAGGTAGAAGAGAAAATCAATTATCACTTAAAACATGAAGTTTCACCAGTTTCTATTGAATTTGTACACTGGTCAAAGAAAGTTGATAAGTCAAGTATCTCGGCTTGATTAAAGACGACGAGGATGAGGTTATTGAGGTAATGCTATGATGATGCCAGCATTTATTTTGATTGCATCACTTTGAAGAAGAAGAGGAAGACGAGTTATTTAAGGTAGCCTGACGGGCAGTCGTAGGTATGAAGTGGTATCGACCTAATTTTCTTAGCCTCAGCACACGGGGGCGGTTGGCTAGTGCTCTCCTTCATCATCCCACCAGTCAATGTATTCATCATCCCACCAGTCAATGTATTCATCATCCCACCAGTCAATGTATTCATCATCATAGCTGAGTTGGCTAGGGGCATCTATGTGAAACAGAAATGTCAAAGTATATCTCTGTCATGGTGGGGATTTGAACTCCTGACCTCTCGGTTGACAGTCCAGCGTGCTAACCGCTACACTATTGCATACCCTCAAAGCACTTACTATGAGTACAAATTCAGTTTTAATCTGAGTGAGTAAATCTCAGGTGAAACATGCAATCTAATCTTATCGGGAATATTTATGTGGCAACGTTCTGTGCAAGACGTCAATTGATGATCGCTTTCTCTGCAAAATCTCATTTAACTGTTCTTCAGACAGAATAGGTTGAGATGCACATGTCCACGCAGACCAAAGTATACATGATAATGACCACTGGACAGTTCTTAAACTGCCCATTGCTTTCTTCTTACAGGCAGCTCACTCAAGCCATCTACACACCACAACTGCTGTGTTTGTCATGTTTGAAGAGGTCATCTGTCCTCTGCCTGAACACAGGGTTAATGGTCCACAGGGCAGCCAGACCAATCTCACACACCAAGCTTTCTCTCTGACGCTCATACAGGATGGTCTACACAGCACGGAACACCTGCTCGTCATCTTCAACTCCAAGTGCCAGGACTGTTCACTTCAGAATCAGACTTACTCTTGTTCAAGAAGGGTTTGTATATAGAACTATGTTTTAGGCTGATGTAATCTGATCGGCTCAAAGAACTTCTGTAGCACCACTGTAATTATGTTCAAGGCATCAGTCTGTTGAGCAAACTTTTGAGCAAAATCTATGGCTTCCAGTCGAAAACCAAGAGAGAAGTCACTTGTAATATTATGTACTGTATTTGTAATTAGGCAAGTATCAGTAACCTATTAATCATCATCATCATTATCGGAAACTTCTTACAGGTGCAGTAAATCAAGCACACTGTAATCAGATCTTTGGTCTTGAAACTGGAACATAGAAAAGTCGTTCGGTTGACAATGCGCTGTGAGCCAAATTCACTATTAGATCCTCTGTGTTTCTGTTCTCTTCCTAACGCGTTAACAAGATGACTCATGCATCCCAAACTGTACATGTGCCTGGATAGTGACTTAATGAAGTGCTAATAGCAATATGGCTGTTTGACAAAGAGCTTTATTGGAATGCTGAAAAATCATGAGAATTTAAACTGGCTTTCAAGATCGATTGGTTAGATGCTCAACTGTAGTTGAACAGAAACAAGGACAGAAATATACTTGAAGTTTTCTGTTCTACAAATACACTCATTTACACTGTAGACAATATGAAAGAAGTTGAAATAATAACTAAACTGCAGGTGTAGTACTTGATGTGAAGATATGGTAACAAAGGTCAGATAACCTGGAGATATTTTTCCATAGCTGAGAAAATAAAATCTGTAATGAATTGTGTTAATCCTGGGATTGACTCATGAATGTGATGGTGTCTTGTTGTTCTGATAGGCTAAAACCTGTGTTGTTGGGGGTCGATGTTACTTGGATGGCGAGAAAGATCCACTGAACTGCTGCCAGGCGTGCAGTTCATCGCAGTCAACATCTTCCTTCATACCTCTTTCAAGTATTATTATGATTTCAAATAATTTTTTATATTGTTAGCATGCTAAATTAGTAAGTCAGCATTAAAGTGAGGATAAAGTGCAGCACAGTGACCTATCACCAATGCATTTGGTCAATGATCAAGGTTTGACTATGTGTAATGACTTTGGTGCAAGTTGTCTTGGCACATCTGCCTGTCACAAACTGTATAGTTTGGTAACTGAATAAGCAGAGAAGTAAATGGCTGCGATATCACTGACCAACGTCCAGGACCTTGGGATTCGTCCATTACCCACTCGGACTGCTTTCTCGGTTGCAGGGCTCGTGGAATGGTCTCCCAACTACAGTCCGCCAAGCCACATCCGTTGCACTATTCAAGTCAAAACTGAAGACCTACCTTTTTCCTTGAACTATGACTGAGAACGCAGCATTTCGTGCAAGACTTGTCTGTTAATGCACGATATAAATGGCTAGTTGTATTGTATTGTACTTATGGTACATGTGGACCGAATTAGCTGAATGAACTGTCTCACCAATTGAAGCAGACATATACATATATGCGTATATCTTTGTCGTATGTTTAGACCCAGAGGGGAATTAATATGCTCTATCTGTTAATCATGATCAGTCGAATGAAACAAAGGCAGTCTCAAGATGCATATAGTGACCCTGTGAGCTTCAGAATATCTGCTAGCATTGTGCTATGTATTTATTGAATAAAGACTGCAAAATAGCTGAAACTCTGACCCCCAAGTTCGTACATGACGTCCATGGTTGCGTCATGTTACATAAAACAATGCTGTATTTGTGCTTGATTGTGTTGTTCACCATTGGGCCATTGACCATAGTTTGATGTAACCAAAGTTTCATTATAGAGGTCTTAAATATATCGAATAAACACAGAATAAATAATTCCCTATGCAATTAAATCTGTAAATTCATGTAAATCTGTCTTTGTGATCTTTAATCAATCCAATAACTCTATCAGCCCGAAGATACAACTCAAAACTTAAGTCGGTGACATTCAGAGTATGCAGCACCAAAAAATGATTTTGTTTTGATGTTGTTTTCAAAGAACTGCCTGAACTGATGTTGAAGCCAGATACAACTGACTTCAAGACAACCGTTGGTCAGTTTTGGCAGCAGACAATGGCTGCAGTTGGTTCCTGCAACATCACTTATCAGGTGGTCGACTATACAGGCAGACGCGGCCTGGAGTATGCCCTCAGCGACACTGGGGTGCACTTTTCAGTCGTCAGTGCCGAACAGACGATCTACACTTTTCAAGTTCAGGCAACCGATCATTGTCAGTTTGTGGCCGTCTCGAGAAACTATTCTGTCGTTTTCGTGGCCGGATCAACAACAACATGCAATCCAGTGTGCCTCGGTATGTTCAAGAAACATCGCTTTCTACCTCAGAGTTGTTTATGCTTCAATGATAACCGCATGCTGTTGTTCACTTACAATGTCTTGTAATCGTTAATAGAAAAAGATCAACAAAGGAAAGAAATCAATTAATATAAACAAACAACCATAGATCAAATAAATAAATTTTAACAAATAAATAAATTTAAACAAAATATATGAAGATAAATGTCTATTATGCTGCCTATGTCTCGCCGATCTGTTTAAGGATGGGCTGCACATCTTTTCCCATGTACATTTAGGCGCACGCTCATTGTTAAAGGGTTAAACTAACATGCACTTATATAGGTGTGCTTCACGCTGCTATCTTCTTTATCATCAGTATATTTATGTTACAGGCAATGTGTGAGACTAGGGATTTTGTAAAATGCCTAGATTTTGTAAAATGCCTAGACAATTTGTAAAACCCTAACTCTACACTAACCCTAACCCTGCACTAACCCTGACTTTAATCCTAACCGTAAATGGGTGAGTTTACATATTGCCTAAAATCTAAGAAATCAAGGCATTTTACACAATCCCTGTTTCACACATTGCCTGTAACATATACATGTATGGACAATTCTAGACTAATGAACTAAGCTTAATGCATGGATTATTTTGGTTTGGTTTCTTTATGTTTTCTGTGTTTGTCTTGTTGTTCTCTGTGCAGATGCCCTGGTGAGTGGAAGTGCCGGGGGGCCACGGCACGAGCGCCTACTGTCCCTCCTAATGGTCTGCCTCTGCCTGATCTTGGTAGAAGACAGCAAAGGCAGATGGATTAGCTTTTTGTTGTCAGTAGTTACGGTCATCCACCTTACATTACGCTGTTCTCTATCTTCAGACACACGACCACCCACTGTCGGCAATACTGTCCTCAACCTGACTGCAATACAAGGACAGCTAATGACCTTCCAGGTTGAGGCAAGTCACCCAGTTCAAGGCCAAACACTCAAGTACTATGTACTCAAGTCCTCCGACACGTACATTAGTATCACTCCGTCAGGGCTTCTCAAGTAAGTCGAGGGCATAGTTCTTTCAATTTTCAATATATCTCACTGTTTACAGTTCCAGTTGTTCTAGGAATTCATTAGTACATAATACTAGGGTTAGACTATAGAAACAAATGAGGTCATGACCTAGAAGTGGCATGTTCCAGAGAGCAGCAAAACTTAAACAAGAAAATAAAAAATTTAACATTAAGTTTTAGTGAAACCTGCAAGCAAGATGATGACAAATAAATATAATCTTGCGACTATCAGATGCATTCTACCAACTCTGCACCTCTTGCAATCTGTGATTCACAGGTCTTTAATTCTACATTAAGAAGATTTCTTTTTAAAATCCTATTCTGATTCCTTTTTTTACATATCAAGCCGATTTAAATGTAAAGACCACCCATTGTAACCTGACCCTTGGAACTCAACCTTAACCAAACCTAACCTTACCTGCTTACTGATCTTGTTTTGACTATTGCCTGTCAATTAACTGGTTCTGGTAACTTGGCTTTGATGGACCTTGCATGCATTACAAATTTAATTATTTATAATAATAACTAGATTCGACTGCATGATGTAGATGCGTGTTTTTTTCAGATATGTGGCACCTGATCGTCAATTACAGGAGACAATGTCCGTGATAGTAGAAGACACCTGCGAAAAGAAGGCGTTCACTGAAATCAGAATCACAACTGTGCCTTGCACCTGCCAGAACAATGGCACTTGCACTTTGGAACCTCAGCAACCCACACAGCAGCCAGCACCCATCGGATGTCAGTGCCCTGAGGGCTACAGCGGCAAGACCTGCGAGCAGAGCTCTGCGTAAAGAGTTGCCCGATGCGATGCAATAGCATGTCTACTCAAAGATTTTGCAGCAACCTGTCGACGTTTCTAGTGAAATTAGCCCAGTGAATTCAAATTTAGCTTTTACTTAGACGTATATACGACAGTTGAACAAATCCCCGTGATCTTAGCATTAGCTTTGTTAAGAGCATGCAAGATTTATCAAAGCATAAACCGTGGTATGTTTTTGCAATGTGGCTTATTCTCCACATGGAGTTGTTATGAACAAACATGCAATGCATCCTGCTTTAGCACGCTTCGTTATGACATGAATTCATCTCTGTTATTATTACTACTGCTGGGAAGTGAATCCCAAAGAAAAGTCAGCTTTAGAACAGAACTGCATTGTAAAACAATTGAATTCTCGTATAACAACTTTGGGATATGACTCCAAAGGCAAGTTAGCTCTTCTTGATAGTTACAAAATGATGTGTTCAATATAATGTGTACATTGTAGACAATTTTATAGTCTTAAGTATAGATTAAAACAACTTGGCTACATCCAGTATGAACTATATGAGAAGGTAATCATATTGTAACCTCCAAACTTCAAGGTGTTCATGATGAAATGATGGATAGCCAAGTTGAAAAAGCGTTACATAAAAGGTGTGTGCTGTCTGTATAATGATAAAGACATTTTACCATTCAGGATAATAAAGATATTTTAATTAACATAAAATGCACAGCAATGAAGTCGTTGACACATTTCATACAAGAACACCAATCCATAGAGCATTAATTAAAAACTCTTCACACTTACTTTAAAATCTGCAGTAACTCGAGTTAACATATTAGGAATTTACTGTTGGCATGCTTTTAAGCAGGGGCGGCGATCCCGGGGGTCAAGGAGGACAAGTTCCCCCACCTTTTACAGAGAAGGGACACATTATACATGTATCCCCCCACATTTCCTACCCCTCTCAGTGGGTGTCCCCCACCTGTCAAACGAGATCGCCGCCTCTGCTTTTAAGTAAGTAGGTTTCTACTTGAAGGGTGTACAAAGTGGTACTACAATTATATGAACTGAAAATGTATGGGATAAACTAGCTAATTAGATTCAGATTCCTAAATTGATAATCACCACATGGAACCAAAAAGACAGCTCACTAAATCACAAAACAGATTTCATATTTAGTTCCAACACCAGATCATGACTATTTACACAAGCACACAATTCAACTACTGGGAGAAGTACTTTCGTTAGAAAAGCATTATAAATTTTTCAGGGCAAGCCAAAACATTTCTCATTATTCAGTTCTTGCAAAGGTTGTTCGATAAAAAAGTAACTTTCTGCACCACAGATCATAAAGTTTTCTTAGCCATTGCATACATGCATACAAGAGTGGGTGGCCAGTCCTTTCCCTCATCATCTCTATCTCAATGACAATCTATACATTTTATAATGGAATCATAAATTTCAAAACACTGGTCTAGTCTGGCAGGAATTTGAACCTCAACCCTTCATTTGACCTTCCAGCTACACTAACCACTATGTAGTTGCAACCATAGTAGCGGAGTCAATACAGCAATAAATTTAAGCAGATCAGTGGTTTTTAAAAGAATGCTCAATTGAACAGACATCCTGCCTTAGTCAAAGTCATGCAAGTAGGGCGTTGAGAAGAAACGTTGAACGCGATCATTAACTGTACCCTCACCCTCTCCAGCCACTCCCTTTCCTCCAATTGTCAGCTGTTTTCCCAACCAGGCTTCCATGTTTTCCATCCACTGTGGCAGACTAATGCTTACAGCAGATGAAGCTAGCGATGTACACATGGCACCGATGGCAAGGAATACCAGCGTCAGTCGATACAGCGGGGTACCAGCCATCGGTTTAATCATTCGCCAAATGATTTTTATCATGTCCTTAAACGTACCCTCTGTCGTGGCAGTCTTTGCAAGAACTGTAAATTTGGTGATGATTTTAGAGCCATCACGACTTGCAGCCGTTACAGGTAATTCTTTCCTCAGGCAATCAAAGTACAGCTGAGCATCTTGTTTGTCTGTAAAGTCTAAAGAAAAAAATAGTTTTTCAGCATCTTGAGGAGGCATATGTAGGGCCTACAACACCAGAAGGGAAACTAATTTTGCATTTCAACCGTTCTCAAAGCTCGCTACGTACGACTCTGGCAAGCATTCTAAAAAGATTTTATTTTTACAAAGTATAACAGCACTGTTTTCGTATGCTTTGGTCAAAAGGTCTCTCGTCTTCTTAAGTGCCGAATGCAAAGTAAAAACTAGGCTAGTTAACTTCAACAAAATTGGGCTATCAAGCTTTTAAAATCACTAACAGTATTAATATAATTATGTCCTAATTTACTATCAATCGCGGTCATCCCCGAGAACAACTTGTAATAAATTAAGACTCTGGAAGTAGGAACTCAAAAAATAAGTAATACACGACAAACAGCTATTTTACCAGTTTCACGATAAACATTGTCAACTAAATTGAAAGTTGTTTTGAGGATGTTATCAACCATTCTCAATTTATCAATTACACGTGGAACTTATGAATTGAGTATCGAGCATCTTGTGAATAGTGACACTTGCGAAAACCGGTTTCACGCTTAAACATTTCTGTTAGTCGAACCTATGTTGGCGAATTTATTGCAGTGACATCAGCTTCATATTTATAGTATTGCCATGTTTATAAGATATGAAAGTTACCAGTGCGCTGACTTTTTACACTTGTACACGACAGTTACCTTAGATTAGCGACAAATATATGGTTCTGCTTTTGCAGAAGGTTATTTATTTGCCTTTTGCATACTTACTCACTTTTGTACTAGAAACGCGTTTCAAACCCACATATTTTCATCGGTTTCAAAGGATCCGCACCATAGATCCTATCCTTGTTGGTCTCTGTGTGAGAACTGTTTCTGTTGTGGACTTGTGAGAGCACGCTATTCAACGCGTTCGGTATCGAAGGTTGCTGTTGTAAGTACACAAAGGTACAAAAAGGTACACAAAACTGAAAGGTAAGTTTATTAGTTCAACAATATGTATTAAAAAAATTGATAGAACGACATAATATTGATTTGTACATTATAATATGGGTGTATGGCTTATAAGCCTAAGCTGATGCCTCTGCGGCAGAAGATCACGCAACGCTAACAGAAATTACTGATGCGGAGGACGGTGTCTACCGTGTTATCTAATGTCGACCCTGACCCTGACCGACTCTCACGACTCTTAACCTGACCTAACCGACACTCTATAGACCCGATGCTCTACGTTTGACTTTTGAGTGACGCTTCATAAATTTAGAATTTACAATTAATGTTCAATTGTTCATGGATGTGTGCAAATTAACTGAGCAACACTCTTAACTATCTTCTATGCTCTTAGGTGCAACCATGACAGAACTAATTTCTCAGGCAACTGAAATGCATCCAACACTGATAAAGCAAGGGGCTGAGGCCAAGATATACGTCTGCACTTTCCTTGGTAAACCAACGATCATCAAAGAACGATTCAAAAAGACCTACCGACACCCTACTTTAGACAGCTCACTGACGGTGCAGCGAACCAAGGCAGAAGTCAGATGCATGTCTCGATGTCGTGCCAGCGGTAAGAAAGACTTCCGCATCTCATTCATTCGTTGAGGGGTCGTAGGTTCATCGATGAGCAGTAATAAGCGAGATCGATCCCTGCCACCCCTTGAGGTGGACTAGCTCTCCATTCGCTAGAAGGTAGCCTTGGTTAAATTAGATGTAGGACATGTTGGGTGCCTTGGGCAGCTGCCATTCAGTTAAATTCAACTCCTGTGATAACTTGTAATCATCCGATCATCCTTTGCTTTTAATCATACTGTGTCAGTTTGAATGTCATTAAATGGAGATTATTATTCATCTTATTATCGCTTAGTTACAGACATCTGGTTCATTACATTGTATTTGAAGTTCATTTTATGTACAATGTAAAATTGTTATTGCGTATGTGTATACTGAACAATGTAGACATTAGCTTTGCCTTAACAATTTAGTTCTGATGAAATGTAGTTTTCACATTATTTCACATTGCGTTTTGAGACCACTTGGACTTTTCCTATGCAATATGAAGACTCTAGATTAGGCTTTTGCCACCTGTGATATATTTGCTTGATCCATAACTTGGTCAGAATCAGGTCATTGTAGAAATTCTGCTTTTAAATGTGTGTGTGTGTGTAACTTTATTATATATTTTTATATCTATGTGCTTGAATGTTTCTGATTGCACCCTTTTTAAACATCTCTGAAACTGGTGCGTGTGCACTGGGGTGTCGTGACTTACTGAGCAGATATTATATGTGGAGTAATGCGTAGCATTTTCTTTGGTAATGTCTTTGTGGTCGGTGGCATGTTGACCTGCGTATCTGAACAGTTATGTGTTACCTTGTAACAGCCATTTACAGTGCTATTGTGTTGGAATTAGTTAAGACCAGTGAGTTCATCTCCATGTGAATAATTACCTGGTAAACATGTCATTGACGAGCTTTTACAGAAAATTTTTATAACTTCTGATCCAACATTATAAGTTGAAATCGTAATCAGACTTACCTGATCTTCTGTGCATGTTGAGATTGCTAGAAGTTAGTTTTTAGAAACATGGTGCTAAATACTGATCAGTTGTGATTATAGTTCTACTGAGCGATTCCTGCTCATTGTCCCATTTGCCCATACAACAACTGCGGTTGTTGCCAAGGGTCCACTCAGACTCATTTTATACTGGCCTTAAAACTGTTCTGTTTAGCCATGCTGGGGTCAGGAGCGCTACTGAACAGTAGCCTTGAAGAGGTGCTATATAAATCTTTGTAATGAATGGTTATGAATTTTTCATAATATTTCCTTCACCTGATATATTTCTGTGGGTTTATCATTTCTTTCAAGGTATTCGAACTCCAGTCATCTACTTTATTGACATGGAAGATCATAAAATCTACATGGAGTACCTCCAAGATTCGGTCACAGTCAAGGATCACATCATGCAAGTTCAGGCCGCTACCAGTGACCTTGCCTTTCTACGACCTCTGGCTGAAAAGATTGGCAATGTCATTGGACTTATGCACAGCAAGGGCATCATTCATGGTGATCTGACAACTTCAAACATGCTACTTGTCGGCCAACCCGAAAATCTCGAGTTAGTGCTCATTGACTTTGGCCTTGGTAGCATTGAAGGATCGACCGAGGACAAGGCCGTCGACCTGTATGTCCTTGAAAAGGCGATGCTCAGCACTCACCCTTCGACAGAACCAGTTTTAGAAGCCATTCTGAACAGCTATGTAACGGTAAAGGCAAAGGACTCACAAGAGGTCATTAGGAAACTTAATGAAGTGCGACTCAGAGGGAGAAAAAGGACAATGGTGGGATAAGTCTTTGACTTAAGACGATTGGTGCATGAAATGGGTGTTACATTGTATTTTGAAATCATTTTACAAATTTTATATGGTAGCATTGTGTTTATTTTCTTCTGAAACAAGGGTAAAAATTTGTTAAGTTGATCCTTCGCATACAAAACTTTGTTTATATATAAATTGTTTCCTTCTCCTTGGTTAGAAGCTGGGCTATTGCGGACTTGATTTGGTTTAACACCGGTGAATAAGCTGGTCTCTATGATGTGGATTTTGTGAGTGGTGATAAATTTGTGAAGATTTACATTGCCTTACAAACGATTCTCTTCCTGGTAATCACTCCCAAATTATATGTAACAGTTAAGATACCATGCTTGACTTCTCAAAGAGCAAAACTTTCATATTTTTGCACAATTTATAACCCAGAGTTCCATGATGCTGTCTTGTAACGTAAACCCTCTGTTCGTGCAAGGGGTACAGCAAATTGGTTGCTGCGTAGGTCCTACTAAGCTCCTTGAGTATCGCCTTAGTACTTATTATCCAAGCAGGGGACAAATGGGGTGGGCTGATAATCATCTTATGTAATGGACTGTATTTTATGGTTAATGTTGGTGGTGAACTAAAAACGTGGTCCTGTACGTTGTATATTGTTGAACCTGTGCTCCCATGTTTTGGAATATTTAAAAATCTGCTTATTATTCAATTAAATTAACTTAACATTAAGTAATGTTTTTGCATCATAATGAAAGAAAGAGGCAATAAAGAGCAAATGTTGTCAATATGACTAAAAACAAACTTTATTTCAATAAACTCTGATATTCGCTTTCATATGAATGATGTAATACTAGTTATATAGGAAGTGCACCCAGGTGTTCTGTATTGCTTAATTATTTCAGAAAAAACATGCACATTAAAACAGAACTTTGCCCACAATGATGTCAAAGCTAAACAAGACTTAATGAGCAGTTTTTGTTAAGCAATTGAAAAATGATGTTAAAACGTCTTAAGGAGACTATAAATACAGGTAATACTCAGCTTTGTAATTAAATATAATATAAAAACAATTGATTCAAGACTTCCAAAATTTTTTAAGTACATAAATTAACAGGGTCAGACAATTTAGCCATAATGTGTCTTTCATGATTCACTTAATTTCGACGGTAAAATGGCAGTTTACAACGAAAAATCATAAAATAATGTGCCTCGGAAGTGTTTGCTACTTGTATGAACTTCTCATAGTTACAGTCGAAAATTTACAAAAAAAGTAAAACTTTTCTGCCCTTGCAAGCCATGTGAGCTTAAACTTTGAAACAAGTAGGTAAGCGTGTACATTTTATATGAATATTCACAGCAGTCAAAGGTGTATGCATGCATATGCATGATAACAGTTTCTAAATTTTCAAATTTCTATGATTTACAAATATATATATATATTAACTATCAACTATTCATGCGACTCTATCGGTTGTGGCCTTTTCTACATCAATACTGGAAACTCGACTGGCAACTTCTGATGACATGCAGGGTTATTGCGCATGTATTCGTATTTCATGATGTCTTCGTCGTTGACGAGTACTTTAGGATCGCGTGGGAAACGGTAGCCACCATTTTTATGGACATCCAGCTCTTCGTGATAGTATCCGTAGTATCCACGAGGGCCGCGCCAGGTGGGAAAGGTGCGGCTCTCTGTCTTGGGCCACGGGGTGTGTGGGTTGTGGAGGGTCAGAGCAGGAACCCCTGTGCGGTAGAGATTATAGGGATTGAAGGCGTATCCACTTAGTTTCAGTTCGGGTGGAAAACTGTTCTTATATCCTGGAAAAAATAATATTGGAACCAGATTATGAATTAATTAATTGAAAAGGAGCAGTCCCCTAAGCTAATCCCCACAGGCAGTCACTGTTATGAAGTTTAATAGCAACTCAAGTTTCTTGGTCTCCACATGGCAACCCTTTCATTTGACACCGTGATCTTTTCATGATGATCGGTCATCCACCCTCAAATCCTTGACCAAAACGACACTCCCCGTAACTGACCCTCTGGAAATCGGACTCTGCCCTTCCTTGGACTACCCTCTCGACCACCCATTTGATTTGACGTACTGGTGAATAAGCTGGTGCTCTGCGCTTGGCTTTCGAGTGGCTGGCGATTTAGATGTTGGAGATTACGACTACGACTGGCAAAGGCATAAACAGGACCACGACGATGAAGTCAGTTGAGGATAACTTTTCACAGATATCTTTTCACAATGTGAAAACATCCATGCATTAGTTTAGCAGTGGATTACTTTCTTACTGCAAGACAAATCAAGAAGTAATGAACCCACACTGACCCATTCCTCCACAGTGCTTCGAATCCGGCCGGTCACGCTTGTAGGTCCATTCGCGCCAAGCGTCCTCTGTCTGGAATTCAATCTGTCCTGCGACCCTATCATTTGGCAGAGCCATCTTTTCGTGATGCTTTTGCCACTGGCGATTGTGTGGTGCATAGTGACCGTGGCCCATCCACACAGTTGACATACCATTTCCAGATAGATAGTTCTCATTGGGATAAGGTCGCTCTCGTCCAAGCAACAAGTCCCTACGAAATAACCAAACATATTAACTAATTACAGACCAGTAATTGTTATTATTATTAATACCGAAATTTGATACCGCCCTTCTTCCAACATCTTTTGCTCAGAAGTGCATTCACACGCCTCGACGGTGCAATTGCAGTTGTACTGCAGAGCAATGGTGCATGAAGGACTTGTTCAAGGTCCCTACACAGTGACTGACGCCCCGGACGAGGGTCGAACCTGTGCGCTCAGCACACACTGAACGTTACGGGCTGACCTCTCTAACCGATCAGCCACTGTGCCACCATTAATTACATGTTTACAAAGCAGATATAACACTGAGAAAATTTACACAATATCGACTTGATTCTGTCATTTAAATGGAATATTTGCAAATTTGCCTCCTGATATATGGGTCTGACTTAAACGAGAATGACTTTGATACAATATTAAAAATAACAGCCGGGTTCAATGACAATATTTGCTTTACACTATCGTCTGTCAAACTGAGTTTGTAAGCCTACTGTGCCAATTACTCTTCTTAATCGTCGGTGGAGCAACCATCAATGATCTCAGTTTAGGCAAACATCATTAATTAATATCAACAAGTTCCCAACAATTAAAATCACAAGAAATATTTTTATCAGAAAGTAACTTTGTTCTAAATTATCATGCAATTGGTATAATTTAATATGAATATTTCGCGTGACATGTTTTATTTCACCTGTTGTCCGCATTTATGTGTGTAGCCTTTGGCCGATTTATGTGCTCAAAGGTATAGGTTGTTGCCATATTTCCAAACGAACTTATGCGATGATTGTATTCCTTATAATTTTCAAACCGAAATCAATTCTTGTTTAAAATGTACACGCCTTGTTTTTAACACATCAAAAACAAACGCGCCATGGTAACAAGATTGTTACGCCCTCTGCCGGTTGATTTTTGCTTCAGTTCAGCAAATAATTTGCAAGTTTAAAGGCTGTTTTAGCTGAAGGAATTAAATAGACGAGGCAACTAAAGTGAAAATACATAATTTATATTATCATATGTTCTGAGTGCCATCGGCGAATAATATCACCTAAGATAGCGCTACAAATTCGGCACTCAGCTGTAGGTCACCGGAAGCAGTTACTATAAAGTTAGCGTCGTGGACAACGAATCCATGTGAACATATTAATAATTGATTCTTTAAAGTGTGCTAAATTTATGATATTGATATGGTCAGAAGTAAGTAGGATTTCCAAACTATCAATGAAATTCATTAATTTGTTTTTTCCTATTTCAAGTTTAAAAAAATGCTGCCGTATATACAAATGAAAGTCGTGATTTTCAATGCTGTTTCAAGGCTATCATAAAATCCTCAATGAATACAAACCTGTGTTAACTTTATTTTATTGCATGTCCAAACCTTTCGCTTGACCAAAGCATGACTCTTCGCAGCATCTTTATCTTCTTGCTCTGCTCTCGCCCGGCAATAGGACCACATACTTACTGTACTTAACTAATCTGAACAATGGGTGTGATGCGACGTAATTGTAACGTGACATTTATCAAGAGCCGCCGCTTAAAGAGAACGCTCATTAGTGGCACTCTCGAACCAGTGAAATTACTGTCGAATAATACGGACTTCAGGCGCTTGCAAAACTGTGGATGGTCAAATTGAGGAGCTAAAGCCGCAGATCTCGAGAAGGATGACATTGTTGCATGGGTGATTAGCTGATGCATTTAAGTGACACTTTGGACATTTAAAGTACATAATTACGACATTTGATTTCTTTTAAATTTCAGTTACTGAAGAGCTGCTTCGCAAAAGCGCAGAGCACAACGAGGGTCTGATAGCAAGTTTAGAAGAAGTTGCCCTTCATCAGCGGGACATTGAAAAGTAAGACAGTTTTCACGATTGTGGTTTCTATTCTGTGTAAGCATTGCACTTCACACTGTTTTAAATATTGAAGATGACTGACTGTTTTCTTTGACAGTTTTAGCAGTTTGTTGACCGTTCATGTGTTTGTTTTTGATAGAATCGAGCACATCGGGAACTGGTGTCGCGATTTAAAGATTTTAGATCTGACAAGTAACCTCATTCCTAAGATTGGTAAGATTTCACTTTTGTCTTGTTGCAGAATGGAAAATTGTATTCGATGCTCCCATTTAGTTCTACCAAGCAATTCTAAGATTTTATAATAGTCCAGGATTTCTTTATTTCTTTCTGTGGTAACACTTTTACAAAAACTTGCATTTGTTTCCCAGTCACTTTTAATACACACTCATTGTTAAAGTTTTAGACATCTTTCATATCATTTCTTCATTTTGCATATTTCATATTTGCGGGTTCTACTGAATAAGGTACTTGAATGTGTTTGCCATTTATGTTTCAGAAAATCTTCACAAATTAAAGAAACTGGAGTACCTGAAATTAGGTCTCAATAATGTTGAAAGAATTGAAAACTTGGAAGGTGAGAGAAGCATCAGCTAAGTATACATAAGCAAATCTATGCTGAATCTTTCAGTGTTTGACCTGACAATTGTTACATTACTATGCATTTTTTATGCCCTCCGTTCTAATGATCAAACATCAATCGATGGGCTCAGCAATTGTGAGGGACTTACTCAAGGTTCCTACATAGTAACCATCTGACAGGAGGCTCAGACCTGTGCTCCCAGTGTTACTATGTTAGCGCTCAACCAGTCGACTACCGTGTCACAAGTGTAACAGGTCAGAGAAACGGTTATAGTTAGCGTGTAATGCTGTAAAACCACTGGTACTTACTCAATGATAACAAAACACAGGGACACTGCGAGGTGCGGTTGTTTCTGTAATAATAAAGTTTCTGTCTCTTATAAAGTAATCTGATTAACTTATGATGATATTAAAATATTAAAGGATACTTTGACAATGGCCATTCTGGCACCAGATTTTTTACTCTAATAAAAGTTATCTGCTTAACTTATGATGATATGAAAATATTAAAGGACACGTTGGCAATGGCCATTCTGGCACCAGATTTTTTACTCTAATAAAGTAATCTGCTTAACTTATGATGATATTAAAATATTAAAGGATACTTTGACAATAGCCATTCTGGCACCAGATTTTTTACTCTAATAAAGTAATCTGCTTAACATTTTTACTTTTAAGTGTTTTTTAAAATAATATTTTGTTATAGTATTATCCCACAGTGCAGTGGAAATCAAAGCCTGGAGTTTAGATATACAAATACAACTATTATTTGAGAATGTCCCTTTTTCAAGTTTTGGAAGTAGGCCTACTTTTACGACCAGCGCATGCTAAAATGCATGGGAAATCAATCTGGCTGGTTATTCTAGTGTAGACAAGAAAATTTGAAACTGTTAAACAGATGTTTTCTGTTTGTTTTTACAGGATGTGAGTCACTGAGGAAATTGGACCTTACAGTAAACTTTATCGGTGAACTCACAAGCATTGAAAGCCTCCAAAGTCTCGAACACTTGCAGGATATGTATGTCTATCACCATTTGTTGATGCTTTCATAGTTTAGAACTGGATGTTTTTCTTACTTGGCTGCAAACAAATGGAGAAATTCGGTAACCCTGAATTATTTTAGAGAATTTTAATGCGGCTGCTATAATCTGTGGTGTGACTCTAATTATCGGCTATGACAATCGTTTCAGTGTGGTTTGTATAGAAGGAATAGCTGAAGCTGAACCAAAAAGTGTGTGGCTTGTTTTTTCAATTTCTTAGCTACAGTCTTCTCCCTCGCCATCAGTTAATCATAAGCGTCAGTATACTCATTTTATAACTTTCTTTTCATTTATTTCGAAATCTTATTTGAAAATTGCAATTATGATAATAGGTATCTTATGGGCAACCCTTGCGCTGAATTCGATGGCTATCGGGAATTTGTAACTGCAACACTTCCGAAGCTCAAGGTCTGTTTCTAATCATCTTTTCCTAATACATTTTCTTTAGAGAAAATCATTAGGCCTGCAAATTACAGTCTTCGTTGCATCCTCATTGCGTCTTCTTCTTGTCTTCGTGGCTTCTTCGTCTTGTCTTCGTGGCTACTTCTTCGTATCTTAATTTTTCTCCACTTCTTCGCATCTCCATCTCAAATTCTTCACCTTTTCTTCACGTCTTCTTCACATCTTTTCCGAATATTTATTCTTCTTTCTCCATCTTCTTTACATCTTCTTCACTTTCCTTTTCCTATTCCTCGTTATCTTATGACTGTGGTGCTTCTTATCGTCTTCTTCTTCAATGGAATATGTCGTCTTCCCTCGTCTTCTCACTCATTTTAAAAATCAGTGATGCTATTTGAGAAACTGTGCTTTATTCATTGTCTGTTTTTGTTGCTATTTAAAATATTATACAATGTTGCTGTAGTTCTTGGATGGCCACGAGATTGTGAAATCAGAACGACTTCGAGCAATGCAGGTTTGTTATAAAATCCGAATAGAATAACAATATCATTATTCTTTATTTTATTACCAGTTAAAATTTGAATTCTTCAAATATTTTTAAAGACTAGATCTCATTTGACCAAGGAAAATTGTTTCAGAAATGATTGGGGCACTCATTATTATTATTGATAGTAGATGTAATAGTAACTGTAAGAGTAGTGATAGCATTATATGCAGCACTTGTAGTTGTACTTGTATCCATTTATAGTATTGTTGTACCTGATGCAGGGCTGCTATATAATAAATATGAAATCAGTTGGTGAATGTATTTGATTCAGATTCATTGAATAAATTAATGAATTCAGTCTTCAAATGTAATTGTTTGTCTGTTGTTGTGTTGTCTTTTCTAAAGATGGTGGTTTTAAGGTATTTTGTTTAATAATAATGTCATCTTTTTCAGGAAATTCATGAAATTCGTTCAGGCATATTACAACAGCAGAAGAAATATTTCCTAAAACGGGTATTACTATTAAAAATGTTTTCACACATGTATGTATACACTTGATTTCAATTAAGTGTTTTCCTGTTTTTGATTCTATTAAACTGCACCACTGTGAAGTTAAACAGAAGAAGAAGAAGAAGAATCCCTTTAAGGAGCTGGCCAGAAGGCTGCCATTGGTATGAAGTGTGAGCAACTTCGCTTTTCTTAGCCTCGGTAGGCATGGGCAGGGGATCAGTCTTCCCCTTCTAACCGACATACGAGGGCAGTGTAGGTGTACTTATTATGGCTGTGTTGATAGCGTTGGGCTCAATTAAAATTTAATTAAATTTGCTCAAGATATATCAGTGGGTGAGTGGCACGAGTGACCTTCGTTTGAATCTTATGCTGTATAACATGCTGCACGCTATGTCTTAATCTTGGATATAAGGAATGCCTTACAACGTTTGATGATACACCTAAGTTGCTTTCACCCACCTTAACAACTCAACTCCCTCCTTGCTATAGCTGCCAATTATTTACTTGGCCTCTCTGTACACTGTATACAGTCCCTCTGACGTGATTACATGGTGCTCGTTATTATATCAGTTCCCTGCACTTAACTTTAGAATAGTATTTTAGGTATATGGAGCTTATGATTACAATTTCAAATAAGTAATGTATCTTTGAATTGAAATGCAGTGATTGTTGAAACATGTAATGCATAGAGTAAGGATTGTTATGGTAACAAACATTGCTGCTTTGGAATTCTCATTCCTTCTTCATTTGATCTCCTATCTCAGTGCAGTTTATATCGTTGATTCAGATTCATTTCAGTTGATGATTATTAAACCAAAGGTCCTGTTATGATGGTGGTGGTGGTGGTGGTGGTGGTGGTGGTGGTGGTGGTGGTGGTGGTGGTGGTGGTGGTGGTGGTGGTGGTGGTGGTGGTGGTGGTGGTGGTGGTGGTGGTGGTGGTGGTGGTGGTGGTGGTGGTGGTGGTGGTGGTGGTGGTGGTGGTGGTGGTGGTGGTGGTGGTGGTGGTGGTGATATTGATACAATAATGACATAGTATTTTATTGTCTTAGCAAAAAGAGAGAGAAGAAGCAAAATCTCAAGGAGTTGCAGGTGACGCAGAAACGTAAGAACTAGGAACTTTAATTCTTCAAGTGAATTCTTCATTTATTCACTTAATTACTCTTATAAAGCCAGTTTAAGACATTAACACCGTCATGACCTAATGCCTTGGTCTCGAACTGCCACTGTTCAGATTGGATGAATGACATTGCAAGGATAATGAGACAGACTTGAGGTGACCTTGTTTATTATGATATTGGCACAATAGAAGTCTTTAGAGTAATCAATGTAGGAAGATGACCTATTCCTCTTTAAATTGCTTATCCACCCCAGACTTTCTTAGTGGTTTCATCTTTTGGATGTTGAACTGACGATGGCTTGGTTTTGATGTTACAACGGTTGATGCCTTCTGTATTAGATACCAATGTGATTGAAGTTACTAAAACAGAACTAAGGTTGAGTCAAGTAGCATTCTATTGCTGTTTGCAGAAATGAGATAAAGAAAACACCAGAAGATGAAGAAGCAGAAGAGAAGAGGCAAGTTAAAGAAGATAAAATGCATCATCATCACCACAGCATTGCTTATTCGTGTTTTTCCTCAAATATGTAAATTTGCTTCACTAATTAGTCGTATGAAATTTGTCGGCCTGGTCTTGCTGCAGTTAGAGTTTGATTTCTTGTTATTTATGGAAATTAACAAATTCGTGTTGAACCCCATTGCTATGAAGAATTAAAGTCCATGGTCCATTTAGGAGAGAAAGAAATGACTTCATCATCTTGTGAATAGTATACCACAGCAGATAATACCTAGATGACAGAGAGCAATGGGAGTTTCTCCCAGGAAGGAACGTTTTGCCAAACTAGCAGGCAGATGGTTTGCACACATAATAGACTGGTTTAAATTTTTAAGATGATGGTGGTGTAAGCATGTCAATTATATTATTTTTCTGTAGTTTCTGGGAAGAGAAAGTGTCATACACGCCAGAATCGCGTCTAAAAGTACACGAGCACATGCAGAAAACAAAAGAGAAACGAGAAAACTCTGGGTACGTACGTTTATCAATTGCCTAATGAGGAACATGCTGTTCCTAACCAACTCCAAGAGATTGGAACTATGGATTTATGTTAATGCATGCAATAAACGACATTGTTAATTTATCCTAATTAGTTTTAAAGTTTCATTCAGTGTTTGCTATAATTGTGTTACATGAAACGTTTCACCATAGAACATAGCATAATTTTGTAAGCATAATAGGAGTTATTAGAGTTATTATATTAAATACGTGTGATTGTACATAATTTAGAAAAGTTAAATTTTATACAGGTATACCTGTAGTGCATTGTTAATGCTGTACTTCATAAAATGTATTGTACACCAGAGTGCAAATATGCAGTTGTTTAAATAAAGGGTATACTTACTTACTTTCTTACTTACACTCTGGATATTTCCAGTGTGCAATACAGATATATTATTTTGATACCTTGCCCAATCAAACCCTCATTGAAAAATGAGCAAGGATGAAGCATATAATTATAATTATCCCGCTATAGAAAAACATGAAACATTTACATTTCACCAACCGCAAATACTCGAGTATGATTTATGAACTGGTGTTTTTTATTTCAGTAAACCATCAAAGAAGGAGAAGAAGGAGAGAAGGTTAGAGACAGACGATGGACGAATCTTAAACATCAATGAGGCAAAGTAAGCGTTAATCTCTCTGTGCTGCTATTCTTATCTAATCATTTAAATCTTGTAGGATGATGCTGACACCTATCCTGCCTAACTGCAACTAATGATAGTGCTCAAAAATAGTTATATTTACGTTTTCAGTAGTATCATCAATACACAAATGGCTATTCTGAAATTATTTTGGCTTTGATTTTGTAATCTAAAGGGGTCATATTATGGTATGAAAATAGCAAAAGCAATAATTATAAAATAATAAACTTTTGGTCCAATAAATCACAGTGACTTTCTTCAAGTACCTTGGTTGACATTGAAGCAGTCGATGCAGTATATCTTGCCCTTTCCAACACCTTTCAATAGCCATCCAATTCTTCAATACAACTTTTAAATTCAGTGTCTTGAGATAATCGCTGGTGAGTTGGTTGTGTTGAATTTACGTTTAGAATGTATTTTCTGTAGGTTCGATTTTACGTTAACTGAAAACGATGAGGAGCAGGCCCTGATTCTGGACATTGCAGTCTACAAGTGAGCAGCGCACGATATACTGGAACCTTGTTACATTGTAGTTAATGCATGAAACCACAGCACCACACTACCAGTGGACCACCTTCTTCAATCAGTCATTGGTCACAATTTTACACAACTAGGCATGGCATCATTAGTGTCTATTTGCAGGAGAAAAGAGCCTAACTGCTTATTCAGGACATTTCCACTGTGAATTACAACCAGAATTTGTTACATTATTTTAGTAGCTCATTGTTACAGTGAAAAGGTTTTAAAAGCTGCCATATTTGTTACTGTTGTGCTTTATTCAAATGGTGTTAGACTGTTGGTTGTTATACTGACTGTCATACAATAGGATTCTTTGCTTGTTGGTTTGCTTTGCAGTTTTTTTATTGTCACATCTTAAGCTGCAGATTTTTTTTACTGAAGCTTACTTACTCTTTGCCAAATTTTTGCTGGAAAAATTTTAAACTTCGTAAAGTTGTTTACTATTTGCATGTTTATTTGTTTTTTTACTGCTGTAGATACATGGATACATCATCGATTGATATCGACATCAACCCCACTTATGTTCGGGGATTAATTCGAGGAAAGGTTTGAGTTACATAGCATGGGTTTTAAGTGATATATTTCTTCCGTGTGATTGTATGTTGCTAAATGTGTAATACATGCCTTACCAGAGCATTTAATATGGCGCATATTAAGTAAGGACGAACCAATACTCAACTCGAAACTCGGATCGGCTCAATATTCACTCAATTTTATAAGTGATGTTTTGACCACGACGTAAAGAGATACTCATCTGACCTTTGGTTTGTGAACTCAATTGACTATTGTTTGTAATGCAATGTGACTATTGTTTTTAATGCAATGTGATCTGAACATTCATATACTGTCCCTTATGTCTACTCAGAGGCATTCTCTATGCTAACCTAAGTGATGTTAAAAGTCATTACTCATTACGAGTATTTGTGATGCATGGATTGTGGGATGATTTCTTCTGTTTTCTTTAGATTTTTCAGTTAGAGCTGCCTGAAGAAGTCCAGCCAATGTCGAGTAAAGCTCAGAGAGTTCTGACCAATGGCCATCTAGTCTTAACGATGCCAAAAGTAGGAATCTCACTAATCTAAATTTACCCATAACAATTTTCCAGTATTAAATCAGAAGTATAGGACTATGGGTTTGGTAACAAAATTGACGTAAGGGAAAAAGTCTGAGGGTTAGAAGAGTAATCGATGATCATCAAAACCTCTGGCCTTTATTATTACATCAGCTTTATATAGCACATCTTCTAGATTGTTTACTCCTTTATCTATGTTTTATACCATTATTTAATAAAGGTGGGATTTTATATCTGCTGCTGCAAGGCAAAGTTTTTTCCTGCCGTTTCTTTTATGTTTCAAGTTTTAATTTATACTGACTGACGTCTTAATAATTTTATGTATTTGTTTTTGTGTTGCTTGGAGTATTAAATTAGATTTTTAATTAATTTTGGTGTTTATCATCTTCATTTTTCCAGCCTCTAGGAATGATCTATTCTGTAGTAATGGCAAGGTGTTTTCCAGTGACATCCTAAATTATCCAAAAAATATATATTTATAAGCAAACATCGTTTATGAATTTGTCAAAAGTGTTTAAATGGACATTTCAAGGTCTAAGCCACAGCAATCATTGTCTTCAATTTATGGTGGTAATGTAGTCTTTAGATAAGTTTTTGTTTATGGTATGCATATAACTTAATTATAACTCATTCATTTTTGCATTACGTGATAACACTTTTTCTTTTTTGCTAGGTTAAACAAATCATAAAACCAGCGAACGCTCGTGAACCTAAGCCTTCAAAAGATTCATATCGTGCAAATACGAACTGTTCATCTGGTCCAAGGTATGAAATGTAACTCACTTGCAAAGTACTCCAAAACTTAACTTAGTTTTAAGTCATTTTTAAGGGTTAAGCAGTGCAAGGACAAACTCTTGGACTTTTGGTGTACTGATAATTAACACATTTGTTTTTAATATTGATTGCTGCAATTCATTATTAGACTGTTCTATTTTACCAGAATTTCATCTATTGCTATCTCTCTGCAGAGTTTTTTTATTCAAAACTGAAAACATTTCTTTACCACGAACACTATCCTCATTTCTACTCTTTTCCTTACATTTCTTGCCAATCGAATTCTAAACAGCACCCACCATAGTCCATAGTCAGCTGACTGTCTGTCTGTCTCACCCTTGTTAATTTACCTTGATTTTTTTTGACTGAGTGCTTTTGAATGGAGTGTTCCTGCAACTTTGCTTTTCAAGTGCAATTTTAATTTTCAAAGTTGTAATAAAACTCATTGTGAGCTTCATATCCCATTGTTTTCACTGTGTGGATGCTGTGTGACTTCTTTATTTTATTTGCTAACACAATTGTTCTTTAATAAATTTTAAAACATTACTCAAATACCACTGGCTGACTCAGCTTATTGCTTGACACCATCTCACTCTTATTTTATACTATTTTTCAGTTATTTCAATATGATATTTCATTGTAGAACTGAAAAACTCGAAGTTGATCCAAATGCTCATCAGATGGTTGACTTTACAAACATTGTGAAAGAAAACGAAAGAGCTGCTACTGCGCGAGCACCACTCGGCTCAAACCAACCATGGTGGGTGAAGAAAGTAGAAGAGAAAACCCCAAGCGCTGATTTTGTAGATGATCCAGATGTGCCTCCTTTGATGTAAACTGTCTCTATACTGTAAAATCTAGACTTTCTACAAAGTTTTATAACATTGTTTCCCTGACTGGTAATGTGCTGAGATTTTATTACCAAGTTTCCAAGATTCCCATAGATTTAACAGTTTCTAAAGAAAACAAGGATAGACTGAACAGTTGAATGGTAATGATGATCTACATTTTAATAAATAAGTTATTTATCATTGAAGAATTTGTGATACAACTGATGCAGTTGCTCAACACAGTTACTTACTGTTGCTGTGCTGCTTCTGTAGCCTAGCAATTGTGGGTTTAAACCTGCTGAACACACTCTTCGTTATGTAAACATTTAAACATCAGTTATAAAATTGAGTCAATATTGAGCCGATCCGAGTTCCGAGCCGAGTTTCAGAGAGCAAGTTGCTTGTGCAAACACATGCTTCATCAACTTAGTAGTAGAATTTGACATTGAAACAAATCCTTTCACTTCTTCAAATGTCGTTGATGATGATTTTAATATAAACAGTCGTTCGATCAGTCTTGTTGTTTCCGAAAGGCTATTTTTGACTGTAACATAAGACTCATGAAAGCTGGTAAATCATTTCATATAAAACTGAATTGAAATGTTGTCCGTTTTTTAAACTCTGGTATCGGTGTCGTTGGCATCAAATGCTCCAAGTAATTTTCGTTTATTTTCAAACTGACAACAACAACACAGTAAGATCACAGACAAACTATGAACGAATGAAGTTGGTAGCCATGCAAGGCACTATGCATGTAGATTTTATTTAACCAATGTCGTCGCTGGGTTTCGAACCTAGCTCTTCAGCCCCAGTGTGTTATTCATTACTCTACGCCCACCCCGAAATAAGCTTTGGTTGTTTGATATTAATTGAAAAATGAACGTCGTATTGTGTAGAACCTAATTAAATCGCGCAATTCATAGCGCTATATGAATAAGCACAAATTACAATTGCTTCGTAACGTCCTTGATTCGTCTTCTGGAAAGCAGCGCTTCTCAATTTTCGAGCTTACGATTACAGTTTACATTGTAAAAGGTTTGCTTACAATCGTCTCAATAATATCGAAAAAGTACTGTACTGCTCTTCACGCCAGAGGCGTCAATCCCTCTGAGTGATGGAGGCAACCCTCGGTCTCAAGTGTCAGAAAGGCAAGATATCCTCCCCTAAGACTAAAAATGTATCCCACTACCTAAAATTGGACGCATTTGCCTCCGGACCCCCCTATCTGGACGCCTTTCCTTCACGCGGGCGCGTGTTCGCGTTCCAACGTAACCGTTCGGTGCTATATACGTAATGTAGTGTGGTGTCTGTACTGATATGTAGGCAGTTGTTGCATGGAGCGTGGAAGAACTTCAAGTCGTTGACTTTGTGGATTTAATTTGACATTTTTGTATAATATTGTATTTATGGCTCATCACAGAGTTCAAGTAAGTATTTAAGATAGATATACTAGTATATTGAGGTCGTGGGAAGCATTGTAGTTTTTGTGCCCTTGCAATCTGTTGATTAAAGTGACAAACCACGGATGGACGAAACCTGGCAGTATCAGAGGGGCGCGTATGTTTACCGTGCGCCTTCTGTCATGCTGTGGCGTTTGCGCGGAAGGTATCCAGTTTTCTTATGACGACGCTAATACTTAAATTCTGAGAAGACGTGAACCAGCAGATTTAACATTACTCAGTGAATCCATGCAGAGTGTCAGTCCAATTAAAGCTCACAACCACTGAGCAATCCAACATGTTGCATAATAACGCATCCTTGCTTGACAGAATGCATCCAAAAGCTTTCCTCAATTGAAGTAAGTCATACCTTAGTGCCATGATTTGATCAGACTGCCCTGCTTGTTCAAATTATGATCATTGTTTTGCTATGTTTGTTATAGCAATGGGCAACCTTTTCACGAATCTGGTGGTTGTACGATGCGAAGTGGCAGAGTCCGTTTCAGTCAGCACGCTTGATTCAGCGCTACTTAGAAGGCAAACACAAACCAATTTATCACCCACTCAGTAAGATGTATATAATCTTTTACGTATTAAACAAGCATGGAGTTTCTGCGACCGAAATTTCGGCCTAAAATGCACCGAAAAATTACTTCTGTGCAGCAGAAAGCTCTTCGTATATGTCTAAAAACAACAATAACCTCTATCCTGACCATGAACGACCCTCACGACACCTAACCGACCCTCACGATGCCTAATCTGACCCTAACCGACCTTCATGATTACAAATTTTAGGTGTTTTTAACAGTGCACATGCGCCAATGTTTGCGCATGCAAAGAGGTCTTCTTATGCACTTTTTTTTATGGGTTTGGCTGTAGAAGTAGAATTTTCGTTTATTTTTGGGCCGAAAGTTCGGCTGCAGAAGATTTATCCATTAAACAATGTCAGGATATGTTGCTGTGTATGTATGTATGTGCCTTACTGCACAATGTAGACTTGTTTCTTTATTTTGTCTTAGTCATCGATGACAGTTTGACTGAGGTTTACCATTTGCCTTTATGTTATTTTATGTCATTTGACTGTTTTGGCTTTCAATGACTTTTGCATGTTTGCTAGCTTAAATGTCAACTTTTTTTAAATTTAGTAATGATTGATATTTCTGTGTGACAAAAGCAATGTAGACTCAGGCCATGCCCCTGTGAAGAGAATTCTAAATTCAGAAGTAATTAAGTGTATGATTTAGAAATATAGCTTCAGTGTTTATTAAGAAAGCTGCTGTAGTCTAATAATAGTAAAACATTTCATGAGACATAATATTAAACATAATAATAATAAACAAGTACCGATGTAACATTTGTTTCAGTAGATATTCTTACAGTTCTTTCAAAGTCATTAATCGGACTGACCACAGCCTGTCTTATGACTGAGTCAGTGCTACAATATTGCATGATATCTTCTGTTTGTAAAGTTACAATGTAATTAACAATCATAGTGTATAACAGTTAATTTATCACCACTTAACGCAACCTGACAGGTTCTGCATTTCTGATTCCTCAGGTGACGTTGGCGATCACGTTGTGGTCATCAACACAAAAGAAATTGCGATGGAGGGCGATCTCTGGCGAACATTTAAACACTTTCATCACACCGGGTATAAACACTCGTCATACAAAACCTAGATCTTATCAAAATGATGCTTCATTGTCATGTACTTCGTGTGTTGACCTTGTGGTACCTCCAATCTACATTTCCCTGCACATCAAGTTATGACTGTCTGACTCTGTGTACCTAAAAAGTGCTTCAAATTAGTTAGTAAATTGATTCAGTGGGTGATTTGAAACACACACTACTGCAGATGAAACACATTTTTCTTCACTCTTGTAATGTCTGCAAATTATTTAAATAGTTTTCGTGTTAATTGAAATGATGGTTTAAGAACTAACTGGCTCCTTACAGATCCCAGTTGTTGGTGCTCAGATAATGCGTTAAAGACATCATTTTACAGCTACCTGAGCAATTGTGGTTTATTAATAAATTAGTAAATATTTAATTAATGATAATATATCTGCTTGTGCTGTTACATCTTATTGCCATTTGTTGGTTATTTGCTGAAAATACTTGTGGATGGAGCTCTGCATGTATCATAACATTTTAATTTATGGACTACATTAAATGAATAAAGTGTCTATAGTCTTACTTGTTCAATTTTCTGTGCATAGTGGCTAAGCTGCAATTGCAGTTCATGACCTCTGCAGCTTGGATGTTGTGATAACTCTTTGACAAATTGTATGTATGTATGTAATGTAACTGACTATGTGTATGGTGCATTTACAGAATCCTTTCTAGGTGCATTTATGTTATTTGTATGAAGCATCAAGTTGTCTGAATTTTAGATATCCAGGAGGATTTTCCGAGACAAGAGCGTACAAAGTTCACGATAAAGATCCTACACGGGTAAGGCTCTTGTGCATGCTTATTAAAGAAATACTTTTATTTGGATTTACATAAGCACTTACAACTATTTGTAGTATGGTGTAGATATATGGAATAGGTATTACATGTTTGCTCTGTAAGAAGAAATGCATAACAGAACATAGTTTAATGTATTTTGTAGTTGAGTGCTTCTTAACCTTTTCCTATGTCGACACCTCCTTAGATTTTTGGTTGATTGACTATTGAAGTTTTTTAATGAGTTCACTCTAAAAATATATAGTTTATCAATGAAAATATTTGTATTAATGAGTAGTTTTCTCTGTGAACAAAACAGAATTAAATTAGTCTTGCTTATGATCGGTGCTGATCTATTTGATCGAAACCAGTCTGCAACCAATTTTTGGTTCTTTGGTAATGAACTCAATCAGAGCATTAAAGGATTTATGAAAAGAAAACATTTGTATCATCTGCAAATGACATGAAATGAAGCAATTTTGGAGGTTGTTTATACATGGCAACATTAAATAATGAAGGGCAAAGGCGTGAACTCTACAACGAAGAAATTATGTATGGGAAAGTGTTCCATTATATAATAAGTAAGAATAATTATATGATAGGGAATGGTGTGGTAATGTTATGCAGTTGTTGATGTTTTAGTAGCATGTTGATTCTTTGTTGAATTGAATTCTTGTTTTCTTAGATACTCGAAAAAGCCATCTACAGTTGCATCAAAGGCACATTGTTGAGAAGACCAATGATGCAGAAGCTACACTTATATCCAGACGAGGTAACTGTCTGACATTTCTCAACGCAGGCTACACAATTTTAATAAAATGAATGTTCTCATTCGTAGGTTTTCCAGATTTGTCCTGTTTTACCAGTGTTACCAAACTGCAAGCTGGGTAGGGACTGTTTGTTGTCTAAGAAAAATAGGCAAGTAATGCCTTATGGTAGCCCTGGTCCCTGGGACAACCGTGAGTAGGAAGGGCTAGCGACCTCATTTACTTAGCCTCAGCATACAAGGCAGATGGTCTGTCGTCTCCCTCGCCATCTCATCTTCCTACAGACAGTGTATGGCCGGTATACTCGTCATTGCTGAGTTGGCAAGGGGTACAGGTGGAGCAGAAGTCTCGACAATTTCTGCTCTTGCAGAGATTTGAACCCCAACCTCTCGGTTAACAGTCCAGTACCTTAACCACTAAAGCACCGCACGCCATAAACCTGTCTATTCATGTCTCTGCCTGTTATTTGTGCCTGGTTTATTTTGATGTGTCATTGCCTGTTGCTTATGCCTGTCAATACCGGTTTCTTTGCTGTTGCCTGTCGTTGGCTATACCCTTTGTCTGTTTATGTTGTCTGTGTGTGCAGAATGTTCCAGAGGATATCTTAAAAAACATAACCGGGCAAATCCGCCAAGTGATGCCTGTTCTGAAACGTCTCGACGAATACACAAAAGAAGAACGAGAAAGCTTTCCGAGACTGTTTGACTGGTTTGTATGACCTTTTTGGATATTGAAGCAGTTTTCAATTTCAACCATGCTTCTTGCAGTTTAAACTTCATATTTTTGTTAGTAATATTACTTCAAACATTTTTAACAAATCCAAAGTCACACAAAGTGTGAATCTGAGGCATGGCTATTGTGTCACCAGAGGAAGTATAGTTAGAAATCCAGATGTTTGATGACGAGTGAGAAATTGTGATTTTGAGGTGTTTCTTGAAGGAAGAAGGGCATTCAAGCAAATTGTAGCAGATGTAACAATTTGTGTTTATGTGTCAACTTTTTTGTTAGTAAAATCTACTTGAGTACAGTCAATAGAAATAGGCATAAATTTTATTAATTTCTTATCTATTAGCGCTTATTAAAGTTGTCTGATAATAATTTGTGATTTGGATAATGTATAATTTCAAGTTTGCTTACTAGTGCCTAAGATAATGTGCAAGATAAGGAAAATGAATTTAGATAATGCATTAGCTTGTCTGTGTTTTTACTTTTATCTGTGTTTTTGGATAGTTTCCACATATTCTGTGACTGTTCTGTTCGGCCAGGGTTGAGCTGGGAACGCTTCTGAGTAGGGAAACCTGAAGAGGCGCTATATAAATTTACTGTGATAATAATTTTCTGTCTGTGGGCTAAGTCATGGCTTTTGATTAGTTTGAGTTCAGCTGTTTGATTCGATGCAGTTATGCATAAAGATTTCATTGTTTTTATTTATTAGTTATAGTTTGTGTTTATTCTGTATCTGTGTGTATCTGAGGTATCTCAGCCTTAGCTTATAAAGTGACACACATGCAGTTGTTTGTTTATGACAAAAGATGTATGATGTTGAAAAGACTTTTTAACGGTTTGTATGTTTGTTTATAGGCCCAAAGACTACATTATCAACACTGGAAATAAAAAGGTGAAGTCTTAGCTTCATCAGCAACTTGTTGGAAATTTACTACGACTCAATTCGACCAAAAGAGTGAAATACAGACTGGGCCAAAAAAATTGTTGAGCTGAGAGAACAGTGGTGGTGTGACTGGTTTGGGGTTTTTACTGACATGTGAAGAGTCATTGGTAGCAATCTGTGGATTAGGCATAAAGAGTTGGGTCACCTCAACTGTTGTGCTAGGCGATTTTAGATCTTTACAAATATACAGTAAAGTGCTGTAGTGATGATAACATTTCTTACTCTGTGTAAAAGCATTTGTGCTCTGCGCCATCACAAACGATATTTCATGACATCATGTACAGACCATTTATCAGAGAGGAAACATTGCTCAGATAACAAAAGGGGTCACCGCGGGTCAGCTCGTGGACATCGCAGACACAACCAACAGATTCCCAACTATTGTTTAATATTCAATGAACCAGAGCCAGCAAGTAGTCTAGGAACCTGCACACACACTAATCGGCTTATTGCTGCTTCTGAACTCGACCCTATGATTCTTGTACATCTATGCAGCCAACTTCCTCCCATGACTCGCTCATTGCTTAAAGGCCACCTTATGATCCCGAGATCTCTCCCAATGATTGGTGTAGCACTGAGTAGCGCTATATAAATTTACGAAATATTACTATACAATAATTGTCGGTAAATCATGTATTAAATTATAGAATAGCTCAATTGTCCTAAACAATATTCATAAGCCTTTGGCTTAATTGAATCTGGTTCTGATTTGCGACAGAAATATGCAGTGTCCTAAGTCACTATGTCACTTGTTGCTAGGTAACTGTTCCATAAGCTTTTGGAGCAACAGCTCGGTGGGTTGTGATCTCTTTTCAGTCAGTTTTAGTAGCAGACGAATTACTGCCATCGTTATCTATAGTGTATACGGTCAAAAAAATTATCACCGCATTTAGTTTCGGTGCATAAAGTTTCCATGTGTACAGTATGTATACGGAATATTTACTGATTCTTGTTTAAGTCGTTCTACGTTTATGCAGTCTGGTGCAGTTTCTTTACTGTGTGCCTAACGCGGGCGACTTGTAATCCCTATACTTCGCATTGATACATCCATCAATGAAAAATAGGATGGAAGCTATGAAGCAGGTGCCTGCTGCAGCTATTCCTACGTAGAAGGCCCATTCCAGTTGACCGCCTTTTCCGCCGGAGAGAGTAGGCGCGAAGAAGTTTTTTTTATAGGAAAATCCTCCATACAAGCCGAGCGATAATCCGGTCAATACGGCTGAAACAGTTCACAATAATATTAATAGTATTGGTGAGAATCAACAGAAAAATCTGGCGCTACTGGCCATTGATATGTGTTAATTTAAAAAAAACTATTAATACATAATTATTCTATTAATAGTCCTTGTCTGATGCATAACAAAAAGAGGAACCCCCAAGGGACCAAGGTGCAGATGTATGCATAGGACCACCATTATGACTCCTCCGCTGCCACAGTGCCAGTCCCAAGCCTGGAGAAAGGAGGAGCGCGATACCAAATCGTCTTCGATATGGAACGGTGTCGTAAAAAATCAACACAACAACAGCCACCACTATACAATGACTGTTGCTAGGTGGTTAAAATTAACAGAGGTTATCTATAACCATTGCAACCAATGTAAATGTTTTTATGTAGCAACCACGTGGCTGAGGTTTGATCGGGTGAGGTCATTCACCAGCGCTACCTGTTTGAATAGGCCATTTTAGGTTGTCCGTGGTTGTCTGAGATTTAGGCCAGTATCGGGCGTCCAACCTCGCTCTTCAACACAAAGACGCAAGTGTGAGACGTCGCAGTCTACGCTCTAACCAATGTACGCTGTAGGTCACCCTACACCCTAGTGGGTCACGCTTTAACCAATGCCAGCTGTAGCTAACTGGGTCAGTAATGGAATGACCTACTCGAATGACCTGCATGCACTCTGATCATGTGATGATCCATTTAGTATCGGCCATTGGGTACGGAGAGGTAACTGGGATCATGGCAGATGGTTGAATGCATGGTAAAACTATGGCCCAGAGATCAAAATGGTGCGGGCCCGATATTCGCTAGTTGGTTAATTAGTCCAATATAGAAGTGACATGTCTTATCCATTATCTTATTTTGAAATGGGCGCCATGAGAAGCTCCGCCTCTTGCAGGGCGCTAAGGACTTCGCCCGCTGGGCGACAAGGCGGCTAAGGCTAGGGGCGGCGATCCCAGGGGCTCCGAAGGACAAGTCCCCCCCCCCCAACTTTTACAGAGAGAGGACACGTGTCATACCCGTCTCATTGGGTGTCTCCCCCACCTGTCAAACGAGATCGCCGCCTCTGTCTCTGGCTAAGGCCTTCACTGAGTCCATTGTTATAGTGGTTGCAGGGTTCTATTGTCAACTGATGGGTAGGGGGTTCAAATCCCCGACAGGGTAGAACGACGTTCAGATTAACTTCCATTGTGCTCCTCTCCTAGTGATCTTGGTTATCTGTTTTCTGAACAATGGCTCTGGAAGGATCAGACGGCGAGGATTGGAACCTGCCACTTGTGCACGCAAACTCGAAATTTCTACAGCACTCACGAGAGCGAAGGCGCGGAAACAAGCTTATTCACAGGCGTTTAATATCGAGCAAGATCTATAGGCAGAGATCGAGATACAATGAGTCAGACGGCTAAGGTGGATGGTGTTTAGTGTTGAAACAGCGAGGGAGGGAGGGAGGAAAATAGAAGGAATCAGTCTAGTTTTAAGCGAAAGACTTGTGGGAAATAGCCTAGCAAGGGATTTGGTGAAATGATGAGATCCTACGGATGGAACAGATTATGTGTCCTAATACTAGAGGGAGTTTCTTCCAAATAGGTTGAGCAACTATTTGCTATGGAGCGATTTGCACATTTTAGTGATGGATGAGGTAACGGAAGGACGGAACAGAGCTATGGCGGAAGAGAAACGGATCGAACGATGTGGTAGGAACGTCTGACGTATGCCGAGGTCAGGAAAAGAGAAGCCGCCAATAAACCTCATACCTTAATTTAAGCTTACTGAAAGGTTTTGAAGCGACAGCTAGCATTAACTGTATTAACAATAGGCCTAACAGTAGCTATAACCTATAATGATTCCTTTATGGAACATTGGATGAGTGGAATAATTTACAGCATTGAAAATGCATAATATATTTACAGATCAGAGGTCTACGTGCGCGCGTACGCCCACCATCGTAGGGTGATTTCCAGTTTCATACACGTTGTTTGTTGGTAAATGTTCAGCTCTAAATGACATTTAACATAGCATAGTTTGCTCTCAACTTGGCGCTATACAAATTAAAATATTATTACATTATGACTATGTATGAGTCTGTGATTGAAAGTGATTTATGGGTGTAGCGGGTGTCAATGGGGACCTACCTCCGAAGATGGCTGCAGACGCAACAACCGTCGGAAAGCATGAGGGGTTTTTGCAGCATCTGCAACAGTTGTAGACGCTCTGGATAAGAATTGCGATGAAGAGGAAACCAATGGCAACGCAGAAGATGATCTCGGCCGCTTTATACCAGGCTGTCAATCACAACAAAGACGTCACAATCACTTTCGACAGGTGCTACACATATCCAGTTAATGAATGAGAATGAACGAACGATGAGATTGAATGACGGGGATCAATTAACTAATTAATTAATTAAATAATAGAATTAATGACTGAATTTATTAATGAATTAATGGATGGATAGATGAATGAATAATGGGAATTAATGCATTATTGGATGAATGAAATATTGGATGAATGAAATAATTAATCAATGGATGAATCAATTAATTAATTAAGAGAATCATGGAATACATGGATGGACGGATGGAGAAATGAATTGTTCAAATACTGGGTATATAAATGAGTGATTTAATTTTAATGAAATTTGAGAATGAATGAGTTTATTCATACATGTATTAAAATGTTAAGCATTTATTAATCTGTTTGATTTGATTAGGACCGCAGAATGAGGTTTGCCTTCTGACTGTTAGTGTTCGCATGCGGGACCAGTGCACGGTTCTACGTCTTTTGACCCCCGTCAGTTAATTCCCCGTAAATTGGTCCCCTAGTTCAGTGATTCTCAACCTGTGGGTCGCGACCCGCAAGTGGGTCGTAAGGGATATCCAAGTGGGTCGCCAACTTTTCTTTGAAATCGCATATTTTCCACTGAAAAATATTGTCACGTGAATGTAATGCGCTATATTTTCTATAGATCGTTGCCTTGTCAATGTTGCTGCCATTTAAACTACGCATACATCTGTGAGACCGGCTGTTCAGCTATGATTACACTTAAGACTAAATAATAATAGGCATAGGCTCTGTGTAAATAATGACTTAAGTTTGTGTCTAACCAACATCAGCCCACGTATTGACTTAGGCTAATGTACAACTGACCAGAATGCAAGCTCCGCCATCTCATTAACAGTTTTTATGTCTCAATGTGAGTCAAACATTAAGGTTTTTTTAATATTATTTTTTTATCACATTATGTAATTTTATTATGATTTATTTATAGTTTTGTTTTACGCTATCATGGTTAGTAGTACAATGCATTGATGCGTGACTTGCTGATTTAACAAAGATCATACAATATGCAAGGTTTAAAGGGGGTGGGAACGGCGTTCCCACTCTCGAAATCCTGTGTCTGCGTTCCTACTGCTCACAATGCAATGGAACCCTCGCAACGCATGTGTTCCAATAAAACTCTTCTTCGGAAAGTCCGTTCGGTAACGACAAATAATTCATGACTCTTATGAGTCTTATTTAGAATTACTTATTACAGTGTGCTTGCTGTTCGCTTGTAAGCAGCTTTACACTAACGACATGTAGGCCTATAAGGCCTTAAACCGGGTATGTTAACGGATCACTACAATAATGGGGAGGGCAGAGGATGATGAGGAGTGGTGGAGAACGGAAGATGGGTGAGGATTAGAACGGAGGGAAGGGCTAATGAGGATGTGAGTAATAAGCGAGAAACATGGAAATGGGACGAAGTGTTGAAATCGGAGAGGATGGGCAGGTGAGGAATGAATGAGAGGGAGAGGGAGAAAAATTGTGAGGGTAGTGAAGGGGAGGAGGGAAAGATGAGAGGATTAGCATTGTAATTGAATGAGAGAACAATGGATAGTAATAGACAGTGGAAGGAGAGGATCGATGAGAACAGAAAGAAAGAGGAAGGGACGAGAAAGAGGCAGAGGATAATAGATGGTGAAAGGGAGTGGAAGTTGAGGGACATTGGCAGAAGTGTTGGCCTACTCTCCTTGAAGTCAGATACGGTAGCCATCACATTGCATTGTATTTAAATCTCTTTGTTTTTCCATTTATTGAAAGAACGATGCAAAAGAACTCAAAACGTTAAAAATAATGATAAAAATAAAGTTTAAAAAGGCGTAGAGGGCCTTAATGAGAGTCATGATATGATTAGTTTGTCACACTAAAGTCCTAAGCATAAGCGTCTATACATGGGGTAAATGAGCCATTGCTCTGAGTTATAAAAGAATCTTCGAATGGTCGTAAGAGGTTACAGCGCGGAGTGACACGAAGCCTGGACATTAATTTTTTTATTTTGTAAATATTAATTTGCAAATCTGTAAAATCAGTCTTTTGTTTACTAACATCCTCAGCTACAAGTCTGTGACGCGCAGCCTAGAGATTTGAGGGGATCAATTGACCAGGGAATCAATTGACAAGAGGACCAATTGACGTGGGATCAACTGACGGGTATCAACTGACGGGGGATCAATTGACGCGATACCGGGCCAGTCAGTGCACGGTTTTCAGTCGAGGAGGGACTCTCCATCAACTGATCAACCTTTCGATATGGTGATCTTCAGCACTTGACCGCATCTACTGCTCTGCATTGTTCGTGAGGTCATGACGATAATTAATGCAACTGAACATCTCAGAGTTCATCATCATTAATCCTGGGCACAACGCCCGTAGATGTCCGATGCCCACTTCGTCGTGACTTTCCACTGTTGTTTGTTCTTTGCAATATGTGCCAGTTCTTGAATCCGCTTATTTCCCCATTCCTCTATATCCTCTAGCCATTCTTTGTGAGGATGTCCCCTTTTATTCTTTCCTTCCATTCTTCCGAACAACAATGTTTTGATTTCTGAGTTACAACTGTGTAATGCAACTTTTCCTAGGTTTGGGTCAGCTCTTGGCTGATGGGAATGGTGCGCGTCAATAGTAATACTAAGGTTGTGGACAGAGGAAACCTATCGGATTTTACGGTCAGAGATGAAGAGTTTGTGGGTAGGTTATGGAATGTCAGAAATTCTCTTGATTTCGTCTGGGAGCACTATAGGCCTAAGCTCTGTGGATGAATTCTGTTTTGGAAGAGTTAAGCCAGAGGAGGCTGGATGACGCCCATTGATATCAGGTAAAACCACGTGGAATAATTGTACGATGGAGGTGGAGAAAGAGCCTGGGAGACGGTTGTCATCATCATAACGATGAGAGCCAATAAAAGATGATTCCATGAGATACTAAGCTTACTGATGTGGCATGCAGAATGAAAAAGTGTCATAAAATTATATGTAGTCGAAGCAGTAGATAATTATGATTCTTGGTCTTACTTGGTAATTCTGAAGACTGGACATAGTTATGGGTCCACACCCACGTGCACGGTGGCATTTTGTTATCCTGCACATAGAAGTCCTGCCAGACCCAGATGCAGGCGTATCCGACCGACTGTCCATTGTCTGGGCAGCAGGTGCCCCACAGGCCTCGGTAGGTCACCTTGTCCCACATCTGCAGGCTCCAGTTGTCCGGAGTGCGCACCCAGAAGGGAGCGCTGAAGCTCAGAGCAGCAGCCAGACTGCCGAGGATGAGCACAGTGAAGGCGACCTTGTTCAAAGCTGATGTTTGGCGACACATTTTCTATTTTGTTCCGGTTCTATTGAGAGTGGATGTTCCCCGCCGTTAATTGGTACACCTTTTTTTAGTCCATCGGCCAAATTGACGATCAGGTAAGGGTGACCTAGAGTGATGCCCTCTGTGTTCAATCGTAGCAATAATTATGTCAGTTTGATTCTAAGCAGTTATCACCGTGACACAACCAAATGAGTTTGAGTCTCAAGGATATATTATGACATTCAATTAAGAGACACCACATCAGCCAACGCAATGTGATTGATATGCAGAATGTATTAACGTCGTAAAGTATACTTAGTATGATTACTTAAGTCTTACTAATATGATATGCTGCGAGAGTTATAGCGACTTCAGTTACTATACTAGAGGTCCCGATAGTCCTTATACCTGAAGCCAGCATTATACTGTCCTCAAAGTCACTAAAGGTCACAACCTAAGTCCTTCGTCAACTAATTACTAATTAATGAGCTGTATAAGAGTTGAAATTTGTCATAATGTAAGAGAAGAAGTGCTGTAAAACGTGTGCAGCATTTGAAATTTTCTTAGCTTGAGATCTACCTGTAGGTCTACCTGTCAGCCTAGCAGTTCTGGTTTTAGCTAGCTTTATTTACAACTTAACAAACGCGAGCCGCGCTTGTTGCATGTGATTATACTCTAAGGTAGGGCTGTATAGGCCTACGTATACGCACTTCGACTAATTGCGCATATGAAGCTCAATATTTCAAACAGATTGACTATAACAACAGAATAAAATAATTAAAATTCAAATCGCCTAAATAATCCAAAACCCACCTCTTGCATTTTACCTGTGACCTGTTGCTTAATTAGGCTTTAGGTAGTTCTTTTCTAACGATAATCCACCCTGTTCCGCAATTTAATCAATCGGTAATGTAAGCTAATTGACGAACCCTTGGTCAGCGTGTCTGAAAACGACAAGGCTCGCTCAGACGACACCTGCCATAAACGAAACAAGCGATGACTGTATTCAAGACCACGCGTGCGAACATTGGAACTTTCAGGCCAATATGAATAACTTTTTTGATAAGCAGTAGCCAACACATGTGACTACGGCCAAGGTAGGTAGGTGTGTGCCCGTGGATGAGTGGGGTGGTGGGGGAGAGAGCTTATCGCAATCGAACCACGAGTAAGCAGTTTACCTGTTACACGGCCTGCCACTGCATTGTAGGCCCAACCACCGTAGGCCGCAGCACGCGCAAGTGCTTTTCTTGTTAATGAAAGCTTACTGCAGAGCGCGACAAAATAGTGCGCACTTTCATAGTTGCTGTCTGTCTGGTCCTGGTGATTTCTTTAATTATTATGCTCATTTAGTTTATTGCGTTCCGAGTGTATACGTCTTTTTTGGTGGAATCAATTTTCAGCTACTGTACGTAATTTAGGCAGTGGGTGGCTTTGATTCTGAGGATGAATGGACATCTTTTCATTGAACTTTATTAATATTAGACTGTGTTCAGTTCTGCATGTTATCCGTATGGTAATACAAGGTGTCCTTAATTAATTGTAATGTAATACCAGATAATAGAAGGGATCCTTAATTAGTCATCATGTAATACAAATCTCAAAATCTCAACAGTTACTCAATGTCACACGTACAACAGAGACCAAAATTAATCTGCATGAAAATGTGGGTGAAGCTTACTTAATTAGCTTAGGCCTGATAAACTAATAATTGTTGCTTAACTGTTTAGACTACTGCAAGCGGAGTAATTGTTGAACTGTTGCATGCAACGCGGCACTCGACGACATTGAGCAGCTGAGGCTGCCAAAATACAGCATCCAAATGACCAACGACCTGACATCTATATATACCAGGCAGATGCGACAATCCGGGGGAGGGGGTCGAGGGAACAAGTCCTCCCACCTTTTATAAAGAGGGACACGTTATACGTTTTCCCCCAAACATTTTCTACCCCTCTCATTGGGTGTCCCCCCATCTGTTAAATGAGATCGGCTCCTCTGGTAGCAGGTACAGGTTAGAAATGCAATTCGATACAATTTTGGAAGGAGAACAAACAGAAGAGACCACTGATGTCTGGGGGGAGGTGCGTTAGTTCCTTGTTAATCACACCAAAGGCTGTTCGTCAGAGAGCGTTAACTCAAACCTGCAGCAGGGTCATGAGCAGATGAAACAGAATTTAATATGGTCAAATTCTCAATAAGCTTGACCAATTACCATAGTTATGATTTTTTTAATCTGTTCATGACACCACAAGGTTCGGTCTTGCAGTTTGTGCTGCAGTTAAAAGATTCTCTTCTACATAAATTATCTCAAGCTTAGAATATGTGCAGGAAATCAATCAAGATTAGGTTGGTTTGGTTCTTTGTGATCATAATCGTTATCCCCAAACTTCTAAGCGCCACTCGAACGTCAAGCACAGGGCACCAGCTTATTAACGAGCGCTGCGGCAAGTCATAGAGGTTGTCCGAAGGGTAGTTCGAAGTGGAACCAAGACCGAATGGAGATCCGATTCCAATTGGGAGAGGGTGATGACATAAATCCCAATCAACCACAGGAGAGGTCAGAGGTCAGAGGTTCTTTGTTATTTACGACCTTATTTACTTGACCTCTGTTTGACCTCTTCCATATGTGTAGCCTATTTATAAGGCTGCTGTGAACAACCGATGGCTCAGTAAAGCTCCTTTTCTTATCAATTGCGTCTTCCTGTGGGGTTGGGCTGGAGACTTGGAGTTGGGAGCACGATCTCCCACTGTTTCCAGAAGTGGGTGGGTGTCATTTACAGTTCTCTGCACCTTCTGAGTTTTTTTTTATATACAGACTAAGTCAGTCACAGCGTGGGTGTTTGCTCTCAACTTCTTCGATTCCAGACGGAGTGTGTGTGTTGGGTGGAGGGATTGGGGTGGGGTGGGAGGTTATACGCCACTGGTTTTACAGCTGAAGTAGTTGCAATAGAACAGGTTCAGATCAAAAATGACCAGAGAGTGATATTGCAGGTTTAAGTGGCTAACTAGGTGTGGCACGGTGGCCGATTGGTTAGAGAGGTCCGTCTGAGTGTGCGCGGGTTCGATCCTTGTCCGAAGTATTACTTTGTATAAACCTTGAGCACGTCATTTGCGTGTAATTGCTCTACAATAAAATCATAACTGAATTTAATTTGGCACAAAATAAAATATCCAAAAAGACAAATCGTACGGTCGTTACGGGTTTACTGATCTGGCAATAACCACAAAGGAACTTCTATGCAATACTAGTTTCAGTTTAACGACACTCTGTGCTAACATGTATCATTTGCATCGCCCTCCTCCTTCATCTAGGCTTGAGACTGGCTTTGGCAGAGTGCAAACACAGGAGGAGTTAGAAGGAGCTTCAATACAACCGCGCATGAACCTATAACAATATATTTAACACATATGACTGTTAGGAAGCACATAGGCCCTGCCAGAGACCTGCATGCATACGTGGGAGAATATTATCTATGTTCAGAAAACGTGCGATCTGTGTCAAAACAACAAGTTAACCCAAAACCCTTAACAGACCATCCGTAAGCTTCTTGTTAAAAACTGTGATAGTGCCACCTGAGACAGTACTATATTTCACCTAAACTATAGTCAACAACTCATGCACTGAATAACACAGACAAGAAAAATTTGAATTGGAACTCGAATAAATCAGCGATTAGCGAGACAGCTCAAAAGAAATATATCTTTGATTAAGTTCTCATATAATAGGGCTATACGCACAAAGAAAATAGCAGAAGTTAAGCGGAAGAGTAAAAGACCTCATGGAGATCCTACTTCGAACCCTCATTCTTCCTATGGGTAGCCAACAGTGGCAGATCTAGAGGGGGCGAATGGGGCGATCGCCCCCTCCCCTAAGAGTCTTAGTCTACAAGAAATATTTAGCAGGAAACTATGCTTTTGGGGTTAGCTCGTTAAAAGTCTTATTAATTACCCAATCTGCCTCAGAATATATAGGCCAACATTTAGGCCTAGTGTCCTTGGTTGTATGTCTATGTCTATAGGTGCAATGTAAGTAATTTATTTAGTGAAATATGCTGTTTCAAACTAGCTTTATGTTAGAACTCTGGACCTAACCTGTGCGGCTAGTCTTGTCACCGATCTTATGTCCGTATTGAAAAGTCAGTGAGTTAATTGCACAGTAGAATTTTCCACCATATTTTCCACAGCTTCGGATGTTTTGACCAAGTTAGCTATTACGATTGAGCTGCCTGGAATAACTCTTAATTTCTTTAAAGGCAAATGAATAGAGCTAATATTCCATGTTCAAAGCCAGAAGAGTACTTAAGGAGATCAATATACAGAGTGGGCCAGCAAAAATGGTCCGACTCTGGATGAAAATAAATGTATTTCACTCTAGTATTAGCTCAGAAGAAGTTGAACTGGTACTGGCTTTGATTTTAAGAAATATTTGGAACATCACGAGTTAGCCTATTTTGTTGTCGTGAGTGAAGCAAAATGGCGCCGTTAACAGAAGGTGATCGAGTTTTGAAAACTGATAAGGAATCTAATTCATTTCAAATGATTAAAGAGTTTCCTAACAGAGGCTGGAATAAAATTACCTTAAATCGTATGCTACGAAGAATTATGAAACATGACCTTCAAGTCATAAACCACGCAAATCGGTACGCACGGCGTGCACACCCGCTAGCATTGCTCGTGTCTCCGAGATAATTTGCAGCCAAGCAGATGACTCGGGTACAAGTAAATCTAACCAGAAAATTAAGCACGAAACAGGCCTTTCGAGCAGCACCGTAAGACGAATTGCAAAAGATGACCTGTATTTAAAGATATTTCGTCGACGTGAAGTCCAACAGCTCTCCTAGTCTGACACAAAGAAATGATTGGAAGCATGCAAGCGTCTGAAGCAGCGCACTACTGTTGATAAAATTGAAAGGAAATGGTTTAGCGATGAGAAGATATTCACGGTGCAGACCCCTACAAACACCCAAAATGCTCATGTTAGCACAATACGAGATGTAGGCCTAACACCTGGACGGCGCCATTTTCGTCACAAAATATGGTAACTCGCGCTGTTCCAAACATTTACTTAAAAATACAATTAGTATCATTTTAACTTTTTCCATGCCAATTCTAGAATGAAATATCTATAATTTGACATGTCAAGTATAGCCAACTTACAAATACTGGCAGAGTTATTTGCATGCAAAGTCGGACCATTTATGCTGGCCCACCCTGCACATTCATATGCCGGATTCAGTTATATCTGATGTAGGTGCCATATTCTCTGCTCAAACCTTGTCGTCTTGCGACCTTGCTTACTTGTTGCCAAAAAACATGAACTGAAACGATGAATCACTGGCATCGACAGTAAAGGGCTTTTGCGATAATTTCGGTGATCTAATAAATGCAAAACCTGGATTGGAATCTGCTCCGCTAGCTGAAGTTCGGCTCTGGAAAGAAAGCTGGTCACGATCATCGAAGTACACAAGTGTGACTATTCCAGTATCCGTGGAGGAAGCGTTCAGAAATGTCATGAAGACTTATATTCGTTAGGTATCTCACTTCTGAGAATTCTTCTAACATCACCAGTCAGTGTTGCATCAGCTGAGAGGTGCTTCTCTTCAATACGTCGACTGAAAATATGGTTAAGAAACAAAAATTGGTCAAGAAAGGTTAACCGGTTTGGCCCTCCTCAATACGTATCGAGAAATTGAAGTAGATGTCGCAACGTGATTGAACGCTTTGTAAATATTGGAAACAGAAGACTGGATTTTGTGTTGTAACATAGGGTCGAGAAACTATTACTTTGATAAGTCATTTTAATTTTAGTTGCTTTGATCTTGGAAACAATTATAGATTTAATGGTTAATAAGAAAGAACTTACTTTTTGAACATTGGATCGGTTCGATCCAGTTCACAGAAAATCTTGCCCGAATAACTAACAAATTATTGTAGTTAGTCCATGATATCGCACCCTAAAGGAAAAGTCTAGATTCGCCAGCCCCTAACACGACGTGAAGAAATAACTGCAGAAAAAGTTTAAACTTATTAACGCGGCAGGTTTTTGCTATGTATTTAGTAATACATAATTATATTACACATAATATGTGCTGTGTCTTTATGATGAGCGTTCCAAGATTCCAGTAAAAGCAACGAGAAGGGAAGGAAGATGCACTCCATGCGGTATCTTATGAATTGATCCGATGAGACCCTTCACCACAGGTTTCAATGAGGGCCACCCCCTTTAGACCTAAGGTCTCCCTGTGCGGACCGTGCTCGCCCGAGATTAAATCTGTGTGGACTAGGACTTTAGGTCTATCGTCATCTTAGCCGCTCGCTGTGTCCTCTACAGTTCTCCTCATTATCGATAATTATTGACCTCAATACTTCTGCCACATTTTATTGATTGAAGCTGTTCTGGAGAACTCCATCTGATATCATGAGGTACCTTATCTCAGTTATCTGTGGTAGGCCAATGAGTGCCGTTTATCAGTTTCCCCTGCGATCACTTCGATTACTATCGTAGTTCTGAGATTGGAGTGCTCGATATTTTAGTGGTTAGCGTGCTGGACTGTTGTTCGAGAGGTAGGGGGTTCGCAAACTTCACATCCCTCCTGGGCAGAAATCTGTGCCGCGATTTCTGCTCCACCTGCGCACCGGGCCATGATATAGGCCCTATCAACTCAACCATGCTGAGTAGGGTATACACTGACCAAATTAATAATAATAATAATAATAATAATAATAATAATTATTATTATTATTATTATTATTATTACAGTGGCCGCTTCTTATATCCCCGAGACAGCTTCTACAGCTGGAGGAGCGGCGGAGATAGCAGCCACAAGGAAACACACAAAATATTCTGAGCTAGAGAAGAAATACACTTTTGTTCCAGTCGCTATAGAAACCTTCGGTCCCCTCAATAGTGAGGACCTCGTCTTTCTGTCTGAGACTGGACGCCGACTTTCGACAACTACCGGTGACACCCGAGAGACAAACTTCCTTTTCCATAAATTGTCGGTATTGATCCAACGTTTCAATGCGGTGACTTTTCAGGGCACTATGTCAAGATTACAATCCACTGACAAGCGGCTACCCAGATAGCCTGATGACAGATCCGTTGGCAATGCCAATGATGAATAACACTATATGTGACATAATAATAATAATAATAATAATAATAATAATAATAATAATAATAATAATAATAATAATAACAATATACAATATAATAATAATAATAATATTCTGTCGCTATAGGAAGATAGGCCGTGTGCATGGGAGAACATAATGCGTTCTGCATTCGCGTCGTGCTATAAAATCTAGTGAACATTTGTTATCATTTGATTGCGGCTGTATTCAGAAGACGGCGGTATCAGAGAGTGGGATCAGATCTGCTAGAGCCTAGAAGTGCTCTGCACACTTTCATCCACGATTACCCAGGCCACGTTAGTCTAGTGGTTAAGGTGACCGCTCATTTCGTCGCATTCATTTTGTCAGGCTAGGCAACGTGAGGGTCGGTTAGGGTCAGGTCATGCGTCGTGAGGGTAGTTTAGGGTCAGGGTTAGTGTCGTTTTAAAATGTGACGAAATGAACTACGACGAAACGAATGAGACGAAATGAATGGGAGCAGAATAATCGTACCTGGTGTCTTCCCAGTTGATTCCTCACGTACTTGTATTTAATGCCGAGAGCGCGCGTATCTGACCTGGGCATGGCCAAGCATCAGGATTCATCACTTGCTTCCTGCTCTTTCTCTCTGTATGTCCTTCGAGTCATCTGATCCCACGGCCTCTCAACTCCGGCTATTTAAGCTATGACAAGAGCGGCCGACCACATGTAGCCTATATGTCTCCCCTGCCTGATGGGATTCTGCAATGAAAAGAGGAGTACGAAGCGTAATGTTTTGCTTCCAATGTCCGCCTCGGGCGTTGAGCAATTGGCAGATATACTGCAGATACTTCACTTTTTAATGCCATCACTGCAAGCCCAAACCACGTGTTGCACAGTCCGTGACAGTATACTATATCGAGATAAGCGAGGTCCTGCGAGGATCAATGTACTCTGTCTCTGTTTGCATATATGTCTGTCTGTCTGTCTGTCTGTCTCTCTTTCTCTCTTTCTCTAACTTTTTGCTTCACCTATTATACATTGCATAAAAGAAATATTGACTCTATTGGCCTCTTTCTATCTGCCAATTCCAACATTACGGTTTATTACTTTACTGCCTATGTAAATCAAGTGGTGGCTATCTCGGCTTGATCTTCTTTGTTTATTAGACAAATTGTGTGTATGTATCCATTACTCAAACACATCGAGGCTGAAGAGTAAGTATTCCTAAAAAGTGATGTAACGCAAGGCATCTATCTATCTGATCATGTTCTCATGGCTCCTGGATATAAAGTACGACCGACAAACATTGAGACAGACATATATACACAGACGATCGGACAGACAGACAGACAGACAGACAAATGGACAACGAACGGAAACAGGCGGACCTCAATTGTGGAAGTACAATATAAAGTAATCATATAAGTGAAAGTGATGATTTCAGATATTGAGGATAGGCGGGTAAAATTGTATTCATCAACTATAGTAAAGATGGGCTGTTTTTATGATATGAAGCAGATCTGTACGGAAGCAGAGACGAGTGACTGCCCGGAGGCAAGCATCAAAGGCCGAGTTTAAAACCGGGGCGGTACTTGACTCGACCCTGGTCCTAAAAGGCGCCATGCACCGTTTATCGTCCCCACATCTAGGCTTAGGTACAGGGCCATCATGCAGACCAAGTCTGGCCTTCGACCTTGCGTCGGCCGGACAGAAACCACCCTCAGCGAGGAATTTTGAAGTTTATGGTTGGGATAGGTGAACGATATCACGACTGGGTAAGAGGCGCTGCGTGGATGACATCAGACGTATTTCCACCACACACATCCGAATTCCAAACGTGTTTGAATTCCTGAAGCGTGTCTGCCCCTGCGTGTGAATGTGTGCATGCGTCTCCCTAGCCCCTCCTTCACTTGCACATACAACTCGTCAAGGCCTACGTTAGAAGTATTTAGCCATTAAAGCGAGTCCTTGAAGGATCAGAAAGCCTTGTCCTCAAAAGGAGACATACATTAAGAGTAAGACCACCTATAAACAGCATCGACTGTAATTATACCCAGCTGGAATTCTCACACAGATGAAAGCGGTAAACTCAGGACAATCAAATACAACATTTATAGTTTATTATGAACTGCAGATTTGAACTTTAAGACAAACACTGTTGCGAAATCCACAACTGTAAGAATAAACAAAAACCTACACTACGCCAGACGATTTAGCCAACCCGAGTTAAACAGTAATAATTGTTGTTTAACGTTGTAAACGTATTTACCCTGTCTGGTAGTTTAAATAGTTAACATTATACTTCTCTAGATCAACACAAATCGGCAGAAAAGTGCAACGCGACTTCCAGAGGTAATCGTAGACTATAAATTTATCAAGCGCCGTGGAAAATCAAAGTGCAGGGTACCAACTTATTCCCGAGCGCTGGTAGCGAGGTAGTAGCATGATAACCAGAGAAAATGTTCCCTTTTAAAAATTAGGACGCAGCGTTCATGAAAGCATAAGCATTCGAGGTATGAGACATGCTGCAGGTTAAATAAAAACGTCTGTCTTGATGCGGTTATTATACATACAAGAGAGCTGGATAAGAAATTATATTCTCTGCTCTTAAAGTGGTAGAGTTTATCAAAAACAGTTTCGGCTGCTAACACTTTCAGATGCGGCTTCAGTTTCAAATATAAGCTGCCGTTTGTGTTTCGTTTAAGACTGTTCCGTGCTACGAATGTGAAATGTATCTGTTTTCTCACATTTCATTTGTTGCGACTGTTTCCGTTATCATAAGCTCAATCTGACCTCAAACTGCGAAAGCTTCTTCTGTCACTTAAGTTCTCAAATCAATTGATCAAACTGCTCTCTGTGCCCAAACCATTCTGAACGTTTCCTGATGCGACTGGACCAGTCTTCCAATGATCAGGTTGTTTCCAACACATTCTCCTCGCCCGTCAAGCCCAATTTAATTAAAAACATCCAACCTCTGAGTCTGTTCCACTTCCGCGGAAGCAGTGCCCAGCTGCTTCGCAACCCTTGCTATGAATCGGACCTTGTAGCTTTTCGGGCGAAGAACCAGACCAAGATCAAAGGTCCTCGGATCGCAAGAGGCGGGGCACAGAGTTCCATCCGGGGTCACAACACAGAATCGTTGGACAATGGTCACCACGGCGAGGAACAGCCTCGAAAGGGCCAACTGTTCCCCGGGGCACACACGCGGACCACCCCCGAACGACAGGATCCTCCTGCGGCGCTCGTCCTCCGGTGGAATCAGACAACCGGATGCGTCGAGGAAACGCTCCGGCTGGAAGAGGTACGGATCCTTCCAGAAGGTGGCGTCGTGGTGGACAGCTCTGACGTTGAGGAAGACCTGAACCCCGGCCGGGATTTGGTGGTCACCGATGAAAGTATCGACGAGGGTCATATGCGGAATCAGGATGGGACTCGTGCTTCCGAATCGAAGCAGCTCCAGAAGGAACGCCCTCGTGTACGACATGGAATCGCGGTGGCCAAGACTAACTCTCTGATCGCATCCGATCACGTGGTCTGCCTCGACGCGTAGGCGTTTCTGAACTTCCGGGTACTGGGCTAGGACGTTGATGAGCAGGTATAGATAAGCCGTGGTGGCGGATGAGCCCCCGATCAGTAGGTTGACGATGGCAAGCTTTACGTTCGTCTCCGAAAGCTCAGGTTTGGCAGCGGCAAGGGCAGAGAACAGACCGTGTACGACTCCGTTGCCCGTTATTCCACTCATGAGGTCCCTCTCGACGCGACTCTTCAGCCAATCGTAGAGAATGTTTCTGATCGTCTTCGCTTCCTGCAGTCTCTGGTAGGTGGCGTTGCCGAAGAATCGCAGCCACGGGAACATGTCCAATTCGAAACCTCGCCCGCCGACGCTCATCGACTCTGTGATGATGCGCTCGAGTCGCTTGAAGAGGCGCAATTCCATGCTGTCCCGACAGAACTTCTCTCCCGCCAAGAACAGACAGTTCACGCCCATGATCGCGTCGTAGGCGCACTCCCGCGGGTCGAACGGCTCTCCGGCGTGCCTCGAGACCTCCTCCATCATCTCGTCCAAGATGGCGCCGGTGAGACGCTCCAGGCGGTCGAGTCCAGGATCGAACCTCTTCATCTCTCTCTGTACCGTCCGACGCAGGGCGTGCCAGGAAGGCGACGGGGACGCAGACACGATGTCCTGACGATTGTCGGACATGAAAGTAGCGCGGAAGAACATCTTCGGCCGACCGGCGAAGTCCCGACCTCGCGGCCCGAACGCCTCCTGGATGGCCGCGGCCCCGCTTATAACAATTACCGTCTGACCGAAGAGACGACACTGGTAGATGTCTCCGTAGATGGCGCTCCAACGGGTGAACGTCTCATACGGCCGCGTCCGGTCGATGCCAAGGATGCTTCCGAAGAACGGCCACGCTCTCGGACCGGGCAACGGACGAGACACCCCTAGTCTTCTATTGGCGTAGAAGGACTTCAGAAGGAGCAGAAGGACGAGGCAGACGAAAAGGATGAGTAGGGTACCAGTCGCTAACATATCGAAAAAGAATAACGAGTAACTACAACGCAGAACTTTGTGTAGAAGGAGGCAAGCCGCAGCTATTGCCGGTAAATCATTCAAAGCGAGACTAAGCTGCGATTACCTCCGCCGAGGACCACACCACGCGACGGTACTAAAGCTTATCCCTCTCTATGAGTCGGCGGCGGCAGCGTTGAAGGTCGGACATCTCGTTTCACAGACCACGTGTAGGCCAAATACCTAAGCACGCACATGCGCCGCGGATAAACTTATAGCCGTAGGGTTGGCGGTGGGCAGCGCAAGGCGGAGCACTTAAACACTGAGCTGCTGACGAACTACCGCCAACAAAGTTTTAAAAAGAAACGAGCCGACGAAGATATCCCACGTTTATATATATATATATATATACACGACTACTCCGGCTGTATCGCAACACACAACATGCATAAGCATCACTATGCTGCTGTTCTTTGTGAATGACATGGCAATACTAGCCCGAAAGTAACCCATTCGGTTGCTGTCAGATTGTTTTTTTTATTTAAACGAACCGCTAACACTGCACACGTCTGTGGGCTGTGCGGGCAAACTAAAGACAGCCTCTTTGTCAGGATTTACCCACAACGTTTGATTCATAAGAGGATTTTTGGTGTAAAGAGTTTGTTTCACTGCTTGGCACCCATGGAAAAATCGAATTTTTGTAATGAATATTAAAACCTGGTTATTAAAAAACGGCAGAACGCTAGGCGGCCAGGCCTACATGTTGCACATTCCGAGTATTTTTGATGCGTGTACCAGTTTAGTTAGTTACCTATAATTAGTGTCTTAATTTGACAACAATATTGATTAAAAGCGAAGCAATGTTTGTAATGGAATAACGAAGGACAAAAACAGTGTATACGGCAGCATAACTGTTATTTAAGAGCTCCTGCTTAAGATGCAAAGTCCCTGGAAGTTGTTTTTTGGATGTGTGAGAAGATTCGCTAAACTGTTAACGGTGTCGATGGTTTCTACGTTAATCCGATGAGTCACAGGAAAACAGTAGGCGTATGTAGATACAGACACTTTCTCAAATAAAAAGTGGGAAGACCGATGAGGTCTTATTTGGTTCAAGGAATTACAATCTACCGCCTGACATCCTCAAAAGTCATCATTCAATCCGACTCAATCGATAAATGTTCCTTCAAACGGATACATGCCAGTCAGGCCAGTCGAGACGGAGGGGAAATGTCCAGTATATTTTTGGGGCCTCAATCAACTGATTAAAAATATTAGTCAGTTAAAAACAATTAGTGATTTATTCAAATACTCAGACGCCCGACGATTTTTTAGGGCCCGGGCCAGGCCCGAGTACTCAATGTTCTAATTGAGCCCAAAGATAGTTTACAGGCCAGTGATTAGGCCTACCCTGCAGTCTGTGGGTCCAGATTATGTGCACTGACTGCTCTGTTTAGGGGCCCGTAATGTCTGTCGGCGACGTACCCACTTCAATGTCATCTACTCACAAAATAAAATTCCACTCGTGACTTATAATCTTTTTTGGCTGCTTGAGAAAGTACATAGATATGAATCAATTCAGACAGTCATCAAAGAAACAAGTGTACAATATTTTGACAGAAATCCGTTTAGCTGGAACTCTTCAGCTAGTAAACGCAAAGGCCAACCAACCAGCCAACCAGCCACCCACACACACTTGTAACGACGTAGCTGATTGGCTGCCGCATATACCATCGTATTATAGACAAGGCGGCAAAATCTTTAACAGTTAAAAAAGCAATTAATTTCGCTGAGCTCGACAGATGTAGTTGTGTGAGTGTCTATACATTAACCCAGTTTGTCTGAATCTGCAACCAACCTACAGAGAGACTTCTTTTCCGTTGAGAATGCACGCAATGGAATGGGCAGACGGTTGCAGGGTGAGCAGGTACAAGTAAATAAGAGCATGTCCCAGATGTTACCCTCAGCGCAGCAGGTCTGTACGTGTACGAGATTCCGCTGTGGCATAGGAAAAGCACAGAGATGCTGTGAGGTTGATAAAGTACAAGCAGACTCACTCTATTCAAGTACATCACAGAGGGGGTCAAATCAAAGTCAAGTCACACCACTTCATTAGGGATTAACTGATTTCTGTATGTTTTGAAAAACAAAAATGGGATTGTTTCATTTACAAAACGACGTAGCTAAGAACACAAATATTACTAGTAATACTTACTACCGTATATACTCGACTTTAAGTCGATTCAATATACTCGACTTTAAGTCGATTCAAGTATAAGTCGAGGTGCAATTTTTTGGACAGAAATAACGTTAAATATTGACGGCTGGGGAAAAATTGGAATCATAAAATCAAAAACGAGTGATAAATCGAGAGGCTTAGCTCGAGATGGGAGAGATGTTCGGCGGATTTATCCGCGAAATATATATTTTACTATGGCAGATCAATATTAATTCATGCGGCCGTCATAAATCAAGATATATAGTTTGATATCTGCTGTTGAATGTTGAATATTAGGTCCGAAAATCTCCCATTATTTTGCTTCTCGAGTATAAGTCGAAAGCCCTATTTCGCCGTCCTAAAATAGGTCTTAAATTTATCGACTTATAGTCGAGCATATATGGTAGTTGCTACTTCATTGTGTAAACTGAGGCACAACCAAAAATTCATAAAAATTGAACAAGCTGTCAAAATAAAAATCAAGAGAATGAGACTTTTTAAATATCAGAAACTCGGACTTAACAGGAAATTGACCCTGTTCATACCTACACTGCATATAAAAAATTATGCCAATGCAATCAATGTAATTTATATAGCACCTTTCAAGATAACTATTCAGAGGTGTTCCTGATCCAGCCAAGCCAGAAAGTGGTGGTTAATTCATTAATTAGCATCTGGATAATAAAGTAATATTATTAATAAAAATCTCTATAAGAAGAGGTGGTCATTCCATGCTCCCCAGTGACTGTAATCCTGAGGAATCAAATAACTGAAGTTGAAAAATACCAATAAAAAACTTTGGGGCATTGTAAACACCGGCTCTGGGCTTGCAATAGCAGACAATGAGTAAGTGATACCAATAAGTGAACTCATGTTGTTAGAAAATATATAAAACACATATAAAATTTAAGGAAATCTTTCATGTACAATAACCCAAAGACACTTGTATAGCATGCATGGAATAATCATGATTTCAACAAAATAACTGTCAGTTTGAAACAGAACGTCTTCTCAAGAGCACATGTATGTGGTTAATGCATTTGACATGATATACTTAACATTATCAAATAACATTAAAGAGATGTGTGAAAATACAACAACAGAAATTGTCTTAAAATCAACTAAGATATACAGAGTAAGAAAAATAAGTAAGAAAAAAGAGTTTCCTTAGGCTATCCCTGCATCAAAGCATGAAGTGGTGGCCTAAGCACGAACCACACCAAACAAAAACTGCAGCACACGAAAACTTGCTAAAAATAGGAACAAAAGTCACATGTGACGTCGTAAGGCCGTCAGGAGTACAAACACTGGAGGAACTCGACTTGGACCCAGTAAGATAAGATGCATCATCTTAAAAAGTACAAGCACATTTCTGAAACCCATGTTTCAGAAGAGCATCTCAGGTGATGAATTTCTCCAGACTCACTCAAATATAGTTTTCTTTCTAACTGATTTCAAGCACCATATTTCCATTATGGACAAAGAAGAAGACAGATTCTATCCAAAACCAATAAAATGACTGCAGTAGTAAGAAAACGAATAAAATAATGTAACTGAAAAATTGGACGACTACATCACATCAAACATACTTCAAGCAAATCTTTGTCATTTTATTATAGGATATTTAGTTCTCATGCATATCCAATTTCTAAACACACATTCCACCAAAACGACAGCAACATCACCTAGCTATAATATGGCTCAACGGCTGCTAAACGATCTACTATGTCATGGAAATACATGTGTTACAAGGACTAGTCCTAAGGTTCTGTGATCCACCAGCTTAACAATAAAGCCTACGTCAGAACTGCAAAAACAACCTTTTGAAGAATACAAACCTTTAGACTAGATCCAAAATAGCAACTCTCATGATTTGTTGGCAATTTATTTTTAGTATAGTTCTGTCCCTCGCCACCTAATCCTTACACCCGCCACGTGTACTGTCGGGGAAATCATCTTCTAGCAAAATTCCCGGGGCACTAGTGAATCAGACTTTTCAATTCTACCTACCTTACTGTGGATGGAGCTACCAACCTTTGGGATAGCAGCTCAGCACACTAACCATGGGACGACAATCCGGCGGCCCATACCAGGCATAACACGAACTCTAAATTCAATATGATGCAATGAAATTAAAATCACATGGCAGCTAAAATATAAAAATATACAGATTGGTCACAGTGTTCAATCCTTCAAGAGCTCAAAACTGACATTTAATACTTATAATCAGTAGCAAGAATCAACATGTGCAAAGCATTTTCAATGACCAAACAAAACAGGATAAACCTGCCTAATCACATCACAAGAAAATATATCGTATGCAAAGTGTACAGAATGTTTGTTATCATGCTTCTTAGGCATAAATTCATATAACATGTTTACAAATGTATTAGTTGTTGCTAACAGGGTTAGTTGTTGCTTAACAGGGGATGCTTATGTTTCTACTCTTAATCTTATGACTATGACAAATAGATAGAATGCAACTACAAACACACATCATCATACAAAAATATTGTTGTTCCATTTATGGCAAATCAGGTAAATAACTAAGATAATATTTTCATAAAAGAAGCATAAAAATAAACAGAAATTTCTTGAAGAAGAAATCAGACATTGTAATAAATATATGATCATATACAACATATTGCTACAATATAAAACTCAAAGCAGTCCAGAAAGAAATTCTTATAATTACAATATTAACAACCAACAGAGCCAATAAACCTACCTGGCTCCATCTTTCTAAACAAACAGGAAGATATTTTCATAAAAGTGCTAAAATAATAATAACATTCTTGAAAAAGAAAACAGATAATTATCTTAATAGATGTATAATTATAATCAGATATCAAAATATTGCTATGATGATATAATGCTCAAAGAGGTTTAGAAAACAATTCTTAAAATAACTGCAGTACTAATACTAACATCCAATAACGTAATATGTGAGAATAATCTCAGAAAATCAAGAAAAATGATTAACATAAACGACTTATAATTATTAACTATATAAACTGATTTCATTACTTTACAAACATAATTGATCCTTGAGATCTTACACTGCCTTTGAACTTTTCATGATTAATGAGCTACTTACTGTTCAACATCAACATTGCTGTTCACTCCGTCCCATACTTAGAGCCTCCTCATATACGCATACACTGATCTGATTACTTTGATCCTAAACCTGAATTTAACATTTGAGTAAAGTCCTATTCATTATTTATTGGCACTGAATGAATTCAGATCAAAACTCATTTCCGACGACTGATACCCACAGCAAAGATAGCAAAAGCATCGTCAAAGCTCTGCGATGAAGCAAGAATCATCTCTATTACAACACTGTCACTTAACAGACTCTGTCTACCAATCTTCAAATTATATCACATTGTTATAACATTGTATAACTTTCGTCCAAGGCCTCACGACTTTATCATCATCATCATCATCATCACCATCATCATCATCATAACTGTACTCTGAGGCATTGCAGATACTGGGTCACAAAAATTTGGTATTCTCTATTACAGCGATTGATCCATGGCAACATAAATGTAAACAGATTCAAATAACATAAGCCCAAACAATAAACCAGTGTTTAAAAAACAAACTAAAATTGCCAAGGTTATTACAAGGGGCTACACACCTGTACAACTACAAATATCTACACTGGTCTACGCTCAGCAGGATCGTCTATAATAAAATTGATATATTAATCTTCTGATTTTCACGAACTAAATGAAAAAATAACAAAGGAATGCTGTCGATAAAAGTTATATAAAATACAGCTGCCATTGAACAATCTCTTATAAGCAATTAATAATGTTGCCAGAGCGACTCACAGCACTGTTCACCCATTTCTTCTTCAAAACAAGAAAATGCCAGAAATGGCAGCTTACAAAACTGCTTGCTTTTTCATTTATCACAGCCAGGTTTAGGACGGACCCCAAACTGAGAAATTCAATTTAAGATCACAGAAACAATGAATGATTCCAGTAAATCAGGAAGGCACAAAACCCATCTGCATTCGGAAATGTTTGAATACCTAAAACGAACATGAATAACAATTATCGAATAAACGTGTGAACTTTTACACAGAATTAGCCCCCTCTGCCTTCTAGAGAAGAATGACTTTCCCCTCACTGGCTTAGACTCCCTCTCAATGACAGTGATGTCTATATGAATCAGAAACTCAAATTAATGCTGAATCTGGAGCCATAATATAAAACTAACCTTATTATGAGGCTGTGCTCTAAGAAGTATTTTCTTTAGGTCAGTTAATATCAGGTTTAATATTTGTAGCAATGTTATATAAGAATTTGTGACATAGTAAACCGTGTTATAAGGAGTCCCTTCTGTACATTTCGTTCTGGCACACACATCCTTCCCACCACTATTGACCAGGCAATGAACCAGTCAAAGAAACTTACTAATGAACACTCGATCAAAAAACATGAACGCCACAGTCATAGATACCAAAATTTAATGAACCTTTCAGAAGTTCCTCATTTCATTCAGGCAGATTCATCCATTCCCCCTTCAAGATTACAGACTGGAGAACTCCCAACCCAACCCCGGATAAAGAGAACTGTATTGAGGTTGGAGAAAACGTGGCCACATGGGAACTAGACATAGTGCTACATAAAGCCCATGCTCAACTGCTGCCAGGAAGAATTATAAGCTCATTGAGCTCAGCCAGTCACCTTGATTTCTGCATCCTCTGATCCAGTCAGCAGAAGGTCACCATTGACTATCAGAGCGTTGACGCTGTCATTGTGTCTCTGGAGTGATTGTATTGGAAGCAATCTTTCCAGACTCCAAACCTACAAACATACATGCATAACGTAAACAGAGTTACGTAGCACTTCTCAAGTGCCACTTGATAAGTCCTATTTACACTATCGACCAAATGCCCAACAGAATCCCAAAGCCAGAATGTCACTTTCTTAATGCAAAATACAACTAAGTCATCACTCTGTAACTTAAGGTTCCACCTGATTCAACCACCATCCCCAGTTGATTCCACTTCACATGTGCTTTCTGTTCTGGCAACCTTACAGTATCTTACTTGTTTAAATCAACTAGGTCAATGTGTATACAGTGCTCATGGTGGGTGCTTCAAAGTCACTGCATCTTCATAATATTACATTTCTTACATTACATTCCTTACACTGCATTACATTCCTAATATTCTACTGCATTCCCTATATTATGTTACATTTCTTACATTACATTCCTAATATTACACCACATTCATGACATTATATTCCTCATATTAAATACCTTATATTACGCTACATCCTTACATTGCACTTTATTTCATACATTGCATTCCTCACATCACATTCATTTCTAACCAACCTTATATTACATTTTGTATTTTATATTTTTTATACAACATTACATTTCCTCAATATGTATTGCTTAATTGACTGTACATGCAAACTGAATCCCTGCTGTGTAATTCTTACATGTACGGTAGAATCAGATGATCCAGAGAACATGAATTTTCCTGAGACAGACGTGACAAGGCAGTTGATGACACCAACGTGACCCAAAAGATCGCGAATATACCCGTTGGTCGTGACATCATATACATGCATGTTATGATTGTAAGTCCCTTTCAACAAAACAAACACAACTTTAAACCATTCTCAGGTTTAGACCTCGATCTATAACTGATAACCACAATTAACATTATTACAGCAGTTTTATACAGCGCCCCTTCAAGGCCCTTCAACGCCCCTTTAATTAGTAACATGCTAAGGATATCTGACTAAAGTCAATTCGCTGCCTCGGTATAAAGCATTACTACAGCAGGTTTTGAAAATAATTATTATTCTTAATTAGTAACTTGTATAACTCTGTTCACACTTTCTTGGTGAAGGGGTCGGGGACATCGAGCAAAGGGGGGAGAGGTCGAAACAGAAGCATCACCAAGTTTGTTTATTTGGGCAGCATATTAACAGCATACTGTAGCAAGGAAATACAAGGAAGAATTGCAGGGTGAGGGGAGCTATGGCTCAATTAAAAATAATATGGAGCAGCAAAAGTGCATATCATCTGATCAATTGTGTTGAGTGTCTTACACTCCGATAATACCCACCAATGATGATGTACATGGACGTAACAGCCATGGAATGTATTGACCCGTGGTTGTGCGTAATCTTTCCAACGAGGTTGAACTCTGGCTTTGGAGTCCACATGTCGATGCTACCATGAGACCCACTGTACACTTTATCCTATAAAACATCATCAAAAATTCCATTCCATTCACAGTTCAACCTGCAAAAAACACTGACACAGAATGCAATGAAGTAAGCATTTTATTAACAACGAAACAAAGAAAATTTCTTTGAAAATGTTTACACTTTGAAGAAAAATTCAAGAATTCAAGCAGAAAATGTAAAATCAATTAAGAATAATACAACAGGAAATTTTAGTACTGTTAGCTATTTTAAATTCATCAAGAAAATTTATATAGCACTCCTTCCAGGATACTACTCAGGAGCAAATGTGTAGAGAGAACCGTGAAGCCATGTTCAGTCGGTGTTTACATGCAGGAGCGCCACTAATCGAAAGATGTCATGAAAAGTTTAAAGAAAGTTGAAGAAATGCTACATGTTAAGAAAATAAATTCATAAAAAATGTTGTGACTGTCAAATTTAACTATTGAAAGTATAATCATATCTGAGGTTCTTCTGATAGTTACATTCTGTACAACTCGTAATTACAACCCAACTATTCTACTTTGTCACTAAATAAATGACGAATAAACGGTTGCTGGTTAGAGCAGATACTAACTAGTAGGTGTACATTCCTCCTTGACTTTATGAGCTATCATTTAATCCCAATTGTGGATGTGAGACATTTCCTCCTCTGGTCCTACCTACCTTTGATGGGCTACAGGCCAACGCTCTGACCCAGTGATGGAGGCCCGAGATGGTATGAACAAGCGCCAGACTGCAGCAGTTCCAGATCTAAAAAACACCATTGCCATCATGAGAACCTTCTAAATGATTTATATATTCATGATTAAGGCAATTTATATAGCACCATTCAAATCAGAGTCACTTTCTGCACTAGTCTAAATTATGTAAATGTCATTAAAAACATCAGTAAGCAAATCAATGCATAGAAAACTATTGAAAAGTCACTAGAAAAGTCACTAGTCACTAGAAGTGGCAAGCCATGCACATGTGTAGATTCCATTCAATGGATTCCTCCCATCCAAAGCCAACAGCATTATGTATGGAGTCTCAATGGCCAAACTGTGTAGATAGATTGGAGTGAGCGATGATGCTTTGGTGGAAGAACTGCAGCGCAAGCAACACAGGTTCTTCAAGCTACAGATTTAGTTTAATTCTATATATAAAATAGACATGGCCTCCTTACAGCACCATTTATGCCTCATTACAGCACCATTTACGCCTCATTACAGTACCATTTACATGCTTCCTGTGAATCGGTTACAATGAAGTCCATCTAGTCTAAACTACTTGCCCTTGCCATAGTGGAAGCTTAAATGGTTAGAGCACATGTAATGTAATGCAGAGTACAAGTTTAAGAATAGAACAGAACAAAATGTTGCTAATATTCTAGAAAGTTCATAGAAACAAACTCACCTTAATGACGGTATAAGATGCTGAAAAGAGATAGTTGTTTGTGCACAGCATGGCAATGATACCTTTTTCATGAGCTTCCTGTAATAGTTGCACACACAAAAACATCAGTAAAGAAATTTATTTATCAGGATTTAAACAAGCAAATACAAATTGTGGATTTTCTATAAGACCTGAACATTTACAGTAAAAATCACACTGTACAATCCAGCAAGGGCATCAGATTCAGGAACATTAGTTATCAAGTACCCCTCAAAGTCAAAATATCAAATTCCCTGATATATAAATACTTGATGGAAGAGAGGAGCTCTAAACAGAAGTCAAAATAGCATTCTGAATAAACATTCTTATTTAGACTGTCCAAAATATACAGAAGACATCAGACATAAGAACTCATGTTTGTATTCATGTATTACTCAAGGTCAGTCTTTAGACACTTATGTCGGTCAGTTTAAACTTGTCACATAAGCATGCTTGACTAAGGTGCTAAAGTTTTTAAATAACTAATGATTGACACACAGATATTAATAATAAGAAAAAATCGTCAAACCAGCAGATGTAGTGTTAAGACTACGAGAAGAGAAGTCACTTAAGCTAACCATGAAGCAGCCACGGGTATGAAATGTTAGCGACTTAATTTTCTAAGCCTTGGCATATGATGGCGGGCAGCTCGTCGCCTTCCTCGCTGTTGCATACTCCCTCCGTCCCTCATCATAGCTTGGGTTCAGCTGAGAGCTCTCTTGAGTAGGCAATCTTGGAGGGATGCTATATAAAATTACCTAAAAACAATAATAATAATTGCTTAGCTTGAACATGGACAGTCATAAACACACCCAGTGGCTCACTGGATGATTAAGGACAAGCTTGCATGATAAGCCTGAACTACAGCACCCTGAATAAATGAAAATACAGTTTGTACTTTGACTGTCATGTGTTCGGCCATGCTGTCCAGGTGGTAGGATTTGATTGATAGGTCATCGCCAGCACTGTACAGAAAGTGGCTTCCGACTGCCAGCGTCAGAATCTAAAACAAAGACAAAAACCATTGCTGATTGTTAAAGTTATTAAATAAGAAATATATTGTTTGAAGTTCCACTCTCCGACATTGGAATTCATAATTAACAATTGTCAGACCAAGCAACACAACAGTTTGTCACAAATTTCAGCCAAAACTCCCCCAACTCAATATAATCACCAGTTCACTTCAAGTGACAAGATTTGCTTTAAATAAATCTGTTCTGCTATTGAGTCACTCATCGCAGTATGGCGCAAAAGCAGTCACACATCAGCTCATCAAGTCTGATAATTGTGTTTAATAAAAGCTGGAAATAAATAAATGATATAAGGAGAGTGCTCAGTGCTTTAGTCTGAGCATTAGTCAGAGGTCTGCCATTTTAGCAACTTCATTTTCTAACATAAAATCAAATTCTCAACAGATATATGCTGTAGATCAACAACCATTCTGGTGCAACTTTATGCATGCTATAATTCTTCATATTAAATATGTATCAAGACACTCAACATTAACAGGAGAACTCTTTTAATCAGGCAACAAAATCTAACTGATTCAATAAAGTGAATGTTAAGACAGTTAAAACTGCAAAAAGAATGTCTGTATAATGTATATAATTTTTATGTACTGCACTTTTGTTAGCATAGCAGCTTCATCGTCATCGTCACCATCATCATCATCTGTGGCTTGCACCTTTCTGCCACTTCCACAATATCTAGCCAGCTGTGCCTGTTAAGGCTCATCTCCCAAACTTCAGTGGTGCAGGTCAGCTCCCACTGCCTTTGTCCACGTGTGGTGGGACGTCCAACTGGAATTTTCCAACCTCATGCATACATCACATATTTATCAAGACCGTAACAAGGTTACAAATTGTAAGTGAGAAATACAGCTAAGTCGTATTGACTGACCCTTTGCGTGTGTGCACTGATCGTCATTTTGCAACCGTGGACCAGGTTCTCCAAATCCCAGACCTTGATGACGCAGTCTGCTCCACAGCTGAACAATTTGTTCCTCCATGTCTGTACACAACAGACTCCACCCTTGTGGCTCCTGCGACAGTGAAACCAAAATCCATGCACAACACAATTAGGGATGAACCGAAACTCGGCTCGGAAACTCTACTCGGCCGAATTTCAAAGTACTCGGCATAAACTGGGATTGGGAGAAAAAATGGTTCCGAATTTTAATACAAATCGGCTTTCCAATTTCTGTTTTGAAGACGAAAATCGGATGCTCTACAAGGGAGTGTCCTATCGGCCGAATTGATAATATAACCCATATTAATTTGTAACAACAAGCAGAATTCGGAAAGAAATACAACCAGAGATCAAACTGTGAAGAAAATTCGCAATGGCAATGCACCTTAAAGTTCCAATACACTTGAATTGGAATGGCATCACCCAGGATTCAGATTTTGTGTGAATTGAATCAGTCACTTTAGCGGGCAACGTGCTTCGCATCCAACTGCGAGATATGGCTTCTTGCGAGGCTGCAAACAGGAAATAGGCAAAGAAATTGAGACACTGGCATCACAAGCAAAAACCTTAATTACAACACACATCAATGCCTCTAGTACACAATTTTCGACATAGCCTAATTCAGCATAACTATAGGAAAGAGATGGATCAAAACTACAAATAAATAACTACACCACTACTCATACTATGGTAGTGCAAGTCCCAAACCTCGACAAGGAAGAGAGTGACGCTAATAATTAAGGCTATCAAAAAATGTTTAAATGACAACATGGGTACCCGTCGACACACGGATATTTTATTAGGAAATGCAGAAAATTGCGCATTTTTACGGAATGTCGGGCAACTGAGAATCGATTTCATTGCCTGGGCAGTCGACCAATATGACCAACGGAATATTTCTGGCATCTGTTCAGGTAGAATCGTGCATTTTTATGGAATTTAGGGTACACGAAAACCAATTTCATAACCTGGGTAGTCAGCTTCAGTCGGGTACCCAGGTACATATTTTTATTGCATCCAGTACACCTAGTAACACAACATGTCTACAAACAGACAATACAAAAATCAAGGAGAACACCAAGCAAATAATTGGAAAATATCAAAACATTTAAGCAAGGCGCCTAACCTGAAAAGGAGCACCTGGCAGTGGAGCTGTTTGGAAGTGAGGGAACACGATGGAGCAAAGATCCTTCATTTCCACTCACTGCTCCACCTGATGACATCATCTGTTTAACTGTCTCCTCTAGATTCTTCTGCTTCTCACTCAACTGCTTGATTTTACTGTAAAAAATCACATGTAATTTATCAGCCTTTAACTCTGGCATCATCGACAGGCGTTAAAATCATCTCAGTCTCAATCAGTCATTCAGTCTGTCGGTCACTCAGTTAGTAAACCAGTGAGTCAAACTGTTAGACTGCTTTAAGTATATTAACTGCCAGGGTATCATTCAGAAGGTTGAAACAAGTCTAGAGATAATTCACCGAATGCACTTGAAATTGAACTACGACGTGTAAAGCTGATGTTGATTAATGAAGAAATTAGATAGTTCTAAGCAAATTCTCTGGGATTCATACCTGAGACAACTTTCCACCTGCGCTTCTAACGAACACTTTGCTGACTCGAGCGTCTGAGTTCTCCGAGTCATTTCCTCCAATTGAGCTTCGAGCTGCTTCTGAGATGCAATCATTTCGCTAAACTACAATCAAAATGAAATCACTTTTAAACAAGTTATTTGGAATATTTCTAATTTTAATTTAAGTTTAATCCATGCAAAGTGACTTTAAGAAATTTAAAAATATTTCATTGCACGAATAATGTTCTGCTCTTCATGACAGTGTATGACAATTTATCCATCACCCCCACCTGCCCCTACCACCACCACACCCATAACCCACTGCTACGTGATAGAAACAAACAACTTTCTCAAGTTTGCTTCGTAGACCCACAACATTTTTATATTGAATAACCAGAGAAGTGTTAGGCAGCTTTTATAAGCGCAAGGTACAAACTCCAATGCACCAAGCGAAACTGTCTCAGTTTGCATTAATTACAATTTTATCAGTAATTCTCAAATGTCCTTTTAATTGAGCATATTATAATTCTGACAAAACCACAGAGTAAAACACTAACTGAGTAGAGAAACAAACTGCAGCTGAAGGTAATTAAGAAACCTACCTGTCCAACATCGATGGTCACAGTTGACCGAACGTTGTGTGTGCACGAAACCTGATGAAGCGCAACTTCTTCTTTTCTGCCTCTGTATCTACAGCCTTCAGACAACAAAATCTGCATCATCAATGGGTGGCAAAGCAGCAGATATACGAGCACCCACAAAAGTTTTGCACGAGACACAAAATATGAACATGAAAAGTGGATCGAGCCATGATGTGGGTCAAGTGTTCAACCGCAAATATAACATGGGGGTCAAGAGTAAGGCTGTCGGTGGATACCCGACCGAAGCTGACTACCCAGGTAATGAAATCGGTTTGTCGGGTACCCAAAATTCCGTAAAAATATGCAATTTTACCTGAACATATGACAGAAATATGCCCTTAGTCATATTGGCTGAGTGCCTGGGCAATGAAAACCGATTCTCGAGTAACAACATTCTGTAAAAATGCGCGATTTTGCCTTAACATATGTCAGAAATATTCTGTTGGTCATATTGGCTGACTGCCCGGGATATGAAATCGATTATCGAGTGCACATTCCGTAAAAATTCGGAATTTTCTACATTTTCTAACAAAATATCCGCACGGTCAGCACGCAGGTACTCTGATTGTAATTTCAACATTTTTTTACAGCCTTAGTCAAGAGTCCCACCAAATGAAGGTGCCCTTGCCTAAACTAATGCACTTACCATTAGACCAATTGGAGCACGGTAGGTAAAAGCACTCAGAGAGATGTTTACTGAGACACTTCCGTCGATGACTTCCGCAGTTGTTTGTTCCATGAGGGCAGTCGACCCAACCGAAGTCACAGGTCTCTTCGTGTCCCTTCAGCACGACTGTATAGTCAAGTGGAAAACACAGCGTAATTAATATCATGACTAACGATGATCAGTAAAGCAGTCAATTGTCCAAAAGTATTGTCTGGTACCTAGCATACTGTGAAGATCTCTAGTACCCTATAACTCTAGTATATGTTAATCACAGACATGGACTAACAGCTGCTTCAAAATTAATTTATTATCCAATATCCATATCACAACCAGTCAAGACAATAACTTTAATTACTGCACTGGCAATTTCACAAGATACACTAGAGATGATCGTAGAAAAGGGGTTATAACCGAGTATGCGTTTGGGACCCTGACTACATTTATAGTATAAATTACAGGGAACATTGTTGATGACCCATAACATTTTCACCCATAAAAACATGAAACCCGTTGAATCTGCTTACTGAACTTGATGATTTCTCTACATCCATCTGGGTCCTGGACAAAGTCATTGGCTTCTTCTGACCACTTCGACCCAAATGAACAGTAAACATCCAAGTCATCGATCTGGTCCTGCAGTGAACTGCAAGCAATCACAGAGCTGTCAAGGCATGTTGAAATACCATCTGACAATTCACATTTCTTTATTTTACAACGCAATCTTTGATAGACCATAAGCAAATGTGGTTAACGCATTAGCTTGTTAACATGGCTAGTTTGGTTACACATCAGTATCTGAATGAAGGAAGGAATTTTTTTCCTTTAACTGCAAATGAATTTCCATCAAAATTATACTTCTGAAATTTTTCTCTTTCTATATATAACCAAGTTTTACACATCGCTCAAGTCTTTTTCTTTAGCTGTGGCTGAACAGTTTTTTGAACAGGTGCTATATAAGTTCACAGAACGAATGAATGAATTTATACGAATGTATATAATATTTGTCTGTCCAACTAAAAACCCAAGAATGCAACATTGTAGCAACATGAAATTTTTATATAACATTCAATTGTGAATATCAAGCTCAAGCTTAAGATGTTGGCATTTTAAGTTTACATAAATTCAATTCTGTAAATGTTTGCAATTGTTCCTGACGAACCATGTGATATGACCTAGGAGGGTAGGGCAAAATATGCAAATCAAACAGATTAACATACGAGGACGCTCAGGACGGGAACAACACAGAAAAGCAAAGGTACATTATATGATAGACCATGAGCAAAGCCATGAAAAATAGTAGGGCATAACCAGAAATCGCCTCGGACATTTGCCTCGGCCGAATATTGGACTATTCAGAAGTATTCCCCTCGGCAAATATTACACTCGCAAATAGCTAAAAAATAACTTTTTTTGATAAAATAATTTTTTTTTATGAAATAATAGTTTTTCATCAAATAAATTTTGGACAAACGGACTTACTTATAAGCTTTTGATTGATTAAATAAGAACTTAACATGACATTGAATTTTCTTTAAAATAATTATGTTAATTTATATATTTTTGTTTCTTTTAGTTGCATTCCCCAGGTGGCAACTAAATAAAAAAATTTCCCGCTTGAATTGGCTCCACCCACTTTCCGGTAAACATTGGAGAGGAGAGACGTCGCTGATAACTTCATATTTCAAATTTTATAATATAAGGCTTTACATTTTTTCACAAATAAAGTTATTAAATAATAACTATATGTTATAGCCTAGAGTGCGACGACGCGTTATATGAAGGATATTGCTATAGACTCTGCATTGACCATAGATAGTTCTCCATAGCTGTGCACATGGCAGGTTAACTACGCTTTTCCTACGGATGGTATTCGCTGTCGCTGGCCAGATTTGCCGCTACTATTCGGTTCGTACCCGGATCCAGCAAATAGTTCATCCAAATACTCGGATTCGGTACCCGGTGGAAATTGTCTACTCAGTTATGCCCTAAAAAATAGACATTATATCAAATGCATGACGAAGGCAAACAATAATATACAAAGATACAAATACACGAATTACACAAGAAGCTCAGAACAAAGCAAGACTAAATGTGCAAATCAAGCAGATTCACCATTTGTCGTGAAGCCAAGAAAAATCATGACTCAAAAGAATCCCTGACACAGAAGGGTATGAATGCAAGTAAAACATAAAATCTGGTTTAAATGGTTGATGAAAATGTTAACAGTGACTAATTGAAATCTATTGAGCTGAGCCAGCAATCATTGTTGTAACTCGTTCTGTGATAAAGAACTCTGATGAAGTAGTGCCCTGGATTGCTTTTGATCTGTATGCTATAGAAGCTTTGAATAAAGTTGGACTGAGCAAACTACATCAATATAGGCCTACTTATGCTGAATCACATCAAAAATTCGACTGGTTAAATGCATAACCAAGGTAAGCGAATCCAGGTAAGCGAATCTGGTGGATATGCAGCAAACTTTTAACATCGTAATCGGAAGGTTATTTATTTACAGTCCATTACAGCACATAAGGAGATAAGTGTCCATGCTGCAAGTCTTTTAATATATTTACCGATTAACAACTAGATTCTTTGTATTTACGGCGGATGTTACAGAGTCAACCGGACATGTGAATTGAATATCTTGACTCAAACGCAAGATTAGACACTGTCGACAGAAACTGTGTCCACATGCAAAATTTATCACAGGATCCGTGTATAACTTTTTGCAAATAGCGCAATAAAGATGATTTGTAGGGGCTTTCACGAACATAAGACGGTGACTAACCACCATCGCCATGGCGGTCATCTGGCCGGAAATTTTCAACTTCTCGGTTCTGGCGCTCAATGCCATCAGCCACGAGTTGTTTGGCGCTAAAGTTATTTATTGAATAACAATTCAAGGACCAAGAGTCCTAGATACACTATACAGTGTAGATTAATTCCTTGATAATAATTATTGATAATCAATGAATCATTATATGATAATGAGGCTAATCCAGCAGTTTGTGTGCTTTAATTATTTTGTAGTGTTGAACTGAAGTTTGATTGCTGTGCACTGTTAGGTAATAAACTGATAATAACCGTCATTTGACATGTTTAAATGGCTGAAGATAATAGATCTCAATGGATTTATAAAACTAGAGCGCTGCGGCGAATCAGAATTAGGGTTGGGTTGCTCAAAGCCGAGTCAAATGTTAAGTTCAGATTAGGGTAAATCCCGTTGCCAGAGGATCAAGACGTGACAGAGCAGCTGTTAAGGAAGTTGTCGCTTAGGAAAATAGGTCGCTTAGGACAAGAGTGGGAAGGTGGAGGATTAGGCCTAGTTGAAGCCTAGTTACATATGTATAGGCCTATACTATAAATTCTTTGATGAGATACATGACACTTCAGTTTGAGTGAAAAGTACGAGGGGCCATAGATAGAAGAGCTTGAGGCAGATTATGATGGTGGGTGATTGGCATGCAGAGATGTTCGAAGGATAGATCAAACATTTTTGGAATTCAGAGGAAAGGGGATGGCTAAGTCGAGCATGTAGTCGCGTATACGCTACGCCGACGCAGGCCTATATATAATTGTATTACTTCACAGGCAGATAATAAAATGTAGGCCTATAGAGCGCGAAGTTGCTTTTTAATTAGAATGTTGTACCTTTAAATTACCGTGCACCAAAGTGCGGATATAGAGTTGGTTAACTATGGACAACAGTCTCATAATGGATGTCATTAAAAGTGCAGCCACATTCCAATGGTCGACATTGGTGGGATGGGACCAATTCATTTATAAACAAGGATGCTCAAGGCCATAAGATTAAGGTTGCCATAGAAACTATTAGAAAGCATTTTAGGCTTTTAGCATTCACATTGTAAAGCTCGCACTACAGTCAACCGCGTGGTGCGCAAGTGTTTATAATGTGACACCTATCTATGGAATAGAGGAATAAACATTGAAAATATGGCGGCAACGGGAGAAGAGATATTTAACGAAGATTGCGTTGAGGAAACCATTGAAAATGGTGACAACGACCATGAAAACGAGGGACAGTCTGAGAAAACTGAACGTCTTGTTCGTTTGCCTCTCAGCAGAGTTAAGAATATCATGAAAACCGATCCAGATGTGACGTTGTCTAGTCAGGACGCCGTGTTTCTCATTGCTAAAGCCACGGTATGGAATATAAAATAATATTCTTGTTTATTAATTATAACAGACAATCACGCAGTATGATTACAAGTCAGAGCGTGAACAGATGATTACAAGCTTCTATAGGTATCGAATTAACTGTATGATAGCCATGCAATTGCAAGACTCATTATGCCATACTGCTCGTTTTAAGTCACCTGGCGATTGAAGCCTGAATCGACCTTTGGGAGGGCAGTGGGAATTGATCCTGGGTCCTTGCTGATCTGATGCTTTTCATGCCAGATCATTGCCATTTTTGTCCAGCTCTCTGATCCGTAAAGGACCGCACTCCATATCATCGTTTTAATCATATTCTTGTTCTAGTTTCTATTTGGTTATTATCTGGACTATAAGAGAAGAAGACAAGAAAAGATTAGAAGCATTGGAAATGTGGATGTGGCGCAGAATGGAAAAAGTTAGTTGGATCGAACACAGGACAAACGGAAAGGTATTACAGATGGGAGGAGAGAAAAGATCAATGATGAAGACAAAAACAGAGCGACAAAGGAGATGGATTGGACACATACTAAGAGGCGACTCCCTACTACGAAACATCATCGAAGGAAAATGAAAGGAAAGAAAACAAGACTATGACCAAGAAAAATGATTTTGGGCTGGATGATGGAAGGGGTGACTACAAGAAGACGAAAGTGGAGGCCCAGAACAGAGAGAAGTGGGGACATTGGACATTATTCCATCACCCCTCCCCAGCACTAGTTAACGAAAATAGAAGGAACAATGGAACGAGTGTAGATTGGAAATCTGTGGTATTAGAGAAAATGCAGAAAAAAAGGGTGTGAATAAGGGAGGATAATGTGGAAACGAATAAGAGTAAATGCTCACGATTCACGAGTGGTACACATTCCGTTAATATATATAACTGACATAAAAATGGCAATATATTCCATGGACAACAGTTCGCGGCGAGTGAAGAGGCTGAATCGACTCCTGATAACCACTGCTCAATAATGTGTGGAATTGTTAGTTTTCTCCTAAAAAATAACTGGTTAATTTTTAGATTATCCTATTATGGATGTTTGCTACTTCAGGTTTCTTCTTCGACTGTTCCTGGTGGCAACACAGAGAGACTGCTTAGTATTCGTATAGATAAGAATGGCTTTGAATTTGCTTGTAGGAGCTTTTCATACAGGATCTTGCTAAAGAAGTTCTAGTGTTTACGTTAAGTGGAAAAAGGAAAACGGTTCAGCGCAAAGATATCGGTAACTTCATTCATTCATTCATTACAATGTTTTATAAAGCTCCCCTTCAAGGGGACTTGAAATTCTTTTGTTTATTTTATTAGAAAATAAATTTTGTGCTTTGTAATTTCATTGCGTGGTGCAGAACTTTATATTTTTTCTAACACAAAACTAAGTTCTTTCAAACATTGACAAAATATTTCATATGTCTATCAGTCCTACATAAGAAACTCTGTCAATGCATGGTCATGATGAAGATTGCTGCAAGAACTTTAAATTGTGATATAACTGTTGAGATTCTTACGTATACATGAATCAAAATTTTGTTTTTGTACATATGAACCTGCCAAAAAGGCCTGTTTGAGTACAGGTGTTATGATGTAAAATAATGGACAGACTTTTCAATTTTAGATTTGGCTATTGACCAGAATGATTCACTTGCATTTCTTGAAGGTAATAATATCTATTTTGACCTACATACACTTCAGCACTAGTAAATTCCATGATTTAATTGCCCTGTGATGTATGTATGTATGGTGTATGCATACGTTGATATACCAGTATATTTGTATTATGTATATCTATCTAATTGTACATGTAAATGAAGTATGTTTTGAGTTTTTTTTTAAAATGCATCGTATGACTAAACTTAGTGATCATTTTATAGAGTGAGATAAAAAATCTGATTGACTTATCAGTAAGCCGTAATAATTCCTGGGCATAGAAATGTTTTACATACTTATCTCGTCTATCAGTTCTACATAAGAAACTCTGGAATGACAGGTTGAATGATGAGTTGTGTGTTATTCTGATTCAAAGCAAAGGACCATTGAGATGTTGGTGAGTCAAAGGGCTCGAGTGTTTAACCCTCTAATGACGAGTGTGTACTAAAATGATTGGGAAACCAATACAGCTCATTGTTAAAGGGTTAAGAGCAAGAGTGATTGAATAGACAAAAAGAGAAGGACACTCTTGATGATTATTTTTTAAGTAATGCTTATTTATTAATTAGTAATTATTTCCATTTAAGAGCAAAAAAAGAGTGAAAAAAAGACAACAGTTCGAGATATACAGACCAAAGAGATAAGGGAAATGAGTGTTTTATGGTTGAATATTTTACAGGCAACTGCACAATGTTATAGTGCAGACAGCTTGATTACGGTAGTATAAGCTGGAACTTCTTGCTAGATAAATAAATAATATTGCACATTTGCTTAATTTAAGGTTTGTTTTGTTTTACCACATCAGGAACTTCTTGACTTGAACTTTGTTTTTGCCCACTCTTGTTGCTTATCAATAACTATTCTGCGTTGCTGTGGAGTTTTTCATTGAATGAAAATCGCTTGAACATTTCAGGTGCTTTGGATTGATAGTTTTACGACAGGATTGGGGTTCAGATGGGGTGCTTTTTATAAGGTTTGGAAGACTTTTCAACTTCTTTAAAGTAGATTCAAGAAGATAAAGACTGGTGCCTTCACAGAACAGACTGTTCTGCTCTTCGTAATTCATGACATCCGTGACTTTCTTTTATTTATTTTCTGAAATGTCTAAGCAAACTAAGAAGTGAACTAGGATTTCAGTTAAAGGTGTCCACATGATTTGAAATTGTAGTATGATTTTAAACATGAAAGTTGTGGCTTGTGTATATTCATCCAAAACATTTATTCCTGTTCATGTAAAAAAATTCTCTACATGATTGGTAATTTCTTACCTAAACATTCAAAGACTTTTTTGTGTTTTATGGGTGAGACAGCAGCTGGTGGATAGCAAGTTATCTCTGCATGCCATTTTCACTTCTTAGAGTTACTATGTACACTTGTACAGTGACAATTTGGCATTCAGTCATACAATCAATACAGAAACCTATTCACCAGTCTCTCTCAATTTTACTTGAAAAATGTTTAGGTCAATCGCTCACTGTAGAGCGATTAGTTATTTGGTGCTATATAATGCACATGTAATTTGTGTGTAACATGTGTGTGTAATGTATATAGAATTCTTTGCAAGACTGCTGGGACCACATTTCCATTTTAAATATTTGTTCGGCTAAGGTTTATATAAGTCGAGCAATTTAATGTAGTTGAAAATATGTGTAACATTATGTCTTGAAAGATCTTAGGTCACCTGTACACCATGAAACTATCAACAGTAAGATTTACAAGATCTTTGCTGTGCAACTGCAATTGTACCGCAATCAAAGAGAGACAGTCATTTTCTGTCATCAATGTAACAAGTCTGTTTTGAGTAATGTTGGTTTTAGAACAGGATCTTAAACTTTGTGATTGAATTGATTAAAACAAAAATCTATATTAGTTGCAAAATGTTTTTATTTTCCGACTAAGCGTTGACAAGAGGCATGCATGGTTTATTAATGAAGGATTCAATCAGCATTAATTGTGATTTGTGGGGTCACAGGCTGACAAATTTAGTCTGCATAGGCCACCATAAGGCTAAGGCAGGCAATGATTGTAATACGACAATCCATCCATTGCTTCATGGGCCGTCCACATATTATGTACGCAGTGGAGGAGAGGGGGTTTCCAATTTCGGCAATTTTGCGTACAAAATAATTGTCTAATTATGATGTCCAAAATACGGAATATTAAAATCAGAACTGTAAACAAAATCAGACTATATTCCTACTTAAGCAATTTTATGTAGCAGTAAAACTTTTAAATGCAAGTGTTGTTAATGTTTTATTTCTTCATAACGGTTAACAAATTTAAGCTGTTAAATATGATGCTTAAAAAAATAAATAGCCTGCGGTAAAATCAATGTCTTATAGACGTCTTTAGCTATTTAACCTTTGCAATAGGGAGGGGGTAGAGATCAAATGTACGCACGCATGCACAGGGAGGGGTCCACGAAATGTGCGTGGTGCAACAAAGGGGACGGGGGTCCGAAAATTCGATTTTTTTGTTACATAATATATGGATGGGCCCTCAACGCCCACAAGTGTCCACTGCTTTTCGACAATTTTCTTCCATACGACAATACACGATGTTAATTGAAAACAACAATTAGGAATACTATACAGTTCATTTTCACATCTTCAATTGATTCAACTATTTTCTGTATTTAACAATCCTTATGATATGATAAAGCTACAACCAAGCCGACTTAGAATTAAACAGAAAATATTGCAACAATAAAACATGATATTTTCTCGTAGACTAAACTATTTGCGGAAATGTCCTTCAAAAGTAAATGAGCAGAAGAGTCAATTGCGGAAGAAGAGCGAAAGCTTCAAGTAGAGAGCCCCGGGTTGAAACAACTTGACTTCTAGTATCAATTGTGTTGTAGCAACAACCATAAATACCCCATTTCGTTAGCAGTTGAACCTGTATACTCTGCATTAATTAGAATACTGCTCACACCATTCAGCTATCATGTTACACAAATGGGAATTACTTTGAGAACATCTGGAAATTATTCCTACAGCCAATTCAGCGGGCTAATGAATGCGCTGAAGGAAGTGCAAGTAATACTAGAAGGACCACAGAAATATTTGTAAGATATCTTAAAATATAAATTTACATAATCAAGGCAGGACCAGAGGAGAGCGAGTTAACACTTCAACTTAGGTTCACTGAAGCAGACAATAATGTGCTTAGAAATAAATTGTTAATCTTAACATGATTTATAAGATGATTATTATTGGGTCTAAAATCAGTTTCCACTTGAATGTGACTGCACTGCCTTCTCCAGATCACTCATGATCCTAAGACACAATTCGTCCTGCCATGGTAGGGTTACGACTTGCACAGACACCGGTAGTCCAACACTTCCTTTCATATCCTAAAAGAAAAAAACTCAAAACTTACACATTTAAAGAATTCAAAAGCATCACATCTTATGTAAATACCATTGTAAAATGTTGAAACTTAATTTTCTAATAAATTCTTCAATAATATTCTCTAGCATTTCAAATGCAGAAGTTTTCGAAAGGATTGAAGAGGAAAGAACCCTGTTACACACAATAGGAACGAGACAAAGAAAATGGATTGGACACAAACTGAGAGGAGACTCACTCCTAAGAACAATCATAGAAGGAAAAATGAAAGGGAAGAGAAGACCAAGACAGATGATGATTGTTAATCATCATCCATCTTGGAAAGCTGAAAAAAGAGACCCAACAGCGAGAAGAATGGCGACATTGGACATTTGAACCTGCCGAAGAGGCAGAGAACTAGCAGAAGAAGAAGCAATTCATTGCAATCTAATGCTAGAAATCAAATTGCTGTAGCAGATAAAGAGTTGTATGACATAATTCTCTTGGACCCTAATTGGTCGGAACACTTCTCCTTAATCCAAATGAAAAGATTACAATAACACTTTAGCATAACCATGAAAAATTATTATTATTAGGCATTTGTTAAACACTGATTGTGCGATGACCAAAGCATGAATAGATGGTGCTATATAATTGCGAAAGCAGCGTTTGCTCATGGACCCCTACCTAGTATCTTAGGGGTGGATTGAACGTGTACTCTCTGCTACTACATCCCACAAACAAAAACATCTTCAACGTCTTGCGAGTTATGACAACGGTCTGCAGGGTTTGCCCACATGTTTGCAATCACGTTACACTGACTTGATGTATATACATGTATGCAATCTTGTTTACTTACTACCTGAGCTTTGCCAGATTTGCAAACTGCAAGTTAGAAATCTCCAGACTACGCTAGATCTCATGTTTCAGCAGGCGGTCTAGAGAAAGCCTCGTTTCCAAATTACGGGATCTCTATCACGTGACACAGGTCATCTGCAGCATTATTCATGCATATCATGCGACTGTCTAAGCTCCAACCTTCTTTAGAATTCGACGGGCTTCATTCAGTTTAGTCATGCTTGGATAGTTAGCCATGTCGACTTCATCCTGCTGCGTGACGGTCGTCACTGGGACGCATCCAGCAGGAAAGTCGAGAACGTTGAATGCTGCGGTGTAACTTGAAGAGCCTGTAAACCAGCCAAAGATCATGGCTTAACAAATCAGCCAAAGAACTTGGTCTAACTAAATCTGAAAACCAGCAAAGAACTTGGTTTTTAACAAATCTATATCATTAATACTCTGCAAGTTCTATAGCATCATGCCTAATGTCAAAACAGAGCCATGCATTTATGTATTGAACTTAATAAATCTTCTTCATTTTGGCTGTAGTCAAAATAAAGCAGTCGCTATTTGCAGATTCTATCAACTGACATAAGAAATCGTGTAGTTAGTTCTGAAGTTGCTAAATGGACAAAAGCAGTAGTCAGTAACAGCGTACCTGAGATATGTTGAGCCAGACCGTGTGATACGGCTGGGCTTCCACAAGGGGGGCAGATGATGGCATCCAATTCATTTCCCTGCCAGTTCTCAATCACAGCATTCTGACGATTCTAAAAGTCATAGCCACTTTTATTTAATAAATAAATCAATCAATATAAACTTGATTATGAACCCCTTCGAGATCGATACTCAGAGGTATTCCCGGTCACAGTTGAAAAAATTGTTATGATCTGATTGGGTTAAAATTGTGTTAGACTCGTTCCTGTGTGTGTTCCTAAGATTTTTCACTGACGTTCCAATCCTGGCTTTTGCCTAAACTTGAACTAGAATTTAGATCGCACATTGATTCTGTTTGGAAGTACTCATCAAGTAATGCCTTTAACATTACCCAGAAGGTCGAAATTTTCATTATTATTTCTACAGTAAGAGTAAAAGTAATAAAACATAATAAATAAACATGGTAAATAATTCTTTTAGAATTCATTTGATTATTATCTAAAAATTATTATTATTAACTGTGTCAAGCAACAAAAATAAACAAATTACCTTCAGTTCTTTGATGGCATCCCAGTACTGAGACACATTTCTAAAACGAAAACACCATTACATTGAAATAAAGAATTATCTCCACAAGTACGATACGATATTCAGAGTTTTAGTTACTAATTTAAAAGATCAATTAATGCAGGTTAAACAAAGCTCAGGTGTCTATCAGACTGAGTTTAGATCAGAAGAAAATAACCGACAAATACTCACTTAAATCCACACAAGCCTCTAATTGCACTTGAAAATTCTGGTGCCTGAAACAAAGAACTTTGCATTTAGTAAAAATCCTAAACAAGAAAAAAATAAAACCACTTGTCATGAACATCACTAGGGAATTGGTGGCACAATACACAGGACACTTCAATGGTCATTTCAACGGTCACACTTCAATGGTCATTTAATAGTCATTTCAATGGTCACTTCAGCGATCAGAATTGCTGCATTTGATTGGCGTTTGAAGGGTAATAAAATCTTCCAAATAATTGGGTAGATGCAAAAAACACACATCCACTTATAATTATAGGCCTACAGGTCATAGACTTTTCTGCCATTTTTAGGAGTTGACTTTTACGTGACGTTGACTCATATCCAAGTATATATGGTTATATCTGATCAGTCCCAAAAAATTCATCAATTGCAATGGAGCTTCCCAGACAACTGATTCATTGATGATAGAAAATTCTAATGTTGCCCAGGGAAAGTTTTGAAAGTCAGGATCATTCAATCGCTTGAACAGCAAGGTCTAGACAGACACACCCTCAACTGCAATGTCGTAGGCAGAACATGGACCAAAATCCTGGAATTCCTTTCCTGCATCTAATCAGTCGCTTGTGTCTGGTGACCAACTTAATTTAAAATCCATCTGCACTGTGGATTGTTCACCTAAGTCTGTTTCAATGAACTGATCATCAGTTCACACCATGAGCTATAGAATCAATAGTAATAATTAATATGAAGTCTCTATGACGACATCCCCTCATATGTCCTGAGTATCCTTCCACGTGGCATGACATGTAAAACAAATATGAGAATTGTGTCCTATATAGACTTCATAAATCCTACATGTGATTTTGCAGTTATAGATAGATGCATGAGCAATCAAAGAGGAGACGACATGTTGAGAACTACTCACCAGAGGCTTGAGAACGAATGCCAGCAACCTCCGGACAAACACCGGAACGATTGAAACAATCTTTATCAATCTCACTGCATCATCCACTGCATCGCAATCTCTAATCAGTACAAAACAAAATGACCTCAACTTCACAAAGCACCACACCCACACAGATTTTCCATTCGTAAACCCTTAGAGCATAAAGTTCTGCACAAGATGGCATAATTCTAAAGCAAACCAGTAAAAAAAAATCACATATGGGTCTCCCCAAGTTGTGTCTCTCCCTTCACTCTTAAACTGCTGCTTGGCTCATAGCATGCCTTCCTCAGTTTACTGACACTTCTACCCATGGCTGAAGTCATACACTGGCTCCCATTCACCTCACATATCCAATATAGGATCCTTCTGCTGGTCTTAAAATCTCAAATAGGCTTTGTGCCCAAATATCTTTCTGACTATATGCGTCAGCCTTTTGTTGCAACATTGACCGTTTGGATCTCTTTGTCCCTCATGTTAGGTCTGCCTTGGCTCAATGTCGGGCAGTTGCTGTGACAGATCATTTGACGTAGAATGACCTCCCCTCTTCCACGAACTAACTAATGCCTGGCACTTCTCGCTCGTGCTCTCGTTCTCTCAAGGCATTTCTTTTCTCCGCTGAAATTGCCTCTGAATATTCTATACTGTGAGAGGCGCTGTAAAAATAATCTTATAAATACGATGCGCATAATTTTATGCCAATTCTATTAGGTTCTAAATCTCACCAAAGAAAGTGAACAAAAAAGAAACCAAATCTTAAATGTCATACCGACTATTTCAAGTTCAACTACCACCCATGTATCAACTACAAATGGGAATCATTTGGTTGGTCTCCACAAGTCAGCATGGGTCCGCCACACGTGACTAATATGATGATAATCCTAGCACAGATTGTCCATGATTAGCCTCCTCCTTTAATTGGCAGTATACGATTGCTCGAATGTCATTAGCATAGTTTACCAAAAACTACCACAAGAAGAAACTAAATTGGCATCATCGTTAAAATCAACTGTGACAACTGAACCTCATCATTGTTATGTGAAAAAGGAATAAGATATGGCAAAAGTAGATATATGCAAAACAGAACATACAGAAGCTCTGCCATTTCTTTGATGCCATCAGCAAACATACAAGGTACCCACAGCTGACAAACTTCCGTCAACTTCTCTTCATATGGAACCAACTAAAAGTAATTTGCAGAGAAAATGTCATATCAATCATGTCTTAAAAATATGTAAGAAATATTAATTTTACAATTTAGTCACTATTTAATCCGAGGTTGAAATGATCCCCTAGGAAAACAATTTGGGAAGGAGTAAGAACTAATTGATGCATTAAGGATCAGGCATTGTTATAGTTTCTAAAGTCAAATTTTAATTTTGTGATCAAAGTAGCATAAATTTTCTAAACAGCCGTAGAGATAGTTAACAAAGTACATGGTTCAAATATAAGAATTACTTTGCTGAACTGAAACTAGAATGCATCATCGCTCAGTCATTCATACTGAACATTTATGTAGCTCCCCATCAGAAAACTACTCAGAGGCACTCCCAACTCCAGAATGAAAAAAGGAATAGTTTTAAGGAGAGAAAAGAACATGAGAGAGAAGGTCCTGGGAAGGATGCAAAGCTCAAGAGGAAGGTCAAGGTGCCGACAACTGAGAAAGCGTGGTTCTGTCCAGTGGAGACATGAGCGCAATGGACAATTAGAAAACCCTGTTCAGATGAGAGCAGGATTCAAGAGACCTTATCACTAAGGTCAGAGCTCGTGAAGGTGACAGACTAAGGCAGCTATTCAATATCTGCTACACAGAGGTGACCCCAGTGGAGAATAATGTCGCACGTATTCATTCATTTCAAGAATTTATATATAGTGCTCACCTCTTCAAGGAAAACTACTCATAGGTGCTCCCAGCCCAGCCATGGCCAAAAATAAATAACTTTAACAGCTTGCAAAAGGTAGGTAGGTCATTGTAAGGGGAGGAAGACGTAGGGCAACCGGGAGTCCATTGCTGGTGGATGGACCAACCACTGAGAAAACTCAATGCAGCATTAGTGACGAGCGTGCCATAGAGACCAGAAGCTCCCCTTTAGTTGAAGAGTGCAAAACTCTATGTGAAGGGAGGCCAGATATATCCAGGGACATGGGTATTTTGGGTATCGGGCCAATAAGACAAGTGCAGCAGAAAGCAAGATCCAATCCAAGCATAACAGTCGACCAGCCAGGAGGCCAGTGTAGATATATAAGTACTACAGATAATTTCAGGTGCGCATATTACCTGATGCCCAGATGCCTCAAGAAGCGCCTTTGCCTCAGCAACGGCTCTTGTCATAGCAGGAACTGCTTCAAAGGAACCAATGAAGAAAGAATATCCGATTCTGAGCGACCGCTTATCCTTCAACACCTTTGTAAACACAAAAGCAAAATGCTTTCCTTATTCACAAAATCAAACGCTGTACTGCTTACATAACTTTCATAAAAATATTGACAACAAATTCAATAAAGCAGAAAGAAAAGAGCTCTACCATTTCGTAGGCTACTGCCATCTCAATAATAGCTCACTAAAGAAACAAAGCTGAATAAAAAATAAAACAACAACAGCATTCTGTGTATATAACTTGATAGTTCCAAAAAAATCATGAAATACCTCATGGCAAATATTAATAACCAAAGTCAATAATGAAGGAAAAATTAAAAAAAAGAAGGCCAAACCACAAATATTGATATGCTAATTCATAGCACAATAGAAATGCTCTGACTACTGGGAATTTGCTCAGCCTTTTTGGGGCTTTCAACACAGTCTTCCTCAACCTCATTGCTATCGAGATATATCAAGAGAGAGGAAGGGAGAAAGGTGGAAACAGAGAGTAAACAAATTAAAAAGTAACTACCAAAGCAATATATAAATAATTATAAAAAGGAACTAATACATCTCAAAAATAAAATACATCTTGATGGTGTTTAAGATACTATTCAAACAAAGTATTTATAGATAGTTAATTTTTCAGGTATTTTTATACAAAACACCTGAAACATGAAGTTCATGATATCGTATGATATCCCACAAAAGTCATGTTCAGCATTTTATCAAACAGTTAACGATTCATTTGTTGTTTCCAACTCATGTCACGGTCATCACTAAAAAAATCAATTGTATAAATTCCAGAACAGAGGAAGAGAAAGAGCAAGTATTGTTGCTGTACCTCATCATTGAATGGCATGACTGGTACTAATGGATCCAACAGGAACATCTCAGGAACGAGCAGAGCTTTCATCATCAGGATCAAACCATCAACGTTCCGAGCCAGTGGACCGTAACAAGCATTGACTGTTTGAAAACAAATGATGGAAACTGAGCATCATCCATGACATTGTTATTGTTTCGAGATGAACATACATGCATCAACGATTCTTCAAAGCGCATCAGATCAATGCACAGTTTGAGTGAGAAGGATGGGGTATGTAGACGATTGGTTAGAGCGCTTGCCTCGTAATGTGGAGCATGGATTCAATCCTTCCTTAAGATGATTACTGTGTAGAGCAACGGTTCCCAACCTGTTTTTTTATTGTACCCCAAACTGAAAAAATATTGGTGTGTGTACCCCAAACAGAACTCGTAAGAAATGTTCTCTGGCAATTCATTTAATTAGAATAGATCGTAAGTAGATTATTAGAATTACAATATTGGTCATAATATTATTAACGAATTTTGCTATATTTATTAGGCTTATATTAAAATAATTATTGTTGTACAATGTACACAATAAAAGTTATTTAATTGAAAATTCTCTTATTTTATTTCCCATCTTTCAACTAACATGCAGATAGGCTAATACCGTCTAATTAATCAAGTCAACATGGAAGTTTAATAATTATAGTTCGAAGATGGGGCTTGCACAACAATATCAGGCTTTATTAATGTCAACTGTAGACGTAAGTCAATCAAGTTGAAGTTTCGATCTGTATTTGTTTTTTATTCCAAGCATCACCGGGAACCCAATTTCACAGAGATATGACGTACTGAAGGAATCAAAAACTTCAAGGCTCTGTCAGAAATTGATCCATATTCTGCTCAACTTTTAAGCGAAAAATCACTCAGCAAGTCCTTGTTTAATTCCCTCCTCAATCGACCAGAGGGCAGTTTACAGAACAAAGACCAGATGTGGTATGTATGGTCTTGATATGAGGGTCCAAGAGAGTCTTGTAATTGTCAAACAGATCGAAACTTCAACGACTTCTACTGTGCGAATGAGGCTCAAATAGAGGAATGTGCAAAAAATGAGCAACTCTGTTACCTTCCCTTAACTCATGACGCCTAATGCAATTCAAACAATGATGAACATCATACTGTGTTTCCCCTTCAGCAGCGATCGTCCACCTTTAGTACTGAAAGAAAAGATTTCAAATACAATAAAAATAGAAACAACTTCTATTACATTGACCGACACCAGCCTCATAGATATAAAATACTACCACTAATATTTAATAAGATTGAAACTTCATAATACTACAATAAATCATAGTAAGTAAAATCACATAAGGTAAAATCAGCACTGTAACCATTTAAATAAATTGAAAAACCCAAGTCAAAATCCAATAGCAGGGAAACCAAAAGTTCAGACAGTTCAGACATCTTTGCTCATACAAGTAGGACCAGTGATTCACTAGATAAGGACCAGTTCAAAGGTCATTTAGGATGCATCTGTTCACACTTACCTTTACTCATGGACGCATGCAATATTATGCAGAGTGATTGGCAGATCTATTAGCACTGTAGTTCCATGAAAGTCAGATGAATCAATTACTAATCTTGCCACTATGTCACTCAACTCGCGTAGAAAACCTTTGCCGCTTTACCGTTGTCAGTTTTAAACAGCAAAAGGATGGTTATACATATCACTCTCTCAAAAAAGAATCTTCTAGTTGTTTTTATATTTTGTTTTAAATTTAACTGAGGAAAGCAAATGTTGAATCTCAAGTATAAGTCATAAAATCATAGAAATCTCAGGTAAAAGGATCTTCTAGTTGCATTTCATATTTTTTTCCAATCAACAGACGAAATCAAAGATCTAATAAATTCAAAAGCCGTATGTATTGATGCTGTCCAGTTAATAATTCAATGAAAAAGGCAAACAAATAAGAAATTTTTGATAATCAGTTGAAGCATTTGGTTTAGTTTAATTTACTGTTGAGAGAAATTCTTGGATGAAATCAGACTGGATCACAAGTGCTGCTTAACTGGGCAGTACCTAATTCGAAAAGCAGTCGGTTTGAATCCTGCTATACCGCACATGGCGGCCGGATTTCTGATGCTGCCTCCGACATCTGATCCAATGCCGAACAAAGACCCTCCACCTGCTATCAGGGCAGCCTCACCCCCAGATGAACCACCTGCCGATCGCTTCAGGTCGTGCGGATTGGCTGTCCGTCCAAAGATTGGATTGGTTGATTCAAAACTACAAAATCAATGCACGATCAGATCAAACCATGTTCAGTCCGAAAACAGTACAAGATCTCAGTGGTGAAATGAAACAAAATATAACTGCACTGTTGTATAAATGATACTACAAGACTAGTATAAACCCATTACTGGACATTAAGGACTATACTGTACAAAGTAATACAGTTCAACAATATAGTTAACATCTCAAGTCAACCAAATTGTACAACACAACAGATTTATTGTATTATGCATTTTAGATACCGTAAGGATTACGGACAAAGACGTTGCTAAACACCCATCTTCTACCTCAGATTTAAATTTACTGACCCAGCAGATAAGTAACAAGTACAATAAATATAATTAACAAACAAGCTATGGTTCAGTTTCTTCCAAGTTTTGAAACACCACCTGATCATAGTCTGTGGAATGTTAGTCTTGACAAAAGGAACTGCGCCCTGTTGTTTCAGAACCTAAGTTGAAAAATGCACAAGGCAAAAATAATGACACTAGTCTGTAATGCCTAAACATAAAATATTCGACACATGGCGTGGTCCACAACCATTTAGCAGTTTTATCAATCTCGGGCCATCAAGTCTTGGTTCCTACTGGACATCTCTTGTCCCATTAGTTCACTTGATAAGAGTGTAAGACAAGACAAGCAGACGCTGTGAGAGATTAAGGTTCGGAGTAAGGAGATAGAATTTTTACCAGAAGAGACAGTTTACCAAACAAACAGACAGATGTTTTCAGAAAAATAGGCTGGCTATGTATATAGTCAACTCAATGATAATTAAAATCAACTTTTGCTATGACATGTTCTTCCATAAATGCCTGTATAGTACTGTAACTTGTGATCAAGACAACAAAACAGTTCACTTCATGGTCTGAAAACTCCACCTACAGTTAATCTGTACTAAAACACAATTTACCTGCATTTAGACACAATTTACCTGTACTTAGACACAATTTACCTGTACTAAGACACAGTTCACCTGTATTTAGACACAATTTACCTGTACTAAGAAACAGTTCACTTGTACTAAGATACAATTTACCTGTAATAAGACACAGAACACCTGTACAAAGCACAATTAACCTGTATGAAGACAGAGTTTACCTGTACTAAGACACAATCGTCTTCAAATCGCTGATCAATATACTGGGAACAACCGATCGTCGAATCATAACCCTAAAACAACAAACTCAATTATTCTTCTGGAAATATCAAGACATAACGTAAAAATTACATACATTGAAAAATTAAGTTAAATTCACTCGATGCAAACAATCAACAACTCTTGAGAATAGCACTCGATACAGTAACTTGTTCATGATCATAGAATTGAACCGCATAGGCAACTGAGATACCGCAAGAGCAGTTCCAGCCAGTCAACAATGAGAGGCTGGCATGGGTATGAGGTGTCAACTGCTTGATTTTCCTTCACTTATGAGGGCAGGTGGCCTTCCCTCTCACTCACAGTCTGATCCTCCCACTGACGGTGGGTGTGCTCATTATAGCAGTGATAGAAAGGGGGAGCAACTCGACCTGAAATCTACAAAAAACCATTTACCCTAAATTGGGGCTTTGAACCCAGAACCTCATGGTTGACAGTCCAGTGTGCAAACCACTGGACTAGCACCCTAATAAAACGTCAGATTAATGTATTATCATCCTTCTTGACCATAAATTTTGGGCATATCATGGGAGGAATCATATCACGAATGAGGAGGTTCTGAGGTTGGCAGAGGTGGGGAAGATGGACGAGATCATCAGACGGAGGAGAAGGAGTATAGCTGGACACATTTTGTGGTGCCACCACAGCGCCCGGCAAAGACGACACTGGGATGGATGCCGAAAAATGGAAGGAGCAGAGGAAGACCGGCGAAAACCTGGAGAAGCACCCTTAGACAAGACTTGAAGGAGATGGGAATCGACTGGGAAGAGGGTGCTAAAGATGAAGCTGACGGGAAATCTGTCAACTCAAAGCATGTCAAACTCGAAATACACATGTAGCTGGATTATACAGGAGATCCTCTATTGGAGATGCATAATTAAAACGTTACTGTTACCTTCTCACATTAAACAAAACGACTCGAAAGTACCCTGATGGCAGCACAGTCCTTGATGCTAATGGGTAGACCATGAAGAGGCCCTCGTTGGCTTGTACGGTCTAAGTTCTTTGCCCATTCCTGGTTCACAAAATAGTCAAATTCTTAAAACTCTGTTAAGCAACAAAATCCTCATAAATAGCAAACAGCAAAACATTTCAATCACAAGGCACCTCAATGACAAACTACAAGTGTTGAAGAGCAAGCAAGACTTCAAATCATAAGGCACTACAGAAATTATATAACCACTACAATTACATGAATATACAAGAACATCAAATCTTAACATGACATTAAGAGAAAGGTACTTCCCTAAAGCTTAGAGCGACTTCTATTAAAAATTATAGTAGGCCAAATTTGATTCAGTGCAAATATTGTATCGTATTTATTACTCTACATAGTGCCACAGCCAGCAGCAGCCAATTAGTAGCACTCCCAGTGCGAGTGTCCCATAATAGGGAAAAACTTTGAGGAGGGAGAAGGAGACCCAGAAAGAATTAGAACAAATAGAGATGAGGGAAGGGCATTCCATAAGGAGGACCTGATGGTAGCAAAAGATCTAGTTCGGACCATAGTGGTCCAGTATCAACTACTTCACAGAACAAAGAGAGTATGCCAGACCAAGGAGCGGAGAGGTCGATGAGAAGCTGCAGAAAGAGAGAAGCGAATGTGACCTCTGAGATATTATGATGCAATACCCACTTTGGACTTAACAAAGAGAACTTTTGAACTGAATGTGGGCTGGTTGAGGAAGATGATGCAATTGACTGACCATAAACAAGGAGATACAGGAATTCATAAAGGCAAGAAAACAATCATAAATAATAACAGCTATAGTTGCTGGAGAAATGTTTAAATGTACATAGATGTACATTTACACATTTCTCCAGCAATTATATTAATTAGCTTATTATCAGTAACAATAAATTCAGCTCAGTCATGAGACAAATTGATACAAGACCAGGTAATGAATATGCATGAACCGAGAAACTTCAATTGTTTATCATCGTACTTCAGCCTCAAAAATTGGCTCCACAAGGCAGTTCGTCTTCTTGTGAACGTCCAGGGCCTAAGAGCAAAAGCACAGCACAGGCATTTGTAAGATAGTATCATCTGCAACCACGCTACATATTTTTCTGAGGATAATAACCAGGCAAGTAAACAATGTTTATAATTTGAACTTAGATCATATTTATACAAAGCCTTTTAATTGCTTCAAATCTTCAATTAGGGCAACTTTTTATTGCAGAAGAAAGCAATATCAAACCAAAAACAAAGAAGCAGGAAAATAATGTCTTCAGCACTGTTGACCATGCAAATCAGAATGAAATAGCAATGTTTAAGGTAACACTGGTCTCATTTGTAACATAATGAGGAAGTGAAGATAAGTATAATGCAAATCTCTATAATAAATCAGTATCAACCAGTTGATAAACACTGCATTGCAAGACCAAATCACTTGATATGCAAGAAGCATAGGGCACATAATTATATATATATATATATATATATATATAGCAATGCAGTGCCTTTTAGGGTGCTGAAACATAAATTCTCATATTAGTGAATGAATTATGACCAACAAGATAAATTGAACTATTTTGGAAAAACTAACCTTAATCTGATAAGCAGTTAGCACTTCCGAAGCAGTCAAACGTGCTGTCTTTATCTGGTCCAGAAGTTCTGTGATACCTAATTTGATTATTGCGTCTGCGTGCTCAGCGGTTATCTGAAACATTAAACAATTAGCTATTCAATGATCCACTGTGGGTTAAATTAAAGCATAAAGTTAGTTTTCAGCATTTAGTCAACCAGTGAGTGAAATTATCATCCAAAGGTGCTGGATCTCTAATTTTCAGAAATATAAATCCAAACATAAAAAAATTATCTGGTGTATATAAATCCCCCAAAATACTTGGTATTTAGATAAAGAATTGAATGCAAGAAACACCCCACACATCATCAGTTATTGCAGCCCAAAAAGACATTTCAGTAAAATATTGAGTATCTCAAAGTTTTGGAAGTTGAATTCAAACCACTGGTGCTGAATGTTATATGCTAAACCATTCAATAGTCACTTTGTCAATTGGTGTATTTCCAGTCACATTTAGTTAACAAATCTATAAAATTTACATCAGTTAAAGTCTATCAAATAAATTATGTATGTAATAGTTGTACACAATTTAATGTAGGCCATACATGCATTTTTCAGATGCACATAAAGACTGCTTACTTAAAACCGGTAGAATTTAACCAGTATAACCAACCTCAGATTTTTTAATGATTTGTTCCAGCTTCTCCATTGCCTGCACACGTTCCTCCTGTTTCTTCTTCCTTAGCCGAGTCAACCTTGCCGTCTTTTCCCTCCGTTTGATCCATCGCCACACAACCGCTGCTCCCACCGTCGCTCCTAGAACTCCGAGCGCAGCCTTTACATGGTACTCTGAAAAACCTCTGTCAGCCTCGAATACCTCAAACTTAAGCAACTTTTCAAACACAAAAAAAGAAAATGCATCCCTAACTTCATTCATTTTGACTAAGATGTCAAGTTAAATATAAGTGGATTTAATCACTCAGTCGATGTCATAAGTAGGTGTCATCAAAAACTTTGTAAGACGATGTCGTACTTCGGCCTTTCTTTCAAAAATCCCTGCTCCCACTTTGACACAATAAAAGGGCAACAGTTCAGAAATAAGCATCGACTAACAGGAAACAGCTAGCGCACGGTCTACTGGGACTACGGGGTAGTATCTCGCTAACAGTATAAAAATGTAATAGCATAACGGTCAGAATTTAACAAAAAGGTAAAGTTTGTGTGAGAACCACTAATAATTTAGTGTCTTAATATTTCCCCATCTATTGATCTTGAAGTTGCAGGCTTATTTAAAATATTTAAATCTCGGCTTAGAACGGTCCTTGCACGGTGACCCTAAACAATACAATACAATACAACTGTGTTTTGATATCGCCCTTCTATCACTTAAGTGCAGAAGTGCACACACGCCACGACGGCGCAACTGCATTTGTAATGCAGAGCAATTGTGTGCGAAGGACTCGCTCAAGGTCCCTACACACTCACAGTGACAGCCCGGACGAGAGTCTAACCCGCTCACTCAGCGTGCGCTGAGTGTTACGGGCCGACCGCTCTAATCGGTAATAGAGTCCAATCAAACGGATGGACGGACGGTGTTGGGAGAAATTAGAATGGGCGCCACATTTCAGAGGCGCGTGAGACGCAAATGTAGCTAACTGCATTGGCATATGGAAAAGTCGGTATTTGCTTTTGTTCATGTCTAACGATAATTTTCTAATTTTCGATGACCCGGTATGTCGATGTATATAGGTCTACATAGGTAACATAGCCGGTTGAGGTAATTTGCCGCTAATCCACCAAGCCTCTCCTCGGACACTAGCCAAAACCGAAGTTCCATCTGTTCCAATTATTAAAAACGATTAATTCAATCCACCAGCCACAACTTACACACAACCCAAGGAATTTGTATTAATGGGTCCTTGTACACAACCCTTAATTTGTGACTGCTACTCTTACCAAAGATCATTTATAAGAGTAGGCCTATAATCATTCTGGCCTTCTAGCAATGCCATCCTGCTTGTACTTCAACAGCATATCTTGTCATCCTCTTATTTTGGCCAGTCAAGGACTTAATTGCTCTGACTTCAAGCAGCGCTTGTGAATAAATGGCATGTTCACTTCTGAACTTCGAACCAAATTACGATTATACTGCATTGTGTAACCTATCAGCTCATAGCCTCTTGTGTGTAGCCTTTATTAGCAGCTTATTATGCGACAGTCTGTTACCGCCATGATGCTGCAAAACACACTTCTTATGGGCCTCCAAAAACAGCACCTTTCCCCCTTCAATCGGTCTCCCGTGCCTTTCAGAATATTATGACCATTGCAGCCGATTTTAGCAAGCTTCCTCCACATCAACATTCAAACATCTTGATAAAGACTCCCAATTTACACTCCATTTGTGTCCACATCCCAATCATCGATCTGTCAAATTTCTATTCATTTAAAAGTCTCACATCCAACGCTGCATTACTTCTCTGGAAGGACCATCCTCTGATCATCCACCAACACTGCCAATCACCCTCCATCATCTGCTTGGGGTTCCTCTATCAATCACCCTTCAGCTTTCCACTCAAAACCGAGGTCTCATCATCTCTTCAAGAATTTCTACACGCACTCACCTGATCCTCAACCGTACAATCATAAATCATGACTACATACTCTGCCCTTATGGAAACCGGACTTAAAAGTTAGACCTCCTTCAGGCTACCCTTTGGACATCCCTCTTGACTTGATGCAGCACTCATGAATAACCTGGTCCCTGTGCTCGGCTTTCCAGTGGTCAGTGGTGTTTTAGAAGTTTGGATGTTACAGTTATGACATGACAGCAAGTACACCAAAAAATGAAAAGAACACATTTGCAAAATGCAATTTTTACAATTGACACAGTAAGTACAGATTTGATTGAACAGATTTATATTGAAGCAGTGTTATAAAAGTAAGTTTTCATTATGATCTGTAAATTATACATGTCAATATAAACATAATATATCATGTTTGATAAATAGCTTGTATATCTGGATAGTGTTTTTTCAATGCTGCCTAAATCGCATTGCACAAATAACTACTTACTCACAGTCAAGTATATGTTTTACAAACTCACAAACATAGATTATAACAGCTCCTTAAGAAGAGTTAGTTCGTAATCATAATTTCTAAACCTGTAGACCAAATACATTATGGTCAGATAGCAAGAAACATCACCACCAATGAATGAACTCTTACACACATGTTCAGTCCGATCACTTAGTCACAGGAACTCAGTCAAGACCAAGTCAACAAGGGAATGTCAGAGGTGGGCAGCTAGACATGAAGACTGGGCTTCTGGGGTAAAAACTGTTTGGGTTTCTGGGGTAACACTCTGAAAACTGTTGACTAGACATGATCACTGTGCTTCTTGATGAGCCTTTGTTTCACACCGTCCTCTAAATCCTTCATGATTCTGAGGCAGAGTTCGTCCTGATAGGGCAACGTTGCCACCTGAACAGCCAAAGGAAGACCAATGGCTCCCTTCAAGTCCTACAGACGAACACAATTAAACAAAATCAATCCAGCAATCAATCAATTAATCAGTCAATCAATCAAATTCATTAATAAGAAAAATCAAGCTGACATTATCGCAAATTGCTACAGCTGCAACAGTTTGTAACTAGTGAGCTTTTGTGTGGTGACTACACGGTCTCAATGAATTTTCTGATCAGATGAGAACCTTCTTCACCAACAGTGCCTATCAGAATTGAGACCATGAAACTTTTTGCTCTATGAATCAACCTGCAAAAGCATAGACAGTATACTCCACAAAACATACAGTAGATAAAAATGGCAAGATTCGCAGTAGAAACAATGAGGAAGGAACCTTCGTTTTATTGAATGAGAACATAACCTAATGGAGGACATTTTTCAGCATGTAGCAGGAAGTTCCACCCTTCACCATACAAATATAGGACCTCTCTGATTGGGGTAAATCCTCCACACCCTGTCCTAAAGTCAGTATTTTAGTGACCTCAATGGTCTAAGATCTTACTTTCTTAATGAGCTCATGAACGTCTGATGAAGTGGAAAGAGTTGGATAGTGATCCAGCATTGCAGTTACATCTTCTGCTGTTGTGACAGACACTGGAACGCATCCGGCTGGAAACTCGACAAGATTGAAGAGCTCAAAGTAACTGGAAATGCCTGCAACAGAACAGGAAATCCAAAATACTGCAGACCAAGTTGCCCCACATGTATCTATTGAACACCAACATTTTAATACATTTAAGATAAAACAATTAAGCCAAGCCAGGACCATCCCAAAGCCTTGTGAGCAATGATTTCCCCATCTGAGATGTTGGAAAAGATCTGCTGCAAGACCTTGTCACACATCGACAAAAACGGTGGAAGCTGACCTTAATCCAAGACATGGAAGTGGCAGTGTTCTGGAGAGGATCTCGCCATAGATGGTGAATGATGATGAAAATTTATTGTTGACTGTTGCACAAAACAAATCACAGTAATCGTCACAAAAAGAACACAACAACCAGACAGCCTACACACACTTCTACTAAAAACTTCTGTTTCACAAACATGAATAGAATTCTTTAGAATGTGACATCATCATGACTCACCTATCACTATAAACAAACAGAGACAGATGGCAATGATTGTAATAACACGTGATATGATTACCTGGAAGCTGTTTGGGAAGACCGGCTGAAACAGCGGGACAGTCAAATGCTGGACATAGTACTCCGTCAAGCTTCAGTTTCTGCCACGCATCAATCACTGTCATCTGCAAGTTCTGTGACAAATTCACAAAACTGTCAAGCAATTCCAGTATGAATGGTGTATTGACTCTGTTATATCAGTCTCAATTCTGCAATGTAACCTTGCTATTCATCACACTATAATTTTTTTTAAGGAACCTAAAGATGTTTTCAGTGCCAGTGTATTAGCACATTTGTGGTGTATTTAGTTAGATCAAATTGTGATGATGATTTTTGTTTATTATTAAGTCAAGGTTGGCACACCACAACCTAGCTACAAGATATTTGAAATTTTCACATGATAATATGATAATAATATTAATAAGAACGATAATCATAATAATTAAACACACAATAGGAAAGAGATAAAGAAAATGGATTGGCCACACGCTGAGAAGAGACTAACTACTAAACCAGTCATAGCAGGCAAATGAAGGGGAGGCAGACAAAAGGAAGACCAAGACAGATGATGATGCTTGACTAGATGATAACAGATGGATGTGGAAAGCTGAAAGAAGAGACCCATTACCTTACCTTCCTATATAAGAGGAGTGGCAGTGGCAGACATTTGCACCAGCCTAACAGGCAGAGAACCAGAAGAAGATAAAGAATCATAATAATAATAATGATGAGTCATCCGCACATGTGTGTAAATGATGAGACAGAGCTGCTGATAAAGAAAATTTTAAAATGTGAGAACTCTGAAAGCAGCAAAGGAAGTTGATGGCTATAGCTACCTTTAACACCTTATTAAGTTCCCAAAGCCCTGAAACATCACTGCAAAAGCAAGAAAACAATTCTGTCAGCAAACACATATGACCAATTTCATCATGTTTAACCATTTATCAGACATACAAACGAGCCAGAAATGAAATACGAAAATGGCAACGATCGATAAAGACAATGATCATCAACTGTCATCATTATACTCATCGTTGCTATCACCATCATCACAGTCATCATCAATTTTCAATCATACTGCATAATTATTAAAAATTTCTACAACAAAACATCTACCCAAGTTACTAAGCTACATTCCAGTGTTCCTGGCAAAATATGCTAAGTTTTAGAAGAAAATATGACCAATAGATTTCCTTGTTTAATTGAAATGGCTAAAAAGACTCAAAATAGATGATATGCAAGTAGTCAGATAACATTCTGTTTCACTTACTCGAATCCACATGATGCTCTCATCTTTGAGCTGAAGCCAGGTTTCTACAAATTGCACATAAACAGTAATAAGATTAATTCTCTTTAGATCACATCAATCAGCCATTCATTCATTCATTCATTCATTCATTCATTCATTCATTCATGCACTCATTTCGATAATTTATATAGCGCCCCTTCAAGGGAAACTACTCAGAGGTGCAAGAGCTTTTAATTATTGATTAACTGTCCCTGGAGATCAACAACCACCTCCTATGTAAACTTCTGGATGTGAACACGAAATGAATGTGCGCTCTGGAGATTCTGAGTGTTGTTAACCCTTTAATGACCAGCGTGTACTAAAGTTTAAGGCATAATCAATAACGCTGGTCGTTAAAGAGTTAAACTGAAACTACAAATACTACAACCGAAATCTCTCAATTTATATAGCACCAGTCCATTTATTCAAAAGCCCAGCACCATTGACAAATCACTTCATCAATAGACAGTGGTGATACATATATTTCAAAAGCAACAAAAACATGAATGAGCAATTTCTTCTGAAAAGATAAATCCTTCCTTCTAAATGCTCATTTTTTTGTGGCACCGTAAAAATACCAAAAGCCCAGAGAATAGTTCTTCTCAGGATATATCCTTTATTTGATTGACTCATTGCTAGAGTCAATGCACTTAACTAGTGCCTCTCCAAGATAGCCTACCTACTTGGCAAAATATAACAGGTTTCATAAGTTGAAGAAGGTGTATTCAGAGTCAAATGCAGATTAAAAGAACATGCATATAATATTTAAATGAAGATAACTCCAATTGAAAGGCATCTTTTAAGTGTGCGCCAATGGGACAAAAGGTATGGTAATAAATTAACCGTTACCTTACCTTACTGTAATCAAATCTAACTGAAGAACTCACAAATGGCTTCAGAATAAAGGCCACCAATTTTCTAATGCACTTAGGAATAGACGAAAAGGTCTTTGTATAACACACTGCATCGTCAACTTCATCAAACTCTCTGACAAAAAAGACACAGCAAAACCAGGAATTTAGATGATTACTAACTACAGTACTAAAAGCCTGCTTCACTCAAATATTCCATCTGAGTCTCATTTCTGGCTTCTTTTGGTTCACCTGTGTCTGGTAAAATGCCGGATGTCTAAATTTTTTTCGTCTGTTTTAGTCAACTAAAAAAATTTCTGATACTTAATCACGAATCCTTTTATCAGTTTCCTATTAACCAGAAAAAATGCTCTACGTCTCAGCTTTATACAACTCTGCATTAAGATTGAACAAATGTCATTTTATAGCTCAAAATTCATTACCAAACACCAACATCATGTTCTGGTAGCAACAATTTGAAGCTAAAATGTACATGTGTCGAGTGTAGTAACTGTAGACCATTCATCAGTCTGGCACTTTATCTCTCAAAGCAACCATTCATCAAAGCAGTCACTATTCCATTTATTCATGAATTCATCACAGCCTCAATTCACCAATTATTCCAATGATTTATCAATGGACCTTAAAGCATCGGCCACATTATACCACTACATAAATGTCTCCAAATCCCGTTCCCATCAATCCATGCACCATGCAAGCACCTGGCAATCAATCCATTTTCCTTAATGGCTTACAGAATATCAAACATCTCTTTTCCACCATCTGACATTATGCACTGGTACCACAGGCAGCTCTGCTCTTCAGTAAACTGGAAATTCCACGGAACAAGCTACAAGAAAAAATCCAAATCATTGGACACTTCAGATTCGTTAATTACTTTCATTGTCACTAACTAAAAAAGATATAAGGGACTTATGGACCCTGGTGAACTGATAATCTGGATAGCGACCTGTTTAAGTCTGATTATACCCTTGCACAATAGAAGTTACTGAGTAATTATAAATTAATTAGGGGACTGCTTTGCAGACTTGAAATTAAACATTACATCAGACAAGATGAATACAATCATCAAAATTAAAATAATCGCAAAATATAAACTTCTAAAGTGCTTCTATAAAACCTAGCATCGGGCAAGAGCTTATTTGCGAGGGCTTCATTACATGTCAGAGATACCCAGTATAGAATTTAGCATGGTCATCAACGAGGAGGCAGAGGAGCTTATCCTAAATTCTCCAAACTAGCACACACGGACCACTTGCAGTTTGGCAAAATGTCCCTTCATGAAAAAATCCGTTCTTGCTCTCTGTCACCAATAATCTTGTCAGTCCCGATATCTCCCCTTTCTACCATGTCCAAGCTCAAATAAATTACTTTATTCTCATGGGGATAATTCACAATACAGAGTTTGCATTATAATGTTAATTGTTCTAATTGTACTAACTGGATCACAGACAATATAAATTGTCTGAGAGTCTTTTAATGTTTGAATTGCTTGAATAAACTGACCTACCTCATATCCAGAAGCTTCCAGTATGTTCTTGGCCTCTTCAACTGCACGTGTCACAGCTGGCACAACTTCAAACACTCCATTGAAGAAAAAATATCCTAGTCTGAGGCTTCGTTTATCATTCAGAACCTAATCAGTTACAAAAAACGTCTGAATACACCTCCATAAATGTCTGAATACACCTCCATAAATGTCTGAATACACCTCCATAAATGTCTAAATACACTTCCATAAATGTCTAAATACACTTCCATAAATAGACATTATATTAAATCGATTTCAATTCACTCAGGTTTAGAGAACATTTCTATAAGTGAAACTCCCAACAAAATGAACCCACATTTCGTATTCTGATTTGAACTTTTGTAAATAAACTATCACACATACCAAAGTCAATTGAACATATTTTAGGTTGCCCTGTGAGAGGCGCCTTATATATCCGTAAATAGAACAGAACAGAAAATATTTTGTACAAAAACAAGTAAAAATTAACAAATTCTGAAAAAACTACAGTACATGCACATTTCTTATAAATACCTAATGAATTTACCAACATCTCATACATCTCTCCAAATAACATTTATAAATAACCTTAATATTGGAAATAAACTTTTTACAACGATACAAAACACAGAAGAGTACACAGAAACCAGATTGAAATGCTGCTATAGAGAGCCATATGAAGGGCCATGTTATCAAATGGATGCATCGTAACAGTGAATCTGTACAATACCAATTTTAAATGACAATATACCCTCCTTCCAAAGTTCCGATAGTTACACTGAACCAAGAGTAATATCTTCAACAACTTGACAAAAAAATGACTTAAAAACTAACATGTGAACCAAAAGTGTACAACAACCAAAATTCTAAAACAATTTTTTCTCAATTAAACTGCATCATCAAGTTATAATGAATAGTATAACATGCACCTCTTTTCTGAATGGTATCACAGGAATGCTAGGATCCAATTCGTACATTTCTGGAACCAGTACGGCCATCATAAAGGCAATCAGTCCATCCACGCTTTGAGCCAGTGGACCCCATGAAGTCAGAACTGAAAGTAAGAACGTATTCTCATTTCAAATTATATTCCATCCTATTTAATTTCTGTTTATTTTCAGCTTCTGAGCATACTTCATTTTCAGGTAAATGCACACTTGATTTCTTAGAATTAAGAATTAGATGATTTCTGAGAATTTGTAACTTGCAAATAATTTAAATTTCAAAATACATTTGATTTTCCAGAATATGTCTATTTTGATTTGCAAGTATTTTCAATCATAGAGTATACTTGTATTTTCAAGTACATGTATATTAGATTTTTGAGTATTTTCGATTTCAAAGCATACTGAAGTGTTATATAGATTTGCAATAGCCATATACAATTTATATGTACGTCATCAAGTTCAAAGTATTTTCAATTTAAAATTTTTTTCTTTTCCTTTTTTCCTTTTTTCTTTTACGGCATTGTGGATGTCAAAGTATTTTCACTCACTGCTCTTTCCCGGCAGAATGTCGCGTTTCCCTCTTTTACTGTAAATAAGAATTGAACAAAACTTAGCAAAAGAATGAACAAGCAGTGTACAAACATATCAACATATCCACAATCGTCAGCTTACCTTTCTGTCCGAGTTGGGAGCGCTTTTGAGTTGTTACCTTGAAAGGGCATTATATAAACCTTTCAGTGAATGAATTAACGAAAATGAGGAACAACAATACATTGAAGAACAGTGAGTCAAATACCACAGAATCTGACAATCAATTAAAATCAAACTCAGTGAGTAGACAAAAATCTGGTTTATAAAACTTGCAAATTAAGCAAACAGTAATTGCTAATGAAACAATCATGCCTTAAAAAGTAATGAGTTATAATCATTCAGAAAATGGTGCTTTGTGAAAAAGTTCAGGTAGGCCTACATAAGATATAATTAATGTTGCCAAAATGACATCAAATGTAAAGCGACAATTGCCACTAATTTATTAACAACCAAGACAATTCAAAATTCTAAGTGGAACAGTGACAGACTATTACTGTCTCTGCATTTCAACTGTGCCCAGAGCTAAAATCCTGGTGGTTCATATAAAATTGGAAAAAATTATTACCAGCCAAGCAATGCAATACACAAAAATCTGTATATGTCTGTGGAGTCGCACTTCTCATGTCTGTTGTTGCGCTTCAAGCGAAACATTCCGCAAGCCAAACAGTTCCCTTTGAAAATTGATTAACTGATGTTTATAAAAGTAGTGGAAGGAAAGCGAAATGTTGGTGTTCAAAAAACGTAACATTTCACGTTACCTCACTCGAAGGGCAGTTGGCTTAAAAGCCGGCACTCCACACAATGCCCCAGGAATACGGATGCTGCCTCCGACATCAGTGCCAATGCCACACAGTGACCCTCCACCAGCTATAAGCGCTCCCTCTCCACCGGAAGAGCCACCCGCAGTTCGGTGGCAATCGAGTGGATTGACCGTCAATCCAAAGATCGGATTGGTTGTCTCCCAACTGCAAGGCAATGAATATGCATGAAGTGGTGAAGTAATTAAAATGCATTCTGCTAAACCAATTTTATTTTACTGCAGGATTCTGTATCATCAACATTTAAAATTTTCCTTTTGAAGTACTAATACTCAATTACTTACTACCTCACTTCTAAGGAATGGAATCAACTACCACTCTCTTCACAGCTCAAATTCACTTCATTCCTTCAAAAAGTGACTCAAAAACTCACTATTTCTATATAGTTTTCAAGGATTTCGAATCCGAGTGCCTCTTCTCTTGGCAACTGACTATTTGCGCCTCAGCTTCACATTTTCGATGCGACTTTGCGGGTGTTACAGATTTAATTAATAATTATAAAACTTAACTTCAGAAAGCAGGTCTGAACACGCTGTGTTTCACGTCTTAAGTATATTAGTTCTGTGACAAATCATCTACTCACAATACAATCCACATCAAGTGAGTCTACTGCAGATTATTAATGCACCGGGCAATTATTTAAGCAGTTTCCCGATACGTGCGGCAATTAAAATTTAATCTTTACATTATCTTGCAAATTTGAATCATGTTCAATGTGGTCCACTATCTTCCTTTTTCTATGCACAATCCATATCTTACCCAAATATTTCCTAAATAGCATTCGTCGATTTATATAATGTTTTCAGTTCCATGTGTAAACTTGATTAAAACAACATTCCACATTCTCACAGAATAAACTTACCTCATCATTGTCTGAGGAATGTTCGTTTTAACAAAAGGAATGGCGCCTTGCTTCTTCAGGACCTAAATATAATCAGCATAACATGAAGCAATGCATGTATGTAATGCAATGATGTCATTGTTCCTGCAAACACCTTTACTTGACCATGAAATAATCTATTAGATTCCATCTGATTTTTTTAAGAAGTCTAGATATTTAAACTGGTTGATAAACAGTAAAACTGGTTTTCACTTGTTGGATTGACAGGTTCTGCCTGTTTCAACCGGAAAATCCTTCAAACTCTGGATTATGCTTTCGATGACAATTTAGACTGGAGGCATCTGTGAATGGATGCAGACAACCCAACTACAGCAATTCAACTGAAAGCAACTGAACGTATATAGCATAGGAAAGTAAAAGCATCAAAAAAGAAATTAGAAACCTAGAACTGTGTTTGAATCTGAAGTCCGTAGTGTCATATAATAAGGATCTAATTATATTGCCACACAAGTTGGAACAAACTGCCTAGCAACCTGTGACACTAGCTTCGCAGTATCTCAGACTCTTTTCCGCAAACTCTTGAAGACCACTTTTCTTCAATCGTGGTTTCACTGTGTTCAGACAGGACTGCCTCTGATCAGTCTCTCTTGAAGTGGTGCTATATAAACATTGAATTATCAACACTACCAATGCACATCACAATACATGCACCCTTAAAAAACACACAAAATGATGTTAGGGAGCACTGCAGCAACACTAGTTTCATCATTCAGCGAAAATTGTTTCATACGAGCATAGAGATGACAAGAAAATAACCAATGACAAAACAATCATACTTGAACAATGAACAAACATTGCTAGTTATATCAACAGTCATAATTAACAAACGCACCTGGATAAGGACACTATCCTCGGTAAATGGCTGATGAATCCACTTTGAACATCCCACTGTACAGTCATAGCCCTGCATGACATGTCAACAAGAAAAAACATCAAACAAAGACTTCAAAAGCAGTCAACAATTACAACACTGAATAATTTATAGCTTTTGGATGGTCAATATATAATAACAGCTTGTAATATGTAATCATTCACATTCTCTTTGAATGGAATCTCTAAATAACTATTCTGACCTTAATGGCAACACAATCCTTGACACTTATTGGAAGCCCATGCAGTGGACCTCGGTGTTCCCTCTGGTCCAATTCGCGTGCCCACTCCTTCAAAAAATAGTATACGTTAGTATAAGCAAAGCTCTTCCATTAATCATTATTACACCACAGTTTTACAACAGTTTTAAATATATCTTTGCAATGATGATCAGCTTATATTGGTCATTAAAGAGTCATGAAATATCGATTACTTGTGGAACTTTCAAACTTCGACTTAAAGTGAAGTTCTAGCGTAAGTTGAAGATCATCGCAAACCACTTCAAAATACAATTCTTCATCTTCCTGCAAAACGGAATTTCCAAGCGGATTCTACCCAGCATTCATTCAGTTCAGCCTAGTAACCAGCTTGAAACTTAGGAAATTAGCAGGTTAGCTCACATGCAATGAGTTATCACAAATGGGCAACTTTCCATAGTATTCGTAGTGTAACCATCACCTTACAGCTGAGTGGTCTCAACGTCTCAATGCAGAAAGCCTTGACCAAAAAGCCTAATACATTGCTTAACATAGTATTTAACCTGAACCTATTTTGCATAGTCATAGCTTCTCCATTTTCCAACTGATTTCTTTTAACCTTCCTGTTATGCAGTGACAATGAAAATTAATATCGGAGTTCACTTCACTTCGCTTGAATCAAAGAGGAAGATTTGAAAATTGCGATTAAGTTTACTCTTACATAGAACATCGATGTGGCTCAATTGAGTGTTTACAGATTCTTCAACACTGACAAACTATAGCCATGAAATAATTTTAACTGATGCTTCTTTCTTAGTTTAAAGTTCTTTAATTTCATTTTACAAATTTCAGACAGAGTTTATCTGACGCACAAAGGCAGAATCATCTTACCTCGGCCTCCATAATTGGCTCAACAAGACAGTTGGTTTTCTTGTGAACTTCGATTGCCTAGAATAAAATAAACCAACTGAAATAAAACTAATTATAAATGTTTATACATTTTCACAAGCAATTACGATGATGACAATGAGTTTGATGATGATGACGACGATGATGATGATGGAGACTACCAGTTTAGGTGTTAATATTATATGAGTAACGATGAAATTGATGAATAAAATAAACAAACAACTATTATTCAGAGCATTAGGCACAAGCCACTGTTCTGAACCTTATAACAAATGCTGTCTTCAGTTACAACTAATGCTGACTGAAATGTAAGCTATAATAGACAATTCTTGGAGAACAGGTTTCTGAATACAAGACATATAGCCTACCTTAATCTGATATGCCCTAAGAACCTCTAAAGCAGTCAATTGTCCCTTCTGTAGCTGTTCTAAGAGTTTACCAATGTCCAAATCAGTTGTATTTTTGACAAAACTGGCATCCATCTGCAAGACAACAAGAAGAGAAAAACAGTTACTCTGAAGTCTGAACTAATGCTAAAAGACAGTCATGCATGAGAAGTAATTATCAACTTCACTTCCTTTGCCTTCAAATAAGAAGTCTGCCTTAGACACATTCTAATTGCAGTCAAATGGAGCCGCTGATTTTTGGGAGCAGCCGAATTCTTGGTTGAGACTTTTTAAAACAGAAATTGGTTAGAGCGGATGCCTTAATACACTGTCGTCTAACCACCATATTTTGACAAATTGAAATTAATTATAGTTAAGTGTAAATCAATGTTCATGTTATGATGTACAGCATTTTCCATGCTTGAAATCACAGCTGCTAACTTGTCAAGTGACATGAGTGACGCAATGCTAAAGTTCAAATGTCTATTCCTGGCTCTCCCTCACCCTCAGACTATCCCACAGACGGTATGATTTTATTATTTTTCCATCTATTCTGGGCCCCTAGGCAGAGCAATCATGGGCCTCTTACACGTAAGTGAAAGTGTTCCACTGCCAAAAATTATAAGTCATATACGTCTTTATAATAGCTATTTTAAATTTGCCGAGAGGGGAAGTGGAAGAGGGGAAAATGCCCAGGGATCCGGTAATTTTGTTATCACTGTACCATAGAAATTGTTATAATATTATTATAACGATGCTAAAAGCATATAGCCATGTCTATGGTACAGTGATAAAAAAAATTACCGGACCCCTAGGTATTTGCCCCTCTTCCACCTCCCCTCTCGGCAGACCTGCAAGCGCATGCTTAGAGATAACTTATATAGAAACTAAGATTTGTTACCTGTGAAGATTTTGCCAACTGTTCAATGTTTTCCAGCGCAATTTGCCGTTCCTTCTGTTTAATTTTACGCAAGCGATTCAGTTCTCCCTTGCGTCTTCCTCTTCTCACCCATCGCAGCAGCAACCCTACCCCAAGTAACAACCCAACAATACACAAAGCGGTCTTTTCTGCGCCCCTAGCTATCTTTGCCATCACTCCCAACAGACGTCAATGCTCCCAATAACACAACACATTTGTCGATCTGCTATATATATATATCGATTCAGCTATACAATGTTGCATCGCAGTTTGTTGTAACTTAGTTTCTCTGAACTTTAAACTCTAAGAACATATGAAGAATACGACTAATTACTGGCGCCATGACGCTGGTTCCCTACCCTAATATTCTACGCGGATCAAGTTTAAAGTTCACGTTAGGATCTTGACATTTATTTACCTTTTATGTAAAAAATGTTTTAACAACGTACTCAAAATTAGTTAAAATTGACTGTTTCTGCGAGTTGTCGCTTCTTATAAGAAGCAAACGACTAGATCTTTTCCAGTAGAGGAAAACGTTACCAAGCCTTAGATTCCTTTGAGTGACCTTGACCGACAATGCCTTATGCAACAGTACTGTTGACACGAACAACTGCATTAATATAACCAGTGAAAATTGACTGTTTCTGCGAGTTGTCGCTTCTTATAAGAAGCAAATGACAAAATCTGTTCTTGCTCTTAATGGATTATTGCATGGCTTGAAAGTCAACACAGAAGTTGTTCCCCACTTGTACGTTATGGTAGTAATATGTCTACAAGACCATTAGTATTCTCCATAATTATGAAACTTGGTGCTCAAACTTTCCTAAAAATTCTCTGTAGCATAGTAATAGGTCATGCAAGTGATTGCCCCATCCTCCAACCATGACATTTAATACGACATAGGCTAGCACAGAGAGCTCCTCTGAGTAGATATCTTGAAGGGACACTATATAAATGTTCAATTACATTACATCTTTCATAGCAAAGGTGACTGCCATCATTAGTCATCCGGGGCTGCACAGACTTAGCTCCAGGCTTGGCTTCTATTTGTAGCTCCTGTACAAACATCATCTTAAGTAAGTTTTGTGAGCCTGAACAATCCATCTCCCTCATTTTCAATTTTTTAGCTGCTCAGCTTAGTTCTTAGCGCTGGAGCCAGCCGGCCTCAGGCGGATCCATCTCAATATCCCAACATATATTGCTCTTTTTATATTTAAGACCAAAGACTCAAGAACAAGAGCAAAGTCTCAAGAATGCGAACAAAGGCTCAAGACCAAGACCAGAGTATAAAGACCAAGACGAAAAGGTTCAAGACCAAGATCAGATTCTTCTGATCTCAGGACCACGATCTTAGTCTCGAGACCCCATCAGTGATGCCAACACGTAACTTACAATGGCCCGTTCTACATGCTGTGAAAGTAAGCAATGATGAAACTTTACTATGATTCTGTAACTCTGAACGCTGTCAACCAAACAGCTGCAACATTCTGAAAATATGAGAAAGCAAAGCCTGCTTTTGAAAAATTCCAGTCTGCTTTAGATAAGCTGGGAGAGATCTGAGCATATTTATAAAGGGACATCTACAAAATTCTCTATATGGCTCATTCATATATTACGTACGCAAAAATCGTATTTTCGGACCCCTCTGTTGCACCACATACATTTCATACATTACATTTCATATATTGCATTTCATATATTACATTTCATTCATTACATTTCATTCATTACATTTCATTCATTACATTTCATACATTGCATTTCATACATTGCATTTCATACATTGCATTTCATACATTACATTTCATACATTACATTTCATACATTGCATTTCATACATTGCATTTCATACATTACATTTCATACATTACATTTCATACATTGCATTTCATACATTGCATTTCATACATTACATTTCATTCATTACATTTCATACATTACATTTCATGCAAATCGTCAAGATTCGAAATCCCCCTCCTCTGGCTGCGTATGTAGTAACTGGATGGCTAAATAGCATGCCAGTAAATTCCAGGATATGGGCTAAAACACTGGGATCACTTGCATGCACAAACGTCCTTAACCAAACACAACAATTGGCTGATTATAAAAAAACTAATTCTTTACTGAAATGACGTCAGACAATTGCTTTAGCACTTGTCTAAGCAAAGATCAAGATACACAACTTTATTCTGTACATTTGATACACATTTACATTTTGACATTTTTCTTAGGTAATTTACAGCAAACAGGAGACCGACTTCCCTGTAAATAACTTCTACATAGATTTCGGTGCACCAGGTCCAGAATGTGCTACAGGAATTTTATTAAACCTTGTAGCCAAATAGTTATGTTTGCCTGTTTCATTACAAGGTTTAATAAAATTCCCGTAGTGAAAAAGGTAAACACAACTGTATTAATTTTGACCAGAACCTTCAACTAACCTCTGTAATGTAAGTGCACACTACGAGTCTAGTGCAAGTTCTTGTGCTTTCAGAAAGTCTGGGACAGTTTTCTCATTAACCTTTTACAAAGAACTGCAAAGTTTTTCCCATACATTCACACATTAAGCTTCTGAACAAAGAAATCAGTCTGACACAAATCACATTCACGTGTTTCCATCGTATATGATTCCCTACACTCACAAATTCTCAAACACCTGCATCTAATCGGACTTGTTCAAATCGAAACACAGCAGTTACAGGTATTCAACCTATTCCTCATTCCCTATCTATGATATGACGCACTGTAAAAGCAACCTATTTAAAGTGCACACTGCTACAGCATTTATTTCTTATAGTACACCGATCGCAACAAAACTGTCAATTTTCATATAGAAACGAGTACAGATATCGTTATTCTACAGCGCAGTGACTATGCAAAATTTAGTACAGCAAGGAAGAAATATGTTTCTGCAAGTCTCTGCAATACCATTCACCAAATAACTCAGGTGAAAATATTTCAACCCCACAACACATTCAGCTCACTTTTACCTTTTAAGAGAATGTTTCATTATCCCAGGACTAGCCTGTCAGTACACATATCGAGTTATCAATCACAGAGCGTGAATATGTACGCTTGATAGACACAAGCATACGCCAGAAAAGAGTAGGTTCTCAGAAGAAGTAGAATGTACGGATAACATAAAAACGACACAGAACCGACAGTGTAAATAAAAGAGATATTTGGAATGAAGACAACCAAATGGAAACTGTAACTATTAAGACATTCTTCACACTAAGGCACCCCACAAGACATCACATTTCAACTAACAGGGTCACAAACAGGGATTTCAACTTGGACAACACAAAAGTACAGCAATGTCTCCGTTTTGTAGCACAACACCACGATGCTACTCGTTGCCAACTTTCCGCCAGTCTTCTGCGGACAAGAAGCCGCAAACTGACTAAATTAAGATGTTGCCTACAGTGGCACGACGACTTTGTTGCAACCACACATTTGCAGCACAGACAAAAACGCTCCCTCTGCTCTATTTTACAACAACCTTGCCAAGAACATGACAGCCACGCTTCCTCAGAAACAATGCAATGCTTGTCATATTTCCTTCCATAAAAAAACAGTCAGTTGTTCCTGTCGACTGAAAGATTAACTATAGGACCTGGCTCGCAGCACTCTGGCTCTGGTAAATGACGGCGCCGACGAAATTTACGCCGGCCGCTATGATGAAAACAGGGAACCAGCGCCCGTGAGATTGTGTGACAAGCTCTGCCGTCAGAGGGCCACACATTATGCCAGGAATGGTAGCCTGTAAAAAACATTAAAAACATGCGATTACACAATTTTCTGAGTTGAAAGCGTTTCCGAGTAAATGGCCTTCAAGGGGCGAGATATAAACCTGCCATAATAAAAATCATACCTACATTTCAAAGTCATACTGAAGAAACCCCATACCCTTTAACGACAAGCATGCACTAAAATCTATGGGAAACCAATGCAGCTTGTCATTAACTATTTTAAAGTACAATGCTTTTATTATCAATGGTTAAAACGTCGAACCATTTCCACCACCAGATGATGCCTACAGCATCGCACTGAAGTGCACAAACAACATCCGAATGTTGGTGATTCAGAGAACTTAACAAGCAGAAGGAAACAGAGAAACAAAAACACCAACTTTTGCTCTTATCAACACAAATACAATACAATCTACATACTCAGCAATGGTTGACTAAACACCAGTATAAAAAAGTTGAAACAGTAGGAGGCCACAGAGTAATGGTTGGCACAAACAGCAGTAGGTAAGTGATATTGATTGCTGCTGCCCCATAAGGTTGTCTAGTCCTCCATCTGCTAGGTGGCAGTGATGGCTAAATCAGACATAGAAAGCAATAGGCGCCTTGTATGGTTGCTGCACGTATACATTCAACTTCTACAATAACTTGTGATCCTCTGTTCATACTGTACTTGTAATCATACTGTAGCCGTGTCAGTTAGAATGTAACTAAAACAAAGATCATTATTTTTATCTCCATAAAACAACTTGTAACCATACTGTGGTGCATCAATCTGAATCTAATAAACAAAGACTATAATTATTATTAGCATAAAATTGTCTAACAGGTGAAACCCACTCACCAAAGTGTTCGAGATGGCAAAGGTGATTCCTGCGTGATTTGGCGCAACGTCAGCATGGTTGCTCAAATGACCGGAGGAATTGCAGGCACTCAGACCCATTGACAACGATACAAACCTAGCAATGAAGACAAGCACAATTCAAAATCTTAAATGCACGTCCAATCACTGAATATTTAGCGCCTGCTTGTTCGACCCCTCTGTCGAGGTATTCCTGCCGAAAAAGGAAATCCTGATTGCAACCGAATGTGGAAACTTTCTGGATAGCAATTGCTATGGACACTTTCATGGTTATCAAAACATGGAATGATTAGCCAAACAAGCACATGTAGCGAAGATCAAATCATGGTACTATACATATGGCATTCTCAATGTAACTGAATTCTACTGTCATACTTCTGACAGCAGTCGCTCTACCCTATCCACGCAACTTGGCATACAGACTCAGAACATCCATGCCATCTGTTAGCTGTCAGCGGGAATTCATTGGTTGGTTCCACGCCAGTGTGTGGGCACACCACTGTTGACTCTATTCAGCCCACTTTGTTAACTGATATATTTCATTAGTTCATAATGACATTCAATATAATTTAAGCCAGTGCAGAGAGCCCCTCTGAATAGATATCTAGAAGGGGGTGCTATATAAATGCTTGATAACATTACATAACTTCTACTAGCTGCAAGATCTTTGAATTCTGGACCTATCCAACACCTAACACCCATCTAACACTCACCATGCCTACCTGCTCTGTGCTTGCCAGTGTTATAATTAGCTCCAGCACCAAGCTTGATAAAGGTGCATAAGAAAAAGCAAATGCAGAGAGTCATACTAATGCAGTGTTTAGATAGAAATGCTTGAAATGAACTCACAAGACGGCCAGAGCCAAGTTGCTGACTGAACTGAAGAAGAGGAGAAAGATTCCAGGTCCGAGAAGACCAATGCACGTCATGAGACGACGGACGGACAACACTGTCCATTTATGGGTTATAAGGGCATCGGCAAAATGACCGGCGACTACAAACAACAACCCACAGACTTCCCTCTAATATTATTGTCTAATTAACTATTGTACCAGAATCATAACGATGCAGAGGGCATCAATTAGTGTGAAAATGCAGACCAGAATTTTGTATATGAAGTTCAGCAGTCCGATCTACATGCAGGCCAATCTTCAAGAGAGGCTGGAAGGCAGGCTATGGCAAGTTTTAAGTTTATACATGAATGACATTAAAGAAATGATGACAAAAACATAAAACTAATTAACTGATTAATTAGTACATTAAGCCTCACATGGTGTGACCAGACATGCAAGTAATGAACCCTTCTCATGACATCTAAAAATAAACCAGAATGGTGTCACCAACTAACCATTGATACGTATGTGTCATTTATATAGCACATATTCCAAGCCTCAGTTGGACTGACTCTGGACTTTTAGAGGCATACCAATATTAATTAGCAGTAACCATTGACTGATGCCAATATATTACATATGTCATAATAGTCCTAAGTCCTCAGATTAAATTTCAAATACTGGCACTTGCTGTGATAAGTCAAGTAGACATGACGTTGTGTTGTCGATTAGATAGTGTGAAGATGATGAGAGTGGAATCAAGATGACGGCACGTAGCGATGATAATGAGCAACTATGGTAAAGTTGTCATTGTTGCAAACGATGATAATGTCTGCCATTGCAGTGGCAGACATCATCCTTGTTATATAGAGTTTATGCACAGCTACTTCAAACTGGAGCTCTTTAAATCATTTGCCACTTAACATAGACCAGCATAGTACATTACATAGACCCACAGGGTACATTACATAGACCAGTGTAGTACATTACATAGACCAGTATAGTACATTACATAGACCCACAGGGTACATTACATAGACTAGTGTAGTACATTACATAGACCCACAGAGTACATTACATATACCAGCGTAATACATTACACAGACTCGTCTTGCAAACACTGACCGACTCCGACCAAAGAGTTCATAAGGTATGGCACAGCAGTGAACATGATGTCGTGAGTCTCGGCGCTGAGATTGCGCGCCAGGTACGTCGGCAGCCACTGCATTATTATGTAATTGGACCAGTTCATGCTGAAGTGCGCAATGTAGATCGACCACAGAGGCCAGTGACTTATGAACTCAATCCATCGCGCTGTACTGTTCGGCACCTGACAAACCAACAATACAACGTATTGTAACATAACACATAATACAAATGTGCTGAACAATTCAAAAGATATAAATCCACTACTCAGATTAAATTCACATTATTAACACATTGACCGCCACATACAATATAACTGCTATGCCAAGTCATAATGACAAAATTATTACAATACTAGACTTAGTGATATATTTTTTACTTTGCTTCCATAATAAGGATGCAAAAACAAGCTGCCATACTACCAAAGAACCCAACAAATCACCCACCACACCACCTATCAAATCACCCACCAATGCATCATCAAAGCGTTTAGCATCATTTATTGTAACTACGAGTTAATTCGTAGGTGGCGTATGGAGGAAACATTTTAGGTAGTGGCCAATGTGTTAAAAAATCAACAAGATGCCAATACCTTATTTATAATTAACCGAAATTAGAGTCCGGTTTGGAACACATTGTTCTGGTTTGAGTTATAATATTGATTCTACAGAAGGTCAGAGAGGTTTCTAAACGGCGAGTTGCAATTAGTAGCTTCTGTAGCACCGCTGTCTAATACACAAGGGCATCAACTGATGTCACACCAACACAAAGCCACAATCAGACTATCTTAAATGGTAAATTCATCAGTAAACATTGATATTATGTTACAGGCAGCTGCGTTATGCAGGGATTTGATCACACCAGATCTGTCTTTTGTATTTTAGTGCGAAGATGTTCGACATTCTTATGACACATCCTTGCCATAAGATTATAGTCAGGGTCCCACCCTCATCCCTTCGTTGTCTGAACATTTTCTTATTTCCTCGGGGCTATCATGCTGAGAGTGCATCTGAATAGCTAGTACTATAAGTAGCAATTAATCAATTCTCAGATAAGATCAGTCATCTGTAGATGGGAATTCATTGGTTGGCTGCACGTGTGTGCATTGGCATGCCATGGGTGACTCTATACTAGTTTACTGTGCCTTGTTCTGCTACCTGATGCAATAATCCAGTTGCAAATGGCATCTAATATTATATAGGCCAGCGCACAGAAAACACTTTTGTCAGATACTTGTATATGTGTTGTATTAATTGTACTAATGCACACACTACTATTAAGATATCAGAACTGGCTTCATATAAAAACATACATGAAATGAAAGTAATAAACCTTTATAAACTCACAAATACAGCATCATCATGATCTTCTTATTTACAACGTAACGGTAATGATTGCCGTAGGGGAACGTTGCAACTTACGACCGTTCTACATACCTTCGGTGGTTGTATGAACTCCTCTTCAAGAGGACCTCGTACTTCGCGATAAAATATCGCCCAGATCAGTACCCAAACGAATCCTAACGACCCAAAGCTAAAGAACATCCACTTCCAGGACAGGTGAGGGCAGACCTGTGAATAACAAAGACCAACAAATAATGCCTCCTGGCAATAAGTATGCCTTACTAAAACAAAGAATAAAAAAAAAAATTTACTGCAAATTCCAGCAATATTTACAGGAAATCATACTATTAAACCATATTGGTGCAAGGAACAAAAACACTAATCTAGGAAATCAGTGAAAAGTTACAGATATCAGATGACATACTCAAAAAACACAACAAAATTCATCAACAAAATATATCCAACTGGATAAGACACAATTGACCCAGCATTATACTTGTGCAGTCTTCCAGTGGCGAATTCTCCAGTTATCCATGGATTTGCATACATACTATTCTTAACTTTAAGAACACTTATTCAAGCAAGTACAGCACTGCCGAGAGGTAACCAAAAAGGCGCTATATAAATTGACTACATTCATACATAAACGCATACATAGAAGCGCAGCGTTATCTACCACAGTGCCGCACAAATCTGTTTACAGCAATTCAAATTCTGGCATAAGATTAGACTCCAAGACAAAGCACATAGATGAAATTAAGGCAGGCTGAATGACAATGGAGGCTAATCAACAAAGTTCCCAAGAAATTTCAATATTGTCTTTCAGTTGTTCCCCTAACACTTTACAAACGAGTATGTACTGAAAATCAATATTTCTTGTTATTGAATGATTAAAGAAACATCTCTTGAAGAAGGCACTAAATGTTTGGAAAATACATACAGAGAGGTATGTGTTCAGAAAGCTTACCAGAGCTGCCACAGTCTGGCCAACGGAACCCATTGCAACCAGGTAGCCGAAAGCTCGTGATCGCTCTTCCACAGGAATTGTGTGTGCAAATATGTGGAATATCGTTGGAAGGCCTAAAGCATTTAACAATTTAAGAAACCGATCAATCTGAAAACTCACGAAGGAACAAACTAACAAATGAAGTTCAATGTTTATCTCCAAAATCAGACTAGTATTAATATAGATAAGGTGATATAATTGTAATCACAAACGTGTATTTATATAGCGCCACTTTAAGTCAAGGTGCTCCCGACTCGCAGGGCCAACTGATGCATTCATGACATTCACACGATTGTAACATTGCCCAAAAAAAAACAATCTACTGACTTCTGCCCTACAACTGTCAAAAGTGTATGCAAAGATACATAAAAAGCGTAGTGTGAATGATGAAAATTAGGAGACCAAAGACAATACTTGCCTAAGCCTTCTCCAACTCCCAGCAGAACTCTAAGAAAGATCAGCAAGTATATAGAACCATCAAAGCACGGAGTAATGAAGGTTGACAGGGACCACATGAAAACAGCCAGAGTGAGAATGTTCTTGCCACTGTAATGCTTTGCGGCACTGGCACCAATCAGCTGCAACACCAAAAATCAATGACACAGTCATAAATATAACTTCCAGCATGCCAGAGGCCAGGATATGGTTGAATGCTAACAAGCTGGCATGAAGATCAGAAGGACGTGGACTCGATACCTGTCACATCACTACATCACTTATATGGTGTAGTTTGGGCTACCTCGCTCTCCCGCTTCCTCTGTGCTCCCCTGCATGGTCAGGCCTTAGTACTGCTGGCCAGAGAATGCGTCTCAATGCAATTGTAAGGAAATTGATATGGCTCAAGTTTCTGCCTTAAGACAAGGTGACTTTTGACGACCTGTGGTCGTGCAGATTCCTCTCTTTTCTCTTCTGTGCTACACAATCTTTGCCATGTTCTAAGTTGTCTTTTGCCACCTTTAAAGATTGTTATCTATTCACTTCGTCCTCGATCGCACAATCGTGAGATCCCATGCGCTGACGCACTAACTCGATGTGGTTTTATCACCCAAATCCTATACAATTGAATCTATTCTTATTGTGAGTGTAACTAGGCCTAGTATTGTTTGATTTCTATTTACTATAGCTACTCATAGGATGTATGTTTTGTAATTGCTAGCTATGATTACTTTATAAGTGAAGGCCTACATTATTTTACTCTAACTACTTTGAGGAAGTCTAATTGCTGTGTAATTGCTTGACATGTTTATTTTAAGAATGTACATTTTTTGAACGTTCATATTATGACGTGCCCGCAGTGCGTTTGCAAGCGGTTCAATAAAGTACATACTTACTTACTTACTTACCTCACCCATAAAGTCGACTAATCCTTACAATTGCTAAGTTGTGTTAACTCGCAAAATGAGCAGCAGCACAGATGAACAACCTACGGGCTGCAATACAGTCAAACTCGACTCCTGCTAAACCCCGATTGCAAATGCTCTTAACTAACAAGAGTGCCCAACAATATATTTGATTTAAGCAACCTCCATCACTTTGCACAGTTGCATCATCCTAGAAATAATGCCCAAATTGGAACTTCAAGTATCTAGATTGAGCTGAAAATAGTGATGTTAACGTAGAACATCCGCAAAAGAATGTTTTGTGAAAAATTTCATATCGCCTAAGTGTGTTCTGTTCATGAGCCTGTCTTGGACCAAAAAGACAAAGCATCTAATGCAAAAGGCATCAACTGATGATGCACCAAACTGAAGCAAGATTTCAACTAAAATTGCACATTTATGTAGTGCCATAAAAGAGAAGCAATCCTGACCCAGCACAATAAAAAAAACTATGGAACTAAATAGTTTTCAAGTATTTGCGGAATCAGGTCGTAATCAAATGAGTTTCCAGATGATCCTCCGAAAAGCACAATCACAACAAATACATTTAAATACATCTTAAATTTAGACACTTAGTTAACAAGTTATATATGCAATATTTGCAGATGCTAATACATTACCTGTCTACATTAATAGTCACAATCAACTTCCACTATCTACAATAATTTAATTGATAATTACAAATCTCCATTACATTAATCAGTAATGTAATTAATTCAATTGTCATCAGATTACCTTACCATGCTACTTATGTATCCAATCGCAAATGCGCTTAATATCCATCCTTGACTGTGCAGATCCCATTTGAATTCAGCGCTCATCTGAATAATTGCGATAGGCATGATCACACGATCGGCAGCGTTGATGAAATTCGCCAGCGCACACAAAGCGATCGTGCTCGAGGTCTTTGTAAACTTAGCCATTGTCACCGAAGAGTACGACGCGAAAGGAAATCACTGGAAATTCATAATCACACTTAAGCGGTGTGCATTAGGCATCAACAGAGTCAATTCCATGCTCTGAAATAACACAATGACCACATAATCACCTTTATATTTCTTAAATATAAAAATGCATGCACCAAAAATATATGCTGGGTAATGAAAACATGACAACATAATTTATATGAATTACTCATAAACTTATAATATTTACATAATATTTACATGACAAAACTAATAAAAGCATACCGTATACTGCATGCTTGCCTTAATATCTACACTGGTTCTCAGATGAATGTTCTAGAGACTGAGTGTGACGCAGCAACTTGACATAAGAATTCAACAAAAGATAAGTGTAATATGCAAATCTTGAAACAGAAGAAAAAGACCGATGTCTGCGGTGAAGTTACAAACAGCAAAAGATCAGACTTGATGTCAGCCCTGGAGAGAGCAGAAGCCGTAAACTCGAAAGATGAGCAAAGCCGGCGTGCGGCTTCTCACTTTTAAAATTTTACTCATGACAGGGTATCGACAATTCGACTGCAGTAGCAAAAATGAGATGCTGTTGAGACATTTTAAAACTGTTGCACAGAGTTAAAAACATAATATTCCAACTTTGGTGTAGGGATACAACCACAGTGCCGAATCGCACATACAATAGCCAAAGAAAGGCATCGCCTGACGATCATTTTGACACGGAACGCTCCAATTAGCAAAGTATCGATTACACCGCGTCAAAAAGTGTCAAATTTCTTCTACACACATTTTAAAGAAACATAATTTTAATGTTTTCAACCTTAATATCGACGTCACACGATTTAATCCGGAAATTGAAGCAAAGCGCCTCCGGTTGACGGATTTTTAGGACAAATATTAGGACTCGAGAAGTTATATTGCGCTTTATTTACATACCCATTATGTATTATTCAGGGCTGCAATGTTTGTTTTTTAAAATTTGGTTTTCTGGTTTACACAGAAAGATACCAAAATGTCTCCATTATTAGAGACACCGGATGTTTAGGCCCTATGCTATGGCAATTTTTTGTGTTTAAAAAATTATTTTTATTTAATTTAGTAATATTACAATTATATTACTAATTGTGTGTTATTCAGTCCGAAATCAAGCAAAATTAATTATAAAAACGAGTTGGATCTCTTTTTCATGCTGTGTTTGGTTCTTTTTACAACAAAACTGTTGTCACCAGCTTAAATCGAACACTAGCTCTGCATCAAATCAGTGCTAGGAGTTGTTCAAAGTCAAAGGACAGTTGGCCGTGAAAGATCAGAATCTGGTTTCCATGCAGATCGAAGGTCAGCTCCATCACTATTATTCTGCCGGACGCAATAAGTATAAATTCGAGTAAGAATAAGTGAATTTACAAACCCTAGTGTAATTTATTAGAAATATGTTCACGATGTACGTTATTAGTAGCGCTTGCCGCCTGTTTGGCTACAAGTCATCCAAGCCATAGGCGCCGACTCCACAGGGGCAACAGGGACATTCACCCCAGTGCTTGTCAAGGTACTCGGGCGAACCTAATATGATTATAATAGACATGGCCTACATATATAGGCTATGTAGGCCTAAACAGTCTGAACTAATGATGTTGGCAGCCTAGCAGGGCGCCCATTGCGCTATAGATGTTAATTTAATTTAACCAACACCGCCGGTTGTATCGAACTCGATTCCTCAGCTCTGCGCCCCAGTGTATTATCCATTGCTTCACGGGCGTAGGCCTATACAGAGTGATGCATGGATAAGGCTATTGTGCGTAGGCCTACGTTAAACCTAAAAAGCCGAAAAACTTAAAAACCTAAGAACTCTCTTTGAAAGCTTAGCTTTTTCTAGCCCAGGTTGGAAGCAGGACAAATAACCAGGGATGTGGTCTCGAGACCGCGGTCTTGATCTCGAGACCGGAAAATTGCGGTCTTGGTCTCGAATGCGCTGGTCTTGGTCATAAAGGAGCGGTCTTGGGATTTCTCGCCGTCTTAGGTTAGCGTTCTTGGTAATTTGTCGTATCAGAGCAATTTCTTTGATATTTGTCGGTTATTTTCGATTATTAGAGACACCGGATGTTTAGGACCTATGCTATTTTAAATCGATTTATGACGTGCTGACCATCTATATATACATGTCACTATGGGCAAAATGTGCATTTGCACCGGAACCAGGCATTTAAAAATTTGCTTTCACAAATTTCAAGGTTTTGGAACAATCTAATAATGATGTGGTCGGCGACGTGTAGTCACTGTTAACCTACAATTCCGAGTACAAGTAGGACTATACCGTTCAAACGTTAATCTACTTGTTCAGAAGTCTTAAAGTATTTGCCTATAATTAATGTTTTAAGCGTCTTATTCCATTTGAGCGTCTTAATAAATTGAATTGTTTATAAAAAAAGCTAGAGTATCGGTCTTGGTCTTGGTCTCGGACCCTCGGTCTTGGTCTTGGTCTTGGTCTAGGACGACCCGGTCTTGGTCTTAGACCTCTCGGTCTTGGTCTCGGTCTTGGTCTCGAGGTTTTAGTCTCGTGCCCAACACTGCAAATAACAGTAGGTCTTGAAAATAGTTTTAGATTTTCAACGCGCACGCACTGTCGCATAACGGACAAAACATTATTCGTGCAGCCGTGGATGGGAGAGGTGATAGGCATAGTTAGCTATGCCTCGGTCAGTCACTGACAGTCAGTAGGGCGTAGCCATCAGCGTAAACAACGGCGCATCTTCATTTTTCAAACCTCATGCAGGAAGTAGTAAAATTAAATTCTGTCCAGTGTCCGTCCTTTCGTCTGTGTGTCTGTCTGTCTGTGTGTCTGTCTGTCGGTCTCCTTCCGTACATCTCCATATACATGTATATGGATCGTACGTCGACGTAGCCTAATTAACATCGTCGGAAATGGCCTAAGTGATTCTATGCCAAAGTCGTCGCCATGGGAACTGAAATGGAGGCACCACATACGTACACTGATTACAGCGCCGTAGCTCAATGCATGCGACACATATAGTCCTAGGCCTAGACAAGTAGGCCATACACTCATAAACACAAATATACACATGTATGCATGTATGCATACACTGTAAAATACATGGACACACACATGGACACATTATTATAGGGGGTCTATAAGTATACCTACACTGATACACTGACACAATACCAGTACATGATAACGTGATATTAATAACACTTAATATTGAACACACACACACACACACACACACACACACACACACACACACACACACACACACACACACACACACACACACACACACACACACACACACACACACACACACACAAACACACAGGTATATATATATATATATATAGCACGCACATAATCATATAGGACCTGTGCTATAAGCGGACATAGAGGATCTGACCGAGCATAGGCTACATGTCAATGCCACACCTGAGCACATTAAGCACCATATATAGCATAGGCCTACATTCTGTTGATGATCAGAGAACCATCAGACAGACTCCCATGTCTCTCTCTGTCTCTGTCTCTGTCTGTCTGTCTGTCTCTCTCTCTCTCTGCAGACGCAGAGGCGGGATCAGACGGACGAGAGAGAGAAAGAGTAAGTAAGAAGGACAGCGATCGACGTCTTTGTCAGGTGTGCAGGCTATCATCACTCGGACATGACGGGTATTTGGATTTTGGTCTATAATTGTTGCCTGTCGTTGGTTATTGTTGAGGTTGTGATGACGACATATATAGGGCTTATTATAGTTACTATTGACTTGCTGACCTGATATTGTGATGGTGACGATATCGGACATAATGACGATGTTCTCGTGACCACTACAGTTGTTGATGACTACGATACTGCTGAGGATGATGATAACGACGGTGGCGATGGTGCTTGTTGTGTTGTTCTTTTACGGCTTCTGATCATGACGACGACGAGGATGGCGGTGATAACGACGACTATATATAGGCCTAGAGCGCTAAGGATGATGATGATGATGACGACGATAATAATAATTACGAGTATTACAATAATCACGTAATAGTAATAATAATTATCATTTTCTATTATTATCATATTTGTTCGTGAAGCAACGGACTTGGATTATTATTATTATTATTATTATTATTATTATTATTATTATTATTATTATTATTATTATTATTATTATTATTATTATTATTATTATTATTATTATTATTATTATCATCATCATCATCATTATTATATTTTTATAATAATAAAAATAGTAATAATAATAATAATAATAATCATTATTAATAATCACGATTATTACTATGATGATGATGACGATGGTGACGACGACGATGATGTTGATGATGATGTTGAGTATGACGATGACAATGACGACAATCATAATGATGACGATTATGATGATGATGATAATGACGACGATGATGATGATGATTATTATTATTATTATTATTATTATTATTGTGATGACGACGATGATGCTGATGCTGACGATATACTGCTGCTGCTGATGATGATGAAGATGAGAAAGTTTATAAATTCAAATCTCCATTTTGACGCTGAGTTCAGGACCAAGCGAAGAGGTCAAGGTCAATATGGAGTTGGACGATCGTTATCGTGAGAGGAACCACAACGTGGGTGGAAAGACGATTCCAGGGAAAGTCACAGAGGAAGGACCGCCAAGCTCCATGTCCATCGATGGAGATTCAGATGAATCATACTCCGCCTTTTGGCGACGCGAGGAACGACTTCTGACACGGTTGTCAATGGCAACCGCCGGAATTCCCTACGCCGTTGTCGTGGTAACGGCAATTGTTTCCTTGGGAGTGGCAGCAGGTCGACAGTCTGATCTGCAACACCTCGAAGGTCATCTGGAGGTCATCTCTGCTTGGGACACACTTGCCAACGGACTCCTGGAGGAGGCTCAGCAGATGATCTGGTCAATTCTTAGCCAACACAGGTTCCGGCTGTCAGTATTATAACTGTAAATGGGATTGTCATCGAACATTTATGAAGCGCTACTCGACGATTCAGATGCTTTTTCTATGGCGACCGTATGATGGAATAATAACGTCCTCTCCACTCCTTATATTGTCATGACTCTCTAATACCCCGGTCTAGAATGGCCACCAGATGGACCAGCTCAGCATTGTGCCTATTCCTCTGTTGGCTCTTCGATATGGAATGTCCTTTCTGCTGTAACTCGTGCTGAAATTGTATCTTGTGGCCCTTCTGTTTCTGCTCGTTCTCTTAAGACTTTTATTTGATTGAGGTGTCGCACTTGGAACGGACGCTACTGATTAGGTCGTACTTTGACAGGCGCTATATAAGTTCATAAATAGAATATAATAGGATAGAATAGAACAGAGTATGAGTTACGCTGGTTTCATGTTCTGAGCGAATCTCCTTTGGCTGACATGTGTCTTCAGCACATAAATCAAAGAGCGCTGCAATCGTAATATCAGAACTTCTAAAGTGCCACTAGAAAGTCAAGTGCAGAGCACCAGCTTATTCACGAGCACTATGTTGCAGTCCTGAGTCAACTCGTTGCGCTCTGCAGACTGTGAAGATATGCAGTTGCTGCGCTTCCGGCCATTAACTCGAGTCCCATCGTTTTTTCTCTTCTTTTCTCCTTCCTCTTTCCTCGTCTACTCTTTTCTCATTTTCTGTTTTCTTTTTTGTTCCCTTTTTTCTTTCTATCTTTTCATCCATGAAATGCCGTCACATGAAAGTGCCGATGAATCGACCCGCCCCCTCCGTCGTCTTCGACGCCCCAGTGATACATTGGGTCCAATTCTCATTGCACAAGGATGCAACGTGGACTTGGTTTCTACTTGTTCGACTGAGCGCCTACGAATAAACTGCGACATCCTATTGGGGGCGCTGTAGAAATTTACCGGGAGCGGGGCATTTGCTCTCCAGGACCCTCTCGGGCCATGCAGATGATGATGTTTTTAACAGACATCTTTCCTAATATGCTACGGTAAAAATTCATATTTATTTCGCATATAAATGACTAATCTTAAAATGTTTTACATTTGTGGCAGAAATTTCACAGTACACAATCAATCGAATATTCAGGATTTGTTCGCTAGAATATTAAGTGATTCTTCTTTGGACGTGACTTCTCTTGAGCAACAATTGGTCGTGACGCGACAGATGTACAGCAGTCCACAACCAATTCTTGAATGTGTATGCAAGTACAGAAGAATCATGGCGTCGACTGTTACAGCATGTCCACGGGTGGGCGATAATATAGTATCGTGGCTCGAGCCGAGGATTGGAAGTGACTTACGACAATTGGACAAGATCGTCAAATATAGATTGGAAGGTAAGCGAGTCATTTCAGGTCACTTTTTTGTCATTATACGTCACATTGGGCCTTATTCCCAAATGAACGCTGCACAGAACCTACTTGGGTTCCTTCTGATACCCTTGGAAATACTGACACACCAACGCAAACTGAATTAACCGAAGGCAATGATTGAATTGCAATGATCCATGCATGAGTGTAAGATTTAGCTGAGTGAATGAAGGTCGGTGCAGAGCGGGATCCTAGATTGCAATGGGTGTTTCACTGAATCCGGAGCAACAGGTAGAAGCAAGGCCTACAAACTCACTTTGCAATATTAAGTGATTCTTCTTTGGACGTGACTTCTCTTGAGCAACAATTGGTCGCGACGCGACAGTCCACAACCAATGCTGGCATATCTGCTCGTGGCAATTCTTCTTGAGTTGATCCAGATAGGCTACTACATGTATCCGGAGCAATAACTGGTGGGTTTCCAAGTATTTCCAATGGTATTTTAAAGGATCCATAGGTTTCCGCGAGGTTTCCAAAACTTTAGTTGTCTGCCCTCGGTCCCGAAGCAGAAGTCAAAGAGCAGTCCCTTTAACTATCCACGAGGCAGCCATTGAAATGAAAGTGACTTAATCCTCTTAGTCTCGGCATAATAAAAACGGATGGTCAATCCTCTTCCTCGCCGTCTGATCTTCCCACTGACATGCGCAGTCAATGTACTCATCATAGATGAGTTGACTTGGGGCGCAGATGGACCATAAATCTCGAACTAAACGAACTCTTACCTCTTGATTGACAGTCTTGCACGCTGCCCATGGCAGTGCCAACTAGACAATCGCGTAATATATAGATATATACACATACATATATATATATAATAAAGCATCATCAAAGTCATATTATATTATTTCTCTTCTACAGAGATACAATATGAACTGGGTTCCCTGTTGGTTGCGCTCTTGCTGGAATGTTCGAGGAACCTCGACGGCTGTTCGGAGCACTCCCTCCGAGGGACATTGTTCAATACAGACGAAAACAGATCTGAATGGTTGATGGAAGAGAGAATTCAGATCGAGAACATTCGATCAGAGGTGCGTGATATTCGGCAAACTAACAGCATCCGGATTGGTCTGTTCGCCGTCATCCTCGTCCTTCTGTTGACCGCTTATCCTCTGTCGTATGGACTAAGTACCAAGTTTGTCCATCAGTTCACAGCTGGACTCCAGCAACTGAGGCAGGATTTTCGGCGTCAAATCGAGGTACTGAAACGACAGGTTGCATCGTAAATTCGTCACAATCATCTGCCGACTTCAACATTGGTACCACGCACCACCATCATCAATTTTCTACAGTCCTGCAGGCTGCCCAGTGCCCACTAGACAGTCGCGTAATAAAGCACCGTCAAAGCCCACGATATGTATCCCTATTGCACAGAGATACAATATGAACTGGGTTTCTTGTTGGTTCCGCTCTTCCTGGAATGTTCGGGGAACTTCGACGGTTGTTCGCAGGCTATCATCATTGTCATCGTCCTGGTCGTCGTCATTGTTATCATTGATCCTAAAGTGTCATACATCCACACGCACACACACACAAACACACACCAACACACGCACGCACACACACAAATACAAAATGTGTTACGCTTTTCGTAACAGATAACCAATTAGGGATAATAAAAGATGCATGTTGGTTTTCATAAGCGCCACCTGTGGATCGGTTGTTGTAGTCAATGGAGGCGGATATGAAGCAGACAGAAGTGCTCTTGTGTCGACTTCTTCCGAAGAGTATCGTTGAAGACCTGAAGACGGATAAATCGGTGCTGGCCGAGTGTTACCAATCAGTGACCATCTATGTCAGCGACATCGTCGGATTCACCAAGATATCCGCATCATCTACACCGATGCAGGTCAGATCTGTTGCTTATGGTAACCATTGTGGAGTTGGGAAGGAACCGGATAATGAATGACAACCGTGACCACTGGAAAGTTCATACTTACTCCAACAGATTTCGGTGGCTCTTCAAAGGGGGACCGCCAACAGCCCCTGCGAGTGACATGCCACCACTCGCTGAGCTTTGCTGAGGGGGCTCTTCACACAATAATAGCAATTATGGCGTTTTTCATAATTTCATGATTGCCTACATGTAATATGATAATAACGTGATGATGATGATGGTGATGACAAAGATGACGATGATGATAATGACGATGATGATAATGACGACGATGATGACAATAGTCATAATTGATGACCATACTCACAATGATGACAAAAATAATCCTCTTAATCATCATCATCATCACCACCATGATGGCAATGATGATTGAATAATTATAATAATGATATTGATAATAATAATGATGATAATCATAATAATCGAAATCATCATCGTAGTGGTTTACCGTCGTAGGTCGTTGAGTTTCTGGATAAGCTGTACACCGAGTTCGACAGTCGCATCGACTTATACGACGTGTATAAAGTGGAGACGATAGGCGATGCCTACGTCATCGTTAGTGGTTGTCCTCGGACGAATGGCGTTAGACACGCCGGAGAATTAGCCACATTGGCTCTCGATCTTCTCCACATGACGACCTCATTCGTCATTCCACACAAGCCACATGGAAAACTCATGCTCCGGATAGGACTCCATTCAGGTAGGATTAGGAGTGGGACACACTACGACGATTGTACGCGTTCAATATATTCAAGATTCTACATAATTTTCAAAATAGGTGACACCGAATAATACCTAAGACAGCCGTGTGGATTTGCATGTGCATAACGTGTGTGTTTACACGTATAATATGTAATGTACGTAGGTGCGTATGTATCAGTGTATCATGTATGTATGTATACAAATGGTATATGTTCATGTGTATACTGATATGAGATTTCCACCTTTTAACTCGGTGGCGTTGCTATTTAGGTAAAGTTTCATAGCTGGAAACGTCTTCGAAAAAGGTGCACAAACAAATGCTCTGTCAGGACATGTTAGCGCACAGTAATTTCCGATGTGCTAAACATCTCTGCATTTATAGCTGAAATATAACGCAACAATACATCTAGGCCTACAACTGTACTTTGATATTGACCTACTTACAACTGGTTCAGAAGTGCGCACACGGCTCGACGGCACAGTTGTAGATACATGTATATTGCTTAGCAATGGTGCACGAAGGACTTTCTCAAGGTCTCTACACAGTAACTCCTTGAACGAGGATCGAACCCGAACTCTCCGCGTTACAGGCCGACCGCTCTAACCAATTGGACATCACTGCCAACGCAGTTGTTGGTCCGAGCAACGTTACCATGACAATTAAGCAAGTCATAGGTTACAGAACTCTACAGTTTTAAGAGTGTATACATATGTAATTATTATGTAAATATATACAAGTGTACATGCATTTATGAATGCATGAATAAATGGATATGATATGCATACATACAAATGCATGAATAAGCTTAAATGGATAAATACATACACACACGTACAAATGTTCATCTTTACAGAAATTATGTATGTGTGTATGCATGTATGTATGCATGTATGTATATGTATGTATGTATATGTATGTATGAATGAATGTACGTGAAGGTATTTTATGAACCTCTGTATGGTGGCGTAAACACGTGACTGTGTAGGTCCGTGCGTGGCTGCTGTGGTTGGAGTTCAGATGCCTCGCTATTGTCTTCTCGGTGAAACAATCAACATAGCATCGCGAATGGAATCGACTGGACAAGGTACACTCTCAACAATTGGGGGCAGGTGGACTATAGATGTCTAGATACGACATAATACTAATTTATGGTGAAGCGGTCATGGTCTAGTGATGGAACACCGTGCAGGTTCTTGCTCTGTCCCATTGTTGTGACTTTTCGGAAGTTATTGGGCAACATTATCTAGTGAATGGCGGAACTGAATGCGTTTTAACACCAGTGAACGTGTGTCCTTGTGGTCATAATAGAGCTACGCTAGAGTGTTTGATCTAAAAAAGCAATTCTTAAGTGTATTGGCTTTCAATGAGCTTTAAAATAAACCATGTTATAAATAATTATAATTAAAAACGAAGTAGGCCTAGGCCTATGCAAATAACACAAAAACGAGTCTGGAGCGTTTCTGACGTAAAGTGGCGCTATATAAATACCTGATTACGATTATGATTGAACAGTCTCATTACTCAAGTCCGTGCTGTTTCTGTCCAGCCCTGCGGATTCAAGTGAGCGAAGACTGTAAACAAATACTCGATGGATTGGGTAACTACGAGTTTGAAGATCGGGGTCAAGTGGAGGTCAAGGTCGGTCAACGGCTGAAGGCCATTTGCATAGACGTTGTAGAAACAGGCCAATATATAATGTAATGTAAATCTGAGAAAATTTCTCAGCGTCTGTCAAAGCCACGTTGGCAGGGAGACCATGCAGCTTTAGGCCCTATCAACCGTGCTGTTCCAGATCAAGCCGCGATAGGCTCAAAAACCTTTCTTTTATTTCCGATGCCAGGTAGAAATCGGGTGAGCCTGCAGAAGCTGAGGAGATTGCGTGGTGCTACGGTAGCAGGCCTAGTAAGTGATGATACTGTTTAGTGCAGGAGCAGAATACATATAAATATGTATTATATATATATATATGTATATATATATATATTATATCAAAATCTCTTAATGCGACATGTTGAGACAGAATCGTACTAAATTGCAGTAGGCCTATTTCATCGAGTAGCCCTATAATTTATTTAGAAACGTTGCTTTCGTTACACTGCAAGCATTCTTCTTTAAAAAAAGGCTATAGTTGTTGTTTTAAGGCAGTGTGTGCTAACAAAGCTGATTAGCATCGCCCTCTTCCTTTCGGGCCCGTACGACCGCATGCCAAAGCTGTTGCTCTCTTCGCTCCGCTGGACAAGCTGTACTTATTGTACCCCGTTCTCTGACTGCTATGAGACAGCGCCGCGTCTTCTCAGTGTCTGGTGTTGCGACAAAGAATGGGCTCCTACCATCCTTCGAAAAATACCTATTAATACCTACTCTTAAGACTGTTCTGTTCGGCCGGGGTTGAGCTGGGATCGCTTCTGAGTAGGTAAACTTAAAGGGGCACTATATAAAATTACTGTAATAATAATGATAATAATAATCTGGTCCGGTGACGGACATGCAATCATTAACAGACGGTGCTCAGTAAGGGTCAGAGATGCTGACCCAGCGAGGCGAGGCGTTTCTGCATCAAGGAACAAGAGATATCAACCACCCGAGAAAAAGAAGTGGAGGCGTCATGAAGCATGTCCCGAAGGCTGCTCGAGTCGCCTGTTCACATGCCCTCGACAGACGTCTGGCTTCCATTAACAACGACTCAAGTAGCATTGAGACATGGCATCAGCTGCTTCGCTTTGCCTCCAGCGTTCTTGCACAGCCACAGCGGACTGGCCGCAGACGTAACGCGGCAAATGTGGTTAAAAGACGCCTCGAGAATAAGGACTACGTGAGAGAGGACGATGTGGAAGCAGATTGTGTGTCAGGGACACGAAGGAGGGTAGATGCTCGAGAGATATTTTTGGCAGCGGTGAATGCCAAGGTGGAGGAGGGCAACATCAGGGCCGCATCACGTATACTCTGCAGTCAGGACAGACCAGTCCAGGCGACGACCGAATCACTTAACGCTGTGCAGGAAAGACACCCAGCAAATGGAATGGACGGACCAAATGTCAGACTTGCCCGAGTCGTCACAAACGTGTTCTTTCCAGGTCACTGTGAGAGAAGTGGAAGATGCGATTAGATCGTTCCCGGAGGGTTTAGCGGGGGGTCCGAATGGGCTCCGACCCCAGCATCTACTCGACCTAATAAACACCAGGGAATTGGCTGGTACATTACTCCAGTCAACGACGGACTTCATGAATGTACTGCTGCGTGGTGATTGTCCACTCGCGTTACGTGAACTGATATTTGGAGGCTGTTTATCGCTCTTTCCAAGAAATCAGAGGGCCTCAGACCGATTGTCATCGGATATGTATGGCGCAGGCTGGCAGCAAAATGCGCCAATAATTATGCCCTGAAAAGACTGGGAGAGTTCTTCACCCTCTTCCAGGTAGGCATTGCAACCCCTGGAGGGCTCTTTTGTTCAGCCCGATGAGGACGAAGACCTATAACAATAATAATAATAATAATTATAATCATATTAATACTAATAGATATCATCACTATCATCATCATCATTACTATCACCACCGCCAACATAATAATAATAATAATAATAATAATAATAATAGTAATAATCTAGCCTATAATTATTATAAACGACAATGGCCTAGAAATATGCATCAGTAAGAGATAATTATAAGCTATATAATTATATTTCGCCATTATAATAATAATTGTTCGTGATGTTTACCTGTTCAGGAGAACGTCTTTCTGAGGACGTACTGGTTGATCGGGAAGGACGGATATCGATTCAATGTGCAGAGGGACGTCTGCTTGTACGTTCCGAAGAAGGTCAAACTAGACAGAGTCATCGTCAGAAGATCAAACCGGAACTAGAATCTCGCCGTAATATCGCATTGTAATACAAGGACTGTGTATTGTAAGTTGTAACATAATTAAGGACTGTGTATTGTAACGTACATCACTTGTCCTCCTTCCCAGCTGTCTGTGTCCTCATTGGACTCTCACTGTATCTGGCAACAATAAGCAAAATTGAAGAATGTGTTTACAAATGAAAATGATACTCTACCAACCATGACTATTCTTATTGAAGCATGACCAGCATGATATTTAGTTTGCTAAAGCCTTCAAGGAAACTGGCGAATGGCGAATCGTCTGTGCTAAGTGCAAAGTAGGTTTATGCAAATGTCATCCTAGAAGATAAGCTGAATCACGTGATCTTCAGCTTTGATCTACAAATTGATCATGATTGTACAGAATGTTTTTGAATGCAGCTGTCGAATATTACATGCTAGACCTGTGTTGTAGGCCTACGTGTTTCTGTTTAAAATGTGAGATACCTAAACTGCCAAGGTTCTCATGAAGACGTGTGTTGATTGGACCCAGTAGGCCTAGTCAAATAATGGTGCGATGTTTGAGTTATTGATTGCTATCGCCTTACATGTATATATATAAGCAGATATATATATTAATTAGTAACTCACTAGTACATGTAGGCCTATTGTCATTACAGTGGATAACTTTGCTGCGAAACGTTAACGCATAGAAGTAAGCTTATCAAATTAAGATATTGTCGTCACCGTCTGTAAATTAAGAGCTAGCTTGGTCATCAGATAGTACAGAAGTAACAGCACAGCACACTATCCTGAAAACAAACAGACAATGGCAACGTGCTGCTGCCAATCTTCGCCATGCAGTCAAGCAGTTGGATTAACTGCACTCCCAGAGACCACCACGAGGAGGTGTTGGCAAAGGTCTCCGTAGGCCATTCATTACAGCTCTCAGGCAGTCGAAAGTCATCACAAGTTTGGCATCACGCACAATTAAGCCAATTTTAGGAATTTTCAATTTGAGTTATTTGCTTTTACTAGGATTGAAATGCAAGGCAAACATTGGCGCTTGGGCAAAACGCGAAAAGACGCAAATCAGAGACATGACTGCGCATAGAAATACTATAGCCAGAGAAGGTTCGGAAACGACATAGGCCTACTACACAGGTATAGGCCTAAAAGTCAATGAGTACTCGAAAACAAGTCCGTGAGAGTAAAACTGAATGAGAGAAAACGGAGAGCGAGAGAACAGGCACTGCAGCGATAGCGAAAGAGTGAAAAAGAGACACTTAGTTTGAAGATTGAGAAAAAACAAAAGACAGGGTTAGCGATTGGGTGTAAGAGATAGAGAAATAGATGATAGGCCTAGGCCTAGATAGAGATTGATTGATAGATAGATAGACATGGCAGATATAGAAAGAAAGACTGCATAGACAGATATATACACAGATAGATACATAGATAGACAGACAGATAGATAGATTAATAGAGAGAGTCATAGATGATAAATGGAGATAGATAAATATTAGACAGATCTGTAGAAATAGAAAGATAAGGCAGAGAAAGAGAGAAATTACAGATAGAGAGATGAATTAATAGCTAGATAAATTGATGCACATAACTGAATTGATCAATAGGTAGGCCTACATACACAGATAGATATCTAGATAGATAAGACTGAGAAAGAAATATTAGACAAATTGATAGATGCACGAATAAACAGATCTATACATCAATTGATAAATAAGGAAGCACATAGGGTGACAGATAGACAAGTGTATCGAGAAAATTATCATTATTAGATAGGCCTACGCAGAGAGAAATTGGTTAGTATAGAGTGTGATGAAGAAAATATGCCGTTTGGTTGAGAAAAAGTGCGACAAACATGAGACTGAAAGTAAGATCGAAACTGAAATAATATGGACGCAGCAGAGGCAGTACATACTTATGAGCGAGAAGCAAGGTTAAAGTGAGTGAGAGATTGAAAGCATAATGTAGGCTATATAGTTTAGAGTATCTGCTTATACCCCTCTGATTGTAACGTCTAATAACGTTCAATCACAGAAAACTACGTCAGTTTAACGAGTACTACGTCAAAATGGGAAATAATGAACTGCCTGAGAGACTTGTAATGAGTGGACTACCCAAATGTAAGCTACTTAATAGATAATATGCAAAGCCAGGGCCCTACAGAGAAAATGTGACGCATTTGGCCCATCACATTTTCTTAAGCAAGCAGTTAGTAGTTCTGTGTTGACCTCAGGTCTGAGGTGAAAACAAAACTGTCTTCGAACACCTTAATCTTCTCATATCAGACTGAACGCAACATAATCATTCAATAAACTGGTGTCCTGAATTAGGCTTTCGAGTGGCGCTTTAAAAGTTGTGAGAAGTTAACGATTACGATTATAGTTATATGTAGCAGCATAATTTTTATACTGTATGCCATTTTCTTTTCGTCTGTGCATTTAAATGGAACTTATTCGTGTTGAATTGTTTACTTGTGGTCGTTGTGGAGGTAATCAATTATCAGAACTTAATCAAAGGAGAATACAGGGACGGATCTAAAACTAACGTATACCGAAACTGACCAAAGTAAGTGAAGAATAAGACAAAAAAGAAAATGAGAAAGGAGATCTAGAGTAAAAACTCAGAGTAGGTCAGTGAAACGGAAGTGAAAAACACAGAATGCACTGAGAACGGAAATAGAAAGTAATGAAACAGTCTGATGATGATGATGAGTCCATAGCCCTCAGACAGGTCCATCAATTGGCCTATATGCCACCCACGTTTTACAAGGGTAAGGTGATTTTCCATTGCCTTCCTTCCTCACAGACAATTCTGGACAATCAACTTGTCCAGTGACCAGGGTCGGAGTGGTTTGAAGTCTGCGACCTTCCACTAACACGGCATAGAACGTGCATCGCTACACCACCGCGTCCCACATTCATCTAACCTAGTATAAAGCAATTAATTCTGTAGCTTAGAATCCTAAAACTTAACTCAGTACTGTAGTCCTTCCCATGTAGGTCTTCATATCGAGCAACGCATCTCCTCCTCCTTCACTCGTCTCCTCTGTCCATGTCCAGGTTCTTCTCGTTTTCGTCCAATGACATCTCCACTCTCCAGGCATCTCAGGTCGTCTGTGATGGTTTCCAGTCAGTTCTAAAAGACAAAACAATAATGCAAAATGTCATAAAGTTAAGAAATGGAGTGAACTAGATAACAGGGAGAAAAAGACGTAGAATAGGATAGATTGAAAGATAGCAAACAGTAACTGTATACATATATCATTTAACTGAGCTGCAGTATGCCAAAATAACTTTTTTTTCAACAGCAAAGCTTAGGGACAATGTTGCCAAAAGCTTTCTTCATCCACAACAAGGAGGCAGCCACACCTAAGACAACATTTTGGGCACAAGAAAAGAGAAAATAGGGTCAGCAAACTCAGGGGAGTCCAGATAGGAGGGAGGGTCCAAGGCAATTTCAGATGGGGGATAATTTATTAGTCTTAGGGGGGAATATCTTGCCTTCCTAACATCTTGGACCAGAGGGTTTGCCTCCATCGCTCAGGGGGTATTGACACCCCTGAGCAGACCCAAGAAGAGGGAAATAGAGATAATAGAGCTGTAGACAGACTTAAGACAAAAGGAAGAGGAATTTAGGAAAGAGACAGGCAGAGAAGATATAAAATGCTCCTTTTTCATTATCCTGGTCGACATTTTGCTACTTAATTAGAATCTTCCAAACGACCCCACGATTTCATTAGCAACCAATCTATGGGATTTTTCGCAAACCTTCATAAAAACTGAAACTAACCTATAGCCGCTTGCAGGACAGTCGGTCAGTTGACGGCGGTCACGAACAGGTCTCGATAACCGAAGACAGGTAGCGCTTCATGTCAGTTGCCACAGCACCTCTACCAGGATGGACGGTGCCAAAACTGCCGGAATTCTCTGGCCAGAGGCTGCCAGGATGGACGGTGCCAAAACAGCCGGACTTCTCTGGCCTGACCTGAAGCTGCCAGGATGGACGGTGCCAAAACTGCCGGACTTCTCTGGCTTGAACCTTCCAGGATGGACGGTGCCAAAACAGCCGGAATTCGCTGACCTGTGTAATTTATACACCTGCTGATATTGTATAAATCTAAACAGTGCCTTAATTGAGTAAATTCTATTAAGTTGATAAAGCATTGTACAGAATGTAATGTAAAAAGCCTGTAGCTCAAAAATAGCACTTATTTTTGCTGACTTGGTGCCACCAATCGTCTGGCATTCTGAAGCTCAAATTGCCTGTGTTGCTCTGGCATTGGCTGCTTACATGGAAACAGAGGCCAGCGGGGCCTTGGCCTAGGGCGCAAATGTGGAAAGGGTGCAAATTTCAGGATGCACTATCTTAAAAATGTGGTGGTGCCAGATTGATGCTAGGCACAGGGCGCAATTTTTGTTGCTCGGTACGGCTCTGCATGGGAATGCTTGGGTTATGGCTAGAATTAAAAAACCCTCAGAGGAGCAGTCATGGGTCCATACAATCCAACGAAAATAACAAACTGCCTGAGATACTTGTAATGAGTGGACTACACAAATCAAAATGTATTATACTTAATAATATCTCAAAGCCAGGGCCCTACACAGAAAATGTGATGCATGTGGACAACCACATATTCTATAGCAAGCAGTTGGAAGGTAGTTCTGTGTTGACATGATCAGGTCTGAGGTCGACATCTAACTATCTTCAAACACCTTAGTCTCCTCATTTCAGACTAAACGCAACATATTCATTCAACGCCTCTGAAACGATGCAGCATACTTGGATATTCTGGTTTCCTGCGTTTGGATTTCGAGTGGTGCTTTAGAAGTTTTGAGAAGTTGACAATTACAATTAGAGTTTACAGCAGATTTTTATACGGTGTGCCATTCTCTTTTCGTCTGTGCATTCAGATGATACTTGTTCGTATTGAATTTTTTTACATGTGTAGGCAACTAATCATCAGAATTTAAGCAAAGGAGGATACATGGATCTTAAACTGACGTATACCAAAACTGACCAAAGTAAGTGAACAGTAAGACAGAAAAGAAAATTCGACAGGAGATTTAGAATAAAACTGAGAGTAGGGTAGTGAGACTGAAGTGAAAAACACAGAGAATGCACTGAGAATGGAGATAGAAGGCAACGAAACAATCTGATGACAATGATGATGATGATGACAATGATGATGGTGATGATGGTGATGATGATAATGATTTCTCTGCTTGCATATGCTACCCGGGGTTGAGGAGAATGAGGTGGTTTCCCATTGCTTTCCTTCCTCACGGACAATTCTGGGTAATCAAGTTGAAAGAGTTAAAACTCTTAAGATCAAAACTTACTCAGTACACTATAGACCTCTGCATATTGGGCAACGGATCCCCTCGTCCACTCGTCTCCTCTTTCCATTGCCAGTTCTTTCTCGGCCTCGTTCCACGACATCTGAGGCGATAAGTCATCTTTGATGGTCTCCGGCAAGTTCTAAAAGACAAAATAGTGATGCATAACGTTGCAAAGCAAGAAATGGAGCGTGATAGCCGACAACGAGAGAAAGACGTGGAGTAGCATAGGGTAGATTGAAAGAGAGCAAAAAGTAACTTTATTACTTAACCGAGCTGCAATATGCCAACGAAATGTTTCTATGGCAAAGCATAGGGATATGTTGTCAAAAGCTTTGTAAAAAAATCTGGTTCAGCCAGACCTAACACAACATTTTGGGCACAAGAAGGAGAGAAAATAGGGTCAGTAGAGACAAAATTGAGCTATAGCTATAAGCAAACTTAAGACAAGAGGAAGAGAAATAACAAAGAGACAGGCAGACAATACAGAAATTGCTGTGTGCCTCATTATCTTAATTGACATTCCGCTACCTAGCATCTTCCAAATGAAATGTCTGTCCATCGCCAATTAAGTGACCATGCCCGTCTCTATCAACTCCGGATAAGTCCCAAACCTTCATAGAAAGTAGAAACTGAAAATAACCTAGCTGCTTGTAGGACAGTCGGTCAACCGAATCATTGCAGTTGATCCTGACTGGAATTGAGATCCTTCGAATGAAGCGCTTCACACGACCAGCGGTTGACGGCATCACGTACAGGCCTCGATGGAAACATTGTAAAGAATGTAATGTATTTAAATTAGGTCAAGTATAGCAACTTATTTTTGCTAACTTGGAGCTACCATCGTCTGGCACTCTAAAGCTCAAATTGCCTGTCTTGTTATGGCTGCTTGTGAAAAAAATTGGGTTAGGCCTATGGCTAGAATAAAACGACCTCAGAGGAACAGTCATGGCTTCATATATCCAATGCCGTAAGTTCCAAGCACCATGTCTTCAAAAGTCATGACCAGCGACAGAGGATTACAAAATAGACAAATACAAACTAAAGGATCCAGTGACCAAGGATCTCAAAAATGATCAGGATTTCTAACCTAACATCTTTACTGCAGGTAAAATGAAAACTGACCTGTTGAATATCAACATAAATATTATTAATGATATTATCACACTGGACACAGTGAACAGCGCAGTTAACTAATTCTCAATAACCCATCAGGCACTAAAAATATGTTCAATTCAATCTTCTCTTCAATCTACAATTAATGTTCGAGCATTTAATTAGGCCTAGGCTATTCGAAAACAAGAGCAGACAAGAACACGTCCATGTAGAAATAAGATAAGAGAAAGAGAGAAAACAATTGGCCTTCACAACAGAAAACAGATTAACTAAGAAGAGAGAGTTAAATTTGCTAAATTTAACGTTTAGTAAAATACCAAAAATAATATTTTTAGGTCTACCCATTAGGTCTAGTTATAAAGTATCATCGAGAGGTCTAAATGGCAAATAACATAATAGCATCAAAATGTGTAGCTTAGGATCGATAATTCGATCTCCAAACTGAAAACATTCGATGAGAAATCGTTGTTTTGAAATTTGTTAAGTCTACTTGCTATTTCTCGACGAAAATTCAATCTAAACAGATGTTGGCGATGCAGATTTGAGAAAATTTCGCAAAAATCCGGAATTCGACCGTCTTCTTCGAGATCTACGCCGAAACTAACCATGACGACATTTCGTTTGTCCAGCATAGATAACATGTTCATCTACATTATGAATAAGTAAGTAAATTAAGCATATTCTTTAATAACGATACTAATAATTTTCGCTTAAATTCAAACCGCTCTATGATAACATAAATAAGCGCCTATAATACGTTATACACTTGTTTAGCCAACAATGCTGCTTAGTGAAAGCAGGACATGTCAACGTTACAGATATACAATGATCTCACTCGCAGGGCTGTACCGAGCTCTAATGGCGCCCTGTGCCTAGCATCAATCTGGCGCCCCTATATTCTGTATTTTGAATATAATAAGTAAGTAAATTAATCATATTCTTTATATAAAATTTATTAATACACAAGAAATGATTTAACTGGTATAAGCCCCTCTGCCGTTGATTGCAAGACGTGCCCTGATCTTAGGGGTTAAGAGACTGACAGAGGAGAGACCGATCGTGAGAAATGCTCACAGGTCTGGGTGCCGTTCGAGAGTGCGGTAAAGTCCGATCGTGTGAAATAAATGAATAACGGTTCTGTATGGGAATATGAGGACGATGGTGACCCGTCGGTGGCCGTGAGAAATAGAGATCGGGTAAAGTCCCGAGGAACCGAACGTTTATATCGAGAGGCCTCAGTGACCGTTGAGATAACATACGGGAAGAGTTCCCCAGTGAACATGTTGGATTAATACAGAGAGTAGCTGCACGTCGGCAACGTGAACTAATGGTCATACTCGCAAGAGAAGAAAATGGAGAGAGTGTGGATTGGATGGAGGAAGAAGATCTTGAGCTGAATGGAATATCTATACCACATGATGAACAGATCTGTGCTACCCCAATTTATTCCATTAAGGAGCATTTTGCTTCCCCATGGGAAAATGGAGAAGCATAAAATTAATTGTGTGCAATCATAAAATAATAATTTTTTATGATTCAACCAGAACTTCAGAACTTTTCATCCTGCTGTGGAAAAAAACTTTAAGTCGTTCTACCGCAAAGTTTCAATATTGCTATTCATAATTACTACTATTAATTCTATAGGTTACTTCTTTTTATAAGAAAATAAAAGAATAAAAATAATTCTGAACATTGCATTTTTTTAGCATTAATAGACGATGAGTCTACGATTATTTTAAAATGATTTTTTATGCTAAGTTCAGCAATGTTTAAAAAAGTTAATTATTAATTTTTATGTTTTATTTGAAATTAAATGAAGTGGTTTTTTCTGGGGGGGGGGGTCAGAGCATTGTGACGTCATATTTGAGGGGGGTCAGACTTTTTGTGACGAAGTGTGACAAGGGGGAGGGGGGTCAAAAATCAGCCAATTTCGCGTGACGTCATTTATGGACGGCCCCTTACCACGATTGAGAATTTGTCAACTAATTTGTGTAGGCCTGTGGCCACTTGGAAAAATCAATAGTAGGCCTACCTTAAATTGGCTTATGTTATATAACCAATATGAATATAAAATTATGACGACTCTAGTGACTTAATTGATTAGATGAATTGAACATAAAAAAATAACAATAAACATCAGACCGATCGATCGTAACTGCAGATTTCTAGAAATACATGCACTAGAATCTATCGAACTTATAAGCCCTATCTCGAATTTCGATGTAGTACCAAAGGTAGACTCTACCATCTTTGGTAGTACTACCTGGGCCTAGCTACGTACGTTACTAATAAACTGCATTTGTCGAAGCAGAGGCTTGTTTGCTCCAATAAATTTGCACAATGTGCACAAATATGGCTTGCAAACAATTATTTTTCTTATTGCCCTTATGACAAATAATAAATTTTTCAAATTTTCAAAAGCACGACAAATTAAAGGAAACAGGCATCGTAGGCCTATAATTATGAAAGTCAACTATTTTTTGAACAATCTGTAGCAATGACCCTAATTACATAGCGATGAGGCAATACACTGATCTTCAGTTGAAGAAACATGGCCGCAGTATCGAAATCTCGAGTTTACTACGGCTCTGTGATTTGCTACTCTTGGCGTGATCTTTTCATGTATGTGATATGACAACCTTATCCTCGCAAGAAAATGGTAAGCAAATGCAACATTTAACATAACTGTGATAGTGGCACGTATTTTTTATACGATTCTGACGTTACATAGGGATTTGAAGGACGGCTCAATTTCAGTGTAGGTGGGTTAGACCTATTTATAGGATGCGTGCCTAGCGTGATGTTTCTGCGAATATTCAGCCACGCAACACACGGAGAAATTCAGCCTTCGTAAATTTAACGAATTTGTTGCTTCTGCGGCATAACCATGCCTCGAAACGCGTTGACAAATTCTGCAGTTCATTGTTCCGCATTCCTTAGTTTAACGAAAGCGTGGTGCTTCTGCCGCCGAAAGTTCGGTCTAAGAACGCACAGAAAAAGTACTTCTGCGACCGAAAGTTCTTTGTATATGTATAAAAACGACACTAACCCTGACCCTAAACAACCCTCTCGATGCCTAACCTGACCCTAACCATAACCTACCATAATGGTACCTAATCTTACCCTAAACGACCCACACGACGCATAATTACAAATTTGAGGTGTTTTTAACAGTGCGCATTCGCCAATGGTAGTGCATGCGCAGAGATCTTTGCACGCTAAATTGTATGTGGGTTCAGCCATAGAAGTAAAATTTTCAGTTGTTTTGGTGCCGAATTTTCGGCCGCAGAAGATTTATCCTTCACGAAATAGTTGGCTGAATATTCTGCTTTATTAGAAGCTGTCTTGATGAATGAATTTATGTACGTTTCTGTAAGCCACAAGATGTCGATGAAAAGAATGCTTGCTTGGATAGAAGCTGAATTGATTAATAGAATTCTGTTTGAATAGGCCTAGAAGCTGGATTAGAATATGGATTGATGAAAAAAATTCTTTGCACATTCTGCTTCATGAGAAGCTAGATTGATGAAAAGAATTCTTGCATTGATAGCAGCTTGAGTGATGAATAGCGGTTTGCTTAAATAGAAGCTGGATTGTTGAAAAGTATTCAAGCAGCAGTTTTGTGTCCTAGTGGTAATGAGTAATATATTACATATCTTCATTTATTAAAAAGCTGACAATCCGCAGCAAATAACATTCATGTACAAAGAACAGAAGAAAAAAGTAAATGATGTAGGCCTAGAGCTGTACCGATTAAGCAGCTGGCTGATTAATCGGGCCGATTATAGAGATATCGGATATCGGCAAGATTACCGGCGCCGATATTAAAAATTAGTTTTTATTTTATAATATTATTTTCAGTCTATAAAAGCAAAATGATGACAGCAACATCACTGAGTCTGTGAAGGAGGCATTTCGTTCCGTTCCCATATTGTGTCGTCGAGCCAGTGGCTTCTTCAGACCAGTGGTGAGACCACCCACTCTGCTAGTATAGACCGTGGGAATGTGTCAACATAGGTCTTGTGCAGTGTGAGTCATAGTGCCTTCTTATGGGCCAAGGAATGGCTGGCCAATTCAAGCTAAGGAACGGCTGGCCAATTCAACAGAGAAACCGATGAATGTACATCACATTCATCGTGGAGGCATGCCTAATGAATACATGCTAGCTGCCTATCACCTGAGAGGCTGAGACTAGATGGGTGGCTGTAAATAGGACAGTCTCTTACGGAGCAAGTGTTTGCTTGTATCACAACAATAGGCAGTAGGAGTAGGTCGGTCTATCTTTTGGAACCAGACATCTTGGGAAGCACAAAGAAATAATTGGCTAAATAATCAGCTAAATAATCAGCTAAATAATCGGGTATCGGCAAATGAATAATCGGTATCGGCATAATCGGCAAAAAGGTGATATCGGTACAGCTCTATGTAGGCCTACTTTGGCTATTGCATAAATTAAACTCTGGATATGAAATATCTATTTCTTTAGGATAGGTTGCGAACCACAGAAATGAAGTTTTCTTTTCTGCTGAATTTCAGCCACAAAAGATTTATCCTTGTTAAAACCCTGTATTTCAGTGAATGTGCTGCCTTTGAGTCTATTGATGAACTCATTTGGGGCCACTTGATACTTAATTAAACTGTCATTAGAAACTTCAGGCCTCCATTCCTGCAATGTAAGAGTCGACTTAGGCATGAAATTTCTATATCGCACCATCCCGAAAGTATTTTAGTGCTAAGGTTAGACCCATTCCAATTGTTTAATCATTTAATTCCATAGGTCATTTGCGTTGGACTCTGATTTTCATGGCACCTCTTCGGTGCATGCTGTATCGTTTGCTTCTAGCTGTAATGCAGAGAAGTGTTGCCAACAGGCTTCCACTTTCATTCCACAAATGCATCATATTCATTGATTAAGTTTAAATCAATATGTATCTTCTCTGTTTTTTATATATGTATCATTCTGTTGTTATGATAGGCAGATGATTTCATTTTTCCGGACCCTGACGATGATGAATGGGCCGAGCAAGGGACGATATCGGAGCCTCTGAACATCGAGGCAGAGCTCGAGCGATTCCGAGAGCAATGGCATCGCGAGATTCAGCAGCAGTATCGAGAGTACACACCAGGCGGCAGCGCTAGGAGCGTCGATAATTCAGGTGCAGCTCCATCGACCTTCGATGCAGACTCGTATGAACCGAGCGAAGAAGATCAGGCATGTGTTAGAAACCTTCGTTGTATGAGCAATTGAGTTGTATTTCCTACACGGCACAAGTCTGTTTGTGGTTCATTGTTTCATTGTATGTTGTGCAGCTCATCATTTATGTGACGATTTTAATGTGTCCTTCGTGTATTTTCTATCAGATTGTCTATTATGCGTATAAAATGCTTTTGATGATGTTGGAAATGATCTCAGTGGTGTTAAGTAAGCAAGTAATTTTTTTCTTTATTTCGACCAACTGCTTATACTGCATGTTTGGTTTAGATGATATTTAAGTAACATATAGTAGTATTTTCACAAACGTTGATCTTGGTTATGAAAAAGATAATGATTGTAATTGTAATTGAAAATTTATATGGCGCTGCTTCAAGACTGAAGTAATCATCAAGGACCGGAATTTCATCAATTGCAAAGCAATGCACAGTGAACTAGAAGAGTCATCTGTAAAGGGTCCCACGTGGACACTTTGAGCCCAACCAACGGATTCCCACCTGCAGTTGACAGATAATTGTAGGCTGATGTATGTATGTATGTATAATATAAAATAAATAGCCTTCACTAGAAATGCAAGTTTGACTTCTATTCCATGTTTAAAATTCAATGATCTGAATATCCTAACATTACATGCTACAATTTCACATTTATTTCTTGAAAACAGTCGAACGGTTCAGTGAGCAAATGATTGCAAGTTATAAGTCTCTATCACTATGAAAATGCTGATGATCACTGGGTTACTGTTTCATTTATTTGCTGTGTGCATTTGTAGGCTAGATTCCTTTTCCTGCAGGGAGTGAATGCAGAACAGTGTGGAAGGGTGTATGATGGTATGTGTGTTCACTGCCTTCTTTCCTGACTTTCTATAGTGGGTGATTCATTTTTCAATGATTTCTTAAATTCGGTAATAATTTTCCATTCATATAAAATAACTTTTGATTTGTTCAGATTTTCAGACATATATCCAATGATGAGTGTATATTCAAGTGGTTGATGGTAATCTGGTATTTAGCCTGCTAGATTACCAATCTGGATGTTGTAGTGTTGATTTCTTACCCAGTGGCTTACTGACAGATCTTTTTTTAAATTATTATGCCATGGTCAGGAAGGTGCAAAATAAACTATGTGTGTGTAAGTAAGTTCAAGTTAATTTGTATGCATATTATATGCATTATGCATACAATCATAATTGCTTACATGCATGCATAATTAGCTACATGCATCTTGCATACATACATGTCATACATACATACACGCATGCTCAGTATGTATATTCATCTTCTGGTTAGACTGACTGGTTTACTTTGTCCTTTTTCAGCAATTCTGTACTACAGGAAAGCTGTTCAACTCGTTCCAGACATAGAGTCTCGAATTGGAGATTTCAAGCTTGCCAGACGAGGTGATTAATGACGTCCTCATTGTCTTATGCGGAATTTTAATGAGAATTGATTACAGCATTATTACATACTTTATTTGTTGACTATATTTGATATTATCGCCAGTGCATAAGTCAATGATGTGACTTTTGTATTTCTCTGTAATATATTTTACATTTGTTTTATATTCCTATCTTTTGCACCAAGGGAACATTGGGTGTAGAAATAAAGTGCCATGTCTTTTTTAACCCTATATCGCATACTAATAGGAAATTTTTATTTTATGTGCAGAAAAGAAAGGCAGTTCATTTTTAAAGGGTTAAGATATCATACTTCAGGAAGCCTCTTCTGTAGATATCTTGGAGGGGCACTATATTAAGTTCACATTTATTGATAAATGCAGACAGGTTTTGCAGTGTTTTTTGGACAGGAAACTCATAGACAGACAGATTTCTTGTCTTTGAGATCAAAGGTTTACTGTTACAATAACAATTCTGATGTAGCGTAACGGGTTTTGAAGGAAATTTTTATTTTCTGCAGAACGTGCACGAGAGGAAAGTGAAAGCTCCTTGGGATTGAGGTAACTTTAGAATTGCTGATATTTAAGTTTTGCTGCAAGTAATCAATGATTTAGTGAATCTACGTCTTCACCGCTCATCTTTTCTCTGTTGCATCTGTTGCAAATGCTTTCCTCGCTTAGTTGGCTAGATTTAAAACAAAGGTGAAATGTACTTTATAAATTTGGACTTGATTGGAAATGTAAAGGAAGGTGTTGAGCATGTTGCATATATCAGTTGTCTTAGGCTGGTTTTCTTAGGGTCTTTTTAGGCTTGTTTTATTAGTTGTTTTAGGCTGGTTTTATTAAGCTCTTCTTAGGCTGGTTTTCTTAAGCTTCTTTTAGGCTGGTCTTCCTTGCCTTGTTAAAGAAGTTGTATGGATTTGTAAATCGATGTTTATGCTTGTTATTTCTGTTGGAAAGCAGTGATGTTTGTGAGGTCGATGATGACTTGACCGATTTGGTCGAGCACTTCCAGAAACTGCGAATTGTGGCGGATGAACACAGGATATGCCAACCAAATACAGACCAAAGAGTGAGAATTCATTTATGTAGCTCAATTCACTCTCTATGAAAATAAACAATACTATTCTCCCAATGGAGCGTATGGTTTGTATTGGCCTCACGATTTATTTTATGGTGCATTCTAATGAGACTCCTATATATGCCTCCAGGTTTTTGGAATGCATTCATTTGAGCATGTCTTTCAAGCTATCACATCAGCTTAAGGTTAACCCAGCGGTTTTCAACCGGTGGTGTGCGTACCCCTAGGTGTACGCGAGCCGTTGACAAGGGACACACAAGAATTTTTTAAATTTAAAATAAAGATTTTGTGCAGAAGCAGATAATAATCGCCGGTTTGGAAATGCCATATTTTTGCATATTATATTTATACTATAACAGTAGTATACTAAATATTGTAAAATAATTTTCTGGTTATTTTTTTATTCTATGTTTATCTATTATGTTTAACCAATATTCCAAAGGTTTTAATAATCTATTCTAATTAAATAAATTACCAAAGAATGTTGCTAACAAGTTATTTTGTGTTGGTGGTCCGCACACGAATGATTTGTTAGTTTGGGGGTACGTTCGTTACAACAAAAATAAAAAGGTTGAGAACCGTTGGGTTAACCAGTCTTGTATGCTTATTTTGCACAATAAATGTAGTATAATTATTATGATTATTACTGTTATAAAGGCAGTCTAGAAATTGTTAACTTAAATTGTTGAGCTTGCTAGTTATTGTTAGTGGTTAGCCATTGTTTGATGACTCTTGTTTAGTACATTAATGCATAATTTCTTAGTACGATCATAATCGCAAAATACCTTTTGCACTCAATTGAACCTTGCAGTGGGAATCAGTTCATTTCTTTTCTCTCAATCATGGATTGATCCTCAGTGCTGTTTTAAAACTGTACGAGAGTATTGTAATGTTGATTGGTGCTGATTTTGTTAGGCTTTGCATATATCGCGTCTGCCATTTGAAGTTCTGACGTACATCTTCAAGTGGGTCGTCTCCTCAGATCTCGATGTGCATTCGCTGGAACAACTTTCCGCTGTGAGATTTCGTTTTGTGTTATACCAGTTCTAAGCCTTTGTTATATTCATACTCAATTTGCACCATTGCTGGTTGATCAGTCATTGGCTTATATCCACATGCAAGCATGTCAAATCTTTCATTTATTATAATTTATTTTAATATCATCAGAAACTCGATTGAGTTAGACAATGGTACTAAACAACTAACATACTGTAATGGTTTGCCGTGTGACGTCCCATGTTTATCAATAAACGAATATTTATTAATATCTGATCAGGCGAGTCGCTAGGTTGTAGGTAGGTGTCAGCCGGTTAGGCTTTTTTCGCTGAGTACCAAATCCGAGTATTTGGGTGTACTCCTTGCCGGATCTGGATCCAAGTGCCATTTGTTCCATATGCAAAGTGCCATGTTTTCATGTGATTAGAAATTATAAAGATAATTTTTTGTGCTTGTAATAACCAACTGATGCATTTCTTGTTTTTTTTAAAATAAATTTTTAATGAAATTGACTTGACTTCCGTTGTGGACTTTTGCGATGGTTTTTATTCTAGGTCTGTCGAGGTTTCTATCTTTGTGCGCGAGACGAAGAGCTATGGCGCCTGATTTGCATGAGGTCTGTTTATAGTTTGGCTTTTGTTTATCTGTCTGTCTAATTTCTATGCTGTATGCATGACATGTGTTGTGTTACAGAAGGCATGTCGAAAATTACGTCTTAAACTACTTAGTTGATGGAATTATTTTGATATGTCCTCTATGAACCTCGTAGATAAATGTTCCACAGGTACTGCAGTCTAGTGACTGTTCCTTCTCTGTCACCGAACCCATACGTGGAACAGTCTTCCCGACAATGGAAGAGATGTGTCATCTCTCAAGAGATTCGTATCACTTCTTTAACTTTCAAGTGACTGTCATTTAATTTTTTACTCATGTACATGTGTCCTTTTCTTCGTCGTCGGTTGACCTTTGATGTTGTGTAAATTGGCTTATTATTAGTGTTGGCCCTATAGACTGAAATTGTGACTGTTATTCATGTACCTGAACGCTTATGTCCATCGGAGCATTATCGGCCACTTGGTCGACCTGGGACCATAGGAAGTGGAGTTGTGGAGGAGTATATAACAGTCCTGAATATCAGCATTTGTGTTGCAAACGCCTAAGTTGCCACCAGACACACACGCGCGCACGCACATATACACACACACACACACAGATAGAGAAATAGAGAGAGGGGTTGAGTGAGAGATATAAAGAAAGAGATGGCCCTTAACTGTACCTTTTAAGAATATCTTTGAATCGTATTCGCGTTGTTTTAGGACCTGGGGCTTGAACTGTGGTCGTCCAAAGACGTTTGGAACATTCAGAAACATGTATATAGAACGACCTCACCTTCGATATAATGGTATGGCTGACTTTATGGTAAAAAGAAGGAGAATGGTCCCTTAAGTTACCTCTGGAACAGCCTTAGGCTAACCACTTGTTATTTTCCAGCCTCATCAAGTGAGGTCAGGTGACCCACTAGTTCTGGTGAACTGTGAACAAAATAAAGTTAAACAAAAAAGAGTAATGATTTAAAAAAGTTCTACTATTCTATATATGTGCGTATTATTTGCCTCGGCATGATATTCAGCCGAATCGAATGTCCGAGGCGATGTCCTGCTGATCCCTAATTTCTATTATTATTACCCATTTCTAACGACCACTGATGGCTGTGACTACTTGCATAAGTCCCTACACAGCTGTCATCTAAACCCATACTTTCCACGTCTTCCCAGAAGCGCTCGATCATCACGCCAATAATAAAGCAGTCGGGGCTTGACCCGTCTGTTCCGTCTAGCTATAGGCCAATAGCTAATGTTACTTTTATCTCTAAGATAATTGAAAAACTTTTTGCCAGTCAGTTATTTAGCTATTTGGATACGAACAATCTACTTCCTTCATGTCAATCTGGCTTTCGTAAGGGTCACTCAACTGAGTCCCTCCTACTTCGTCTCCTCTCCGACATATATAGTGCAATGGACAGGTCCCAAGTAACCCTTCTGGCCTTATATGATGTAAGCGCTGCATTCGATTCACTAGATTATGATATCCTCTTGAGTCGCCTCTCCTTAACTTTTGGGATAAGAGACCTTCCACTTATCTGGATCAAGTCTAATCTCTCCGAGCGTTCTACATCTGTTGTCTTTCACTCATCTCGTTCGCCTTGGCGCCCTGCCCCCTTTGGTGTCCCCCAAGGATCGGTCCTTGGACCTCTTCTCTACATTCTTTTCACTGCAGATATCGAGTCTCTACTCACATCTTGTTCTCTTGCGAGCCATTCTTACGCAGATGATGTTCAATCGTATGTGCATTGCTCATCATCCCAGGCTTCTTCTACAGTCCGAAGAATGTCTCAAGCTACAGATACCCTAACTGCCTGGATGTCATCAAATCGAATGCGACTTAATCCGCAGAACACTCAATATATATGGCTTTGTACCCGCCTGCAGCTGAACAAGTTCGACTTGGGCTCTGTGTCTTCTGAATTCCCTAACTTTGTATTCTCCACCTGTGTCAGGGATCTGGGGCTAGTTCTGGATCAAGACCTGTCTTTTGTGAAACACATTTCTGCATTGACTCGTTCCTGCTATTATTTCTTGCGCCAGTTGTGGCTTTTTCCCGCTCTCTCTCCTCATCTTCTGCTGCCACTTTGGTTCATGCCTTTATTGTTAATCGATTAGATTACTGTTCCTCTCTCTTCTGTGGGCTCCCTCAGGTCCGATTGCAACCCTTGGAGGGGGTTCAAAGGGCTGCAGCTTGTTTGATTGGTTGTGTTCCTAAATTTGGCCACATCTCTACGTACATGCGGGACGTCCTTCACTGGCTTCCGGTTAGGCAGCTCATTCAATATAGAATCTCCTTTATTGTCTGGCCCTGTGTTGTGGGCAATGCGCCTGTCTATCTTAGGGATCTGTTCTACTTAACTTTTTGACCGGGCCTGGGTCGGGAGCGCCTCTGAATAGTTATCTTGAAGAGGCGCTATATAAATTGCATTGATTGATTGATTGATCGGTTATAAGGCTCTAACCAGTCGACTACCAATTCAGTTGCATGGGCTGCTGTGGGCTTTCTTATTAGGGTAAAAGCATTTACAAGTGTCGTTGGGTGTATTCTGTAGGATGTTACATTGGAAAATCCACCTACTTCCGGCAGGGAGAGAAGGGCCTCGACAACTACTACTGTCCGTTTCAAGTGGTCGACTATTATCGTTACATTCGATTCTTTCCAGAGGGTAAGGAGGTTTACACAGGAGGTTTGTGTTAAGTACTAGTAATGTAACGAAATATATATATGTATATATAATTATATATATATTATGCATGTATATATATTGTTACCGATTGTACAAATAATCGGCCCAGTTACTTGTATGCTTGCTAATTGGTATAGCTCCAGAACTAATTATCATTATGTGTAAAGCATTGAATGAGGGTCAGTTCAATTGAAATCACAGTCAAAGGTCACAACAATCCAGTAGAGAAGCCAAGTCAAAGTCTACTGTGCATATGTACTTACAATTCGGTCGAACAAGACAGTGAAAATGAGAACGAGTGACCAACAAGTATGTGTGCGTATCATATGCGATATGTATATGGCTGTTTATATAGCTCCTATTAAAGTTTTTGAGGCAAAGATTGTGTATGCAGATAACACTGTATGCAGTTAGAAACTGAATAATTAAGTACTTTTGCAATTGCACTGGCAGCTTTTGCTGGGCACTAGCTTACAATGTGTTCCTGTGTCTTCAGGGAAGGTTCTTATGCTGACCACTCCGGATGATCCACTGACCGCTCTGCCGAAGCTGCGAACAAGGGGCAGCGTGGTTCAAGGACTGTTGACCGGTTACTATAAATTAGCAGCCGATCGGGTAGGATTTAATTAATTTGCTTACAGCTCTGCATGTTATACAGTCAATCTGTATGGTTGATTTGTGTAGTAGACAATGTAATTGTATCATATCGTATCTTTAGATTTATATAGTGCCTCTTACAGAATAAATCTTCAGAGGCACTCTCAGCACAGAAACCCTGGAATTGTGAGTCATTAAAAATTTATATAGTGTGTCTACAAGAGAGTTAAATAAGGCATAACTGTGCTGAATCATTCGAGAAGAGTTGACAGTTTAGTCCATAGGTGGGGGGCTCAGAGAGTACGCGGATACGAGCCTACACTAAGGCAGTCACTGTGATCGTAATCAAGTATTTATATAGTGCTACTTTAAGTCAGAGGCGCTCCTAAACCGTACCAGCGTCTTCTCCGATGAAGAGGGTCGTTTCAGGCGCTCCTGATCAGATGTTACGGAGGAATCTGGAATAGTTGGTCGAAAGTGACTAAGGTAGTCAATTGTCGTTGGATGGAGACACAGTACTATAGCAAACTTCTAGACTGATGAGCCATAGAGGTACCTGTCCACGGGACGACCAGACCACCCCGAGCTGAAGACCATAGGGAGGAACAACTGGGCAGAGAGGAGGATACTGGATTACAGAACCTGTGTAACGACCTTGAGCAAGTCTTTCACACTCGTTTACCCAGCACCATTGATATTCTGTGTTATGATCATGCATGCACTTCTGAAGAAGGAGGACAGTATCAAACAATTGTATTTCATGGCTGAACGTGTTGCGGATTTGTGGCTTTCCATGTGTTGACATTACACTATTGTGTTGGTGTTGTTTTGCAAACAGGTGAACTTGGTGCTGAAAAGGAAGCAGGTGGCTGACTACCTTCCGGCCGTGTATCGCTACCGGCGCCAGAGGAACCAGCAGAACTACAATGGCGACACGGAACAGAGCTTCGATGCTGTTAGTGATGTACCACTGTTCCACAGATTGTTCCACAGATTGTTGTTAAAGTGTTAATTCTTTTATTTGTTGTTTTAGGTTTTTAAAGATATTTTTTATAAGGACAAGTACTACATTAGTAAAGGTTACTTTATACTTTCTGTATTTATTGTTATTTAATATACAGTAATACAATACAACTGTAATCTGATAACGCTAATTGAAGCCAGGCGACCCTTAAGAACCACGTATATGCAGCCTCGAGGTAGGTTTTCAGCATAGAGCGAAAGACGATCTCACAGCTCTTGCTGAGAGTGTTGTGAGAGGGCAGATGATCTAGGTGAACAAAACTAAATCTGTGATATGCAGATGGTGTAATTTCTTAGACCATCGTTCTGTTTACAGGAATTCACAATGCGGTCCATGAATGGCAAACCGCACTGGCAGTTGACTTGGACTCACTATGATGTGCATACAATTTACAGGTAAATGAATGAATGAATCAATCAATGAGAATTTGATATAACGCCCCTTCAAAGTATCCACTCAGAGACGCTCCCGGTCTGACTATGGCTGAAAAAAACGGATTTCAATGAACAGTAAAATGCATGCAAGGAATTTCTCGGCAAGAGGCGTAAGCTCTCAGGGGAGCCCATTCCAGATGGTCGGGCCAACCACTAAAAAGGCCAGATGTTGCATCGTTGTGTTCAGCATCGTCTGTTATGATGTTATATTTGAAGTTCTGAATCAGAATGAAGCCGTAAAATGAAGATTACAGATTTTGACACCATGATCTAGTGCATAGATGATCAATGCCTTTTGAGGTATTTTCAAGATGCTCTATTAAGTTGAGATTTGTTTTAACAGATATGCTGTGGCACCAGACTGCTTCTCGTGTTTTTATGCTGTTCAATTGATTGATGTTGGTGTTTGTGTTTGTCTGTTTGAGGTAGTTTGTTATTGCCTTCTAGATTATATCTAGCACCTTAATAGATCTCCTTGAAATACCTAAAATGGAAAACCTATGCCAGCATTTCCCAATCTTTTTTGGCCTTGGAACCCTTTTGATCTTAAAATTTGTTTGGGGGAACACCCGTCCAAAACTAAACCTATTTTGTTTTATGTACAAATGTTTGAGAAAGCAGGCAATAATTGGTTTAAGCTTAGATTATTGTTCACAAATATCGATGACAGTGACGTATGAATTCTCTTTCATATAAAGTTATACACAGATGTTAAGCGAATGGCCTCCCATTTGTTAACACTGAACGTTATCTGCGGAACTCTAGTCTTCACCTCATGGAACCCTAAGGTTCCGCTGTACACAGTTTGGGAAATGCTGAACTATGCTATTTGTCGTGGTGTAAAAATATGTAAGGATCATTGTACCTGATTAAGGATTGGGTTTGGTGCAACGTCAACTAATGTCTTGCGTGTTTGAAGGTAGTGCCAGAGAAATTAGGTATCAGGGAGGGGGCAGATGGTTGAATGGCAAGATGCTGGCACTTATCCTTCCATTCACTAGACAACATTGGCAGAATTAGCAGTTAGCAGATGGGCACCATGCAGGCTGCCATGCAGTTAAATTCAACTCCTGTTAAACTTGTTATCATCTGTTATTTTATGTCATGTAATAATGCTGAGGCTTGTCACTTTTAATTGAATATTATGTTTATTAGTATGCAAATAATGCTAAAATGGCTATAACAGTAGCTCTGTAGCAGTTTGGTATTGGATTTTGATCAAAATTGTTGATCCTCCTCAGCCCGGTAACCAAGCCCTCGAGAGCCCGTGCTGGGGTACTGGGCCGCAGACCACAGTTTGGATTGCGCAGGTCTGCAGTTATTATTTGAAGTCCTCGGTCTTGCCGTCTCATTGTTATTTCCATTTTTATCTATTGTTATTCTATTCTATTGTTATGTTTGTTTAGATCCGGTGAAGAGACTATTGTTGACTTTGAGCTGAACAACAAGGCGTATCCTCCACTGATGTTTTCTCGCGTGCGCAGTTTCACCGCTTTCTCCGAGACCCCCCTTCAGTGATCCAACAGTCAGAAGAGTCACTATTTCAGATACTTTAAGCCATTGTAAATAACGATCATTACTGTAATTTAATCAGTTGATCCCAGCAGACTGCAAACAATTGCTTTTTTTGACCGTAGTGTAAACGGAACATTGAACTTTGACTGTACAAAGTTTGCTGTGGGTTATTATGCATATAGTCACAGATTAATGTGATTACAGAATGCAGTTGATGGAGATTTTGGAAGTTTAAATTCGTTCAGATTAGTGCATGCTTAAATATAATGTCTGGTGAAAGCAGCAGGCAATGATATGTGGCAAGAAAACTTGCATGTACATACTAGTATGCTATCAATACACATGATTAATCACCATTAATGGTTACCTCCCATCAGTAATCCCAAATGATTCAAACAAATTCCAAAACAAATCCAGCCAGAATTTCTGTAGGTGGAACTGGTATATACTATTGAGGCTAAATGGTCTGACCGTTTTAGCCTCGATAGTATCTACCAGTTCTGCCGACAGAATTTCTGGGCCCCTTGACAGAGCAGTCACAGTCCTTTTACATGGAAGTTGGCATCTTCTATGGCAAAAATAGATAAGTATGGTAATATTCAGATGCTATGTCTGAAGTTTAAGCTGATCGTAGTTCAGTTTCAGTAATATTATTAAATTTCAACAGAAATTAAACTGATTCTATTTTTCATAAGTTGATTGCATGGTTTGAACTGGACCGCTAAAAATGGATGGGCCTCTGGACCCCCTCTTTTGGTGGGCCTGGGAGCCACTGTTGCCAGATATTGTGGTTTTTTACAGTTGCTGCAAATTGTGACTGTTTTCAAACAACAGTTTTAAGGTTTATTTGTGAAGATTAAGGTTTTTAGAATGATCCCGGTTTGTAGCCATATACGATTGTTGATTGGCCCGATCCTACTGGATTGTCTTTATTTGTATTTTGAGATTGTACTTTTGTTTGCTGCATATCTTAAAACCACGAAGAAGATGTTTCTGGATAAGGTTTTACATTACATACATGTAGTTTTTTAATTTTTCGATGAAGGTTGCACCTTGTTTTAGTTTGAAGAATGTGTAAAAGTCAGTTATCAACCCTTTAACGACGAGCATGTAATAAATGTATTAATAATAAAGCTATGCTCTTCGTCGTTAAGGGATTAAGCAAGATGTGTAATTGTGTTGGTTTATGAATTTTTTGAATGATTTGTTATTCCAGAGACTGTCATGCTTAATTCCATTGCATATACCAGACATTTTATTGACAGAAACCATTGCCCTGTGCAATGTAAGCTGGATTGCATGTTCTGTTCCCAGTTTAATTAGCTTTGGCTGCGTTATTATTCCAGAATAAATGGGCATTTATGGTGTGGGATTGTTCTCTTTATAAGAAAAACACTGGTTCTGTTATGAATTATGTTTGCTAGGTTTATTGTCTGATGGCCATTTATTTAGTATTAGTTTTGAGAGGTCAGAAGTCATATACCCTTATTTGAGAGTTATGGAACACATGTGCTCCTGAGCCCGCTCGGCTATAATGAGCAAAACCAATGTACACTAGTGATTCCCAACCTTTTTTGGCTTGCGCCACACTAAAAAAGAATGAAAATTTTCGTGGCACACTTAATAATACTTGCCTTTTTTTATATGTTTCCACTAATATCTAATAATATTCAAATTTTAAAATTGTGTAATAATAAAGTTTAGACTTTAGAAGTTTAGAACAAAGTAAAAAAATTATAGCAATTGAACAGATTTGCTTTTTTAAAGACCGTTATATCTTTTTGTAATTTTGTTTTCTAAGGTTCTTGCGGCACGCTAGTGTGCCGCGGCGCACAGGTTGGAAATCACTGCTGTACACTGTCAGTTGGATGATGAGATGGCAAGGGAAAGGGCTGCCCACCTGCTCTGATATGCCAAGGCTAAGAAAATGATGTCGCCAACACTTTGTACTCGTGGCTGTCTCATGGGACTAGCTGGTTTAAGGGCTCTTTCTAATCAGTTTCCATCCATTGTTTGAAGTGTGCAGTTTGACTGATAGCTCCTAATATTAGTTTAATAGATGGTAACTCTGGTGTTTAACACTAAACAGGTATTGTTAACAAGCTCAAATGAATGAAACTCTCAATAGCTTTGACCAATCAATGGTTGCTCTTTTCGTAAATCAATTTATGAGATTCATGATGGCACGTAAATTCAGTGACTGCAGTTTAATCACTGATTATTGTACAAATTACAGCTGTACCGTATTGAAAAACGTTGTATAGTGTAAAACAGGAACTTGATATTATATCCAGAGTATTGATGTCAGGTTAAACTTTGTCCAGAAAGTGGAGTTCCTATGTTCTGTCTGCAGGGACATGTTATCATCTTGGAATTGGGGCATAAATTATGTAGTCTGTATATAGAACCTTTTAAGTGCCTAAGTTGATGACAGGATATTGGCAAAATAGACTAACTTCATTGCACATTTTTCTGATTCTTCCATATATAAATACAAGTTGTAGTTTGTAATGGTGTATGTTGTCTACATGTAAAAGTAAATATCATCGTTAATTATTTGGAGTAAATGGTGAGCCATACCTTGGGAATTCAGCTGTTTTGAGTAACTTTACTTTGGAGACTATTCTGCATTTTAATGTCACTAGTAAAAGCAGAAACATGGTGTTTAACAGTCAATAAGATGTTTGGTTTACTAGTATCGTTTGCCAATGACAAGTTTTGTACCATTCATATGTGCCTGCTTTGTTGAACACATTAATGCACGTAATAATTCACCTAAACCCACTGTACATGATAAGACATGATAATAAGCCACTACTGTTCATCATAAGCCCATGTGGTTTTTAAAATTTATCCTACTTTTTATTAAGTTAAATCTCAAAGCCTTTGATTTGAGAAAGTGTGGATGAAATTGGCATGGGCTGAGTAAGTAAGTACATGGTAAGAGGCAGGGGTTACATATGCTTTGGTAATCCGGTGAAATTAATTTGTAATGTAAATCTGCATGTACATGTATATCGTTAGTGTTGTGTGAGGACATAATAAACGATGACTTTGTTTTAATCTGTGCTATCTACATCAGTTCAGGTGTGCTGGCAAGGAAGGTGAAAAACACGACCTTGCTGATTCAACACAAAATCTGTGCATAAATTGTTTTTCTAGTTCATATTCCTGCAATCAAATTAATGCACATTTCATAGACACGCAAGAGACACTGCACTTCCAGTTAAGAAAAATTCCATTCAAGCACTTATCTTCGGATGAACATCAATGTTCAGATGGGTCCAAGAATACATCAGTCTTCTACTCCGGTTATAAACCAGCCATGTCAACAGATAAGGGCTCTGTTGCCTCGGGGACAAAATTCCAACAAATACGGGTACATAGTTTACTCGTGCATTGGACCGTCATGGAACTCGTCATTGGCTCTCAAATATTTCTAAGCTAGAACCCATTTGAACAGTTTCTTAATTAAATTGGCAACTATAAACGACCATTCTTACGATAAATGACCATTGAAAACAAGATTTGCGAATTGGTCTATTCTAATTGAGATCAAGTAGAGGTCTTCAACTGATGCCATCTGATCATGTCATTAGATTAGTTTATCATAACAGAAATTAAACTCAAAGATGCAGATGGACAGTTGCCAGATGAAAAGTTTAGACATCAAGATTATTAAAAGCCACTGAACACTAAAATAAAGTTATGAAGTGATTCTTGTAGGACAAAAGAGTGCAAGCATCTGAGAAACATAGGCACAGCAGTCCATTCCATTCCTTGGGGTCAGCAATATTGAATACATAGAAAACCCAAGACAAAAGACCCAGGCATAAAGATCACAGGATGTAATCTTCTTACAAAGACAAGTGCTCGATTAAACCAATCAGCTATTGTGCCCCACGTGATAGCTTCTTGAGCCCAATTCATTCCAAAGGGACAGCCTTTGTAGAAATGTTTGAGAAATAAAATTTATTTGACAGCTAGGCAGAATCAAAACTGCAGGCAGTAAAAAACCTACACCAACTACCAATAAAAAATCAAGTGTGCTCTTGTTCTTGCACGTAACAGCGGTCGATGATGACGATAGCAAAGAAGTCTTGCTAGATTCCTATACTAAAAAAGCAGTTCAAAGACACGGCAGAAGTAGGGCTCAACCAGACTCTTTTGTATCATCACAACAAAAGGCCATTTTATTAGAAGCCTGAAAACGTTCCAGTCAACTGCAAATGTTCAAATAAAGACGAGATGTCCTTAAACACCAGTCTGACAGGCATAACAGGAACAGTTCAACAGTCAAGTAGCCAAATCCAACGGACGCACAAACATCGGCCAGGTCACGCTAGCAGTTAAATTAATCACCAGCTGAACATTTTATTTGCACATTTACACTGAATAATCTGTAACTGCCCTCAATCTACATACATAAGAAGCCAGTCAGATGGTAAATTTAACACACCATGTGATGGAAATCGGGAATGGCGCCTGCATCGGTCAGATGGAGCCGTCGGCTACAACGGTTCTAAATTTGAAATCAGTTCCATGTGCTTTAAAAGCCTGCTCTGAAGAAGGTCAAATGGAAAATCAAAACAACTGTTGCAAATGTGGAAACGTACTTCCTCCTAATTTCTATTTACAAGAGCTTAAAACTAATTGGTTCCACTGATACACAGCTCGTCTGAGAATGATCCTAAGCTTGATCTGCTTTCATCACGGCGCGTTCGTGTTTCCCGAACTGTCTAAAACTGTTCCTTCTGCCAGCGTAAGTTCTTCTGGCGCTGCCTCGCAAATGACGACAGGACCATCTGAAGGTCTGGTAGCAGCACTCAATTCGTTACGATCCTGACTTGGCGAAGACGTGCGGTCAGCTACAAATTAAATATGCACTACAGTTAATTTAGCAGCTCAGCACCGAATTTACTTGTATAGTAATACAGAATGGATGGGTCAATACGAAGGGGGGAGATGCTTTAAGCAACATGGAGAAGGGGAGTTTCAAATTTCAGCTGGGAGGGTCCCGAAAAACGTGTACTTACACGAATATTACTGTCAAATTATGACGTCCACATTACAGAATGTAAAAATCATAACTGTAAACCCAATCACAGACTATATCACTGCTAAATCAATTTTATATAGCACTAAAACTGTGCAAATGCAAGTGTTGTTAACATTATACTTCTTCACAGGCCCCATAACAGATAACAAATTTCAGCTGTTAATATGATGCTGAATAAAAATAAATAGCCTACAGTAAAATCAATGTCTTGTAGACATCTTAGCCATTCAAAGTTTGTAATGGGGAGGGTGGCCTTGGAGGACAGAGCTCAGATGTACACATGCATCGGGAGAAAACACAATTACTTGCGTACGTAATATCTGGATGGGTCTTAAGGCTGTTTTCTTAATATCAAGTTACTACAATCGTTGGCGTGTACATGACGGAACACAACAACAGCAATGTCCAACTCAAGGCTGGTCAGGTTTCCTTCTCGACTCCAGGTACGATTTACTTAATCTTTCCTAATGGAAACTTAATGATTAAACTACAACCATGTTGAGGCTACAGAGCTCATTAACTGAATTTAGCCAAGCATTAAATTCACCATTGCTCATATAACTCCACCCAGAATAGATGGCAATTAAGCTCAAATGACAGATGGAGATTTTAGAAGATATGTGCTGTATAGCCATTTTTTTCTAGCTGCACCAGAGCTGATTCAAATTGAGTTTCAATACTTAAGATAAATCCATGTAAAATAATACATCACTAAATCTAATTCAGATCCAATACTTATGCTGAAATCAACTTTCAATATATAAAAAAATGTAGCTCATTTCCAATACTTAAAATAAATTCCCTTTCTCCATTTGTTAGGTGATAAAATCAAAGTTTGCTACAAATTATATTTTTATACAGTGATGCATAAGCCACTGTAAACCAAGAACCACAACCAAACAAAACCAACAGCTGCTACCACAACCAAACACATGCCACGAAATTTAATAATTTCCAGGAGCTAAATTACAAGCCTCCCAACCAATATCTGCCAAACACAAAAATGAAATAAAACATTTAAGTAAATAGGCAGAAACTGAATTACAGGATCCATCTAATGAGTCGAAAATTTTTACTTTGGTCATCGGAGGGTCCATTCGGATTTCCACAAGTCTCTTTTCCGATATCCTTTGATTCACAGTGACTCGAATCGCCATTAAATGCATCTGATACGTCACGTGCTGGCAAATCGTTGTCGCCACTGCGAAAAGAAGGAGGGTTGCCATCCCTGATGCCGACATCTCCCAGGTGAGAAACCTCCACCACCTGACCTGCTTTTGAAATGTTAAACGGTTTGACAAACGGCACTAGGCTCCCGTTGGTGTTGCGACTATCAGAAGAAAGGCAGAGGTTGGCCGCCTCGGACAGCGACAGGAGGCCGCTGGTGTCCAGGTAAGGCTGCTGGGTCCAGTGAGAACCGCCCTCGGAGGCAGCAAACCTCGGGAAAGACGTTCTCTGGAAAGCCGCATCGCCGATCACCGCCGTGGCTGTGGAATTACTCAAGAGACGGGTCTGCTGTTGATTGTTTAGCGGCATCGTCGTAGACACCGAAAGAGAGGAATTCGCCTGTGCTGGGATGACTGCGGAGGTGTAAGCGTTGACTGGTTGGTTAACTAGCATAACAGATGAAACCGTTGAGGCTGTCGTCACTGTGGAGATATGCTGCTGCGGTAGAGCAGAGTTTCTCGACAGCAGAGAGCTTCGCCTCGGACTGACAAGACCGCGGTGCAGATGCGAATTCGTGAGAAGAGACGTCGATGTCGGGAACGCCGTCAACGAGAGGATGTCCTGCTGGACGCCCGAAACGGCACTGGCACCGCCTCCTCCAATTCTGTTCACCTCTTCTCCATTTCCAAGCGGAGTCGCTCCACCGTTGCTGTTGGGAGTGACAGAGTTGCTTCCACCACCCAAAAACAGCGAATAAACATCCTCAGTAAGATCAATATCATCAAAATCGGCTGACAGCGGAGCCTCGCTATCGATGGCCAACCCGTCGCTAAAGCCGTGATCGATGACGCCGGTCGCCTCCGGCACCTCCCGGTTGGAATGGTCTGGGAACTTAGCCCCACTCGCATGGGGCACATCGACCAGAGCGGGGTGGACCTTCCTTGCGGCACCGTCGGCCGTGTAGCCGGCACCTGATGCGTTCGTCATGCCAAGCAGTTCGTCAATGATGCTGGAATGCAGAATGTCCGTGTCGGCGCCAAAAAAATCTGCGATGTCGAGTCCGTCGTCCTCGGCAGGAGCGGACGATTCCACCGCAGACGTGGAAGGCACCGGACGCGGTGCCAGGCGGAGAGTCTGGTAGTTGGTCGACTGCATCACTCCTGCCGACGCTGACCCGGAATCCAGAACCGAAGCGAGTCTTCGACGTGCCTCAAGCACGGGTCTGTTGATCGCGGAGTTCGGTGGCCGGCCGCGCTTACGCACCAAGGACGCGGCGCCAAGGCCGAGCAGCTGGGTCTCGCACTCCTGGAACGCAGACACGTCAGGGGTGTCGACAACCGACCCATCGGCCGCACGACCGTGCAGGGCGGCCGGGAGACGCTGTTTCAACCTCTCTTCGAGGCCGGTGCTCTCGAACTTGCAGTATCCATGGTCGAGATATGGCTGAACGCCGTATAACCCGGATCCGAGGGACTCCGTCATGCCAAACTCGTCTTCGTCGGTCCCGTGGCCGGCCGCTCTTGCCGCTCGTGACTGCAGCAGGTGCCTGTCTCGGAGCTGGGTCTCTCTGTCTGCGGTACTGACCGTTCTGGCACCAGTCTTCATTTCTTGGTGCTCCTGATAAGAACGTGTTCTTGCACAGGTTGACTTAGTTAGTTTCTTCAGCCGGTCCTCTTGTTCTTTCACGAGCTGCTTCAACCGGCGTCGTTCTCTCCGATCCTCCACCGAAGAGTAATTGTCCAGCTTCTTCATCCGATCCCATTCGTACTTGACCGCCTTCTTCTGTCGACCCTTCTTGCGGCCGACTCGGCGCACCTTTGGCGGTTCAGGCAGCTGTGGCGTGTCATTCTTTTTCGTAAAGTAGCAGTGGTCTGCGCCATCTTCCTCCTCCTCCGCAACCGTTGTACTGACTGCCACGCTGTTGTCGTTTCTTAGGAGATCTGGATGGTCCTGCATCACATGAGCGTTCATCGTCGCCCTGTAGATAGAAAATAAACACAGGTTAGTGTAACAGACACGTTTCACATCACATACATATCTGGAATTCTTAACATCAGAAGTCTCTTAACACTTTCAAGTCAAAAGTATATATAAAAGCACCTGGAAAAACAATGTAGTTCGTCATCAAGTGACCTTTGACAACCAGCCAGATTGGTTTCTCATACATTTTAGTATGCGCTGGTCGCTAAAGTGTTCAAGAAACTCTAAAGATCGATGGTCTATTGTCATGCTATGGCATATGACTAATTTCCCTACATTCTATGTTGAAAAGGCAATGAGACTCCACATGAACTGTAGTCTTACAATCTTAAGCCAGACTCCAAATTATAAGCAAACATTGCCAGAATCTGTGTAACTAACTATCACAGTCAGAGATTTTTACAACCAACTGGTTGGCTATTGATGAATATTCCAGTCTGCATAACAAATCCAGTGGCATGTAGGACATTCAGAAACATCGCATTCTACCATCAGACAAGGATTTGTCTAGTTGTGCACCACAATTGCTATATTTGGCTACAACCAAAACCTCATCTTCCATGCTTAGAAATCGCGGGAATTCTGAAGTTATCAGCAGTCCAGCATGGACAATAATCCACAGATGTGGTTTACCTGCATTCAAGAGCCTGCCCATTAATGAACACCTTTCCTCTATCTGAACCACATTCATCTACAGACTAATGCTTTGCTTGCATTGAAACCTGAGCTCTGTGTAAGTAAAGGCACATCATCAACATATCCTAAGAAAGTGCAGGTGAAATCCATAAAGACAAACCTCACCCCATCAAAACAGCAAATGTTAGGAGAATTTCAAAAAGCCCTTTAGTAAGATAAGTAACATATCTCGCAAAATATGTAATTGGCAGACCATCTCGAATCTCTTAACACTTGGCACAGACACCCAATGCTTGAAATTCCAAAGCTCTCTTATGATTCAAGATCTGGACCGGCAGCGATGGAACCGCTAAAAGACTAACCGCGAGTAGCATCTGTAGTTGCATTCTGGACAGCTCTGCGGCGCCTTCTCCGAAGGATCAGAGTGCTCGGCGATTAGATGTTGCCTGAGATCGGACTGGCGCGAGAACTCCTGGTCGCACTTCTGGCACGGGTAGATGGTGCGTCGTGCGTGATGCGCCATGTGTACCTTGAGCTGGTGGAAAAAGGCAAAGCTCTTGTCACACTCGGAGCATGTGTGCTGCTTGTCGCCGTGTTTCTGTGCGACGTGTGACCTGAACGAAAGAACAAAGCATTGAGAATGCATTAACTAACAAGCCATTGTAATCTAAACCTATAATACATGAAGCACAACAGCAGATATGTAGGTACAAAGTGTAGGGGTCTCTCTCTTGATGGTGTGATATATGAATTTTCAATGACCATCACCATTACGTTTCCATAGTCTGGGCAATTATTGTATTGGCTAGTTTTGTTTCACTCCCTCACTGTAGGATTTCCTAACATTGCACAGCAGATGTACTATTTTCATTGTAGAGTTTATTAGATGCTCCAAATAAGCATAATCAGAAGCATAAATGAAGGATGGCTGATCCCAAAGCATAGCATATCATTTGATTACAATAGGTCAAAAGACAATCGTACAAAGGGAAAAGCATCATGTACAATTGCCAACAAAACAATTATTCAACTGGTAATAAACTGACAGGTGGTGCAACAGCTTGACAATATCTGCCTCCATATGCACACAGTGACAAATGCATCTGGCAAATTAAAGAAAAGGATCAGTTTTCCCTCAGGTGATTCACTTATGACTTCAACATAGCTTTAGAATCCCTACTCCCTACCTCAGAAGTCATTATATGCAGAACGTTAGTGTATTTCTGCAGACTACTTTGCATTCCTACAACCGATTATTATTCAATATTTTCAACCACACAGCAACTGCATTAAATACAAGACTTGGAAGTCTACTTACTTCATCAGTGCCTTGGAAGTTGCTACAAAGTCGCACTTCTCACATGAGATTTCTTCCACGTGAACGTGCTTGACGTGCCAGTCGTGAGATCGTTCCGTGCGGAACCTGTGCCCACACTGAGCACACTCGACTAGGGTGTAGGGCACAAAGTCGTGCGTACGTGTCATGTGTGCAGAATACAGATCCATGCTCTTGAATTCGATGTCGCACTTCTTGCAGCGAGGCGGCTTGCGTTTCTGCGGCAACCTGTGCCGGAAGGGACTCACCTTGCCCAGAAGGATCTTGCTGTGCTTCTGCTGGTAGTGCTTCCGGAGGGTTTTCCAGTCACTCCACGGCGCATTGTCCTGGCAGAGCGCGCACGTCAGGCCGGCGTCGCTGTGCGACAGGAGATGCATGTTGCGAATGTTCTTCTTGTGAAAGACGAACGTGCAGTATGGACAGCCGAGGTTGATGTTGCCTCGGTGCTTGTCGTTGCAGGATTCGAGATGGCGCTTCACCTGACCCCAGGTCAGCAGCAGCAGTCCGCAGTGGACGCACTTGTATCGGTTGCTGTAGTGGAACTCGATATGACTGCTGAGTTTCTCTTCACTCTCAAACAGCAGGCCGCAGAACGTGCAGGAGAATGGATCTCTTGATATGTGGATGTCGTGCTCATTGCGCATGTGACGCAGAAGGTCGAACCAGTGGTAGTACGGCGATGTGAACTGGCATTTCGGACACTTCAGGTGATTTACAGTCTCGCCCTCTGGGTGCACGAGGTTGTGCAGCTCGGCGGCATGCCTCGTGTCGAAGCTCTGACTGCACTTGACGATGAGACAACGAAAGATGTGTTCTTTGGTTGGAACGTACTCAAACTTTCCGTATATCTTTCGAGTCGATGGCAGCGGAGAACCGACGTTCGGGCCCAGCCCGCCGTCTGAGGCTTCTTGCGATTTGGTTACGTCTGATGCTGCGAGCATTTCGGTTTCCTTAGCGTCGGCAGCACTCTCAGTTTTTGGCAATACACAATTTGCTCCAGAACTACTGCCTATAATGTCGCCTTGCTCGCTTTCCTCTGCTACAGTGTCAGGGAGAAACTTAAAATTTTCTATTTCTTTATCCGTATTCTGTACCGAAACCGATGAGACATTTTCACCAGTTTCACTAGAATTAACTGCAATTAAATTTCTGTCATGTCCACTGTCTTTTATGGTTTCCAAAACACCAGATGCGTCATCCAGCATAGTCGTTGCTTCCGATTTATTTGGACATTCTAAACCTGGAGTTTCACGAACCGGATCTTCAGAGTTATTTTCATTGGTCGCGTTCGTTTCCATTCTTGAAGTTTTATCATCATTATTACTTTCTAGCATACAGCTGCTACTTGTCACTTCCTTCTTGTCAAGAGACTCTAAAACCGGAATATCCATTGGTTTCTCACTCGTTTCAGGTATAACAGAGACATCCTTACTCTCAGCTGTGCTCATTTCCTCCAAGGCATTCAGATTCCTTGAACCTTCGTCATCCGAACTGTCGTCAAGCTGTCGCCAAAGCTTTCCACCAAACTTCTTTGAATTGCTTGAATCTTTCTCGTCCTTACTGAGACGCAAAAGGTCGCTGTGCGACATCGTTTTTGCTGGAGAGGTCGTCAGATTATCCGTACTTGACTGCCGAGAGGCTGCCACGTGGCACTGTTCGCTCGGATTGCCCGATTCCAGAACGCTGCTGCGGCCGCTGTTTGTCGAGTCCTTGGCCTCGTTCACAATCGAAACAGACGTGGACAGTTTTGCGTTACCTTCTCCTTTCTCGGACTGTTTCTCTTCCTTGAGCTTACACTTCTTGATGAATGATTTCGTCATCGTCTGGATTCCGACGGTTTTCATCGTGACAAGCTCTCTTCCGTCCGCCTCGCTATCACTGAACTTACGCTTCCTGCTCACAGTCTGACATACAGCGTCCCCAGCAGGGGAAGCCGCGGGTAATATCAGCCGATGCGAGGCTTCAGAGGACACACCAAAGCCAGCCGATGACGCCGGGCGGACGTAATTTGCGCTGGATGCCAGGTTTGTTGAGGACACCATGGCCTGTGCCATATCGCCAGGAAGGCTCCCCTGCCAGGCAGACATTGGATACAAGGACGGCGCCACGGTTGTATTTCCACCATTTCCGTCACCCAGGAAAGGTCCCAAAAAAGCCATGTTAGGTTGGTAGCCAGAGCTCGTGTGGTAATAATACGGTATAGGGGTCACCGGAGGACGCCCGCGCTTGTGCGGGCGGGGTTGCGGAAGCAGGACAGAGGCATTCGACTGAAAGACGTTGCCAGATGCGGGAGACTTGAGAAACCCATACGGACTGCCACTTTGGTCTGTCATGTTCAACGCCATCGGCGTCGACGAACCCGGATACAAGACGGGGGAAGCGCTACCTCCGGAAAGTGACACCGGAATTTTCATACCGGGCTGTAGCTTCACACCTGATGGGATAAGAAATGAGATTCCCTGACTGGATGCCTGCAGGCTACTGGCAACACCACCAGGCAAAGTGCCAGCGCCGAACGCTTGAGCCAGCTGCAGATCCGTCTGTGTCCCCTTTTCCGTCATCAGCGAACCGTAGCCAACAAAAACCTGCTTTGGTGTTGCCTTCACACAATCGCAGTCGCAGTCACGACGAATGTAACCGCAGTCGGTGCAGATCGACTCGCTGAAACTGTCCATGTATTTAAGAATGCTCTCCTTCATCTTCTGGAAACACAAGCTCATTGGCCAAATCATGATCAGAGTAAACAAGGTCACCACCGACATATAGCTGGTCATTTTGCACGAACCAGGACTACCACAAGTGATCTGCAGGATCTCTTTGGCATCGAAATACTTCTCGAGAATCTCCATCGCATGCCTCACCTCTTGCAACATGCCTGGTGTGAACAGTTTGTAGACGGTCGAGAGCTTGACATAGCGATTATCAAAGACGTCAAGATCCACTTTGTCCACAGGAACTGGATTCTCTGAGCTGTACATTTTCTTGGCCTTTGAATCGTAAACCAAAAATGGTATGTCTGGCAGACCTGGCCAGCTCAGCAAGTATGGTGCCATTTCTGATCTGTAAACACATACAAAGGTTTTGCATCAGAAACAAGTTGCTACCAACGATTCAAGGTAACGATGCAGCCATGCATATATATATATATATATATGATTTTAACAGCACCACAAAACATTCAATGACAAACAGTATGATGACCTATAGAGTAAACAATTGTGACCATCTCAGTCATATCTCAATAAGTTCTTCACCTACTCTGTCACCTTAGCGCTTAACCTCCTCTTCCTGTCCATCAAATCCAGTCAGAAAACAAAAATTGAACTCCACAGTTTTTTTTATGTTAAAGCCATTTAAAAATTTGTGACAACATCTGTAGTGTGAGTGCACAAAATATGCAGAAATTAACGGCCAGGCAAAACCCAAAAGATTTTGAAAATGCTTTTATAAATAAAAGAGTCAAAACATTTTAGCATTGTGATCAGTCGTAAAATTGAAGAAAATATAACAGCCATATTATACTTTACTACCATATCTCAAGTAGGTTATCACTAGGGCATAATTGAGTAAACAATTTCCACCGAGTACCGAATCCGAGTATTTGGATGAACTATTTGCCGGATCCGGGTACGAACCGAATAGTAGTGGCAAATCTGGCAACGAGTACCATCCGTATACAAATCATAGTTAACCTGTCATGTGCACAGTTACGGAGAACTATCTAAAATCAATGCAGAGTCTATATCAATATCCTTCATATAGCGTATTGGTGGACTCTAGACTATAGCAATATATTCATTATTTAATAACTTTATTTGTGAAAAAATGTAAAACCTTGTTATAAAATTTGAAATATGCAGTTATCAATGACGGCCTTACTCTCTAATGTTTCCTGGTAAGTGGGTGGATTCGATTCAAGCGGGAAAATTACTCATTTGGTTGCCACCTGGGGAATACAATCAACAGAAATTAAAATGTATAAATCAACATGATCATTAATTTAAAGAAATTCGATGGAATGTTAAGTTCTTGTTTAATATAGCATATATGTAAATCCGTTAGTCCTAAATGTATTTGATAAAAAATATTATTTTATCAAAAAAACTAATTATCAAAAAAACTAATTTTTAGTTATTTGCAGGTGTAATATTTGCCGAGGCGAATACTTCCAAATAGTTCAATATCTGGGCGAGGTGAATGTCCGAGGCGATCTTCGGTTATGCCCTAGTTATCACATAAAGACACAATCTTACCATTAATACTTAGTATTTTATCTCCTCTTTCCATACATGCCTAGTAATTGGTGGAACTGGAAAATCTTACACATGCTCAGCCAGAATATATTGCCATTCACCCAATATTTCCATCCCACTTTTGCTTGGTAAACATGAATTCGTATCAAAGTTGAAATTTCTTTTGGCCAAATCCACTTCTGTCACTTGGTAATCAGACAATTTTTAATTCATCAAAATAGTCATTAATTGAATCTAATTCTTCCAGCAAATGGTGCGTTCATTCGGAAATCTATTCGCCCACATGTGTTGCCATCTTGGGTCATACAGAGGCACGCGTAGATACGACTGTTTGTTTCGATTGGTTGAAGGACGTCATTAGAGTCCCTTTATAAAAATTTCTTCCACCTATTAATAATGTGCTAGTTGGCCAATATGACAAAGTTTAAAAAATTTAAAGCTTTTCATAGCTCACTAGATATAATTAGAACAGTATACATGGAATACGCATTAGTGCATGCCAGTTATCACTCCTTTAAGAGATACGTTTTCAAATAGATCCAATGCAACAGACTTCTAAAACATATTTCTAGATACACAGAAAATGCTTTACTAACAGGGTAACTAACCATCACAGGAACTGCCTGAATTGAAGGGCTTGCTGTCATGATGAGGAAGTTTACTAAATCTCATCCATGCCTTCGTCACAGCCATATGCAACAATGGACGAAAGTGGTAGAAAAATTACACTCATTTGGACACAGTTGACAAAAGTGTAACATATCAGAATTACAACTCATTTCATGTCAAATCAACACAGCTGGGTTGGGAGCACTCCTGAGTAGATAATCTGGAAGGGAGCAAAATATAAATCACTTACTTAAATGAAAATGGAATATTAATTATGACGCTTAATATGAAATGAGAAATTAACATTAATTTAAAAACGGCTGATCAAGTTTATTAACCCTGACCCAAGTCAGTTAATTTTTATTTTTAATCTGCCCCGCATTGTGAGCAACTGTCAAAAATTTCAGTGGGATATCAAAATTTGTATATTTCGTGATTTTTGCACAACTCGTTATGCACAGAAAAGCACACAAAAATCAGATCATATCCAGAAGATACATTGAAGCTGTGCCTTGGAATCAGACACTTAAAAATTGACAACTTGCTTAATCCACTATCGATTTTCCTGTACTGATTATTCATTCACTGTTAGCAAAAGCTCGTCATCAAAGGGTAAATAATGAACCAACAGAAGTAAACTCACTACTGTAATAAAGTTCCTAACTTGCAATAAAAAGCCTGACAGGGAACAATTGCAAAACCTGGGCCTAATTGTTAAAGCTTTTTAATTGCACCCAGGAGCCACATGACTGCCTTCCTTATGTTCTAGCGTCATAACACTAGCTGTTGTTTCCTTTAAAATGACAGCATGTGTTCAGCAGCAATTGTTGGCTGTTGAAGCTTGCTGTTGGAATGCCCAGACAGGATATTGTTAGGAATTCATTGCGCTGCAGACAACAACAAAATCAAAAGGGTACACCCATAGAAATGTAACTGCAACTTCATTCAATTTTGGATATGTTTGCAAACACGCACAAGCCCATCAATGACCATCATAATTTGCAGCAATGGAGTCTTTTATGTCTTCAAACGTAATGCTCAGATTGTCAAGGGAAGACTCGACCTTTTAAAACTGCTGGGAGAACTCGCACTTTTCAAGTACTCCTCGATAGCTAGCAAATGAAGTATGCATCTAAAAATTCAGGAGCAGAATACTCAAAAATTTCACTAATTGTGCATAAACCTACACAATCTAAATACAACACTGCCAAATGTTAATATGTATGTTCAATAAGTACATGTTAATAAGTATGATCAATTTCTATTGTATTAACTTCTATAGCGCTGTTGTCTGATGTGCACGGCATCAAATGACGGTGCACCACATTCAAGATCATGAGATCACTATCAGATCATGAGTCTGTAGCTGACAATATTGCCCAAACTGATTCCATATGCATCAATGAAGACAAAGGAATAGACATTAATTTACAGCAAATGTATATTTCGAATTGGCGTATGTCAAATCTTCTGTTCCTGAAAGTATTCACAATCAATTTACATCACAATTCAGTTACTTAATTACACCTCTTAAATCTAGAGCACTGTTATCGTTACACTTATTGCGTCAATTGGTTGCTGCTGAAAGCGTAAACATAGGCATTGTTCGCTACATTTAATTCTCGACTCATAACTTACCCTGATCAAATTATTGTCAGTCTTAACTGACCCAACCACGGCTTGCATATGGTGCACCATTATTTGATGCCTTGTGCATCAGACCAACAGCGCTATAGAAGTTAATACAAAATTGCAGTTCAATGTGAAGGCCCTGTGAAAATCCAGTCGGTCTGAGGTACCAGAAGTCAGGCTATGATGGATAAGTATGTTGAAACAAAAGACTATAAAGGACTAACAGGACTGGGAAGTTGCTTAAGCGACCTTCCACAAGTTACCAAAAGAAAAAACAAACAGAACTTTCTATGTTGATATGGATCAGTGATTCCCAACCTGTGGCCCACGGGTCAACAGTGGCACACCATGCCTCAAAAGTGGCCCTCGACCTATCAAAGATATAAAAACATATACGTGCAAAAAATGAATATTTGACAGAATAATTATTTTCTATTATAATATATTTTGTTGATGCTTATAAGTAACATCAAATGTATTTATCCATGTGTAATTTGATTCTATTCTAAAATAAAAATCTTTTAAAATGTAAAATAATTATTAGTAACCTTGTTCTCCAACTAAATAAAAGTGGCTCTAAGTCGAAAAAGGTTGGGAACCACTGATGTTTATTTATTTTATTTATTCTGAAATTTGATATTGCCCTTCTTCCAACATCTTATGCTCAGAAGTGCACACGTCTTGACGGCGGAATTGCAGTTCTGTTATGCAGAGCAATTGTGTGTGAAGGACTTGCTCAAGATCCCTACACAGTGACTGACGCCCCGGACGAGGGTCAGACCCACTCACTCAGCACACACTGAGTGTTACGGGCCGACTGCTCTAACCGACCAGCCACCGTGCCACATGATGTGGATGAGACATCACCAAAAGGTGAGGCAAAAATAATCGCTGATCTGTTAACATTTGTCCTCAAAGGCAAGGTCTATGGTCTAGTTGAGGGATCTTATAATTGGGCAATTCCTTACCAATTACAAGGCTTGACAAATGAGGTGAAAATTTCACATGCATCTGGGAGTTGAATAACAAACATAGGGAAAAAAGCAAACATATTGGCAATCAATCAATGTTATACCTATAATCTGCTGATAACACACAACAAAGTCCTACACAGTTGGTGTTTATCATTACATGTAGTAACAATATTACTATAGTTTCAGGTTTCCACCATCGCATCGTAGCGTTTTCCACCAGCCACTAGTATACAAAGAAAAACCTCGTCCTAAAGCTAGTAATTTTCAGTATATAGCTGTCACACATTATTAACAGACAAACTGATAATCCCTAATTGGATTTTAATAAATGTATATTCTCTCCCCAAAACTGGAAAAATACACCTCTATCTATAATAATTGTAAAGTTTCAGACCAATAAGTTGAATAAGCACTTAATTTTGATACCAGCTTTACAGTTCCAAATAATATGAGACACTAAAGACTTAAATTTCATGTTAACTCCTACAAATAAAGACATTAATAAAATAGTTTAATGCAAGTCTGACCTTGGCATCTTTCAATATTTATACATTGCAATCCTGATTGAAACAAAATACTAGTCAGCTAACACATGTATGAATTCTGCTACTATAGCGACTGCGGTCGTTAGCTCTGCTTCGTCACTGTTCGGCCAAATGGCTGCCAACTAATGTCCTTCACTAGTCTAGGCAAGATCCGCCATGTTGCGTGACGCTTCGACTGCGCGCCACATAACCAATCCCTGATACAGCGCTTTGTCCAGCCGTCTTGCGCGGGACCTACACATAAGAGCCTCAGTTCAGCCCTTCAAAGTTTGCTCGAAAATGTTAACTGATTTATAACCAATCGTTTCTTACCAGTCTTGGGACAAATGCTGAATTTCTGGCGGCGTTTCATTAACTAATAGATCATTTCCTGCGAATTGATCCAAGCCAGCTTCAACAAGACCTGCACTAGGTGGCGCTAGAATCCAAATACCCGGATGTAGGACATTTGCGTTACGAACATAGCAGTACTGGGCCCATTCGAGGCATGTCTAAAGTTAGTTGAAAGGGTTTGATCTGAGCTCGGAAGATAGTCGGAATATCATCATATTGTGAATCATTTGTACGAAAAGAATTTAATTACAGAATGTCTTAAATATGGGAGATAATCCAGAAATAAGAAAGTAATACTGAAATCCAACATGGAGGGCCGTAACCCAGACTATAGGACCAGGATGCATTGCGTACTGCTTCATTAAAACTCTGTAACAAACTTGTGAATCAAACTTAATAAATACATATTTTCGACATAATTTTGTTAATTTTATTACTTGATGACATATTTCAACAGTACAGTGAATAGCGTCAACAACTGAGTAAAAGGAAGTCAAAATTTAATGCTGATGTTGAGTCTGAAAGTCTCGCGAGATCTCATTGATTACAAACTCGCATTGAGTAAGATACGATTTTATCATAGACATCAGCTCTATTGCTGGTGCTAAGGATAACTTAAAGAAGAGGATCATAAAGACTATTTCAGTTGTAAAAGATTATTGTGGTCGTTGCTCGCTTTTATTTGATCTAAAGATCACCGAACATATAAATCTTATCACACCCAATGCTGTATTGTTATTTACAGAGTTCTATAGTACGTTGTCGATGGGGGCGAGGATTGGATTCGTTGGAAATTAATCTTTCAATTAATCTAGCCGAAATTAATGTTTTAATTTGGATCATTCACATTCTGTAGGTTACGAATTTAGGTACTCTCGTTAAAGATGGCCAAACAAGAGCAGGTTCTCATTCTAACGCCTCCACACGAGTTGAAATTTCGAGGTAGCTGTTGCATGAAGTCTGACACGCAATATTGTCGTGTTTTTACTAGCTTATCGTTTAATTTTGTAATCACAACAGTGAAATCATATATATTTAAAGCGTCACGTGGTTTTATTTGTTGGGAAGTTGGTGTTTTTTTTATGGAAAAGCTGAATGGCTTTCGGGGTCAACCGCAATTCATAGGCGATTTGCTGACGGGCGGCGGGTAGGTAGACAGATCATAATTATTAAAGAACTGTCGCCGATGTCTGTGGAATTGCTCCTAAACGCACGCCTACAACTAAAGCTGCATTAAATTATTTAGAATTTGGCTAGATTTTGCTACTGTTATGCAATACAATTCGTATGGGTAATTTCGCAACTTAGGACAGATTTCCTACATTTCAGTTTAATGCAATTTTTAGCCTGATGATGATTTAAGCGCATGGGTTAACAAGTTAAGTGTTTCTTTTTTTTAGACAATACCTTAAACTTGTTGATACAAATTGCCTTGTGTTCCGAAATCCTGGTGAACATTCAGTAGTGGGGTGTGTAGGTTCTCATAATAATATGCAGGGTAATTTGTCATGCTGTCATTGGCCAGAAGAAAACAGGCTGGTGTGCCATGATTGGATGAGTGAAATGATACAAGGAATACAATTTTTGGGCAACTTATAAGAAAATGGAGCCAGATTCTCAGTCCTTCTTTTTATACAAGACCAGTATCAACATTTCTAGCTCCAGTTCATCCTCAATGCTGCCAGACTAATTGGCAAAATCCAAAATTTTGTCACATCTCTTCCTTCAATTATGAATCCATTCACTGGCTCCCAGCACCTCAACACATTCGTTTCAAGACTCTTGTGTGATGCGTAACTGTCTCCTTGGGTTTGCTCCAGCCTACCTTCTGGCTCGAGTTTCCATTGGTTCCTCTGCCCACGGACTTCTGGTGGTTTTCCGCATGCTCTCTGCCACAGCCCAATTCAGAAGCTTTGCCTATGTGGGTCACACCAGCTGGAACAGCCTTCCTCTTCTGGGGAGCTGCTCTTTCTCCCTTCCCCTGTTGTCTTCCGGAAGCGCCTTAAGACTGTGTTCTCCGTTTAACTATGTGTTGAGTTGTGAGCGCCTCTGATTCGAATTGCTCTATGCAAGTGCACCATTACATTACATCTCCCAGTTGACTTCGATAACTGTGACTAGAATTTCCTCATGTTCTTTCCTTCAACCTCCAGACATGTACTGGCTTTATGTTCTTTTGTGTTGATGATCCTAAGAGACTCAGTCTTAGTGATATGCTCCACCATCTAGCTTGTATGTTGCAGATTTTTTTACTATGGAGAGAGCAATGAGTTAGCTGATTTTTAAGTTTCAAGTGCCACATGGAGGGCAATGGTTCAGCTGCTGCTTTAACCCTTTAACAACAAGCTGCATGTTTTACCATACACTTTAGTACAGTCTTATCATTAAAGGGATAAGTTGCAGATGATTTGTTCTACTATAAAGTTTCTATACCAGAGAAAGCAATGTATTATCCGAATTTATTCGAACTTCTGAATTAGATAATTAGTTTTATACTGGTTAAACCAGCTAATTGGGTGCGTTTTTCTTTCAGAAGGATTATATAGTGACCGTTGAAGACCATATACTCAGAAGCAATCCACCGACCCAACCATGACTAAATTGGGTGGCTTTAAGGATAGAATTGATAAATCTTTGTGCAATGGCCTTTGAGCAATAGGCAAAGTGTCATTGGGCCCAAGTGTCCAGGTCCTAGGGCCAGCATCTAAGGAGGCTTGACGCTGCCTGGTAAAGGTCCACAAGCGAGGGACAATAAGCTCAGCATGCCCAGATTAATGGAGTGAGCCTCCGTCTTGAATGCCCAATATGGTCAGCCCGTAAAGTTCAATGTATGCTGAGCGCACGAGTTCGAGCCTCGTCCGGGGTGTCAGTCACTGTGTAGGGACCTTGAGCAAGTCCTTTGCGCACCATTGCTCTGCAGTAGAACTGCAATTGAGCCGTCGAGGCGTGTGTATGCACTTCTGAGCAAAGGATGTTGGAAGAAGGGCGGTATCAAATTTCGGTAATAATAATGGAGCAGCAAAGTTTTCACTTATAACTAGTTACATGTGATTTGTTCAACTAGAAAGATAAATGTTTTACACAGCTTTATTTTTGTGTTTGCAGATGATCAATTAACAAAGAGTGCTCAGTGTTTTAACTTTCATTCTTTTGTACTTTGCTTTCCCACCATAGGTCCATTCATAGAAGTCGTTTCTTCAGAGCTGAAGTTGAAGAATCCATCGAGCAAACGTGTCTTGTTCAAGGTGAAGACAACAGCGCCAAAGCGATACTGTGTCCGACCAAACAGCGGATTGATTGAGCCAGACAGCTCTGTGACTGTGTCTGGTAATGACTGTCTCCTTAAATATGTACTCTATGTATATGTGAGCATGTATTCTTGCCTGTAATGGCATTCAGACATTTATTTAGTGCTTTGTTAAGGCAGACTAATCTAGTTCTAATGGTCTCTGGTGTGTTAAAGGTCTTTATGAACTGGGCTTTTATCATTTGCAAGAACATTTAACTGAAAACCAACAGATACCTGACGACAGTACTGTTGATTCATTGTTTTTATACCGCATAGCATCTGTAGTTTGGAATGACAGCCTATGACAGTGCTTGCAACATGCTATGATTCTGCTACTAAGCAATCCCTCACCAGTAGAAGGTTCACAAGTTTATTTAATGGCATGGAAGATCGTCTTGCTTATGATAACCCACTCATTTACTCACTTATTTTTCTACTGGTGACATGTCTTCTTGATACTAATCTTGTCTGAGAACTTCCATAGAGCCACTGTAAAAATTGATTACAATCAATGAGTGGTTGTTTTAATTTGACTTAGTAACATAACAGACTGGCCTTTGCTATTCAATGCTTATGACAAGAAACCTTAACAGGAGAGAAATTTCTATTTGCTGTCAAGGGACGTATACATTATACAGCTAGAGATTCCTTTTTGGTCCATCTCAAGAAAAGCTGAGGTCGTCTAGTGCTTTCATTCTCAGTTTGTCAAAATATGCTGTAGGACCTCCTCTTTTCATCAAGAAGTAAATTCTTACTAACTCTGACAGTTAAAAGACTCTCTCGAGCAATTATGTGCGCCATAGTGCAACTCTTGCTCACATGACTGTCGCATGCACCAGTTAATTAGCTAACTTACTGAGCACTCCTGTCTGTTGTGCAATGTACACAGAAGGCAGCCCAACTGAGACATACATTCTAATGCTCTAAGTGGCAGTGTTGAGGGCCTAACTGACAAATTGGGCATCACTTGCAAATAAACCAAAAAGCTCTTCAAGACACTTAATGCACTGTATGGATGGATAAGGCATCTATGATTCATTCAGTGCCAAGGATATCATGCATCCAGGGCTAGTTCAATCGATTGAATGGATGCTGGGAAGATGTGGAGAAGGCCTTCAATACGGGAAAGTGCAGTCTCAAAAAGAAGGATTCAATTTTGATAAAATGACATGCTGAGATTATCAGATGAGGATATGCCAGAAGAATTTTCCAGTCAGGATCAATGGGATCTTTGAATGATTCAGTGGCTGGATCTGTTGAGTCCCAGCACTTCTGCAGATAGGAAATTTGGTCCCAAAATTTTTAGTCCAGAATTAACATCTTGGTTAGCATGGCTGGGTTCCTTCCTCTGTGTTAAACCACTGGAATTTCTGGAACCAGTGATACCATTCTTTGCTCTGTCTGTCTGCATCCTTTATTGATCATCCAGTAGAGTAGCTTAGTTCTTGACCTTGACCTTCCTGTGATTTTTTTCAATCAGTCCTTGAGGCACTGTCCTCAGAAGATACACGCCATTAATTATGTGACCAATTCAGTTAGTTTGTTTCTTCTGCATTGTCTTAGAACTCTCTTTTGCATCAAGTACATCAATTTCTCATTTTTTAATTAACTTTGTAGTTGATTTTATCAAGATTACTCCATGTCCAAATTTCAAATGCCTTCAGACTCCTAATTTCTGATGCTCCGCTTATCCATTTCTGTGAGCCATATGAGACTTCTTGTGATTCTTGGTGTCTAAGTCCTCTGCTGCTTATGTGCTGGCTGTGCAGTCCCAAGCCTGGACAAAGGAGGAGGGCAATGTTAATCATCTTTGTTAAACAGCAGCTTGCTCTCCTCTACATTTAAAGTAAACTTTTCTCTGAGGAGGTCTCCTCTCATAGAACAAATACTTCTTTGTCCATTGCTATTCTTGTTTTGATCTCAGCATGGCATTTGCCATTGTCTCTTATTGTCTCTTATTGTCTCCAGGTAATAGAATTGATGGACTTGTTCAGTGTTGTGCACCATTGATGACGTTATGTATTGCTGTTAATGCAAAGGATGAAACATCAGATTGACAGTTATTTAGGCAATTTAAATGGTTGTCTGACTGAATTAGAAAGCATGTTTGATTTATAGGCTGAAAATTGGAAGTCATTTGGGGAAGAAATGAAAGTGTTGTCTAAGTGGTAGATATGATTTAATTGTAATTTATGACTGAACATTATAAGCAAAGCTCTATCCAGCGTACAAGTAGGAGCAGCAGTAGGATGGATCTGCTGTACCTAAATCAACTCTTGTTTAACCTGTTATCGTATGGCCTATTCCTATTATTTCATGTCATCGTACTGTGGTTTGTTAATTTTAATTGAATAAATAAATAAATATATTATGATTACCATCAACAATGTTGTTGTATGGTTTAAACTTAAACTGATGTTTGTTGTTGCAAATCTTAATTAGTTAAATTACTTTATGGAACAAGCCTGTAGAAGTCTTGAACATCTGGATGTCAATGCTGAGGTGAAAATATAAAAAAAAAATGACTAACCAATTGGGCAAAAGGAGATTTGACAAGGACTATGTATCAAAATGACCGTATTGCCGCGATGATCTTTTTATAGACGAGCCTGATAGAAAACCATGTAATATGAGGCACAGCCGATGCTACTTAAGCATGTAAGCTGGCTGGTTCTAGTTTTTTAATGTCTACTACAGGACATTTCAATGGAAGACTACTCCAAGTATGTGCATAATTCTGTTATGTGCATAGCCAACTACAGTAACATTAAGCATTGCTCTGTGTATATCAACACTGCTTTATTGAGCAGTAAATGACTCTGCCTGTCCAGTGGTCTGCCTTTGCAGCTCTGTGGTCCATATCAGCAGGTGGCTAACATTGTATCATAATAATGTAACATTGTTAATGGTCAACATTCCAGGGTGTGCAAACTGTAAACATTCCGCTTAGATTTACTATTGCTCAATGGTTACTGAAGCCATGATTATAGTATGTAGGCTCCATCTCTGTTATTAGATCTGATGTACAGACTGTTTAGTGTTTAATCAATTTTGCACATTATGTGTGAACTGTTGTTATGTGGGTAAGTTCAATGCTGTCTCATATAGGCTTCATACTTGAGCGACCTCAATTGTAATTATTTGAAAGGTCCCGATTGTTAACTGAGGTTTTAAGTCTGTCTGCCTGTGTGTTTCAGTAGAGCATGGATTTAGATTCAGTCTACTGTGAGATATTCCACTGCGGTGTTTGGGAGACAGATTGTATATACAATCGGAGACAAATCCCAGAGTCCTTGTTAATTGTGCTTCACGAGATGTGGGGTTTTACTTCTAAGCTGATTCTGGTACGACATTCTGCATGCACACTTTCTGGGTACTATTTGTGTTTGAAGACATATGATTAGCTTTGCCCTCCTCATCTCTTCCGGCTTGCGATTGACACCACCAAAGTATGGATTTGGCAAAGAAGTTTAACTTTTTTGTAGATGACATCAGGCTTTAGGTCATCATCGCCTTATATTTCTCAGCTGGCTTGAATGGACAGGCATTTGATCACAGATCAGTATACATGTAGATATCTGGTCCCACATCAATATGGTAAGCAGCTCTGCGTACTGATGATAGATGGCGATTGTCAATGGCTTGTGGTGGTGCAAGGCTCAAGGGCTCGAGCATTAGCAACTGCTCTGAACAGATGAGTGTGACTCAGATAATGACCTGTGCTCCTCGTGTCCTTTCTGGATTCTGACCTAAACGATTGCTCACCTCATCATCATAAACAACCTGATTAATTATTTTGTCATGCAGTTTATCTGCTCATACATATACATATACAGTGCTACACCTACGCAGAGTAAAGACATGTCAGCCCACAATCATTTTCATGTGCATATTCTCCTGTATGTCCCCGCTTGCTTACATATATTCATGCAGGTATTGATGTATATACATGGCTGCATGCGTGCTGTACATATTGAATGCTTAAATAACATCTACATAGAGCAACATATGTTTTATTCTGCAGCTTATATTAGTTTCATTTCCTCTGAGTCATTTTTTTTATACCAACATTACTCCTGTAGACCAACTATTGATCAGTTGCTGGCATTATTGACCTAAGCATGGTGTGTTTTAGCCAGACTGGGGACTAAGGCTTTCAAATAAATGTCGAAATCACAACCCGGGTACCTGTCGATCCGCACGATCGGGTACCCAACTGCACGGATCGACGGTTAGGAAATGTAGGGATTTGTGCATTTTTATGGAATTTTGGGCACCCAAGAATCGATTTAATTGCATCAGCCAATGTGACCAATGGAATATTTCTGGCATATTTTCAGGTAAAATGTGCATTTTTATGGAATTTCGGGTACCCGAACACTGGTTTCATTACTCGGGTAGTCAGCCTCGGGCAGGTGTCCGTTGACAGCCTTACTGGGGACAGTTTGGGTACATTGTCCAAGAGCTGTGTTGAAGTTGAAGCAATAGCTGGGTAGTGTGATCTAATCGGTTGACTTCCTCATGCTTCTTCACTCCATAATGCACAAGCTATCAATCGGTTCCTACTCCAGGTGAAATTGGATTCAATAATTAGAATCTGTTGGAGAAGCCAAGTCGAAATCGGATAGGCAAGGAAACCCGAAGATGGGCGACAGTGGATTTAAGCGAGTTGAAATAGACGAGTTGTGATAGACGAGTCTTAAGTCTAGAGCCGAATGACATTAGAGAACAGTTGTAGCATAGATCTCGACTTAACTGGACTTAAGTAACTGAATCGAGTTTCAAAGTTGTTTGTTGTGTCTTTGTATGCTGACTTCTCTTGTGTGTTATGTTTACCTGCTTCAGTCATGCTCCAGCCGTTTGATTTTGACCAAAATGAAAAGAACAAACACAAGTTCATGGTTCAGACAATGTTTGCACCAGATCATTTGACCATTGACAGCCAAGATCAACTGGTAAGAAGCAATTGTGGTGGTGATGATGATGGTCATGATGTATTATGCTGTGTTCCAATCTGTCCCATGTCTTTGCCACATCCAGTGTTTTTCTGAGAGCGTTATTGGTGCTGTTTTATGTTGTACTTTCTGTTCTTAGATAGTGTCTTTTTGTCATTGTGGTGTCATGTCATCTTCTCTCATGGGTGACAGTGTCTTTTTGCCATCTTTTTGAATTGTTTCATATCTTTCCATCTGGGGTGTAGTTTTGTCACCCTTTAGTTGTAATTAAACATTTATAAAGGCGCCACCAGCGATCCAGAGCAGCTCTCGACCTCAGTACATGCCATCATTATAAAATGAATTGAACTTGAGGCATTTCAAAAACTGGGGAAGAGAAAGGCTCTGGTCGCAGTTCCTGCAGTTCAAAACAGTTCCAAACAGAGAGACCAACTTAGGCAGAACTTCTAGATTGAGCAGCAACAACAGCTGTGTTGGCTGGGCTGTCATTGACGTACTGGTGAGCTAAGAGTGAGAATTGAGTGAAAATATAAAGGAGTAGTGCCAGAGCCAAACTTGAGGTGAACTAGCCATATAGGATGAAGGTCCAGATAGAGAGAAGTCCAAGCCACAGACGGAATTACATACAAAAAGTAGAAATGCACCTCTCCTCTAATGATCATAATGTTTTGCTTTCGGTATTATCGCATAAATTGTTGACACTTATTTCATATAATTGCAAAAAGTGTTCAAAATTGTGTCTAGTTACACAGGAGTGCTGACATTCTTGATTAATGTAATTATTATTGATTTATATTTAGTTTAGGTATTTTGTTTTTGCCAGAAATTCGACAGTTATAACCCTTTAGCAATTAGCGTGTACTAAAAGTGAATAATGGGAAATCAATGCAGCTTGGTAACGGATGACACAATGTTGAGGCACTCTTGGCATGCAGTCACTCTCTGGCTGATTTTGTTGATGTATCTGATAACTTTGTTTTTGAATCATATTGTCAATGTTTGCATAGTTTAAAATTTAAATAAAGGGAAATTTCCTGCTTGTGCTGAATGGATTCCAGATAATTTCTGGCTTTTGCCAATGTCAACGAGATTTGCAGAGAGGCTGGTGAAAAGTTCTGATTGTTTATGGCGACTGCAGCAAAGTGATTAAATTTGCTTTTTGGATGATTTAGATGTAGGTCGTGACATCTGAAATAATGTTTTTAGCGGGTTCCCTGTTTGTTTTCCAGTGGAAAGATGCCACTCCTGAGATGCTGATGGATTCGAAACTCAAGTGTGTGTTTGAACCGGCTGCTTCAGACATGTCACAAGTAAAGGCTAGTAACATTTGCTGATGAAGATAACTTTGCTTAACGTGTTTTGATGTAGAGATCTTCACGCAGATATTCTACACTTGCGGTTTATGGTTATCGGATATATAAACCAAGAGCTTTTAATGTCTCAAAGTATCTGAGACTTACTTGTGATTGGGGAAATATTTCAGAATGACATCTGTCGAGTAATGGCGATCTGTTCTGATGGGGTTACATAATTCGTCATCTCAGCTGATAGTGGCCTAACTCTGAGTAGCTCTAATTTCAGATTTTATTTCTTGAGATTTCTGTTATGTCATTTTGTAAAATGCTTTTGCAGGTTACTTGGGTTGAGTTGTTGTGCATCTGTTATTTATTTAAAGACTTATATGTGCTAGATAAGTAAATCTGCATCTGAGGTATTTAAAGCACTTACATACAAATGAGTTTACATTTATTATGTGAAGCTCAGTTGTTTTGGCTGTTGATGTTGCTGTTACTAGGCTCAGAATAGTTCTCAGTTGAATGCTTCGGCAAGTGGAGATGAGGGCATCCTAAAGCCTGCCACTACCAAGCCGGTTCAGGCTGCAGCCCCTGCTGTTGAAAATCTTTCATCCAAGGTACTCAAGATAAGCAAATTATATATGTTGTTCATTGCCTGTGATACTTAAATGTTGGTGCTAACTATTTGTTCTGGGCTCATAATACAGAAATGACAAATGGGCATGCAGTCATTTTAAATGTTTTTTATCCTCTTCCATATCTACTTAAAATTTCATTAGAACCAAGTGACGTCAGGTTTTTGTTAGATATCTACAGGGTAATTGTTAGAAGACAAGTCACACTGACAGAGCCCAGGTCACACTGACAGAGCCCAACTCACACACCCGTTTCGATGTCGATGCTGTGTTCATTGCTGTAGACCATGAGATCTTGTTAAAGCAGTTGAATTTCTCATTTTGGTCTGAATGGTTATTTTTACGAATGAACAGTCTAAACTTTTCTCCATGAACGTTCTCTGCACCCTGCTGAGCTTGTTACGATGGGCAAATTCACAAATATGGTCACACCTCAAGCTACATGCTGATGGTTCTTCACTAAAGCTCTCCATATCTGCCAGCACATTGAATAAAGGGTAGCTGCCCTGATTTATCGCTGTCTTGGTTGTTGCAGTTTAATGACACTGTGTGATAAAAGATCATTAGGGTCACCTTCCTCCTTTATCCAGGCTTTGGACTGGCACTGCCTGAGTTCTTGCTGTGGCCTTTCCCAATTTATCTCCATCTGCTCTGCTGATTGACTTGGGAATCCCAGGACGTCGCTCATATCATTGGTTTCTGTGGGGTTTTATAGGATTTTTATGTTTGTATACATGTATGTATACATGTATTTATACATGTATGTATAAGATCATTATGCAATTCATTAACGGAAGATATGGAAGCATGGCGATTCTAAAACTGTGTGGCTTGAGATAAATTGAGTGTTTCCTGAGCTTGTTAGATGGTTGAGTTTGAATTGCAAGAGAATATTGCTAAAGAAGCATGTGTCTGAGTCCCAAGTGCCCTGGAGGTAATGCAGTGCTCTTAGGTCCCTGTAAAGCAACTATATTGGGGACCATTCGCCCGCTACCCTTCACATTAGAAGCCAGGCTCTAGTCAATAACTGTTGTGCCCCCAACAGTCGCTGTCAGGCCCCTCAATAAATCTCTTGTTACGTTAGAATTCATTTGGATGTCTTTAAAACGCGGTTAGGTGACCACAACGGAGACTGACCTGAGGCGACAACAGCTGGACATCAGCTCTGGAATGTCAGATGCGATGAAGCGTCTTGTTGATGAAAATAATCGACTTAAGGTAGGTGGATTAGAGTGCGGCTTAGTTAGAATTAGAATGATTTTAACAATGAGGTAATTTACACAGACAATATATTCTAGGCGAGACACACAGGGATGGTAGCCTCGTCATGCTAATGTATTGTGTGACCTATGATCTTGCTTGCTTGTCATCATATCATATCCCAAATATCAAATCCTGCAACAGTAGTTACTGATAAAAGATTTGACATGAAGAGCTCTATTCAAGACTGTTTTTAAATCAACTCTTTAGGCAATGGGACATAAAACATTACACAAACAGCAATATTTAATTTTTTGGGTTACTTGGTGACCCAATTATCTGAAAATAAGTGAGACATGTTTTGTTGAATTGATGGCTGCTGCATTATGAAATGTGCCACGTCCGCTTCAGTTGCAACTTTTTTTCAAGGAGGTGCAATGGATTTTGTACCAATACCGATTTGAAATTGTCTTGCAAAACTTCCTTCTAAAACAGGACTCGTTGTAGGCACAAGTTAACAGCTCCATAATTTGATTGGCTGATTGACCGTAAGCTGGTTGACTGTAGATTGATCAGAAAAAATGCTCGATCTGAAAATAATTTCCACTGACAGAGTACGTGTGTGTGAAAATGAACTGAAAGTGGATCAATGATAAAGTGGAAGTGTGGCAGTAGTGTCGTTCGTTAAAAATTTTTCCAGCAACAGCTTCTAAGAAACCAGATGGCTTTGTTGATTACCAGAAATTGGCCAATCTGAGGACCGCACATGGAATATCACATGTAGAGCTTATGTTGTCAAGATTAATTATACTTGGCTTATGAACAGATTCTTAAGCTTGACAAGCTGGTCATTAAAAAGAGCCTGGTTTGTATTAGTTGTCGATTTATATTAGATTTTAAGAAGAACAAGAGAAACTCATTGCATGTAACAGAATTGGAGATTAAGCAAGGCCAGGTGGTTTGACCAAATCAGCTTAAATAGATAACAATAGTGAATAGTGTAGTAATTTGATAAGTTATGGGTATGAATAAATTAAGGTGAAAAGTAATTGACCTTTCCTTGAAAATAATGCAAAAGTAAAAACTTATTTATTATATAGCACTAGGTCAAGAAGCTGAGGCACTTTCTACAATAGCCTAAATGATGTTCTATATCTATAAGAACAAACATGACATTGTCAGTAAGCAAAACATTGCACTGAAAACTAGAAGAGTCTCCAATGGCTAGCTCTAAGTTAATGACCTTGAACAAATATTTAAGTTAAAACATCTAAAATCTTCTGAATTTTAGTATGGAATAACTTTACCTAATTTCTGGTAACGTACAAAGGTAATGACAAACTCCTAGCTGGAAATTATCACAGAAGTCCAACATGGGTAGCTTGGTTAAGTGTCACTTATGTAGATTCATTTTGTTGCCTATGAACTACTTGACATCATTTAGACTATCACAGAGACTGCAAAGGAGTAGTTTCTCTAATCAAGTTTCTTATCGCAATTAACACAAAGCTGATGGCTGATTTCCTGGGTATCGACCCAATTACTTCTTGATTTTGCTGCACCATTGGTTGCTGCCTTGTGCATTGGACACTGGTGCTATAGAAGTTACTAGTTACAATTACAACTAGATGGATACAAATAGGGCATAACTGAGCAGACGATTTCCACAGAGTACCGATTCCTAAGTATTTGAATATGCTATTTGCCAGATCCGGATACGAACCAAATAGTAGTGGCAACTGTGGTTTAGCAAGTACCATCCACAGACAAAGCTTAAAATTGTCACTTTTGCCTTTCACGTAATGAAAAATTATCAAAATAAATGTTTTTGCCAGTAATAAGTACAAATATGGCTTTAAATTTTAAATTTTCGTTTTTAGATTGTTAAAGGTTTATAAAAAGTTGTTTAACATTTTTTTATTTTTAACTACTTGTGTTGGTAATATTTGCCGAGGCAAACAGTCCCAAAAAACAGGATATTCGGTCGAGGCGAATGTCCAATGCGATTTCCGGTTATGCCGTAGATACAAATTTACAATAGTTTTCTGTTTTGTCGTCGTCGTTGTTAACAGGACGAGGGCATAAGACTGCGCAAAGTGGCTATGACAGATTCCACTTCTGCGTCGTCTACCAATATACCATCGCGTTCCAGACATGTGGAGCAGACCAAGTCGATGGCTGGCCTGCCGTCAATTGTGGCTCTATTGGCCATTCTTATCGTCGGCATCCTGATTGGAAAGTTTTTTTTTTAAAGTCACTGGCGCTGGAGTTCATTTTCTGCCTGGCTGCATCCTACAGAACGGTTATCACAAAGTTAAATCTAGCGTCAATCTTTGAACGTACATCTGATTTGAAGACTTGCCTATCTCTCTCTTAGTATGCTTGAATTGCGGAGGTGGTTTGTCCGCGCTGGGATCGAGCATGCACGGATGTTGTTATAGGACTTGTGGTGTCTGTGTTCTAAAGAACTTGTTAGTTGTGGCTCTGGCATATAGATTTTACAAGTGACTTTTTGAAGCATAGCATAACAATTGAAACGGATAATCTGTTAACAGAACGTGTTTGAATGTCAATAAAATGCGATGTTTTTGGTCGGTCAAATTACTGGAATGGCATTCATGTTTTTGCTATGAAGCCAGTTCTGCATTTTATGAAGCATTCCTAAGCGATTTGGAATTATTCACAAGTTTACATGTTTTGCGTGATCAATTTCCTTCTACTAAATTATAGGTTGCAATTAAAGGGAATGAACTCTTGTGACTCTACTTGTTGCAGTCACAACCTCTGGATAATTTCAGAATATTTCCCTACAAAATGTCACATTTGACTTAAATTTCTTGCATGAAAAGTGCCGATCATTTTGGCATTTTGGCCGTGGTTTGCTATAAATATTGTCAGTTTTTCGTTTAGAGCCGTGGCAAAACGGACAGTCTTTTGACTCTAACGATATTAATGTTACTGTTTAATTGACCCATTCTTTGATTATTGATTAAGCCAGGAAAAAATAAACTTGTGCACTACTATAGTTATGATCTTTTGTGATGTTTACAGACCTTATGTTCTGTCCAAAAGTAGGTTTTAGGGAAGGAAAATCTTGCAATTCCAAAAACTTGTTATTGCTGTCCCTAGGTCTACCCAGACTGCTATGAAGCATACATTGCAACCTGCTTTATAACACTGTGGCTGTAAATTTAAGTGTTTTAAGGTATTAAAAGAACACAGGAAATGATTTCTTCACTAATTTATGGTATCACAAAAGCCTCTGAATGTTAGCCGTGCACACAATAAGAAAACATAAGCACAAACGACTAGTAGCTCAACATAAATTCATCTAACACATCCAGAAATTAAAAAATCAATAATCAATTTTAAAACAGGTTGTGACAGTTTGGCATAAGCTGATTCTAAATAACGCTAAAGCAGCCATTTCACTCTTAACTTCTCAACACAGTAAAAATGGGTTAAACAACAAATCTCAAGCATTCTTAGTAAAGTTCCGTTCATAACAACAAACTGTTTCATTTTCTGTTGGAGAGCTGTTAACTTAATTAAATTTTGGCTTTCAAAGCAAACTACTAAACAGTCTGTTACCGATATGTTAAAATGCCAATTTTACCAGCAGCGCTTGCAGCCTTTACAAACGACGATGGTAGCTTAAGAAATCCAATTACAATTCTCACCCACGCGATCTGGTAATTAGCCTCCACCACAAGTTGATGGCAACTGATGTAAAGTACACATCTGTTTAAATTTCAGGATGGAATAACTTATAATTCCATAAAATGCACTATTTTCAAATTGTGGGGGTGCCAAATTGATGCTACGCACATGGCGCAATTATAGTTCGGTATGGCCCTGTTCAATGGGCAGAATTCAGATATGGGATCTCATTGATCTCCAGCAATTCAGAGATGCCTGCAAGAACTGTACTACCCTGAAACCCAAAATTGGAAGGAGCGGGTGGATGGCCGTTGCAGGTGGCGAACCCTTGAACACGTGTTATTCAGGTGGGAAAAGTATTATTTTGAGGGGCATTACCATGATGGGTAGCAGGGCCAAACAGCACTCTCCAGTGATCTATCAAAATGACAACATTACCCATTCAATACATAACAAAATAATTATTAAGTTATTATCTAAGACATCAACCACCAGTACAAGGGGTATAATAAACATCTAACATACTAATTAACAAACACATGTATGATATATAATCTGTTGTTCATGATTAAGCCCAAAAATGGATTTTGTTAATAAACATTATTTTCCACAACACATACTTGGTAGTGCCAGTTATAAATGGTCAGAGTGAGTATGTCAGACAGGAGCTTTGACTCCCACCCCAGAATTCACATAATTTTCTCCTGCACCACCATCTATGAGCAGGTGCAAATTGCAACAAAGAAACTGGCAAATATCTTGTAAGGTTAATAGATGTGAAAACATTTGGTGAGATTCTCTACTATTTGCAGAACAGTCATATATTATCACTCAGGCAACAGATTTTTGCAAGTTGTATCCAGAGATTTCAACAATCTGTACATAACAATTCATTCAGTGATCATACAATGTGCATGACAAACTTTATATGGCATGTCCTCCCACTTCTCTATACCATATCTGGATAGATGTACATTATCATAACATACACAGTCACAATAAAAATGAAGTGTTCAATAGCAAGGGCCTCCCTACCACACCAAACAGCCTCCAAGTTTGAGCTATATGCACAAAAGGCTGCAAATGATCAGAAGGCAACATCAGAGCTTGTCCGGTTGCAAGTATTATGCAACATACTCATCATTTTTTAAAGGCATCAACAAAACAACAGCGTAACTTCATCACAGACCGTTTTACACATTCAAAATACTAAAGGATCATCTATAAAAAACATATACAGAAATGAGCATAAATACACAAACAACAGTCATGCATGATTACAAATTACAACTGGTCAAAGTTACAAATAACAGCATCAAATAAGCTCATAATTTATGCCATAGGAAGTCAATAACCAGAAAAAGGTATGACTTGGCTTGGGTCAACGTCGCTTTCAAGCACATAAAGGCTGAAACTGGATATTAAACAAACCGGATATTTAACAAACTTCAGATAAAATGTAAGTATCAAAGTTTCTTGTTATAGGCTCTATTAACCACATCATAAATGTGAAGAAGCCAGTGGAAATGAAATTGAATTCAATTTCCTTTCAATTTCCAGTCTAATGGCAATGGCAAGTAAAGACAAATTTAGTATCAATTCCATGCTGCAGTTAAAGAGATTCACAGGCTATCAATTAAATTATCCAATCTAAAATGCTCTTTTCACTTCCAGAGACAACTATCCCTGAAAATCCTCCATTGCTTGCTTCTCTTTTGAACACTAAAACTCATAAAAATTAGGTTTGCAAATGTTGAACAAATCGTTGCTTAAAGCAAAAAGATCCTCACATAAACTGCAGATGCACTTCTAAAACAGCAACTCGGTTTTATAAATAGCAAGCAAAACACAGACAGTTAGTTGTACGGTTACACCAGGAAAGAATTTCTACCCGGTCGAGAATGAATCCAGCTTTCCGGCAACGAAATTTCGTATAATCTCAGGCATGGCGGGATCCAGTCCTTTCAGAAGGAGCATTCCAGCATCCTCTGTGTCAGCTTGGTCAGCAAACCTACTATATGACACGATGACCAACCTTAAAAATACAAGAACACTAATATAGCATATTTATTTACTGAAAAAACCCAATCTGACAGTAACCTAACATGAGTGACATTGAACAAAAGTAAAATTGAGAGTTGTCTTTAGGCAGAAGAATATTGTGTCCTCTGGGTCTTATAATTGGTGAATGACGAGGGGACAGAATGGAGGTAGCAGTTGGTGAAAAACAAGCTTGAGATTATAAATGCAAGATGAAGAGGAGTTTGGCATCAGCTATGTTAGCAAGTTCTGAGACCGTTGGGGAAGATTGTTCTAGGTAGCGTAGGTGTAAGAGCCAAGAAAATAACGACTAGCACAAAAGCAGGCTACACGTACATTTTCAACACTGTACGACTTCCAAGCATGGGGAAAACAACAAAGTTCGTCATAAAGTGTCCACCATCCTTGATCCGATTTCTGACAGTCATGTTAAAAACTACTAAAAACTTGCATAAATAAACAACACATGTATCATTTGAGGCAATTAAAATGTCCAGCACTTTGGATCTTGATGGTCACCATATTTTATAACTTGGCATACGACAGCACTTGGCCAGCCAACTTTTATATTGCTTGCATCCAAAGAACTGGGTTTTCTATTAAGAGGTAAACCCTGAATAACTTGTCTTGGCAAGAATCGAACTCCAACCTTCTAGGTTTACAGTACAGCATGCTATCCAACACACCTTGTCAACAGCAAACCACATGACCACCACTTGCTTGTTAGAATCCTATTGTCGACACATTTTGTCTATTTGCAATTTCTGTCAGGGTTGGTATATTTGTCAAGAGTATTTCGATACGAGAATGTTCTTTGACCTTGTTTAAATTTGATACTATTGTTTATAAATTATGTAAGCTACTGTGCGTTTGCTGGTAGTCTAATAAAGAATATTCTTACTTTACTTACTTACATATATATTGCAATTTCTTTACAATAGAAGTATACCCAATTTGATCATGTAAGATATTCCAGTCAGCACATAAAAGATTTTAAAAATGAGTTGCAAAGCATCACCTGTGTTGCAATGCACAAGCAATTAATTATTATCAGTAAGCTGATGACAAACCTGCTGGATGGGAGATTTAGATCTCTGCGATAGTTTCTGAAAGCTTCAATCAATCGTTTTCCATTCACATGAATCTGATCGGAGAAGACTACAAATGCGTCGACCGATTCTTTCTTGTCTAAAGCCCATCCAACGGCCAATGAGATATTCGAAGATCCATCTTTCCTTTGCTGCACATAGTAAATAGATGAAATTATTCTTACACATGCATACATCAACTTAAGACATGATCTCTTTTCTAAACATCATCATTGCAGCTATTCGTAATCAGCAGTACAGCCCTCATTTTCATGGCCTTCGCTTGTAATAAGGTCAACCGTTTATACTTAACATTTCCAATCATGACAGTGACCAATTTTGATATACATATCACTCTGTTCTGTTCAATAGTTCTTTTGCTTCAACTGGTCCCTCTCTGTGGAATGCGCTTCCTCTATCTGTTCACTCTAAAATTCTATCTGGCGGTCTCTCATCCTCTTTTGCTTTTCTCAAAACCTACTTCGTCTTGCAGGGTTTTGCACACTGGCAACACTTCTGAACGGTTCACCCTACAAGAGACACTTTATAAACACTTAAATACAATACAATACAAACACGCTCCTGAACATGAAAATGCTCCCATTGGCGTTGCGGTTGTCGCTAATTGTTCACTCAGACTCTTTTTATACTCGCCTTAAAACTTTCTTTTTAGCCGTGCCAGGGTCGGGAGCACTCCTGAGTAGTAGCCTTGAAGGGGCGCTATAAAAATCTTCGTAATGAATGAATGAATAAAATGCTTCATCTACTATACTGCCAGAGATCTAATTTGAAGCAACCATACATCAGAGCATTACACATGATGACAAAGTCACCAGATACACCATGCAAAACACACAAATCCCATTAAAATTTTAAACAAGATACACCAACATGAAATGAATCTTACTGAGCAACTGAGCATCCTTACCCTGTCAAGAGCCTCACAGACATTTTCCACAGTCAGGTCTCTCCTTGTCACATCGACGGGTACGGCAGTTCCAGCGACCGCCAATAGGTGGCGATCGTTCTCCTTCCGTAAGATGGGCAAGGCCATGGAAGCTGCAGCCCAGATTGAAGCCATCAGCATCGGAGCTCCATGCATATTGTTGAACATTGAGCTGCTGACATCAATAGCCACAATGTATCGTCCACCGGTTGGCTGGTAAAGCTGCTCAGCAAATAAAACAGCAAAGAAATCTCATCAAAAATATAAGGAAAACTAAAGTAAGAGTCGGATCTAACGCTTGTCATCCGAAACAAAGTTGACCACAGCCGCCATACACATTCTCAGGCTGACTTCTGCTGTGAAATGAATATTTAACTTACTCAGATCATAGTGAACATCAATTACGATTCAATATAACTTGTAAACTGGAACAGTTCAAACTGTTCAAGCCTTCATTCAATACAACAATACAGTAATAACATCTAACACAGTACACACCAGTTTGGTTATGTCACAATCTTGTAACTATTATGATACATCGTGGAGCCTACAGCAATGGCTTTGTAGAAGACACTCTGAAGAGCCAGTGATATCTCTGGGTTTGGCATCCAAGTGGAGAACGATCGACCGGCTTTACCTCCTTCGTACGACTTCAGCGACATCTGTATGCTAAACGGATGAATCCTACAAATGGAAAGACATCATTTTTAGAAGCTTTAACTCCAAACACCAGCATTGTATTGGATGGTATTTAATGTCAATAATAGATTTTAAACTGAGTGTAAAAGCGTTAATGAATTTTTAAACACCCTGTTGAACGGGAGTCTTTTTCGATTGGCTATAAGGATATAAAAATACTAAGTGATAAACAAACGGAACTGACAAACACACAGAATAACACTTCAACATATCTATAGTGTGCGTGCGCTTGTCAGACAAATATAAAGGATACTTACTTACTAACTTAATACAAAATAAACAACCTGGAAAACACAAACAGGAAAAAAACAACCTTGACAAACAGCTAACAGTTAAGCTGCATGAAGGAGGTTTCAAAGTAAACGAACTGCGCTCTTGATCAATCGTTGACATCCGAGATTCATAATAATCATAATAACAATAATAATGATAATGACAAAGATGAACAATAATAACAATAAAATAAAGACTTATGACAAGAATTCTGATAATTAAAGGGTAGCCAGTACGATTCCAAAATTAACTAAGACAAAAGACACATTGTTACAACACAACTATTTTCTAAAACACTTCTTGATGGGACTAAGCATTATATTCCATGTAACAATAATATTCAACAGAAGAATAATGCTGGAAAAATAATAACAATGACAAAAAAATAATAATTTAAGAGGAATTCTTGTTGTATACCCTTGCTCTCTAAGCAACGAATCCGACTCCAGATGCTGAATGAGGACTTGCGCAAAACCATCTGGACCAGAATTGAGCAGACCAATAGACGCCATCTTATTCAGATGAAACAAGATGGTGCTCAACGGCATGTGGGGAATCAGCGCACACCATACCTAAACAAAGAAGTCGAGACACCAAGGTCGTCATTTACCCCTTCAGCAGCAGTCAAGGCGCAACGAACTATATAGAAATGTCACCCAGTCTAGTACATGTTAATTTGACATGTCTGTGAGAAGAGTTTTAATAGCAAAATCAATACCAACACACTGAAATAAAGAAGAGAATTCCAACACAGAAATACCAGCCTCAAGTAAATAACTTGACATAACAGAGGCAGAGCCAATGAAAAGTTGGACAGCATGCGTGCGTGCCTACATAATTTCTGTAAGGATGCACGTTTGTACGTGTGTGCATGTATTTATCCATTTAAGCTTTTTCATGCATTTGTATGTATGCATATTATATCCATTTATTCATGCATTCATACATACATACATGTACAGTTGTATATCTTTACGCAATAATTACACTGTATATAGTATATACAAACAATTGTATACAAGCAGCCTGATAACAGTCCCTAAACAAAGTCTGCTTAGCAGATGTCATGAATTTGTAGACAAAATGTGCTACTAAAATTATGGCCATGTCACAAGTTCATAGAATTGAGGCAGTCACATGGTCTCCTCATACCATACCTCCTTTGAGCTCTTGATAAACCAGGTTGGCACATGTTCCCGCATCAGTTTGTGCTCTTCGACGAGTCGCGCGACTTCCTGCTCATCGTGAGAATGTTTCACCTTCTCGATGGCCTCCAAATACTTGACGACATCAGTCAAGTTGTCAGGCACTTCTTTGGCAGTTTCGCTTTCCAAATGCTGTTTTGCTGCTGTCAGGCCCTTGGTTACATACTTCAAGATGAAATCAACCCCTACAGAGAAGCAGAATCAAATGAGTTCATGTCGATTTCTACTCAATAATAATGTCGTCCTCATAACATCCCGAAATAATTACACAAATACACAATGTACAGATTTGCAAACACTTTCCACATACAGGTACAGATATCGATTTCCTGATTTCAAGATCAACATGACTCCAGGTTCTGCCAAGGAAGTGCCTGACAGATATTGAAATATCAGTTCATTTCTTTGTTTTAGGGCAAAAGTTCATCTAACTAAGATATAGGAATGTGAGGTTGCATAAATTTATAGCCCTAATTATGCGACCTCCACCACTTGAGTGTGGCAGAGGTCACATCCAATTGTGGCAAGATTAGGCAAGTAGTACCTGTCTTCACAAGCTACAGCAGTACCCTCTGAATGATTGTTTTCCATAATAGTCAGTAAGAAAAGAGTATTGCTTGATCTGAACAATCTGAACAAGCTAGTTTGCTTAAATAAAACAAAATGCGTAATACTTAAACAAAATTTTAATTCAAAATTCAGTTCATACCTCCACAGATCTGCTGTACTAAAATAAGCTAAAGAAGCTCAATTAATAAAACAAAATGTTAGCGAAGTATAGAGTTAGTTACAGAATATTATGAAAAATATACACTAAAACTTGTATCGCTCGGATTACAGGTATTTACAGCAAAATTCAAATTTGCAATGCACAGAGAAAACAATTTTCTCTCAAATTTCCACCAGAAAGATACCAAGATTTAATTTTCAGTGTAAAATTACCAGCATTTCCAGGCTTCATGTGTGCAAGCCGGACAAGATCCACATGACTCCAAGTACTTCGTCTGCGATAACGCGTCACGAACACCGCTAATTCCTTCACGCTTTTACTGTTATACCATCGGGCGATCGCTTTCCTCTTTGCACGTCCAAAACCGGATTTTCCTTTCGTGGTCTGCTTCGCAACACACGTTAAGAAGAGGAAGAGCAGCGGCGGCGTGTCGCAAATGTCGTTCAACGCTTCATATGCTGCTTGTTTTGTCTTCAGATCCTTAGTTGTGCACAGCGCGAGCACGCTGATGACTAGCTTTTTGCCCGTCACGTGGTTTCCGCTGGAAGAGAAGTCAACGAGCGTCCTAACAACTTCCTCGCCTCTGCCATTGTCAATGAGACGATTGATGCACTGACTGACACTGCCATGAACGTCGTCAGTGGTGCACAAGAACCTTCTCAGACGTGCGAGGTCGTCAAAGCCTGACGGAGAGAGGTTGGTGCCGGCCATTTTGTGCCAATAAATGATACAATAAGACAAAGTAGAGTCAATATCGGAACACCACGAAACTGATCAGAATCAGAAGTGTGCAGAGACTTCAATTCGGACACATGATAAATCCTGAAACAGTTACAGAAATTCATATTTAAATATTTACAACAACTTAAAACAGCACATATAATAGATCAACAAAGCAAATGAAACTGGGTCTGAACAAGCAGTTATAACTGTCATAGTCAGAAACCGTAGCGCACACGACTCGAAGGCACAATTGCAGTTGTACTGAAGAGCAATTGTGCGTGAAGGACTTGAACTCAAGGTCCCTACACAGTGACGCCTCAGACAAGGGTCAAACCCGCTCACTCAGCGCACACCGAGCATTACGGGCTGATAGCTCTAACCAATCGGCCACTGTGTCACATGATGATAATCTATAAATATTGAAATCGCATACAATAATGCAATCAAGCATGAAGGCGCAAGACACATATACAACCCGAATCATCGAAACCCAAATCCCCAAAAACGCTGAGAAGGCCAAAAAGCCCGATTCCCCGAAAACAGCAATGTGCTATTGAAAACGCCTAACTGTCTTAAAACAGCGCAATTCGTTCATCAATCCAGTTTCTGCATGAATTCTTTTCATCTATCCAACTTCAATTTAAGCAGAATCATTTTCCATCAATCCAGCTTCGTTTTCGGGGATACGGCGGAAATCATTTTCGGGGATTCGGGTTTCGCGATTCGCTACTCACCCTACTGATCTTGGGCTCAGGTGACCATGATGGTCGTGTGTATACGCCTTCATATCTTAAAAGTCAAATACGGAAGCATCTATGCAACATATAATAGACACTCCCAGATACTCTGACTACTTTTGCAGAGGTAATTTCGGTTTAAGGCGTGCACTGTGCGAAACCTGCTTACTTACTTTCCAGACCATGCCAAACTCCGCCTCTCTTTCAAAAATGCCTCTGAAAACACCCTCAATCGTCTTTTTTTTACAAACTATCACGATCAATCATCAATTTACAAAACGCATCATTGAGAAAATCATTTGCAACACGTAAAGCCTGAAAAGAATATTTAATTACTGTTTTATTTTTTTCTAAATTTCTTCACTACTTTCTCACTCAACCCTCTAAATTTTCGCTAGCTGTCGCTACTACTTAAGATAAGGACCTTTAAGGTTATACACAACAATATGGCGCTGCTCATTAAATAGAAAGGCCGTATTTTCCCAGTATTGCATAAATATAATATTTCTGTCATGTGTTCTTAAATCCGTAATTGTAAACTCGACATTTCTCAAGCGCCCACAAAAGGTAAGTCACGCAAACCAGATTAATCGCAGGCGCTAAATCAAACTAATCGGTTGATAGAGGCCAAGATCCAGAGGCAGAGTCAGAATGACAGAGTCAGACACGCAGGGCCTAATTGTTTATTTTATTATTTTTATCGTAAGCCTATGAAGTCCCCGAAACAGCCGCATGTTGCAGGCTGCTCAATAAAGTACATACATGCTTACTTACAAACAGATGGATGCCTATAAGTGTAATTCCATGAGGTCGTTGGTTGAGACAGAAGGATGATCTGGTAAAAGTTAGCGAAAAGATACGTGTTTTGTTAAAGAAGTTCGAATCGGGGGCTTAGCCACTAAGTAGAGGGTCACATATTGTTTGGTAGGTTAGTGAGTCAGTAAGTCCGCCATAGAGAAAATGTTCATATTAGTAGGATCGTCATCGGCAGATCCAAGCAGAAGCGGCGATCTCGTTTGACAGGTGAGGGACACCCAATGAGAGGGGTAGGAAATGTGACACACGTGTAACTTGTCCTCTTTCTGTAAAGGGTGGGGGTCTTGTCCCCCTCGACCATTGGATCGCCGCCTCTGGATCGGAGAATAGAACGACATCGAATTACCCAAAGTGGATAATAAACAAGGAGTTTGGAATTTCCATGTACATTAGGGCCTACAATCCATAATGACGATCTACTGAAGTGCTTCGTACAAAATTGTAAATCGAGTTCCACACCTAGATGGATGGTTATTATTGCCAAAGATGCTATTAGGCCTACGATGACTGGCATGACCAAGCCATAGAACTCTAAATGAATGAGGGACAGTGTGGATAAATTTCATACTCCATGCACTTTATTATAAAATTATTTGCGTCACTATTTCTTCACATGTCTAGCACTTCTCACGGCGAAGGCGTCTGCTGTAGGACTAGTGAGTCACTTGCCGGTAAAAACCATTTCTTTCGTATATGCTATTTTAAACCCAACCAATCACGCTTTTTAAACGCCAGGCCACTTTAACAGGGCATATAAGATGCGGGTAATAGAATGAATTAGATCATTTATGTCATATAATATATATTGTTTAAACAAAATTACTGCTGCTGTACATAGTTGCTGTTAGTTCCTTGTTAATTTGGCCTGGCGTTTTAAGAAACCGAACTGCTTGAGCCAAAAATAACTCAAACTAACGTAATGGCGTTTAACGGCAAGTTGATATACGCCATCTGGATGTCATTGGTGTCTGTCTAACCATAGCTTCGGTAGGTGGCTGTGTTACCATTGATTACCTACGTATATTCCCTAAACGGAAATCGAGTAGATCTGCACTTTTGTATCTTTAATATTGTATTATATCTTCGTTTATTAATCAAGCTGACAATCCGCTGCAAATAACAGTCGTGTACAAAGAACAGAATAAAAATGAAAATTATCTATTAAAGGTAAACATGGTTAACATAATAATTATGTGTCTTTGCTATTAATTGTATTAATTTAAGAGCTTTCATATTTTAAAGTAACTCTTCCATACACGACCGAATTTTTATTCACCGCAGTTTGATTAACCTCATTGAACACCTTTTTCAGAGCTCCAGAAACATTGTAAGGCGTGACTTGAATTTAACTTCATTCTCCCCCCTAACTCCGCCACTGGTAGCACTCAGCCAGTGCCAGTCCCAAGCCTGGATAAAGGAGTAGGGCGACGCTAAAGATCTTTGTTATCACACAGCGTAGTTAAATTGCAACCACCACCAATTCATTCTCCCCATTCTGAGGGAGAAATTCAAAGCCAAAGCAAAACAGCCTAGGCTTACTACGTTCCGGGCGTGCTGGTTCGTAAGATTCCCTTATGTGGAATCTTTGGAGTGGGTCTTCAGGTGTTTGCTAGAGTGCTCAAAGAGACAAAGGCTAAGAGTTCAATGAAAAGGTTCGATCAGCCAAAAAATATAGGTTATTACAAAGCAAAAGCTTGAAAGGTTGCGTTAGACCGTGGACTAAGGTCCAACACGCGGGCCGCATGCGGCCAGTGGGTGGATTTGAACTTGTTTAAAGTGGCCCGCTTGGGCTTGCAGAATTTAGCAATTTTTTAAAGTGAAGCGAAGACAAACCACTGGCTTATTTTCTTGGCTATCCGTATCGCAACTTGGCTCATCATTTGACGGTATGATACGATGACAATATGATGACAATATATATAGGTAGGCCTACATGCGATAATTCATTATGATTATTACATATTGAAAACTGTTAGCAGGCCTATAGTAACTGTTATTAGTTTAAAAAAAATTGTCTATTTATCTGCCTATATATGCCTTTGATTTTACGATAACGAGCCATATCCAGGACTGGATCACGTCTCCGGCAGGATCTGTCTCCTGAATTATGCAATTTTTTGGTTCCTTCGCCATCACTGCCAAGTACCCATGCCATCGTCTGCGTCAGGCCCTTCTACCCATCACCCCTCGAAACTATAGAGTCTCACGGTCTCTCACCTCTTCAAGAACTCGACTCCGATTCATCATATCATCCAACTTCCAACTAAGCGACACCAAACTTACGAGCCACTCTGCCTCCTCTGACCCTCTTCATGTTAACCATTGCTCAAACAAGTAAACTGGGTTTTGACAAGTCTAATAGTGTTAGAGAAACAGTCTGTCAGCCATTAACCTAGAATCTGAATGAATGAATGAACGGACGAACTAACGAAAGAATTAATTCATTTATTATTTAATTTTTTCATTAATTAATTTGTTCGACAATTCATTAATTTTTTTAAATTCAGCAATTTGTTAATTAATTAATTCATCTCAGTAATCATATCGATTTCCTCGATCCGCAACATATAAGCATTCGACAGAATTCTGATCACATTTGGACTCAATAAACCCGAAATTATCTGCCAGTCACGTCGTCGTCAAAACTTCGCCTTCCTTTCATATCTGCATCATTTTACTGCTCAATTGGTCGCGAAACTAAAAAATTATTACATTAAAGGCAGTCGGTCAAATTGATTTCCCTATCACGGGCGATGATGTAACGCCCGCGGCAGAGCAGACGATTTTTCCGCGAGCAGACGACACAAATAAGTGCGCATGCGTCGCCTGCAGTGGCAATGCGCACGCGCAGACGACGTTCTCAGCTGCAGCGCGGCCTCGTCACTTTTCGTCGCCGCAGCAGCTGTTGCTGACTTGACGTTATATAAATGCCGGAGCTGCGGCGCTATATGTGGAAGGCTTGGAGAGCTTTCAAGCGATCACTGTGGATTGTATGCGTCGTCTGCTTTTGCCGGTGGAGGAACGCCCTCCCGGCGGCGGGGCGTCGTCTTTTTCCTCCCTGCAGCGGAGCACGGACCGACGGAGCGACCAGCGGAAAATAAGACGGACGCACCCTGCGACGTTTTAGCCCCTTAGGACGATTTATCGTGCAAGTAAACCCCTGGAATGTCCACACGGAGATCGGAAACAGACATAAATTTAAAGTAAGGACTAGGATTAGCGGGAGGAGTATTGAAATAAAAGACAGACAAGGATTTAACAAAGAATACAAATAGAAGACAAAAGAGATAGAAGAAGAGGTAAGTTATAATAAGAAAAAAAGGAAAACAAGAAATTGTAACGGCTGAAGTTTTTGCGGCATAGGACAGGAGATGAAAGGAACAAAGTTATAAAAGGACGCGACACCATAAACAAAGAAGAGGGAAAGTTGTGAGGTTTACCTGTTGGAGTAATTGTAATATCGTAAGAGAGAAGAATAAAGGAGGGTAGTGGAGTGAGAGGTGGAAGAAACAGGAAGTGGAATTTCTTGCTCCAGTACAATGACGTCACGTCGGGACGCTCAATTGGACGAGAGTCGAGTTCATCTCCGTCCGAGGGTATCTCTGCTGGGAAAACCGATCGTCTTGGCAGGAAGAGCAGGAGTGGCACGAGCAGGAGGAGGAGGAGGAGGCGGAGTGAAGGGATCAGTTGGTGCTGGAATGAGTCAAAGGAAGGATGCCAGGTACAGGCGACTCCAAACAACGGTCTATAACTTTCTGGAGAGACCGAAAAACTGGAAAGCTATCTGCTATCAACTGATCGTGTGAGTGTCATACATCGTGTATCTTATATCGTAGCCTATGTCATCTTTCAAATTCCACATCATATATAAATTATATTATATAAAGTGATCACGTGCCCGCATTGTGTGTAATATATCGAAAATTCCAGAGTATATAAGAAAAATAAAATATCCCGTTAAATATTTCGCATGACAAAGGATCGTTAAACCGGTACGTCATCGATGAAGCCCTATCTTGTCGTATGTCATGTGTCTAGTATCCTACGTGACGGCGTATCAAGGATCATACATGTATAATTACCGTTTGTCAGCCAAGGGCACCTGCTTATTCACGAGCGCCTACAATCCTATATCGTATATAAATCTGATTTTCTTGGATTGTTGTTATTGTGTTACTTCATATGATTCTTCTTGGAATTGACGCAACATAAATATATATATATATATATATATCTTTTATTTATTTATATTTATTCTAAAATTTGATATTGCCCTTCTTCCAACATCTTATGCTCAGAAGTGCACACGTCTTGACGGCGGAATTGCAGTTCTGTTATGCAGAGCAATTGTGTGTGAAGGACTTGCTCAAGATCCCTACACAGTGACTGACGCCTCGGACGAGGGTCGAACCCACTCACTCAGCGCACACTGAGTGTTACGGGCCGACCGCTCTAACCGATCGGCCACTGTGCCACACAATGATGCTCTGTTGAAGTGAATATTATTGATATTCAATTGTACACTCTGTAGCATTGCTATTAATGTAATGACAGGTGCCAGCGTGATTTTGACAATTCGCTCCATAACATACATGTATATATATATGTATATATATATATATATATTTATATATATATAGAGGGACAGATAGACAGACAGACAGACAGACAGAGACAGAAAGACAGAGAGAGAGAGAGAGCGAGAGAGAGAGAGAGAGAGAAAGAGAGAGAGAGAGAGATGCTTGCTGCACATTCTTCCTCATGGTCAGTGTGAGGATTATTTCTGGCGAATGCGATGATGAGATGATTAGAACCTTCTCCATCTCGGCTGACAATGCAGTACTATAACCACTATTATAGACGATCGACGACACAGGCAGACAGACAGACAGGCCTTCACAAATCCTGCTCTGTCTATTTCGTATATGCATAGAATAACGTAATAGTGCACATGTGTACTAAATTAATAGCCTAACTCTGATACATGGACGAGCGGATATTAATATTATGTATGTATAATTGTATATCCTACATAGAGTTATCTCTTGATTATATATGTATATATATATTATGACCTAAAATAAGTGAATATTATTAATATTATAAAGAGGCCTACATAGGAACTCCTAATAAAACGCATATATATATATATATATATATATATATATATATATATATATATATATAGACATAGGAGGCCACACCTGCGTATACACAGATTGTCACAGAGAAACGTGAGCATGCAGTTACGCTCATCAGAGTATTCAGAGATGGCAACGTAGGCTACATGTAAGTGACTGCAGAGCAATTTCTTTTTCGTGGCCGCATTGCATGAGTTTGCTGTTCAATGGCACGGTGAGGCCTGCTTAAGCTAAATAAAATTCAATGGCAAAATGAGGTCTCGTATTGAAAGTTGAAAGTGTGGTCTCTCATGAGCAGCGTAACGTCGGTGTAAGGCTTCTGAACACGAAATCTTCGTAAGTGAACGAAATATTATCATGACATCTGACGAATTTGGCAATTAGGCGACCAAGAAAATCAATTATAACTCACTGTGACGCTTTGCGAAACCGTTAAATCGCATGGACTGAGGGTCTACATTGCTTAGTCAATGGTTTGCTAGTCACAAGGTGTAATGTATAATGTAAAAGTAACGAAACTTTGTGTACCCTAACTATTCTTAACAACCGCCACCAGATCAGAAGATAAAACAGGCATATGCAAGATCTGAATCTGTGAAGCGGCGATGACGACGATGATGATGACGATTAGATTATTATGAAACTAAAAATGCTGAGGATAATGATGATGATGATGATGATGCGGGTATTATGGTTAGTTCCCAACGAAGGCCTGTAAACAAGCGCTAAATAAAACTTCTGATGCGAATATACATTGACTAGATTGTGCTACATACATCCGCTTGAAATCAGAATTCTGTTGTTCCATAATCTGTCATGTGGCAGTGTCAAATTTATATACCGCCCGATTATCTAATCGACCAAGACGTCTTGTGACGTCTGCAAAGAGAGGAATCAAAATGACGCAACGGTGGATAGAGCCTACTGTTGAAACGAAACATTGAGAGACAGAGGCAGAGAGAGAGAGAGAGAGAGAGAGAGAGAGAGAGAGAGAGAGAGAGAGAGAGAGAAGACAGAGACATAACGACAGACAGACAGACATAGAACGCTATATAGGCAGTGATAGAAAGGAACAGAGCTAAACAATTCAACGAGATCAGAAGCAGAAGGAGAGAAACCGGAACATAGAGGGATGATCAGAGAGAAGGTAAACGAGAGAGACAGACAACCGGACATACAGAAACACAAATAGAAGACACAGGGACGAAGACACGGGCAAAGAGATGCGAAGAGCGGAACAAATAGGCGGCAAAGAGTAAAGAGGAACATATCTTACGGTCTAAGACACGTTGACAAAGAGACAGAGACTGAGACAGTGACATAGACAAAGACAGATGTCAGAGAGCAAAGACAGAGACAGAGACAGATGTCAGAGAGCAAAGGCAGAGACAGAGACAGGTGTCAAAGAACAAAGACAGAGACAGAGACAGGTGTCAAAGAACAAAGACAGAGACAGAGACAGGTGTCAAAGAACAAAGACAGAGACAGAGACAGGTGTCAAAGAACAAAGACAGAGACAGAGACAGGTGTCAAAGAACAAAGACAGAGACAGAGACAGGTGTCAAAGAACAAAGACAGAGACAGAGACAGGTGTCAAAGAACAAAGACAGAGACAGAGACAGGTGTCAAAGAACAAAGACAGAGACAGAGACAGGTGTCAAAGAACAAAGACAGAGACAGAGACAGGTGTCAAAGAACAAAGACAGAGACAGAGACAGGTGTCAAAGAACAAAGACAGAGACAGAGACAGGTGTCAAAGAACAAAGACAGAGACAGATGTCAGAGAGCAAAGGCAGAGAAAGAGACAGATGTCAGAGAGCAAAGGCAGAGAAAGAGACAGATGTCAGAGAGCAAAGGCAGAGAAAGAGACAGATGTCAGAGAGCAAAGGCAGAGAAAGAGACAGATGTCAGAGAGCAAAAGGCAGAGAAAGAGACAGATGTCAGAGAGCAAAGGCAGAGAAAGAGACAGATGTCAGAGAGCAAAGGCAGAGAAAGAGACAGATGTCAGAGAGCAAAAGGCAGAGAAAGAGACAGATGTCAGAGAGCAAAGGCAGAGAAAGAGACAGGTGTCAGAGAGCAAAGGCAGAGAAAGAGACAGGTGTCAAAGAACAAAGACAGAGACAGATGTCAGAGAGCAAAGGCAGAGACAGAGACAGGTGTCAAAGAACAAAGACAGAGACAGATGTCAGAGAGCAAAGGCAGAGACAGAGACAGGTGTCAAAGAACAAAGACAGAGACAGAGACAGGTGTCAAAGAACAAAGACAGAGACAGATGTCAGAGAGCAAAGGCAGAGACAGAGACAGGTGTCAAAGAACAAAGACAGAGACAGATGTCAGTGAGCAAAGGCAGAGAAAGAGACAGATGTCAGAGAGCAAAGGCAGAGACAGAGACAGGTGTCAAAGAACAAAGACAGAGACAGATGTCAGAGAGCAAAGGCAGAGAAAGAGACAGATGTCAGAGAGCAAAGGCAGAGAAAGAGACAGGTGTCAAAGAACAAAGACAGAGACAGAGACAGGTGTCAAAGAACAAAGACAGAGACAGATGTCAGAGAGCAAAGGCAGAGACAGAGACAGGTGTCAGAGAGCAAAGGCAGAGAAAGAGACAGATGTCAGAGAGCAAAGGCAGAGAAAGAGACAGATGTCAGAGAGCAAAGGCAGAGAAAGAGACAGATGTCAGAGAGCAAAGGCAGAGAAAGAGACAGATGTCAGAGAGCAAAGGCAGAGACAGAGACAGGTGTCAAAGAACAAAGACAGAGACAGATGTCAGAGAGCAAAGGCAGAGAAAGAGACAGATGTCAGAGAGCAAAGGCAGAGACAGAGACAGGTGTCAAAGAACAAAGACAGAGACAGATGTCAGAGAGCAAAGGCAGAGAAAGAGACAGATGTCAGAGAGCAAAGGCAGAGACAGAGACAGGTGTCAAAGAACAAAGACAGAGACAGATGTCAGAGAGCAAAGGCAGAGAAAGAGACAGTTGTCAGAGAGCAAAGGCAGAGAAAGAGACAGGTGTCAAAGAACAAAGACAGAGACAGAGACAGGTGTCAAAGAACAAAGACAGAGACAGATGTCAGAGAGCAAAGGCAGAGACAGAGACAGGTGTCAGAGAGCAAAGGCAGAGAAAGAGACAGATGTCAGAGAGCAAAGGCAGAGAAAGAGACAGATGTCAGAGAGCAAAGGCAGAGAAAGAGACAGATGTCAGAGAGCAAAGGCAGAGAAAGAGACAGATGTCAGAGAGCAAAGGCAGAGACAGAGACAGGTGTCAAAGAACAAAGACAGAGACAGATGTCAGAGAGCAAAGGCAGAGAAAGAGACAGATGTCAGAGAGCAAAGGCAGAGACAGAGACAGGTGTCAAAGAACAAAGACAGAGACAGATGTCAGAGAGCAAAGGCAGAGAAAGAGACAGATGTCAGAGAGCAAAGGCAGAGACAGAGACAGGTGTCAAAGAACAAAGACAGAGACAGATGTCAGAGAGCAAAGGCAGAGAAAGAGACAGTTGTCAGAGAGCAAAGGCAGAGAAAGAGACAGGTGTCAAAGAACAAAGACAGAGACAGAGACAGGTGTCAAAGAACAAAGACAGAGACAGATGTCAGAGAGCAAAGGCAGAGACAGAGACAGGTGTCAAAGAGCAAAGGCAGAGAAAGAGACAGATGTCAGAGAGCAAAGGCAGAGAAAGAGACAGATGTCAGAGAGCAAAGGCAGAGAAAGAGACAGATGTCAGAGAGCAAAGGCAGAGAAAGAGACAGGTGTCAGAGAGCAAAGGCAGAGAAAGAGACAGGTGTCAGAGAGCAAAGGCAGAGAAAGAGACAGGTGTCAAAGAACAAAGACAGAGACAGATGTCAGAGAGCAAAGGCAGAGACAGAGACAGATGTCAGAGAGCAAAGGCAGAGACAGAGACAGGTGTCAAAGAACAAAGACAGAGACAGATGTCAGAGAGCAAAGGCAGAGAAAGAGACAGATGTCAGAGAGCAAAGGCAGAGACAGAGACAGGTGTCAAAGAACAAAGACAGAGACAGATGTCAGAGAGCAAAGGCAGAGAAAGAGACAGATGTCAGAGAGCAAAGGCAGAGAAAGAGACAGGTGTCAAAGAACAAAGACAGAGACAGAGACAGGTCTCAAAGAACAAAGACAGAGACAGATGTCAGAGAGCAAAGGCAGTGACAGAGACAGGTGTCAGAGAGCAAAGGCAGAGAAAGAGACAGATGTCAGAGAGCAAAGGCAGAGAAGGAGACAGATGTCAGAGAGCAAAGGCAGAGAAAGATACAGGTGTCAAAGAACAAAGACAGAGACAGATGTCAGAGAGCAAATGCAGCTACAGAGAGACGAACAGAGCGAGGCAAAGCGACAAGAAAGATACACACGGAGACAATGCCATCGATAGTCAAAGATCATAAAAAAATATCAGCCACCCTCTCTTTTATATTTCGGTCATCGCATCATTTGCAGATGCTAAGGCTGTTGCTGCTGAAGAAGGAAAGGAAGGTAGGAGGAAGAGAAGGTAGGAGGAAGGGAAGGTAGGAGGAAGGGAAGGTAGGAGGAAGGGAAGGTAAAAGGAAGGGAAGGCAGGAGGAAGAGAAAGTAGGAGGAAGGGACGGTTGGAGGAAGGGAAGGGTCAGTGGTCAGTCACGTGCAATGTCCATCGTCTCCATCCGTGGTTATTTTTCCAATCTGATCAACAACGAATAACGACGTTGTTTTGTGAACATATTAACACAGATATATTCATAAGTTATTCATAACGCATGATGAATATGCATAGACGTATCTGCGTTCGTTTGTCTGTCAGTCTTTCCACGTGTCTCTGTTTCTATCTGTTGCTCTTTCTGATTTGGGCTACGTGTCTTTATTGTCTGTGTGTCCGACTCCATTTGTCTGTCTGTCAGTCCGTCCCTTACTCTGTTTGTCTTTGTCCCATCTCCATGTCTCTGTTCCTGACTACCTCCCTCTCGTTCTGTTAATATGAATATATTACACGCACGTATGAAATATAAGTATATGCTGCCTGGTGTTGCTTTATCGTCAAATACTTTATGCCCTCTGGCCACATGTATAAGTGTCTAATATTGACAGGCATTGGCTGCAGTGCATTGGATTAGGAGCTTTCGAGTACTCGAGTAAAAAGACACGATGTCAGCGGACATTGCGCCCACTCTTGGCCGAGAGAACAACAGGAATGAAGTCCGGCGTAAACAATATTACTACGCCCACCCTGAATGGGCGGACGGTTCAAGACGGCGTGATTAGGCGCCGATCAATCGCAAGAATACAAGAGCTCAGTCACTGCTTTATGGTGGAAGACAGATGGAGTGACGTATGGGAGAAGGAGGAGGAGGTGGTGGAGGAGAAGGAGGTAGCAGAAGAGGACACAGAGATGAAGGTTTGGAGAAGAATTAAGGTCAGAAGTATACCAAGAGAAAGGAAGTAAAGACCAAATGATGGAATAGAGATGGAATTAAAGACACGTAATAAGAAAAGAAAGATGGTTTGAAAGAAATCAGCAAGCAGAAAGGGAAGCAACTGCGACAGAAAAAAGAAGGAAAACTGGAAAAGAAAGACACATGGGATGTAAGAAAAGAGGTAATGCTGGATGGCTGAAGAACGAAGGTAGAGGAGAAAGTAGGAAGAAATTACGAAGAAGGTAAGGAAGAAAGGAAGAGAGCAAGGGATATAAGAAGGAAGAAAATAAGGATGGAAGGAAGGACAATAATAAAGTTTGAAAATAAGAGAGATTGAATGTAGCGAAGCAGAAGGCAGAATAAAGATAGGAGAAGCGAACGGATGAAGAAGGAAAGCTGGTAAAATGTATGGAATGAAGAAAGGATATTACCCAGAGTCAGAAAGACACAGGCTAGCACGTAACGAGCTCTTGTTGGGCCTTTCCAGACTTTTCTTAACCTAGCGTAGACTAGACTATCAACCAACTACTTTTTGAAGACGTACGCATACATTGCTACATATATAGTATACAGTACTTTGGTTTAAACGGATAATTGACTTAGACGCAGATGCTATAATTAGCTTAGATCGATCTGCCTTATATCATCTGCAGTTAATGGTAATCTTTCCTGGGAATAAGTATAGTAAAAAGCTGAGTCTTAATTGAGCTTTTGCTTAGCTGGAGCAGTTCTGACATCAGACGTAAGACTGTTCCAGTTGATAGACCCAAGAGCCAATGATACGGATGTCTGGAAAGTGGAAACTCCTTGTTAAACTTCGTGTGACTAGTTATAATCAAGCAGCCAGGAGAATGGCTCGTCTTGTTTACATAACCAATGCACTATGTTAAAAAAAGTTGTGAAGGAAAATCGACGAGTAATTATTATTGCGTGCGAAGTAAAGTTTTCCAGTGGAGATTGACGACTTTATATTTATGATGAACTAGTGGAGTAACTGGAAAAGTAGAAAGTGGAGAGAGTGGGGAAAGACCCAACTGATGTCTTGTACAATGGGAAAACCGTCTCTGGAGAGGCTCGAGTTCCTACTCTCCGCAATAACCAATCGACTATATACCTTGTCGCAAACAATCAGATCGTAGAGCTACATCTGGTCACTATAATGTTAATGTATAAAAAAATGCAATAATATTGTATTGCATTATATATACCGTAATATGTGCGTGTATGTATGCATGTATGTATGCATGTATGTATGTATGTATGTATGTATGTATGTATGTATGTATTATGTATGTATGTATGTATGTATGTGTGTATATATGTATGTATGCATGCATGAATGTATGTATGTATGCATGTATGTATGTATGTATGCATGTATGTATGTATGTATGTATGTGTGCATGTTTGTGTGTATGTATGCATGTACGTGCGTATGTATGTATGTATGTATTTATGTCTGAGGACACTTCATAGCGCGCATTTGTAGCAAATCATAAAGATCTGTGATCATTGCATTATGGGGCCTATTGCCTGTACATTTAATGAAGCAATGTCTTGGACCTTAGTCTCTTCTCTCTCTCTCTCTCTCTCTCTCTCTCTTTATTTAAATATAGTATATTTATATACATGTATGTATATATATAGTATATTTGTATACACTGTATTTATATGTTTAAAAACGCATGTAGATATAGACACAGGCTACGGTTTTGTATTTTGTTGTGTTATGCTGTATTATTATTATACTAGATGTTAACCTGTGAAGAATCACGGGTGGGCTAATATTTTTGCTAACTATTCAACTGCAGCTGGCACTGTTCTGGCTGTTAAACCATGAAAAATCACAGGTCGTAATCAATTTAACCTTACATTACACTATGTACATGTATTGCTCAGACATGGTTAGTGTTGGTGTCGTTTTTACACATATAATGCGAAGAACTTTCGACCGCAGAAGTTATTTTTCCATGCGATGAGAGGCCGAAGTTTCGACCGTAGAAACTCCACGCAATGATAAACAAGTTAAAGTAAAAAAACATGGGTTTTTCGTTACCGTCTTTTATCTGGTAGATGGCGCAATCGTTCCATTTCTTTAAGAGATCTATGATTACATATCATTTATGATGTGAACTTGCCGGAGTGGAGCTCGTCAAGGACGACACTTTCGAGTGGTTAAGCGATATTTATTTTTTTTGCAGGCAGACAGACACATAATTTAGATAATTATTATTGTTGATATGCTGTATTAGTATTATTATATATATTATTAGTATATTGTAGGCCTATTGTATCATATGGTTATATTGTAGTTCTATTGGCCAAGGAATTGCGCATTGATATGCATCGAATGCAGCCGTTGTTGACATCAACTGCATACAGTTCCTGTTCTTCTTGTTCTCGTCCTCTGTTTTACATTCAATGAATAGTTACTGTCAACTGATTTGTAATTGCGCTATAAAAGTCTACTTCCGCTTCTCCTCCTCCGTCCTCAGTGGGGCGCATATTATGCTAAGAAGGCCATTACGCAATGGGTGACACGGTATCATGGACCCACTGAGGTAAACCTCAGTGGTAACTCATGCCATTGCTCGTGCTCTAGCAGTGCCAGTCTTAAGCCTAGGTAAACAAGGAGGGCGACGCAAA